>CM046348.1:6858170-7496885 GCA_025403435.1 Artocarpus heterophyllus | reverse complement strand
GTAATTTAAAGCTTTGATTCGAGGTTAGTTTTGAAAATTTCTAAACTTTTTCAATTTTCAATTTTTCATGCATTTTTGAAAATCTAAGTTTGTTTGAGCTTAGAAAACCCTTGATTTGAGTTAAAGGAACTTAGAACACCTAGAATCTAAGCTTCGTTTGAAGAAAAACTGATTCGATTCAAGATTTTTCATTTTTCCTCATTTTTCTCCTATTTTTGGATTTTTGGGATTTTGTGTTTAAATCTTGTTTAAATGAGTTCAAAGGTGTTCTATTATGTTTTTCTATCATCTATGATTGTTTTCTATGCCTGGGAATTGAGAAAAACATGTTAAAATCAAGATTTGAGTTTTGGGAGACCCAAAACCCGTGGCTGAAAATTTTGGGTTTTTTTAGTTCAGCAGGCTGAACTCCGTGTTCGGCAGGCCGGATTCAAAGGATTGGTAGGCCAAATTCATCTGTTCGGCAGAACCAGGGAAACTGGCAGGCCGACTGAACTAGGGAAAATTTTATGATTTTTATCCGTTTTCACTGTTTTGAACTCCGATTGAAATTTTAACTTTATAAAAAGATTTTAAAGATACAAATGGCACATTAGGATATCATGAAACGGTTTAGTAATATAGAATGTCTCAAACTAAATATTGATCGACTTAGTTTGTATTAGGATCATTCGTGGCTCCGCGGAGCTAACGTATAGCAGACCAGGATTACGGTGTGAAGCACCGGCACGAGTATCAAGATAGGACTTCTACCCCTCTTCCTTGGTAACCTAGTTTCAAATGATTTGGCTTTGAAAAGGGTCTTTATCAAAATGATTTCAACGGTTGATTGAAAATGAATTTATCGGTTATATTTTCATAAACTGTGAACTGAAACGAACTCCATAATAAATGTAAATGATAATATTCGGTAAATGGGTTTTGAATAATGATGACAATAAACATAAGGGCATGATGCCATATCAGAGATCGGGTCGTGTAGCGATTGACCTTGAGGTCAGGTCCCGAAACCCAGCTGGGCCACTATGGTGGTGATATACATGTGGTGTGCGTAGGAAAAGAAAATGATGAAATTTCTGGTCGACCAAATAAATGGTTTTGGGTAAGAATGGTTTTACTTAAATCTATTCATTTAAGCTTTCTTTTAAATAATCTCTTGGCTAGTGAGATTTCTTCTTTTAAATTAAATGACTTCCTAAAATATAGTCCTACTGAGCCTTTCGCTCACATTTTATTTGTTTTCAAACTCCCCCCCCTCTAGGTGGATTTCCTCTTAGGTTCCGAGAGGACTCAACGGACAGAACTCAAGAGCAGTAGAAGGACTAGTAGATTATTTGTAATAATTGATCAAGGCATGTAACGTTTTAACTCTATATGTACTTGGACCGTGGTTATATTATTATAGTATCAGTACTATATGTGTGCAAAAGTTGTGGGTCAGTGGGACCCTTACTCGTGGTTCTTTATTATTTTCTTATTCGTTTGATGATCTCACATGCTTAATGTTTATGAATTCTTTTATGAAATGTTGTTTAGAAACTTCCACATTTTTATTATTTAATCTAAACCCTAAACTCTTGATTTTAATTAAATTCTCCTTTTAATTAATTTAAATAATCCACCATATCACCTCCCGTACTTCGGGACATGACATATATAAAGTCAATGAGCATGCCAAATCCCCACTGATTCACGACAATAATAATGGGCAAAAGAAGGAAGTAAATCTTGCCATATTACCTTTCCAAGTCAATTAAATATTCGAAAGTTGGAGCTAAAACATGGCAAGGTGGTTGCATAATTTGAGGAAATTCCCAATCATCATTTAAGTGCAGCTTTACAAGCAATTATATTTGATATTGTTAACGTAAGAGTTGATTTTGTTGCCGTTAGTCCTTCATGTATATATAAATATCCTTGTCTGAATTACTTGCTTAGACATGAGAAGAGTGTACGAATCATTTTCTTTTCTCAATTCATAGCTTCGTCATTTTTCATTATTCTATTTATTGCAAAAACCGTTACCGTATCAAAACCTAACAAGTTCAAACAAGCAACTAGATCCATCTAATATAAGATTTGGTCAGTTAAAAAAGAACACCATCTTGCCGGGTGCTTAAAGGGTTAAAAAAGAAAACTTAATTAATCACTCACAATCTATAATGACATTAGGTCATTCCACTTAATATGGTAATATTTTAAGATGAAAGCCCAAGTCTTTATCAAGTCATAATTCTATAAATGTGGCCGTTCAAAATCAAGTATATATTGAGAACATATTTTGCCATGCAACGAAAAATCTTATTTATAGCACTTCAAGAACTGATTTTTGTGGGTGACAAAAAAATTTCTTATAACAATTTTCTTTGAACTTTAAAAATCCAATTCACACATCCACCAATCAGTATATATAGTTCTTTCTATTCAAAAAGTTGTGAATAGTGATTTCATGAAACACTTTTCGATTTCAAAGATCATTTATTGGACAAACGAACTTTCATTGAATTCTTAAGTTTCTCTCAATTTTTATAGAATAATGAATTCAATAATTAAGTGCCTTTGATCAGGGCTAGAGGGAATCAAAGCCAACTGATATTAAACTCGAGATAATTTTTTTTTTAAATTCTATTCATGAACAACAAAAACCATAGAGACAAATGACTTTTGCCGCCAAAAATCATAATAATGATAATTGTTTTCCTAATAAGATCTAGTAGGCTATAGAAGGCACGCGAACGCTTTTCCAAAAAAAAAAAAAAAAAGGCATCTGAACGATGTCAATTGCATGGATTAGAGAAAATAATTAAAAAGGCACATGAATTTGAAAGATATTGGGAGTGGTGGGAACCATTCAGTTTCTACCACAATTTCAGTTATAAACAGTGTAAAGCTCTTACATGCTACAGTAATAATAAAAAAAATATGCTACATTGTAAAACTCTCACATGCTACAATAAAAATGGTTCCCACCACTGGTTTCCACCACCTTTCCAAACACCCTAAAAGTAAAAAATCATATTTGAATAATTCAGTGTCTTAAAACAGTCAAAAACCTAAAAATGGCCTTGGATAAAAAATGATCTATTTTTTTTCTTCTTTCTTTTCCATCAACCTCATTTTCTGTCCATCTCTGTCCCCTCCTATTTCTGATTCTCTCTTATCTATTGTATCTCTCTCTTTCTTTCCTTTCTGTCTTTGTCCATGTCCCCCAATCTCCTCGTCGGAGCATCTCCACATCGAGTTTTGGAATCGGCGACCCTTAGGAGTATGAGCACATCACTAACAGAGTTTCTTCTCTCTCTTCTCTGCTTTTCCAATCATCTTCCTCCAGTTCTCAGTCGTCGGAACTTGTTGCGCCGTGGCTAGCTGGAGCAGATCTAGCGTGGTGGTTGCAATCTAAGTCGTGGCTAGCTGGAGTTTGTCGCGACCTCGTGGTGGTGAAAATCCGATGACTGAAAAGCTCCAGATCCGGTGATGATCGGATGAGATTTGTAGAATAAGGAGATCGAAGATCCGATGTTCACCGCAGCCGCGAAGCCAGATCCAATGTGTTGCCATTAGATCACGGAGTTGGATCTCCTCCCAACATTCACCATAGCAGATATCAGTATGTCATTCTCTCCTTTGTCGCCGTCGCTACCGCTTTGGAATTGAGGTACTGAAAAGCACAATGTGATGGAGAAAAAATATGAAAAAAGAAAAGAAAAAATTATGTTAAAAAAAAAAGAAAAATATTTTTTTGTTGTTATCTTATTTTATTTTTATGATTATCGCGTTCTATATTTTTTTGGTAAAGTTTTATGTACTTTTATGGTTCTTGACAAAAAAAAAAGGACAAAAACAACCTTTTGTTTTCTGTGTTTTTTTTTTTAAATGGATTTGTTGCTTTTTTTCTGAAATGATTTTGTGATTTGGTTATGGAAAAGTTGATTTTGTATTTTTTTTATTAACTAGGACATACTATTTATCGGCTATCAATG
Organism: Artocarpus heterophyllus; assembly: GCA_025403435.1. Taxonomy (NCBI): domain Eukaryota; kingdom Viridiplantae; phylum Streptophyta; class Magnoliopsida; order Rosales; family Moraceae; genus Artocarpus; species Artocarpus heterophyllus. The sequence continues at coordinate 7,492,905 of CM046348.1, read as the reverse complement.
ACATCATCGGTGCTGGTAATGTTCGTCGACATCATTGATAAATTTTTATATTTAATGTAAATATAGTATTTACATGATAATATAATATTATCATGTTAATATTGTATTTTTTAGTTGTCGATGGTCTATCAAAGTCGTCGGTGATTTTTGTATTTATATTTAATATAATATTACTAAAGTAATACTGTATTTCTTGAAAACTGGTAGTCCTGTAAAATCACCGGTAAATTTTTTTATTTACATTGTAATACAGTATTACTTTGCAGTCCGACGAAGTCGTCGGTAAATTTTTATATTTACATAGTTTTATAGTATTATCAAAGTAATACTGTATTTTCCGACCATCGACGGTGTCAACGAAGTCGTCGATGAATTTTTATATTTATGCGATAATACAATATCAGTAGAGTAATACTGGGCTTATTTGGTAGTATTCTTAAAATATGTAAAAATAATTTTATTTTAAAAAATGAGAATTTTTTCAGAATTATGCAGAAAACGCTTTTGAAATTTTTGCCTCAAAAAGTATGCAAAACATTTCTAAAAACTCTTAAAACATTACTAAATAGAGCTACTTTATTTCTTGGCCATTGGTAGTGCCAGCAAAGGAGAAAGGTGAAAAATATAGAGGAAAAAAAGATAGAGATATTTTGTGGTTTTTTGTTCTTAATTTCTCATGAAATATTATTTATTTGATTATGACATACTATTTACTACATATTTTAAAACTATATGATATTATTTAATAAGTTTTAACTTTAATATGCCATTTTGCTCTTTCTCCCTTGTGACAACCGGTTATAACTCACTACAAACTAGCAAAGAAGTGATTCTTTATTTTTTAAAAAAACAAAAAATCTTGATGCATCATAATTAATAAAAAAAAAAAAGTCCTATGTTATGGGACCATCTCGAAGGTGCTCACTGATCTGTGCCCTGTAGTATTATTCTTACTTAAAAACGGATGGTATACATGTATACAAATAAATAAAGAAATAATAATAATAATAATAATAAAATTCCCCTCAACTATAACCATCATAATACTACCCCCTTGAACTGTAAATGTAACATTTGTTTCCTCTAATCAATAAAATATTAATAAGAAAATTTCTAAATTATGATTTTGAGTATGAATGACACAATATTATACAAATAATAGGATTATTAAACAATTTAGCAAACCATTAGATTGTTATCTTACTCTTATTAAGATTATTTGTTTTAAAAAAATTTAAAGTTTTTCAATTTATATTTTTACTAATTAAAGTTTTAAATTGTATCATTTAAAATTCAAATTAGCTTTAGAGATATGATAGAGTTACTAAAATACTCCTATCTTAAGTATCAAATCTTAATTAGGTATCAAGATTTATTAAAAGTTTTAAAAAAAGAGTTTTTTTATTAGTACTTCAAGTTCAAGAGAAACGCTTGTTAAGTTCAGGAGCATTGTGTTATAAGTGGTGTAGTTGAGGGAGAATTTTTATTAATAATAATAATAATAATAATAATAATAAACATGCATTGTGTGCCCATCATAATGTCATGCACACCGCCACTCAGCTACAAATTTAAGTTCCCACCTTCGTTTCTTGGACTCCCAAACTTGTCACACAGTTTGGGCTACCTATTTGTCATGGTCATGGCCTGTACGGTATGTTATTGGCAAGTTGGCAACTAGACCTTTTTTCCCTTTTGAAGAAATCGTATTAAATAATACCATTTTAATTTTTAATGTAAGCAAATAATACGTTTTAAAAATATTGAAATAAATAGTATCTTTAAAATCTTATACTTTTTTTAAACACTCAAATTTTAATTTAACTCATCTTTTTTTTTTCTTCCTCTCTATTTTTTCCTTTTTGTTTTTTATTATCTTGTTACTGTATCATGTTTCTTTCTATATCATGCTATATAAAAATAAATTTTGTTTTAATCTAAATAAACCATTTACTAAGCACTATTATATTTTGGTCTATTTATTTTTATTCTCAATTAATATAAGCTAACTCCCTCCTTCTCCCCACTCTCGAGGTTTTTGATAGAACGTTTATCTAAAAATTAAAACATAAGATTACAATAATAAAATTAAAATTTAGTAAAATTTTTAGAATATTTTCAAAAATAAAAAATTAGATAAAAACTATCATAATAATATCGTATTTTATAATAAATAATTCTATAATGATTAATTTACCATATTAATTTTTTCAATTCTTAAAATATTTGAAAATTAATTATGCTCTATGTCTAAAAAGCCCAACTTTTGTTCGGGAGGTTGGTGTTTGTTTAGAATGGCGCCAACCATATGCAAATTGAAAAGGGGGACGACATTTGACGAAATCTTTAGTACAAGGGTTCTCTTGCGCCGGAACTAGATCCATTAACAAGGCAATGTGAAAAGAAAACAAAAAGGAAAGGGCAATCGATAGCAATTCAGAATTTTTCTTGGCCAGGAATTTTAGAGAGACCATAAAAAGTAAATTCTATCAGTTACAAATACTTTAAGATTTTATTACAATTTCATTAACTTCAATATGTAACTTTTTTTTTAATGGAAACTGTCTAGGCTTTATTGAATAATAATATATATCCTCAACACTTAAGAGGAGAGACTGGGACTTCTTCTAATGTAAAATGATCAGACTCAACTTGAAAAGCTAAAACGACTAGTGCATGGGCAACTCTATTTCCCGTTCTTGGAATAAAATTGCAGTAACCGCCACCGGCAAATTTGTCACTGGAAAAATATTGTATAGTTAAGTGCTGGAATTATTTGATGTGAACTAGCGTAATTATCTAAACTCATGTATAATTAATATCAAATGTCTTGTACAAAGGCGTATGCTATTAACAACTGTTATTTTAGACCATGCATTGGTCATATAAGTATTACTTTGGTCATAAAGAGGTAGTAGACTAGACACTTAATAAATTTCATAAACATTATCTTTTGAAACTTACTTTCTATGAAGGCTTTGACATTTATTACTTCACTAAAAGATATTCTCATAAAAGAGAATGAAAAAGAAAGAATTGAAGGAGTGTTAGGGTTCGTCTATTTGAATTGCATGGGAAGAAAAGATTCAAACAATTCATACAAATCACCTTTAAGAAATAATCTAAGTTGTTTGACTGTTGATTTGGACATAACTTTTTTAAATATGCTATAAATAAACACATTATTAAAAGTGTGGCATGATGAGACCGTAAAAATGTATATTTTATAAGGATAAAAACATTTATTTATATTTTTATTTATCGTTAAATCTTCTAATTAATAGCATTTAGTGTTAATTAGTATTTTTGTATCTTAGTGTGTAAATATGTCTAAAAATGTGTTTTTAGTGTTTTTATGTTTAATAATATTTTTGAAAATTTTTAAAATCGTTTCGATGTATTAAATATGTGTTCAGTTTGTAAATAATTAAAACCATATAAGTAATATGTGATGATTTTATTTTGAGTCTTAAAATATTTGTACATAAGTTTTTAATATGTAAATATGTCTTATAATATTTCTAGTAATTTCAAAAAACATTTTCAAGTCTTAAATAATATATTTATTAAGATTTGTTAATTTTAAAAGTTTTTATTTATTCTTAGTGTGCTTTGTGTGTTTTATGATAAAATAAATATTTTTAAAATTATTGTAAATATTTTGTTCATAAAATAATTAATTTTAGTGTGTTTGTTAATTTTAGATTTAAAATTTGGAGGAAAACGGACAAAAAAGAACCTTAAATCAAATCAAAAAGAAATTAAAAACTAAAAGAAATCTCTAGACCATCGGATCAAGCTGCCGAATCAATTTGAGCAGTCTACCTCGCGCCAGCTATCCTCCACTAGCCCAAGATTAGCTTCAAATCCCGTGTGGGCAAGTATAGCTGAAACTCTCTCTTCTACAATGCGATTAGATTACCTGGACCGATCTAATAATCGTTGTCTATCCCTATAGTCCTGCCTAGCATCGCGCGATCTTCACCGTTCTTTCAGTCTTTCGTCAGCGCATCTGAAGGCTTGAATATGTCTATTATTTATAGGCGAAGCAGTGAATTTGGAGCCCAAATCAGCATATTAATGGGCTATTTCACATGGAGAAAAGAAAAACTAAAATAAAAACAGCTCTAAAGAGCTAATTCTTGTGGGCGACTATTAAAAAAAAAAGGATCTTTGGATTTACATCCACATAGGATGCAACTAAAGAAATAAAAAAATAAAATAAAATAAATAAAATAAAACATAAGTGAATAGTGAAAATTTTCACTATAAATAGCGTATACTCCTTTGCCATTCCCACGTCAATTTCGTCTAGGCACCCCTGTTTGATTTATTGTAAAATAAATATTTTTAAAATTATTGTAAATATTTTATTTGTAAAATAATTAATTTTAATGTGTTTATTAATTTTAAATTTAAAATTTAGAGGAGCACAAAACAAAACAACACAAAAATAGATATCAAATACACAAGAAATCAAAAAGACATTAAAACTAAAGAAATCAAAAACAAAGAAATCTCTAGACCATCAAATCAAGACGTCGAATCAATCTGAGCTGTCCTCCTCATGCCAACTGTCTACCACTAGCCTCGGATTTGCTTCAGATCTCGTGCGGGCGAGTATACGAAAACTTTCTCTTTAGCCATGCCATTGGATTACTTGGACGGATCTAACGGTCGTTGTTTATCCCTGTGGTCTCGCCTAGCGTCGTGCGATCTTCACCGTTCTTTCAATCTTCCGTTAGGGCATTCGGAGGCCTGAATTCGTCGGGTCTTTATGGGTGGAGCAGCGGATTTGGAGCCTAAATCAACATAATAATGGGATGTTTTACGTTGAGAAAAAAATAAAATAAAATGAGCACTAAAGAACTGACTCTTATGGGCGGCTATAAAAAAAGGATCTTTGGATTTGCATCCACGTAGCATGCAACTAAAGAGATAAAAATAAAAATAAAAATAAAAAATATATATATATAATAAAAATAAATGAAAAGTGAAAATTCTCACTATAAATGGCCTAGTCTCCTTTGCAATTCTCATGGCATTTTCTTCAAGCCCCCTTCACTTCTTTCTAAACTGCTGAGTCTCTAACTCAACAGTATCATCTTTTAGGAGGAGATGTTATTAGGGCACTACTTTGACCTCACATTAATATTAAAATAATACCTAAATTAGTATAAAAAGTTTGGTATGATAGAGAGATGATCATACATGCATAGTCCTTTGGTATGGATTTTAACTTTGTATCTACTTTGTAAAGCTTATATTTTTGTGGAATAAGTTATATTTTTCATGTTTTTAATAATTATTGTTAGTATTATTATGCTACCCCTTTTATATAAATTCAGTCATGCTTTATTTATATAATTTAATTATGTTGCATAATTAATATTAATAATAATGAAATAAGGCTTAATTTTATGGAATGTGTTTATCAATGGGTTTATCTTTATGAATCCCATCTCTGCCTTCATTTTTGTAAGTTGAAGTCACTATGGACTAGTCCACATATTGTGAAACAGATTTTTCTAAATGGTGTTGTTGAAATTGAAGACCTGTCCCATGAAAGGAGACTCAGAGTAAACGGCCAAAGATTGAAAAGGTACATAGAACTGATAACTGAGCCCAAAGAGGCCACTCTTGTGGCTTCAGTTTACCAACCCTAAGTAGTTTCTTTCACTCTCTTTTATACATATTTATTTTTATTTTGTTTTCTTATTTTGTTTTCTGCTTAATTTTATGTTCATTAAATTTTCATAAAAAAAACCCTAAAAGTTGAAAATAAATTTCAAAGACAATTCTTGCAAAATGGCCAAGTAAAGGAGGATATAATTGATTGTGATTATCAAATACTTTATATCTGTGGCTTCTTAAGACGCATTCTAAAGAATTTGAGTAAAAATCATAATTTTTTATTTTCAAAACAAAAATAAAGTATTGAAAATTTGACTTTAAAAGTCCCAGTTTGTAATATATTGTTGTGTATTTTGTTAGTTTTTATTTTTGTTTGTTAAGCTAGTAAAAGATCATCTCTGTAGCTGCATTGATTCAAGTAATATTTCTTTTTATACATTGAGAACAATGTACAATTTAGGTTGGGGGAGAGGGTTGTGCATCAATGCTTTGCAAAATTCTACCAAAATTTTTCAGCTTTTACTAACTTTTTCAGTTTTTACTCCAGATTTTGTGTGTTTTGTAAAATTTTTTCATTTTTGTATGTCAATTTATAAGATTTTGTTTAAGTAAAAAAAATCCAAAAAATTTTGTTTTGTAAATATTAGTTTCTTAGTAATTAATATGATTATTTTGTCTTGACTTTTGAATTTCATGGTAATGTAATATCATTTTTCTATTCCTTGAATTATTTAACTTTATAGACTCTCAAAACTTCGATTTTATTTAACATTTGTGTTTATTTTTCAAAGTGTTTGTAAGCTAATCTTTTCACACACACGCTATATTGCGTAATTGTAGTAGTAAGTCAAAGCTATAAATATTTAAGTTTTGTTATTTTGTGAAGATGACAATTAAGGGCAGTAACATTTTCAAAATTAATCAAATGAATTAAATGATAAATCAAAGTTAAAAAAATAATAATATATGTAAATTAATGAATAAAGTTAGATAAGATTGGTTTCATAGCCTCTTTAACTTGATCAGAGGATGCTTCAACACTTAATACCTTAGGCCTACTTGTCTGGGAGTTAGAGATCCAAAACTCGCCATATGGCTTATAAAGAAAGCTTAAGGAAGTCAAACATTGCACTATCCATAGTTGTACAATTTGTTTAATTTTTATATATATTTCTATTTTATGTTTCCGTTCTTAATTGTTTCAATAAATAAATTTAAAGTATTGTTGCTTGCAGGAGTGATTTGAAGCAAAATAACATAACAATTTTATTCTTAGTTGTTGATGAAACTTCATAATTATTCATTTTTTTATGCACTAAGTTTGACTTACATACATTTTATTAAATGACATATAAATTGTTTAAATACAATTTTGTTTTGCTAGTCCATCTAGTTAGATGAGTCAAATTGCAATTAAATGGTATGCATTATGTAACTATTTTATAAATCACTTTAAAATTTTATCGCTTTAATTGCTAGAGACTAGCAATAAGTTGGTTAAGGGGTGTGATTAAACCAAAAGTGTACATTTAACCACGATAAAATCATTTAGTTATACTTTTATTTCTTATTAAATCCTCTAATTAATAGCATTGTTGTGCTAATTAGTATTTTTTATCTTAGTATGTAAATATGTCTAAAAATGTATTTTGAGTATATTTTTATGTTTAATAATATTTTTGGTAATTTTTAGCATCGTTTTGATGTATTAAATATGTGTTTAGTTTGTAAATAATTAAAACCATAAAATTAATATGTGGTGACTTTATTTTGGGTCTTAAAATATTTATACATAATTTTTTAGTCTTAAAATATGTCTTATAATATTTCTAGTAATTTCTAAAAATATTTTCAAATATTAAAAAATATATTTGTTAAGTCTTATTAATTTTAGAATTTTTTATTTATTCTTATTATGTCTTGGGTGTTTTATTGTAAAATAAATATTTTTAAAATTATTGTAAATATTATGTTTATAAAATAATTAATTTTAGATAAAAAAAAATATAGAGGAAAAAAAAGGAGCAAAATGGAAGGAAAACGAGAAAAAACATACGTCAAATGCGCAGGAAATAATAAAGAAATTAAAAACTGAAAGAATGACATGTGGCATACCTGGACCATCGAATCAAGCCGCTGATCAAACTAAGTTGTCCACCTCGCGCCAGCTATCCTCCACTACCCCCGGATCAGCTTCGGATCACGTGCAGGTGAGTATAGTTGAAACTTTCTCTTTAGCCATGCAATTGGATTACTTGGACCGATCCAATGATCGTTGTCTATCCCTATAATCCCGCCCAGTGTCGTGCAAGCTCCATTGTTCTTTCAGGCTTTCGTCAGTGCATTTCGAAGGCCCGAATCCGCCCAGTCCTTACGGGCAATGCAGAGGAATTTAGAGCCCAAATCAGCATGGTAAAAGAAAAAAATGATAAAATAAAATAAAATAAGATCTAAAAAGCTGATTCTGATGGGCGGCTATTCAAAAAAAAGATCCTTGTACAGTAGAATATATAGAGATAAAAAAAGATCCTAAACACACTTTCAATGGTTTTCTTCAATATATAGAGATAAAAGAAATGGAATAAGTTTTCCCTAGTACAGTGGAATTTGTAGATTAAAGAGTCAACAATAGAAAAAATGGAAAATATTTGAACCAAAATTTTTTAATCTGATTGGTATTTTTTTAAGATTTCTCGCAGTCAGATTGCAGCTCACTATAGGCCCGTTTGTTTCGATACTCAAATCACGGTTCGAATTACTCTGTTACAGTATTTTCTCTCACAAAAATTTAAATCTTCATTCAAGTACTCTATTTAAATACTCGAACCAAACAGGCCCTATATGTGTTCAAGCATGATCCTAAACCATGAAAAAACTTTAAAAAAAAAATTAGCAATATATAGTTTAAAAACTAATTAAAAGAATAAAAAATTTGAAGAAAACTAAAACAGAAGAAAAGATCTATTTTGGAAGAATAAGGCGAAGTCCTTCTTGTTGTTGTATGATCCTCACTTTATGATACAAACCCCACCCCTTAGAGAGGCAGCTGGTCGGAGCGTTTGGAATATGGCTTGGGAAGAGACCAACAAAGGGGCATTAAAGCTCGATCTAAAAAGAAAGAATGAATTTCTTCTTCTGTATTTAGTTTCTGGTTACATTAGACACATATATATATATACACACTACAATGACTAATTTGGATGCTGAATTAGTGCAGATCATAAATCTCTATTTACAATTCTATATAAAGGAAACAAATCAATGGCCATTGACTATGGATGATTGCTCAAATTTGAAGAATATCCCAGACTTTGTGCATTGATTGGCTTGATTGTGCATTGATTGGCTCAATAATCCTCAACACTCCCCCTCAAGTTTGGAATGTATGTTAAAAATTCCTAACTTGTTGATTAGAGTTGAGAATTGTGAAGAGCTTTGTGAAAATATCCGCTGGCTGGTCTGATGTAGGTACGTAAGTCAGCTTGATCATTCTTTCTTGAACCTTTTATCGTATGAGGTGACAATCGATTTCTATGTGCTTCGTTCACTCATGGTAGACTAGGTTTGAAGCAATATGGAGAGCTGCTTGGTTGTCACAATATAAGTTGACAGGATGTGAATGTTTGATGCCCAAGTCCTGTAGAATTGTTTTCAACCATATAATTTCACAACAAGTGGTGGCCATAGATCGGTATCCGGCTTCTGCGCTTGATCGTGATACTGTTGTTTGCTTCTTGGTTTTCCAGGAAACTAATGAGCTGTCAAGAAATATGCAATAGCTAGTAACTGATCGTCGAGTGTCATGACACCTGGCCCAATCTGCATCACAAAAGGCATTCAGTTGGATTGAACTTTCTGTAGAAAGAAATATTCCTTGTCCTGGTGTTTGTTTCACATATCGCAAGACACGATGAGCTGCTTCTAAATGTGGTACTCATGGCTTGTCCATAAATTGACTTAAAACATGAACTGCATATGCCAAATCTAGTCGTGTGACAGTCAAGTAAATTAGCCGCCCAACAAGTCTTCGATAAGAGGATGGATCACTAACATAGTCACCTTCAAACTTACTAAGAGATAAGTTTTGTTCCATTGGAAAAGAAGCTGGTTTTGCACCAAGATATCCAACATCTTCAAGAATCTCGAGAGCATTCTTTCGTTGTGAAAGACTAATGCCTTTACTAGATCGTGCAACCTCTATACCAAGAAAATACTTTAATTGTCCAAGATCCTTCAATTTGAATTGATTCTTCAAGAATGATTTGGTATCTTCAATATCTTGCAAATCATTTCCTGCAATGATGACATCGTCGACATAAATAAGGAGAGCAGTAAATTTACCATCCTGGGATCGAACGAATAAGGAATAATCAGCCTTGGATTGTTTGAAGTTGGCATGCTTGAGAGCAGTGGAGAGCTTAATGAACCATTGACGCGAAGCTTGTTTGAGGCCATACAATGACTTGTGGAGTTTGCAAACTCGTGTCTCCCCCTTTCGTCCGAAACCAGGAGGTAAAGACATGTAAACATCTTCATCAAGATCTCCATGTAAGAAGGCATTAGTAACATCGAGTTGATGGAGGTGCCATTGTTGTGTTGAAGCCATAGCAAGAAGAAGACGAACCGTTACAAGTTTTGCAACAGGAGCAAAAGTCTCTTGATAGTCTAGACCTTCAACTTGGTTGTATCCTTTGGCTACCAATCTGGCTTTATAACGCTCTACCATGCCATCTGGGCGGTATTTAATCTTGTACACCCATTTGCATCCAACCGGCTTCTTCCTAGGTGGTAATGGTTGCAGAGACCATGTGTCATTAGCCTTGAGAGCATCCAGCTCTTGTTGCATAGCAAGACGCCATTTAGGATCACAAACTGCTTGTGCAAAAGAAGATGGTTGCAGAGACCATGTGAAGGAAGGGCTTGGGAAACAGCTTTGTTGTTTGAATGAGGAGGAATTTCTTCTTGAGAGAAATCATCAAATAGAGATACTTCAGTATTGAGAGGAAATTGAAGGGTGGTGCCATCATGATCATTTGTTGATGAATGATGAGGCATTGGAGGTGAATCTGAAGCAGAAGGTGAAAAAGGAAAAATATCCTCATTAAAAATAAGATCTTGTGAAACAAAAATTTTACCAGTTGAGAGGTCATAAACCTTGTAACCCTTTTGAGCATATGGAGAACCCAAGAAAAGACACCGGGTGGCTCTTGGATCAAATTTGGTGAGATGCTGATGATGTGTTGAGGCAAAACATAGGCAACCAAACATTCGCAAATGATCATATACAGGTTGTTTGTGAAAGAGCATCTCAAAAGGTGTTTTCCCTTGAAGAAGAGGCGTCAGAGTTCTGTTAATTAGGTAGGTAGCGGTTAAGATAGCGTCTCCCCAAAATCTTTTTGGAAGGTTGGCTTGGAATAATAAGGCTCGAGCTACATTAAGGAGGTGACGGTGCTTTCTTTCGACTACTCCATTTTGCTGTGGAGTGGAGACACAACTGGTTTGATGAATGATTCCTTTATCAAAATAAAGATTTTTGATTGTAAATTCAGGCCCATTATCACTCTGAAGAACTTTGACTTTTAAGGAGAACTGTGTTTCAACAAGGTTGATGAACTTTGTGATATATGAGTGAGTTTTTGATTTATGATGCATCAAATAAGTCCATGTGCAACGTGTATAATCATCAACAATTGTAAGAAAATATTGTGCCCCTGTAATTGAAGAAACATGGTACCCTCCCCAAATATCAACATGGATTAATTCAAAAGGTGCTTTAGTGTGAATGGAGCTTGTTGAAAATGGAGAACGAGTTTGTTTAGCCATTGGGTAAATTAAACAATCAAAAATATTACAAAATTCCATGTCTGTAATTGAATGAGAAAGCAAACTAAAGGTCTTATTTGATGGATGCCCTAGGCGTTGATGCCAAAGTTTCGGGGAATGGGAAGTTGGTGTAGTGACAGCATTGCACCTAGTTTTCTGTGGAGTATCAAGGTAGTAGAGTCCTCCTCGCTCAGTTCCCATCCCAATCATCTTCCCCGATCGTTGGTCCTGTAGCATACAAGTATGATTAATGAACGTAGCAAGGTAGTGAGAATTGTGCACAAGCTTGCTAATGGAAATCAAGTTTAATTTAAAAGAAGGAACACATAGCACATCACTCAGGATGAAATTAGCAAAGTGAATGCTGCCTATGTGTGAGACTGTAGCAATGGCTCCATTGGGTAGATGCACAGTTTGATTTGTGACACGAGATTTTGTGGTTAATAAATCGACAGAGTAAACTATGTGATCTGTGGCTCCTGTGTCGAGTATCCAGCACATTTTTTTGTCAACAACAGAGCCATAAAAAATTGTACCTGAGAGATCACTCATGGCAGATGTGCTACCAACATGATTGGCCATCGAATTGGATTTATTCTTGGTCAGCAGTGCCATGAGATTATGATATTGTTCTATTGTAAGAGTGAGTGGCATGGAATTTGATGGTGTGTTGGTATCTACATGATTGGTCTTGGGGGAAAAAATTTTACGCTCTCGTTGATCAGGTTTGTTGTTTGTTGAGTTCGCCTTTTGCATCTTTCGACAAACATCAATGGTGTGACCTAGCCAACCGCAATATTCGCATTTGAGGTGTGCCCGACATGTCTCTGTGGTGTGTCCAATTTTGTCACATGTTCCACATTTCAGATGTGGATTTTTAGGTGTGAAAATCCTCTCAGATTTTCGTGGAGTATTCTTCACCGCAAAGGCCGAGGCTTCAGCCAGTGGTGCGCCTCCGTTCAATAAGCCTCTTTGTTTTTCATCCTGCAAAATGAGAGAATGAGTTTTATTGACGGCAGGCAGTGGATCCATGAGTAGAATCTGTCCTCTAACACTAGCATAGGCTTCGTTAAGTCCCATGAGGAATTTCATGGTCTTTTGATTTTGTTGAAACTGCAGAACGTCCTTCATAGCACCACACGTGCGTTTGTGAATGTTACAAAGTGCTTCACGTTCATCCCATAGACTATTAAGCTTGGTGTAGTAATTCCCAATGGTTGTGTTGCCCTGTTTACAATCATGTATGGCTTCTTCAACATGAAAAAGATGAACACTGTTAGTTTGTGAAAAATGATCTTTTAAATCAAGCCAGATATCATGAGCACTTTCACTGTATATTATGCTTGCTCCAATATCTTGTGAGATTGAGTTAAAAAGCCATGCTTTTACAAGGTTGTTACAGCGCGTCCATCGTTGAGCATTATAAGAAGATCAATATGGCAGCTGGGATGTGGAGCTTTTCAAAGAAGTCTTTTGGCCGATAGATTGGAAAGTAATGCTAGTATCCCTCTCACAGTCGTAGAGGGGGTAGAGATCGGCTAATTTGGCATTACCATCCAAAAGGGCTTTTCACAGTGAAGACAGGCTATTCGGTGATTATGGAAGCCTTGAGAAACGGATGTTCGTCCCTGGGCTACCAAGAAAAGAGATGGTGGGGGCTGATGTGGAGCCTTAACAGCCCAAGTAAGGTCAAGGTGTTCATATGGAGGGCTTTTCATGGCATTTTACCTTGCTTTGCAAATCTGGCAGCTAAAGGAATTAAATGCTTGTCTGCTTGTCGTGGCCGTGGGGAGGGCGTTGAAACTAGTTGGCATGCCCTTTGGGGGTGCGCAGAGGTACGGAGGGTTTGGAGACATTCTGCCATTGAGGCTAAGTTTGAGAAGTTGAGAGCTTTTACCTTCGATGGGGTTTGCTCCTATGCGAACTCGCTATCTCCAGAGGGAAGAGCTAGAGGTGTTCTGTATGATATCCTGGAGTATTTGGTGGGTGCGCAATTCGATGCTGCATGGGCAAAAGAAGGGCTGGCTAATCGATGTTTTAGACGGTGCAGGGCGTCTGCTAGGTGACCTTCAAGTCTGTAGTGCGACTCAAAACGTGGCTGCCCATCACTCAATTCAACGCAACATTGGTTGTGTCAAGCCACCTTGTGGTCAACTAAAATTAAACGTCGATGATGCTGATGTTCTTCCTGGGGCTGGTTTCTTTGGCATTGGGACGATTGTGAGGGATGATGCTGCGACGGTGATAGCTTGCTTGGCCAAAAAGGAGTTTGGAGACCCTTCCCGGTATCTGGTGGAATGCCTCCGTAAAGCTTTGGAGTTTTTCTTGGTAAGCAACTTTCAAGTGGATTCGGTGGAGTTTGATGCCACCAACGTTGTTTTACTCTTAACTACTTTAAGATCTGTCTTTGGTCAAGAAGGGGCAGTGATGAAGATATTATTCGTCTTCTATATCTTGTTGTTGGTGGAAGTGCAGCCATGTTGTTTGTAACGACAACAAAGCTGCTCACTAGATAGCATCTTATGCTTTACATTCCCTTGCTGATTTTGTAGGACTTTATGCAGTCCCGTTGTTTCCGTCAGATGTTATTTTGGCTGATATAGGCCTTAATAAAACTTTCATGGTTCCCTTAAAAAAAAAAGGGGGGGGGAAGATCAATATGTGCTCTATGGTGGGACCCACATAAATTTATGCTTTTGATTAGAATGTTTCAAATTAGAAGCTCTAATTCTACTGAAAATGAAAAATATACCAACGAAAAAATAAATAAAAATACATAAAATTTATAATAGTTCATTCTCGATATAAGAGCTACTTTCAACTGTTGTAAAATAATTTATTATGATAGTGAAGAAGTTTAAAAGAGAAAAACTGTACACACTCTCTAAAAAATTTTTCTCTAGCCTCTATCTCACTCAATTTTTTGAGTTTCACACTCTACAAAAGAAAAGAACATAACCTTTCTATATATAAGTTTAAACCACCAAAAAACACAATTTCTCACGTCAACCATTGGCCGTGCATCTCCACGCGCTTCATCTTCCATGGCCAAGCAAGATTTCACCTCGGGCATGAATTTAGTTCACTCCGCACATGACCAAGGAGTCTATGGGCTTGGCACGGCTGCGGGGATCTGTTATCTTGGGACCGCGCACCTAAGGTCAAAAAACTCCCTTTTTATGTTTTTTTCTTTTCTTTTTTTGCTTCTCTTAAACCCAAAATTCTCTGCGTAGAGAAATATTCTGAAAGGGTTAAATTTTGCTCCATGCTTTTTAACATAGAAATCTATGGTTGTGATATATAACATAGCTCGAGTTAGACTTTTCATGCATGCATAACCAAAATAAGCAAAATACGTACCGTGTCAATTATCCAATTAAAAAGAAGTAACATTTTAGTTGACATGTCTTGTTATAACTTCAACGGAGTTTTTTTTTTTTCGTTTTTAAGTAAAAGAAAACTATTTGGCCAAACTACCAACGACATTTGGAATCAAATGTTATATTATACAGGAAACGACACACTAAAGGTCGTATGTTTTGTAAGCTCTATGTTAAAAAAAGAAATAAAAAAAAAAGCCCTAAAGGTCGTATGTTAAGAAGAAGAAGCAGAAGAAGAAGAAGAAGAAACAAATCTTCCAAATTATTGTGTTTTGACTCCGATTTGTAAGCTCGATCAATAAAGTTTTCATCTTTACTCCACACCTAACCATTTCACAAGTCCACCATTAATAATGGCTTCTCAGTACTAGTATTGCAGCCACATTTATTTTAGGGAGTGTATGTTTCCACTAAGATTTTGATTTTTTTATGAAATTTAATTTTTAAAAATTTTAGATTGTACCCTCAAACAATAACAAATATGTAACTGTGTCCTCTTAAGCTATATGTGTGTGTATTAACTGTTATATGCCTCACCGTTTTTGCGTGTTCACATAGTGTCACGACAAGCGTGCAACTTGTTTCGAATGGATCATGCGTATATTCCATTCACTTAACATATATAGGGGAATTTAGTATAAAGTAACACGGAGACGAGAATTAGAACCCAATTAATAAGAGACATAATTATAGGGTAATAGGTACAGGATCATATAAGATAGTCTTATTATTGTTTTGGGTTAATTATAAAATTATACTTCTTAATTTTAATACAGAAATAAGATAAAGATACTCTTAATACGGGGATAGCATAAAAATACTCTTAATTTTAATTATTTCTCAACTTATCTCTCTATTTTTAAAAACTACACATGTATTCATTGAATTTAAAAAACTTCTTTCAACTTTATCCCTCATTGACTTTTTTGACACAAAAAATACAAAGATAGGATAAAGATACCCTTAATTAGACCGAGTTTTATTTATGAAATATATTTTTCTTGAGAAGTATTTTTTTAAAAAAATAGTTTTACTTTTAAAAGCCCATGAAACTTAAAGTCTTTTCTAAAATAAGATGTTTTGTTTTAAGATTTTTTATGTTTTTAAACCTATAAACTATTTTTCATAACAATTTAAGTGTATACGTTGTTTTGCTCAATTTTTTACATTCATAAGGATGAAATTAAAATTAATTTTTTAGATTCATAAGATACTTTTGTAGTTTTTAAAAAGAAATAAATAAATTAAAAAATAGTTAAAATTAGAAGATATAATTACGTAATATATCCTTATTGTCTTCGGTTAGGCATATATGAGTTAACAGGTCACATTATATATGCTTAAAATTCATTTCATATTGCTCTTACTTAGCTCAATGGGGGCCTAGTTATTGCTGTTGTCAAACTACACAGCTCACAAAATTGTGAGTTATTACTCTAAAACAAGCTGACTTATTAATTCCATTTATTAACAAGTTAGAAAAATTAGAATACCGTGGTTACAAGCATAGTTTAATAGTAAATCTTTATATGTTTGACAAGGTGAAAAATTTGAAGCCTTAATCCAAGTTAAAAAAAAAAAGAAAAAAAGAAAAAAAAGAATTGAGAGACTAACGAGGACAATGAAACAAAAGAATCTTGCTATTTTATCAACGTTACAAAAGGGTAAAGTTAGGGCGGCAATACTATGGTAAGATCACCTAAAAAATTGTTATTGGTATGACCTGTTTTTTTAGCCGTTCAATGAAATCTGGTGGTTCAAAATCTAATAAAATTCACAGAAACCAAAATAAACACACCTACACCAAAACATTTTTTTAAAATTTTCACTCTAATTAAAAACCTAATAATTTCCCAAAAAAAAACTTAAACGAAAAAAGGGAAACCCTAGTAATATGTCTGTTGGCCATGGTTGCTCAGCTTGATGGCGGCAGCCAAGAGGAGGGGCGGGGAACTCACAGAGGCGCCATTGTTCGATGGAAAGCAATTGATTTCGCAATCAACAGATTCACGGGTATGGCCACAGAGATCCCGTCGTGAGGGTCGCGATTTCTTCTTCTTCTCTGGCTTTGTTAAAAAAGAAAAAAACTCCGACTCTAGTAGCCCCACCTCACTGCCCACCATCATTGCCCGTGAACAACCCCCCCACCCACACCCCCTCCCCCCCCCCCCCCCCCAAAGATCGCCTTTGCCTGTGACCCCCTCTCCCTTAGATCACAGTTGCCTGCGAAAGTTGCCAACAGCCGAGAACCATAGCACCTCAAATCCACGATCTCACGACGCGATCTGACCCCACCCCCTCACGATCTGACCTTCGAGACCCAAAGCCCACTGCTCGAGACCTAAACTGTGGAGACCCCACCCCTCGCGATTACAGCCGTGATTTTTTGCCAATTTCGTTACGTCGAGACCAGATCGGCTCGTGACTCGACCTCCGGCAACCCATGGCTTGACATCCATCGAGATCTGGCTTCGCTGATGGTGATGCTTGCCCACCGAATGGTCGTCGGCATCCATGGCTTTTTGGTCTCAACCTTTCTGTTTTTAGTTTTAAGTTTTTTTTTTTAGCTTTTTTAATTTGGTGTGTTTGATCTTATTGAACTAATGTGAGCTTGTTTAATTTTAACCATCAAATGAAAATCGTATGGTCAAAAAGGGGTCTTATGGTAAGACCATTTTAGTGGGTCTCACCGTAGTTTCACCCAAGTATTTATAGTTTGTTTCCTCTTTTTAATTTCTTGGTGACTTTATGGTCCTAATTGTGAGCTATACGCTTATATATGATCTGTGGGTTTTGTTATGGTGGGACATAATAGAGGTTTCTTTATTATTATTATTTTTTTGTCTTTTTTGGTTCAACTGAAATAGATTAAGAAGTATCTTTAGAAAAATCAAAATATCTTACGAACTCTTCTTAGGGCCTATTTATTTCGATACTCAAATTATGGTTTAAATTTTCATTCAAATACCATATTCAAATAATCTAAACAGGCTTTAGGTTTACTTCTAATACTGGCATTTTAAGACGCTGCAGACTATCTCTTTCGGTTAGAAAGCAAAATTGACTTTTCTTGATCTGTTTCGATTTTCTTGTCACGCAAATCTTATAGCTTTGCCTGCTGCGTAATTAGTTTTTATTTGGAAAGTTATTTTAACATACATTATGTTTTAGATCTAATCAAGTATCTCTGTTGAACTTCATCCGCTATATTGAAGAACAAAACTTTGAAGAACGTATCAAATTAATTTCTTGGACCGTTCAATAATTAATTGTCACTAAAGCGATAAAAAATAATATTCTTAAAAGAAAAAAAAATTAAAAAATCCAAAAAGTAAAATACCCCCAACCCACAAAAAGAAAAGCCAAAGAAATTTTTTCAGTTTTTTCTAATTTTTGAAGATATTTTGCTACACCTCCAGGTCTTTTTATCTTTAACGATGTACTTAAAATGTGTAAATGATGTCTTTTTTTAAAATACAAGACATATTATATAAATATATATATATTTTTATTTTCTAAACTCTAAAAATGGTCTTAGTCACGAGCTTAATGATTATTCTCACATATGTGCCTTCAATATTAGGGTCATTTCCATTTGTTCTCCGAAATTCAAAATCTTTTATTTTATCCTCAGAATTTTGAATTAATCCCACATCCCCTTACGTTGGAATTTTTGTTCAAACATACGAAATAAAAGAGGCTAAGTGTAGTTATTTGGTTTTCCCTTTTTTTTTTTTTTTCAATATGCATTCTAATATAAGAGATTTTATGAGACAAATTCTTCTCTGTTTTTTTGTCGTTTTTAACGAAAATTCTAATAGAAAGCAAAGTATGAATGGCCCTAAAATTTGTGGGACCTAATTGAGAATAATCCTAATAATAATAGTGTTAAAATCACAAAGCACATTATAGATGCAAGCAATTGTAATAAACTAATTTTCTTGCTTCTGATATTGAAATTATAAACATGGACTCAGTCTTGAACCTAATCAATAATAATGGATTGTTTTCATTTTCGCCCCTCAAGAAATTATGATCATCTCACATTGGCCCCGTACACTCTTAATGGAATAAATCTAACCCCCAAAGTTTCAATCTAAAACACCAACAGCTCTTTCATCTCCCTAATGTTAAATTTTGATGATCCGTGTGGAAAAAGAGATCTAAGCTTTAGAAAAACGTCACTAAGCTGTACAGTTAGGTTTCATCATATTAGTTTCAGTCTCAATTAACTTAAGCATTTTAGGCAATTTTCTCGTTAATGACTTGTTACTTGCATGTCACATACATTTCATGTGCATGAATTTAGAACATTTAAAATGGAAAGGATTGTTGGTATTACAGATTGAAAGTTTAGGGGTCAAATTTTTATTATTAAAGTGTCAGGGACCAAAGTGAGATGACCTAATTCCTCAAGGGCTAAAAATAAAAATAACCCTAATAATAATGTTGAAATTAGAAAGCACATTATAGATGCAAGCACCCAGGGGGTGGGTAATATAGTTGTAGGCTTAACCCTAAGACTCTTAGTCCTCCATGGCACTCTTGCTCCTAAGACTCTTAGTCCTCAACGGCACTCTTGCTTATTAAAAAAAAAAAAAGCATTCCAAGTAGATAATAGTATATTTGGGTGTTAGGATATATGCCTTAAAGTATGTTTTGTAAAAGACATATTTATACATAAATAAAGTGAATTAATTCATTACATTTACATTTATATATTTTTAATACTTTATGAATATCATTAAAATTTCACAATTATCTATGTGACCTTAAATATTGTATATAAATGTTATATATAAGAGGATAACATTTAATGATGATAATTAAAATGACTAGTAATATATAATAAATTATTTAATTAAAGTATGAAATCTTTAATTGAGAGTTACTAGTGCATGTCATTTCTATTAAAAATGGAATAATCTTATCTGAACCATTAATATAGTAAGCCATTAAATGAGTGCACTGTATATAATAAGATTGTGTAAAACCGAGACATTATGTAATATCAACAGCTAATAATTTCCGTTAAATATAGCAAGTTCTAATCACATTGAATGATAGTTATATATAAGATGATCTTAATCCTGAGTCATTAGCAGTCTCCTATTTATGGGATTTATGTCTTTTGATTTATTCGTTATGGATTCAAGAATGCAACCTTATCCCTGTATTTTAGAGGCATAATGAAGTAAGTAGTTAGGAATGTTAATGTTATAAGATGGAATTCATTCTTTCTATAACAAAAAGTAGATAAATAATTCTTTTGAGTATTGGTTTGAGGTTTATTATTCATTAGAAATAAAGAATCAATGAATTTATTATTATTCATGATTAAGTTCATGAATTTATTATTCATTAGAGAATCAATGACACTCAAAAATAAAGAAGTAATTAGAATAGTTAATGGATTTCACCTAACACTAATTATAAATTATTTGTAGAGGATCGACTTATATATAATGACTATATTAAATGGTTAACTCTAAAAAATGAGTAATTAAAAATCTATAATTTCAAGAGTACAATTCCAAGTATTTAGTAAAATTACATTAGAATTAATAAAATAAAAATATATTAATTAATGTAGTTAATATATTGGTTTTATTGAAGTTTGAAATTATAGGTCCATTAGTCTCCCGCCATCCTTGTTAACACTATTTGGACAAGTGAAATTATTAGTTAATTGATTAATTTAGAATTATAGAATTCTAAATTAAATATCACTTAAAATAAATTAATTATGAATTAATCTATATTTATTAAATAATACGATTACTTAATAATAAAATAATTAATTTTGAAAGACACATAGTGGGTGGGTCCCACTGTGTGTGGCGCACATAGCGGGAGGATCCCACTGTGTATGGCACCAATAGCTAAAGGAAAAGTCCCTTGTGTACATCAAAGCTTGTTTACTAAGTTTCCATGTTTAGAATTATCAATATTGAATAAATGTGATTTAATTCAAACATGGAAAGGTAAATATGGAAACAAATGAGATTGTGTAACAAGCAGATGTTCTAATCACACAAAAATATGGTATCTGTGTATGTGGCTATGACAGTATAAGGAAAGACAAAATATTCTCTTTTATTTTAATTAAGTATTTGATATTTATATTAAAATAAAGGAAACTTTCTAAATTAATTGAGCCTTCTTTTCTCTATAAATAGAGGCCTCCTCAATTATAAAATAGACATTTGTGTGAGTCTTGCGTATAGAGAGAGAAAGAAAGAGAAGAAGTGTTTTATCTTAAGACCCGTTTTGCTCATGCGTTGAGATTAATGGGTGAATAAAAGTTAGTCGAGTGATCCATGAAAACCATAATTCCTCCAACGCCAACATGTTTGTCCATTCCAATATCAAAGACTAAGCGAGGAAGACAGTTGTTTCATAAATAGAGAACGTCTTTCCGTCACAAGTTTTCCGTTCATCTCTCTTCGTCCGAATAAGCAAAGTTTATATATTTATTTAAGCTTTAAATTAATATAATCTATAGCATATTTTAAAAAAGTTTTGAGAAATTTTTGTTATATATATTTCACACCATAACCATGTTTCTTCTATTTTTGTGAAAAATGTTTTTCAAAACCAACATGAGGAACATAGTTCAGACCATAATATTATAGTTCAAGCCAGTTTCATTATGATGTTTTCTTTCATAAAATTTGAATTACAAACCAACTAGTGACGTAGGGACTATTGACCAGGCCCCAACTTCTTTTATCCTTTTTAGCCTATGTGTCTGCTGTATATGTGTGTATAATGAATTAGACATAGCCCTTAAAAAATTTACATTCTAAATTTTATAGCCTCAAATTTTTTTTATTTTTTTTTCCAGAAAAACACTACTTTCTAAATAAGCCCAATAGGAAACAAAATTGGAACATCCAACACATGATCAAAAAATCATTTGTAACTTAATAAGAAAGAAGCATAAGACAAAGGAATTTATAATCTAGTTTAACCCATTCTCCTTCATTTTGGAGTTATTTTATGCTAACATTAATACGCAGTTGCAAAAGTTAAATGATCATTCTAATAAAGTAAATACCAACTTGCTTCTTTGTGCTGGAAGTTTAAGTATCTGATTAATATTCTCAGCTTATGACAAAAAAAGCAATTAACAATTGAATTGAAAATCAGTTTATTAATGATATTTTATTTGTGCATATCGAAAAAGTCTTTTTTAATAACCTTGACAATAAAACTATTTTGTAACATTTTCAAGCACGAAAAATGGTTGGGACAATTAATATGTCAACAATTACTTTTGATTAAATTTTTGATGTAGTTATAACGAGCTTCCCTTATAAAAATTCTTAGCTTCATTACTGAAATCAAATTTTGTCAAACTCTTGGTTTGAATTGCGTTACTAAATGGCCATTGGTTGAACGAATCTTCCATTCATGGTAGTAAACGACACTTTTTTGAAAAGATGTATTTTAAAAGTAGAGTATTTTTTTTTTTTGCTTTTTATGTCAATGCTTACACAAAGAAGAAGGTTTTCATATAATTTTAGTTCAAGTTTTATTGCCTCTATACTATTTTTTTCATTTTACGAAGATGGTCTCAATCTAACTAGGTACAAATAATAAAGGAAGAAATCTCCCTTTTTTTTTTTTATTCTATCTTTTTTTTTTTTTGGCTACAAGAACAGAAACATTTATGTTGGAACCGAGTTATGTGCTTGCCTTATCCATTTCAGTTTGAGGAAGAAGTCCCTACGTAGACTATTTACCATTAATAGAGTTATATGCTTGCCTTATACACAAAAAAAAAAAAAAAAAAAAAAAAAAGCTATAACGCAGAAGTGCCATTTTCAGGTTTATGGTGACTTGTTAGATAGACAAACCCCACTACGATAATAGAAATGTTTATTTGAAAGATAATACATTAGTTATTTTTGTCAACTAAACAAGATTCTCATATATAACTAAATACAATATATTATTTTTAAAATTTTAAGATAATATTTTTGTGTACAATAAAACCTGATATTGTTGATTTCTTAAAAATCATACTGTTTACTATCGATTTTGTAAGAATATGATTTCCACAAGTTAGTGCATGTCAAGTGCCCCAAATTAGTCTCTCAAGGAAGCAACAAAGTAACAAGGAAAATGCATGTATGTTAAGTTATTAGATAGAACAGAAGAAATATATAATTGGGAGATTTATAGAGGGTTTGAGAACATCAATCTTATCCTATCAATTATAACTATAAATAGTATAAAAATTTTAATACTTACAATAAAAACAAAAACTTACTATAATATAAAACTTTAATATTCTACTATTTTTAAACTTTCAACCAACTCTCCAAACGAAGCTTATTGCCTTTCGGAATAGTGATGATTAAAGAGGCTCTAATCAAGCAAAGGGATTGTGTTATGCGAAGAAGTCAAAAGCGATCGGCTCAAACCAAGGAAAAAGGTAAATGAAGAATGAACTTCTTTGATGGTTTTAAATTTACAAACCATGCATCGATTGCTTTTTCACGAGTTTCCATGCCAATGTGAACTCGAACTTTATCATAAGCCGCGCTTTTCCTAAGAGACAGGTTGGCATTGATCCGTGAGTTCTTATTGGGAATTACTTTTCTTTTCTTTTTGTCCTTTTCCTGATTGAGCGGGGGGGCGTGTTTTATTATTTGGGTATTTACTCACAAACTCAGTCGATAAAATAATAAGACCTAATTTATAAAAAATATTATAAAATCTAACAGAATTTATAATTTTATAAATAATAAGGTTTTAACTTAAAAATAATTTTTCTTTTACTCATAGTACCATACTGTATTTTACAACTCATGACTGACACCATAGAATTTTCATTATCATCATCATTATAAGTGATGTTGTTTTTAAATGTTAAATTTAATCAAAATAACATTAGAATAAGTAAGTGTACAAAATTAACAAATCAATTTGATAATGCAAAATTAAATTCCTACTAGTAGGGTTTTTTTAATCCTGAATGCTAAATCTAATCAAAATAATATTAAAATAAAAAGTGTGCAAAATTAATAAATGAAAATGAAAATTCAAAATAAATTCCTATTGATAGGGTTTTTCTCTTTGAATTTGACAAAATTCTCAATTATCGACAAGATTTGAGGTCCTTTTCAGACAAAGACACTACAAGCTTGTTGGGATAGCTTGTGCTTTTGCTTTTAAGCAATAGAAGAAGAAAATCATAAGCTAGAGTTTTTTGATTAGTATTTAAATAGTGCATTAAAAAGTGTTTTTTTAATTTCAAAAGTACTTTTAGATATGTTTGAATAAATAATCAAAAGCTTTTATTATTTTAAAAAGTAATGTAACGTAATGATACGGATAAAATTTTTAATTTGATTTCACAAATAGAAGGTTAAAAAAATAAATAAAAAATCTTTTTTATAGGCACCAAAGATGTGATTTATTTCAAAAGTGTTTATAAATGTCAAAAATCTAGACAGCTTGTCTATTTAAAGAGGCTAAAAAAAACTTTTTGGTTGAATAAGCTTAAAGCCGTTTTTTTTTTTTTTTTTTTTTTGACCCGTTCCAACTTGGGCGCAACGCATGAACCAACTGTGATGTTTTATCGGACACACACACAGCGGCAATCTTTACTTTTGCTGTGAATATTTGACAAAATTTTTAGGGTGAAATATTTTATAATTACTTCTCAAGACCGATGCACATTCCTGAATTCTGCAGTACAGAAATGGTCCAGGGTGTGGGGTGGGTTATATGATTAATGGTTCCTATTTGTATAGACAGTGAGGCCTAATTTTTTGGCCATGTTTGCCTAATCGGATCCCAAAAAAGTGTCCATTAGCCTAGCCCAGTGCTAATTTGTTCTACCTCCTCTTCGGAATCCAATGTAAAAATTCCGGCCTTCCCTTAAAAGTGGGGTCCAAAGATTTGTATTTCATTGTCTATCGAAACTAGTCTTTAACATTTCTCTTTCCTGTTTTGTTTCTAAGGTGGTGTTTGGAAGGTGGTAAAAACTGATAGTGGGAACCATTTTTATTGTCGTATGTGAGAGCTTTACACTGTAGTAATTTTTTTTATTGTTACTGTAGCATGTGATAACTTTACACTGTTTATAACTGAGTTTGTGGTGGGAACCATGGTTTTCACCACTATGCCAAACAAGGGGTAAGACTAAAA
This sequence comes from Artocarpus heterophyllus, assembly GCA_025403435.1. Taxonomy (NCBI): domain Eukaryota; kingdom Viridiplantae; phylum Streptophyta; class Magnoliopsida; order Rosales; family Moraceae; genus Artocarpus; species Artocarpus heterophyllus. Next base: position 7,467,904 of record CM046348.1, on the reverse strand, counting down.
TTAAAATATTTAAGAAGTATAGTTTGAATCAATTTTAGTAAAAAAACATAAATTTTAGTAAAAAAAAAATGAAAGCATGTGAGAGTTTATATTGTAGTTTATTTTTTCTTGACACTGTAACATATGAAAACTTTACATTGTAACAACAAAAAATTTTAATAAAAACCAAGATTTCGAAACACAATAAGCCTTTAATTAGTGCAGAACACTAAAATAGTCTCAGAACTCTAACTCGTGTTCTTTTTTTTTATTTTTTTATTTTCTTGGCCTTTTGTGATAAAAGAAGAAGAAGAAGAAGTAAGCGACACCTACTTTGGAATGCGTTCAAGGTAGAAAAAAAGAGTATTAAAATAGATCGTTTGTGATTAACTAGCACCATTTTGGGTGTTAAATTTACAAATTAAATTAAATAATCATTAAACAGGTCCACTATTATTAATTTGTCGCGTACGTCGTGCTTACTAAATAATATGGAGAATGGTTTTGACTATTGATATTAATAAATAACGATGAATGGGAGTTTAGAAGGGCATGGAAAATACTTTCTATCAGCATTCTATTAGCAAGGAAACCGTCAAATCTACATTAGGATATATATATATATATATGTCATTTTTGTGAACTTCTTTGTAGGATTCCGACCAATTCTAATTTGGATGTTTGACAAACTCAGTTTCAATCCATCAGTTCTAACTCAAACAGTGTAAAGCTTCCATATGCTACATTGTAAAGTAAAAATATGTTATAGTATAAAGCTTTCACGTACTAGAACACTTTCAGTTCTAATTCTCAGATAGAAACTATGTACCACACTAATTAAGATATATCCTTCCATGTGCAAAAAGCTCCAACTTAGCCATGGCCTTCCTCATTAATAATTCTTAACAGCCTAACTAATGCATAACCAAAGCTAATAATCTGCTCGTTGGATCCAACTCAGATGGCTAATTAGCTCATTTCTAGCAGCTTGCATTGTGTGCATGAAAATTTTGTCTGGGTAGCATAGTCTGATGCATAATTACAACTGAACAGAAAGAACCTCATATGTAAATATCGGTGTATATAAACTGAAAGTGTAAAAAAAAAATGTAAAAGTTTAGTTGTTCAAATATGCAGGAACAACATGTAATACATGCAGCTTTGCTAAGAAAGGCTGGCGACGTACATATAAGGAGGTTGACAATACTAATCTCAAGCCGATCCATTTCAACATCTAGACAGAACTGCGAATGGTGAATAAAGTTTGGACAGATAATGACATCTCATGTGCATACATTCTAGGGAAAACCATGTTTTGCTCGATGCTTCTAGATCACGTGGATGGAGGAAAATAAACAACACAAAAAAGTTATGAAAAAGAAAATAATATACTGTGCACTTATGAAAAGATTTGGTACAAAGGAAAATTGGTTGATATCATTTTTAATTCTCGAATTGTAGGCCTAAATTCAATTTTGATTCACGACTTCTAAAAAGCATTACTTAAAAAGCATTGTTATAAAACCAGTCTTTCGGTCTATCAAAGTGTGGCAAGTTAATTTTTCTGTTTTTCTGACTTTTATAATCTCCACAATAAAGGCTAGTGAGGTTTATGTGGCATGTGCGGTTTCAGGGTTATTATAGGGTGTTTAAAAAGTATGATTAAAATTAAAACTTTTGAACTGAAAAATGTAGCATGTGATATCTTTATACAATAACTCATTTTTTTTTATTATTGTAACATAAAAGAGTTTTATATTATAGCAACCAAAAGTTTTGGTTAGAACTGATTTTGCCAAATACTATGTTAATGTTATAATTTCACATATTAGAATATGATATTAAGTAGGAAGTTGTGTCTTTTTCTGTTGAATTATTAGTAGACCAATGAACGAAATATCTAAATTGAGATAATCTAGTAGATCGATTACTCGTTATTAGACATTTTAAAAATCAAAAATTAAAATGAGATTTGACTTATAACTTGAGGATGAAAATGAGTTTAACAAAAAGAAAACTCAAGCTTAGGGTGATATATTCTTATGGTAAGTTTGAAATTATAGATCAATTTTTTAAGGATTAAAAATATATTGATCATTCATGTTTATGCTCTTTCTCCTAATAGATATATTTTTTGCAAAGAATATTGGGGAACAGAAAGATTATCCTCCATTGAGATCATCTTTTTCTAGAACTATATGTTATAATTCTCAAGTACAATATTGTAAGACTGGGAGAAGATTAAAGGTAAAGTGATTTATATACTTTATGACTTGCCCACTAACTTCAATAAACAATGGCACTATGCTTTCGTGTCTTCTTGTAGTAGAACATCCAATCATGTTCATATCTGCCTAGAATTATTTGTCACGAAATTGTAAGCTGTTAATCAGTTTAAGATTTGCTTCAAATCCATTTGTAGTAATGTAATTGTCTTTCTTTTTTCCTCCCTTGCAATAGAATCGTCATTTTTTTAAAATAATTAAATGATGCTCCCTTCCTTAGTATAGCGATGTGGCTTTTGTCCCTTAACTTCAATAAACAATATAGTTACCAACTATTATTCAATGTATGGATTTCGATGTTTTTCTATTTATTTTAACTATTAAATGGAGGGATTTTTTTCCTATAAATAATTTACTTATAACACCAGTTATATTTATCAAAATAAAAGTGATGTGAATTTATCTAAATTTTAGTTTTAATTTATTTTCTTAATTATATCAAAATTCTTGTGAAAAATTTTGCCCTTTTTTTGGTTAAAAATAAAGATTCTAATATGATAGGAGTTGCTTTTTTTTTTTTTTTTTTTTTCTGTCAACTAAAATAATAGTTTCTATTGGTAGAAGACGGAATAGACTTTATTGTGAGAATTCCTGGAAAAAAAAAATCTTAAATAATGCTATACAAATATTATAAATGTGACCGTGTCATAGGTTCTATACATGTTTATAAATTAAATAATGTCATTTTTTTAGTGAAAATAAATTTGGTGTGAGATAGATGCTTACAAGCACTTCATTAAAAAAAAAAAAACTAGAATACGGTTATTTTACCTTGCTGCTAAAACAAGTATACATTTTTTGGTCAAATGATAATTTTTTGCAATTTGATTTATGAGTGGTCAAGTTAAAAAACGTAATCCTATACAATATAAAAATACTCCTACTCATTGATTATACCTTATAATTTAATCAAATGATACGTACTACAGAAAGAATTTCTCTCATTAATTAGTAGAAGCTTTTTTATAGTAGGAATGCTCAATCAGTAATGTATATTTCTAAATGTTAGATTTGATAAAAAAAAAAATTAAAATAAAGAAAAAAAACACATAATACTTAAGGAACTTAATACAAATATAACGCTTTAGAACAGAACACTGCTTGCAAAATATTTTTTCACAGAAGCATGCAAGAGACTCCAATTTTGATGATAACATTTTAATAATAATCTAAATAGAATTTGAGTTGTCATTATTTTGTTACCAGGTGTTTAAAAAATTAACAATAATTAATCTTAAATGATTGTTTTTACTAAAAACAAAAAAAAAAGACTATTGAACTACTATTTTGTTTGATACGTCGGTTTAAACTTATTAGTTTTAATAGTCTATAACACAAAGTTTTTTGTAGCTCTATTATAAAAAAATAGTTATAATATAAAATTTTTATATAGTACGATAGTTGAATTTGTTTAAGCAGTTTGCCTTGTACACTTTCTCAAAACCTACGGTGAAATGAAAATTATATTAATTAATTATATAAGTAATTCAAAAAAATTTGCCGTGCAAAAGAAATGGAGCTCAAACTTGGAGTCCGGGGTTGTGGGTAGGGGTGAACAACGGGCGGGTAGGCGGTTTTTGGGCGGGTGCGGGGCGGTTTTTTTAAGTGGCGGGTTGGCGATTAACCAACCCACAAACCGCCCATGGAGTGGCGGGCGGTTTCGGTTTGGGGGCGGGCGGGTGCGGGCGGTGCGGGCGGGTTGGGTCTACACTAATGTACAATATAATTTTTTGAGCTCTTTTTTATTAAAAAAAAGTGAAGAAAATTTGTAGAAAATATAAGACGATAATGTATGAAGCATTCTCAACAACAACCAAGTTTGACGCCTAAAGACAATAACCATATTCACAACAAATTAAGAAACATAATCATTCATTGCAACAAGAAACATCAACTATATATGAAGTGATGAACAAAGTCAAGAATTCTTGTTCTTCCATAAAACCTGTTCATTGGGTTCGAAAATAACAGGATACTACAGATGAAATGATGAACAAAGTCAAATGTTCTTTTTCTTTTTAAAGAATGAGGAGTGGGAGAGGTTTAGATTAATTTTTTTTTTTTTTTTTTTTTTTTTTTTTTAAGAATTAGGCGGGCGGGTTCGGGTTGAACCCGCCCCCTAAAATTTAAAACCATACCCGCCCGCCAACATATGTAAGCGGGCGGGTTGAACCCGTCAATCGACGGGTTGAACCCGCATAGTCTTTTTTTTTTGGGCGGGCGGGCGACGGTTGCGGGCGACCGGCGGTTGCGGGGCGGTTTTTGTCCACCCCTAGTTGTGGGCCTGGATTAGGGAGGCGTGTAAAACAGGCTGGGCCCACAAAATAAAAAAACAAAGTGAAAACAAAAGAAAAGCACACAAAACAAAAACGGAGTAAATGGGTCCCACAGGCTTACAAACCATGACCTTATTAGCCAATGTTCTATCGCCACGTCCCACTTTATGCTCAATTATTACTGCACTCTTCTGTGCACTCCACTTCTCAGACTCGGTTCAGCTCGGATTTGCTAGCTACTGTGAGACACGACTGAAGCTAAACCTTTGTCCTGAGCCGCATTTGAAAGTTCAAATCAAAATCGCGGCTCCATGGAAAGTTCCCTTTGTTTATTTATTTATTTTTAATTATAAAACTGTTTAATATTATTTTTAAAATAGATAAAAATATTTTTATTTTAATAAATAAAATTTTTTTAAAAATCATACTAAAAATGCTTTTAAAATTTTTACTTTAAAAAAATATAATTTTTTTTTTAAAAATTTTAGTAACAAAAGCAAACGGACATTCGTCCCATAAACACAAACTCCAGTCCAAATTTATCTCTTTAGCTTGAAAAAGTCACATTTAACTCCTTATATCATCCCCTTGTCCCGTCTTGATGGCTTTTTTTTAATAAGTGAATGAGAATTTTGAGATTATTGGGCAACTAAAAATAAGACACAAAAATTGAAATATTTCAAATGCAAGTAAAAAATTGTATAACAAAAATTGAATAATGTAAAAGTTAAAAACATAATGCAATGCAATTAAAATTTACCACATGTGACTCATTAGCATAAATCTTCGTGCTTATAAAATATTAAAGGATCAAGTTGAAACTTAAAGTTAAAATTTAAATATTATAATATATAAAAATTTTATATTATCACAATTAAAACTTTAATATTGAGACTTGATTTCTTAACACTTACATTATAGTTCAATCTCATTTCAAATTTATTTACATGCGGTGTTTAGCACTATTGATATCTTTTATGGTTATAAAATTTGTGAAGTATAATGAAAATGTTTTTAGCAGCTTAGAATTTTGTTCGAACCTAAAATACTATTATAAAGAGCGAAAAATGTAACTATCTTCCCAAACAAGAATTAGGAGGAAAAAAATTGTTTTTATTGGAAAGACAAAAAAAAGATATACAAAGAAAAAGAAAAAACTTGTGTCTCTTCCAGTGTTATCCCGTTTCTTTATTTGTTTGTTTCGCTGTCCGTCCCAGCTTTTGTTCCTGTGTGCCGCAATCTCTTTCATTTTTGCCCTGAAGCCACTCTTAGAAGCCTCCGAAAAAACCCCCTCTTAGAGAATCGAAAAAGTTAAACCAGATCTTCTCTTCTTAAACCCATTCAAAAACTCCCACAAACCAAACCCACGAAACTCTCAAATATTTTCACCATTCCCATGGAATCCACCCAAAAAACCCCACTCCAAGACCTCCCAGAGGCCTCCCCAAAACCATACAAGAAAAGCTTCGTGACCTCATTAATGGAGGCCGCTTCAACTCTCCGCTCTCCTTCCTTCAAAGAAGACCCGTACTTCGTCTCAACCCTCAAGTCCTCCGAGAAAAAAGCTCTCCAAGACCTCAAAGACAGGCTAACATCCTCTGAAGATTTCTCCGAAGCCTCCATGTGGGGCATCAACCTCCTCGAAAACGACGAGAAATCTGATGTCGTTCTCCTCAAGTTCCTCCGCGCCAGGGACTTCCGAGTCGCCGACTCCTGCAGCATGCTCACCAAGTGCCTCGCCTGGAGAAAGGAGTTCAAAACCGACGCCGTTTTGGAAGAGGAGCTGGGGTTTAAGGAGCTGGAAGGCGTCGTTGCTTATATGCATGGATACGACAGAAAAGGACACCCCGTTTGTTACAATGCTTATGGGGTTTTTAGGGACAAAGAAATGTATGAGAAGATTTTCGGTGATGAAGAGAAGCTGAAGAAGTTCTTAAGATGGAGAGTTCAGGTTTTGGAAAGAGGGATTAATCTTCTTCATTTTAAGCCTGGTGGGGTTAACTCGTTGATTCAAGTCACGGATCTTAAGGACATGCCTAAACGTGAGCTTCGAGTCGCTTCTAATCAGATCCTCTCTCTTTTTCAAGACAATTATCCTGAACTCGTCGCTCGTAAGGTAAATAATTAACTAAATAATCATTACTTTTTTTGTTATTTTTTTTAAAATAATAAAATGGTTTTTTTTGTTTTTTGGGTACAGATTTTCATCAATGTTCCATGGTACTTCAGTGTGTTGTATTCGGTTTTCAGTCCGTTTCTTACTCAACGGACTAAGAGCAAGTTCGTGATTGCCAAGGAAGGAAATGTTGCCGAGACGCTTTACAAGTGAGTCTGTCTTTCTCTATGTAGTTTCATTTTGGTACCTTTTTTTTCCTATGTGACAAGTTTTACAAGCTCTGTGAAATTTGATTGAGAATCTTTGGTGGGTTTCTTTTGTCGTTTGCTTCTACTTCTTTTCCACATTTTCCTCAAAGGGTTGGAGATTCCCAACTGCCCTCTTTTTCTTTTCTTATTTTTTTCTTAAATTTTATGAAGTTTTCGCTTCTGTTGTAGCTTCTCTCTTTGCCCATTTCTCTAGAATTCAAACTTTGGTCCATTATTTTTGTGTTGCTAATCCAAGACAAGAAGAAGAGAAAAAAATTTACTCCTCTTTTTTGTTTATTTGTTACTTATGTAACATGTACAGCCGTGTTGCACTCTTAACAATGTCCTTTTTCACCAATGCCCAGTGTCCTTTTGCCCTCAATATTACATGTTGCTTTTTTTTTTTTCTTTAGTTGGTTTTGTTTTACTTACAAAAGGGGCTTCTGGCTTTTTTTTTTTTTTTCCTTTTTTTTGCTAAATTTTCAGATTCATAAGGCCTGAGGACGTTCCGGTTCAGTACGGTGGTCTGAGTCGACCCAGCGATTTACAAAATGGTCCCCCAAAACCTGCCTCCGAGTTCACTGTCAAAGGAGGAGAGAAAGTCAACATACAGATTGAAGGCATTGAGGTTCGTATTTTTCTTTGTTTCAATAATTTCTATAACTTAAAGCCAACTTGTTTAGAGCTTTGTAAAATCTAGAAATTCACCCTTTAATGGTCACATTTTAGGCTCCGATTGGAATTTGCGTCATATCTAGTAACAATTTAACCTCTGTATGTGTTTTTTTCTAATACATAATATAATGTTATTATTATATAGGCTGGTGCAATTATTATATAGAACATTGCCCAAAAAATACCCAAAATAGAAATGCTAGTATGACTTTCTCTATGTGCTTTTTTTTTTTTTGGGGGAAACTATTTTCATGTAAACTATTACATGGTACACATGCACACGTTTTATTTATTTATTTATTTTTTTGGAACTTAGGGTTGGTACCATTAATACAGATGCACTCTTACAATGGTCTTATTATAAGGGAAGGTAAGGTTTGAATTATGGGTGTTTAGGTTTGATTAAAACCATTTTATGTTTAAAATTCTCTTACCGAACATCAATTTAAACTGTCTTTATAGATTAAAACACATTAGGCTTCACTTTGAACTTTTCTTTTTGCTAAATGGCTTCAATTTGAATTTGCATCACTATTTGCAATCTCCATGGGGTAAACAGTGGGCAACTTTTTTTTTTTCCTTTTTAATTGTAAATTTTCATGTTGTCTTTTATTAGGCCGGTGCAACTATTACATGGGACATAGTTGTGGGTGGGTGGGACTTGGAGTACAGCGCTGAATTCGTGCCAATTGCTGAGGGCAGCTACACTATTGCGGTGGAGAAGCCGAGGAAGGTAAACCCGTCTGAAGAAGCAATACACAACTCTTATACTTCACGAGAAGCAGGCAAATTGGTCCTCTCTGTGGACAACACTGCCTCAAGGAGGAAAAAAGTAGCTGCATATCGCTACATTGTCAGAAAATCCACTTCCATCTAACTTCAGCCAATATTATAACGAAAACCCAAAAAAAAGTAATTATATATACGGGTCATGTATTTTGCTTTTTGGTGTTATGTTGTTTTCATGGGTCTAAAATCTAATCAATGGCTGTGGACATTTTACCCTTTTTGTTTTGTTTTGTTCCTTGCCTTTTTTTTTTTTTTTTTTTTTTTTTTTTGGCCTTTAGTCGTTATTAATAGTAATGCTGTAATGTATAAAAATGGTGGGTAATATATTGCTTAGTGCATAAGAAAAGTGGATTATTAACTTTGCTTATACAAGTGGTGTGCATAATAACTGTTTTGACAAACTGTCCCAAATGACAAGAGGGAGAGAGGAAGAGAGATTCTTCTTCTGCCTTGCCTTGTCTTGTCTTGTCTCAAGTGGGGTCTTTGAAGATTTTTGGCAGCAACACGGTAGAGCTTTTGCCATGGGGCAGTGAGTCTTAAAAAAGAAAAAGAAAAAGAAAAAGAAAAAGAAAGGATTGATCTGGATAATTTTTTTTGTGTTTTGGGCTTGAGAGGGACCTGAGAAGTGGTCACAGTATTGGTGCTGCTCTTTCTATGGGTTTTGCAAAGAGGGGTTGTTAGGGTCTACAAAAAAGAAGAGTAAAGGAGAGTGTTTTGGGGAAAAGAAAGATACTGACTGGACCAGGGATGTTTTTTGGAAGGTTTTGGTTTGATGATATGATTGTGAGAAATTGAGAATTCCAACATGGAAGTGGGTGTGATGGGGTTGTGGTTTGGCGCTCAGGGTGGTCACGGGAAGTTTACAGGGTGTTTGGTAGTGGTGGGAATCACTCAGTTCTCACTACAATCTCAGTTATGAACAGTGTAAAGCTCTCATATGTTACAGTAACAATAAAAAAATATGTTATAGTATAAAACTCTCACATGTTACAATAAAAATGGTTTACACCACTAGTTTCAACTACCTTTCCAAACAGCCTATACGTGTGCAGGTTGTGAAACAAGGTGCGTTGGCGTGTTTTCAATGTAGATTTGTCTTTGAATTTAATGATTATTTTTATCCTTTTTTTAAATAGGTGTATATGCCATGGGACCTCTTTAGTATTGTACTTTTTAAACCAATATCTAGATTTGATTAAAATTACTAAGGTGTTATTTACAAAAAAATATATATATATTGTGGTGTTTAGCAAGCTTAGTTTTCAACTCAAACAATTTAAAGCTTTTAATGTTAGTATAAAGTAAAAATATGTTATAGTATAAAGCTCTCACATGTTATCATATTTTTAGTTTTATCTTTTTTTTCAAACATTCTATACATCAAACAAAAAAAAATATTTATAAATGCCACAATTTGAAATTTACTTTTTATGAAAGGTCTTTAGCACTGTTGCTTCTTGAATTTATTGCATATTAACAATTTGTTTTTTGAATTTTTAAAAGTTTGGCAAATTTCATCATGAATTTATAAATTTGTGACAAATTTCTCCGTTAATAGCAATGTAGTTTTTTTTAATGAAATTGATTTGTGATCTTTACATAGATCGTTAATTAAGAATTTAAAGGGTTTTTTGTTATTAATATTAACCTAAATTTATGTTTAAAACTATAATTCAAATTTTTTTATTTTGATAAAAACTTAATTAAAAATATTAATTACAATAAACATGAGGTTTAAAGTACATAGAAATAACCATTCATGTCATTAATTCATGTGTGAGTTATATGTTAATTTTAGTCAAAAAATACTATTGTTATCAATAAAGAGTAATTTGATACAAATTTATAAATTTAAGGTGTAACTTGTCAAAATTAAAACTTCAGAGAACAAATTGCTAATGTGTGATAAGTTTGAAGGGACAACAGTGCTAAGAGCCTTTTTATAAATGTTGCATTTGTTTTAAGTGTGACGTAATTTAAACATATTAATAACAATTTTTTAAGTGTTATATGGATATATTTTTTAAAAGTGGGAGATAGCATGTATGGAATAATAGTTTTTGATACATTTTTCACAGAAAAAATCTCAAGGGGTAAAAAAGAATGGTCTCAGAGAAAAAATGTTAAGGAAAAAAAAAAGAACATGAAAAAATGAATGATGACTTCTGAGCCAAGCATTCCGATTTACAACATCATTTGGGTGTTCGTTTCACTAATTCGAATTAAGAAGTTTTGATTAAAACTAAGTTTTGTTGTAGTGTTTTTTTTTATAAAATTTAAATAGCCGCAATAATAATAATAATAATAAGATATTTACAATGTTATGCCATGTATGTTGAATCTATACCACTCTACACGCCCCTGTGTGGTGTTTTCCATCCTCTAACACCACTGCAACGACACTCAACTCTCTGCAACACCTTCTCCGGCAAGCACTGGCCTCATGCAACACATCTTCGGTGCCTCAAGCCCCTTGCAACAACAATTTGATGACTCTCATTCGGTGCCTACCCGTGACACCTTTTCTGGCAGCTCCGCGCCACATGATGCACCTTGACCATCAACTCTCATGTATTTAGAAAATTTTCCCATTTTCCATTTTTTTAATTTAAATTTTCACGTTGGCTTGAAAGTTGGGTATTATTCTTTTGTCACAAATTTAAAATACTATTCAACGAAAAGAGCCATAAAATTCAGGTGTTTGGTATGGTTGTAAGAACTATTGGTTAGAACTGTTTTTACTGTAGTTTGTAAGAGCTTTACATTGTAACAACTTTTTTCTTTTTACTGTAGCATTTGAGAACTTTACACTGTTTACAACGGAGACAATAGTTAAAACCACTGCTTGCCAAATAACATGTATATAAAATCTAAATTAATAGGTTGGGAACATAGCTTAAGCACAAAATTTTGGTTTTTAAATTAATTTTGTTTCAATGTTTTCTATTATAGAATTTGAATTTCAAACTAATTTAAGTTTAAACTTTTGATTGAACAATGTTCCTAAATGGTCTATAAAGATGATTTTGCTTATAAATCAGAAATTGAATTAGTTAAAACTCAAAAATTCAAGAACAACTTCTTGATATACTTTAGTTTGTGGCATGTAAGCCCCAACATGTTACATGCATATAACTTGAGTTACCGTGAAGTATACGCTAACAAAGTAATGCAAAGCCCTGTTTGTTTGGTATATTGAGCTAATTTTTTAGACTAAGTTTAAAAAATTCTTTGGATACATCTTTGTTTTCCCTAAAATATAAATTGTTTGAATCTTTTTGAATCCTTCCAGTTCAAGTTTTCAGAGTTCTACCCCTTAAACTTATATTAGTTTGCTCCAGCAAAAGCTTAAATTTTCTCTCATATATTTATGAAAAAAATCATAACTTGTTCATTTAATATCTAATTAAGGTGATTATTCTTTTATTGCATTCCTAATAAAAAGATAGATAAATCAAGATTCATATTGCATATTTTTTAATATCATGAACATTAAAAGATTTTGTTAGATTTGTTAATAAATTAAAAAAATTTCTACTATCTATCTAAATAAAAATTATAATTTTATTCCCTATTATATTAACACTTTAAATGTATATTTAAGATCAATTCAGATAACAATTTAAATCATATAACTTAAATTAAAATAATTTAAATTGATACAATGTGAATCTATTTATCAAACAGATGCTGAGTACCCCTACTAAAAGTATTCTTTGTACTTGAGAAGGGTAAAAAAAAAAAAAAAAAGAGAGGAGGAATCCGGGCCTTTTTCTATTGAAAAATGGGACCTAACTTTGGCCTGGCCGTACTTAACTTTGCCCAGTTAACATATAAGAAGAAACAGCAATGGAAACGTTCCAAGGAGTCTCTGTTGGTTGCTCTTTTTTTTTCTTTTTTCTTTTAACTCCCTTTCTTCTGAAATGTGTCACCGAGAAACAGTCGGGCCCGTGGTCAGTTTAGCGTTACAGTGTGGGGTTTGAAGCATTTTGTTTCGGCTTTGCTCTGTAAATAGTAGACTGTCCTTCATCTTTATCGGAACTGCACGATTAAAAAGCGCCCTGCTCCACCGAATTACCGTCGGGCCCGTGGTCAGTTTGGTAGTGAAATTTGACCGACTCTCCTGCCTTAAAAAGAACCCCACTTTCGTGAATCTTTATACTTTTTTCTTTTTTGTTGGGGGAAAAAAAAAGCAATAGCATTATTTAATAACACGCACTTTCCTCAATAACATTTAAAAAAGAAGTTCGTAATGTCCTAAAAACACTAAAAAAAAAAAAAGTCCCCACCGCTCAAACGTACGAAAAATATTTATTTCGGCCCCTCAACATGTACAGCTAACATATTAATAAGGACAAATTTGACTTTCAAATTTTAGTTTTTTAGTTTAACTGTTTTCAGTAGCAGCTTTTTCAAGCCTAAGGAAAAGAAAAGAAAAAAAAAAAAACCTGCTCTTGTTCATTTTGGCCTCCACCGTGTCCATATTTTGCATTGGAATTTGTTCCTTCAATTCTATAGCTCATAATTAGAGACTGGTTGAAACCGATTCATAATTTTATCTATATGTTAGTTAAAACTAAAAAATAGTTTTAACTCCTGTTTTAGTTGAAAAAAATAATTTTAACCACTAAGTTTGGTTTTAGCCTCCCTACCATGAGTTGGAACCGGCTTCCAAATGTGTTTTATGCATTTTGAGCACAAGGAAATGACTTTAGTCGAAGTAGGAAGAGTGAAAATTTATTACATATAATATAGTGGTGTTTTTTTGAATAACATTTTTAATTATCTTTTTTTATACTCTACAGGACGTTTTGGAGGGTTTAGAATTGAATGTGATCTTTAGGAAAACTTATGTTGTGTTGCTTATTACACATTTAAGGAAAAACAAACAAACGAGCAAGACAAAACATTTGACAAAGATGGAATTTTTATATGAATATGTTGGTTGTACATGTCCGAGTAGTAAAATCAAGATTCTATTTTTGTGCCGTTTGGTACGTAGGTTGTAAATTATAGAAGCGGAATGGCTTGGGTTCAAAACAATGGTTTGGTTTAGAACTGTATGGTTGAAACTGTAGTTCTAAACTGTGTAGTTTAAATGATAGTTTTGAACTGAAGTATAGAATGTAAAAGTTTAAAACGAGAACAATATTTTAAAATGAAAATTGGTGTTTGAAAAACTATAATTTATGGTAGAAAATGAGAATGAAAATGGTTTTATCACAAAAAATGGTTCAAAATAAAGTGTAAGTTTTAAACTTTGTGGTTTAAATGATGGCTTCAAAATGACATTTGGAATGTAAAGATTTAAACGAAAATAAAACATTACATCAAGTTTAAAATGAGAACTGATGTTTCAAAAACTTTAGTTTATGAAATAAAAACAAGAATGAGAATGGTTTTTACTATAGTGAGAATGATTTTTACTATAAAAAATGGTTCAAACCATATCAATCTAAGGGGGCAAAGTTTAGATTTTGGTGGTTTTGGCTAGCTTAAAACTGCATCTACAGCTTGAATGCCTCAAATATTATTGTACAAAATGCAATGATAACATGTAAAAATGTACGTGCTCTTGAGTTTTAAATAATTTATTGAACATTTTATTTGTTATTAAAACCTTTAATTAAGCATTTTTGTGTGTTTCTAGCATTTTAGTGTGATTTCTGTAAAATATGTTCAATTTCATGTTTTTATTGTTTAATTATATTTTTGGTAATTTTAGGAGTGTTTTAAGCATTAATTATTTTATTTTTGCAAAATATATTTTAATTTTGTAAGCTTAATTAAGTTTTATTTTGATTTTGATCTTTATCTTTATTTTAAAGTGTGGTCTTGGTTTTAATCTAGTTTTGTGCTAAATATTTGCTTAATAATATTCAGTAATTTTAGCAATTTTTATTTTGTAAAATAATTTATTTTTACGGGTTTATTTGCAAGGAATTCAGGAACTGGGGGTAGAAAAAGAACAAAAATTGCAAAAGAAAATCGAAATCAGGTCCAAGAATTAATTTAGAAAATATTGGGTAGCTACTTTTGAGCCGCCCAAAGTTGAGCCGAGCCGTTAACAGCCCTTTGTGTGCCTGGAGCCGGAGCCACAACATTGAAGTGGGCTACCTAGATCTTCTCCAGCTGTGTGTGAACGTGCACACCATGGGCTTGTGAGCCTCTGTCCCTAGCCGCTAGATTTGGGTACTTTCAAGATAAGATAAAGTCAACGGCGCTAGATCAACTCCATTATCTTTCTTTTTCAGCCGTAAGATTTGGACAATTCGACATTGTTTAACCACCCAAATCGTGTCTTTTTCCTTACGCCATCAGCTGCGACACACCGAATCATAAAGAAGAATTTGCACACTCTTGAGATGCATCCAAGTGAGGAAAAAAAAAAAAAAAAGAAGAATCAAAAGTTTTGATTTAATCTGAGATGGTTCCAATGGGAAGGAAGAATAGAAGAAAAAAATAAAAATAAAAATGAAAATATAATTAAATCAATCAATTTGCTGCAACTTCTTCAAACGTGAGCCCGTTATTCATTTGTTTCTTAGTTGCAGCAGAATCAATTACCTACTCCATTAAGTTGCGACTGAATTATGTTGCCACCCATGCAAAGTTACGATTCTCTCATCCTATTTCGAATGTAAATTTCTGTGAAGAATTGCACGAGTTCACCTATAAAAAGGTAGTAATCCTTCTATTCAAATCATCAATTCTTCATTTAGAAATTCAATAAGCATTCAAAATTTTGAGAGAAAAATAGAGAGAAATAAAGGAAGGAAAAGCGATCCAAGGACTTTTTACAAGACAATTCTTAAAGGTCATCACCATTCTTCAAATTCTACCAATCTTTTGAGATGTAAATATTGTTAGTTTTTATGTTTTTGTTATTATTTTCAATTATGTCTAGCTAAATTTATTATTTGTTAAAGGTGATTACAAAGCCTTGAATATGATTACATTGCTGTTTTTATGAATTATTTTCCAAGTTTTCAATTGAGATTGTATATGTTTCACTACTATTAATACCAATGGTTATTTTTTTGTTAAATTTTGGTGCGCAGCTAAATGAGACTAGAAAATCGCCTAATGCTACGATAGAAATATAGATCTATAATTGTCTTATATTTTTAATCATTAGTAGTGAATTATGATCTACGATTATGAGAGACTTTTGTCGGATTGTGATGTGAAAACATAACCTAAGTTAAATAAACAGAGCTGTGTGTTTGTTGCTTAGATCAACCCACTTTTCTTACCTTAATGCTTCTATTAAATTAAATTTAGAGAGCTTGTTCTAGGTTATTTAATGGAAAGAGATTTAGTGAAGAGCTTGTTTTGCTAAACTACAAAGGAAAAATCAGGATCACAGAGCTCGTTGATATTCACAGTTTGTAATTTTAACAAAAAATTGGAAATAATTCTATGATCAGTACAAAATTATTCTCTAATGGTGGAGAATGAACTTTTAACTAGTTTTATCATTTTTGTTTACAAATTCTTGAATTTTGTTATAATTTTATTTATTTGCAAATGTTATTTTGTTTTGAATTTTGAATTTCAATTTTGTTAATTTAATTTTGTTATAATGTAATTTTCCTTTTGATTAATTTTTGTCTTTTCTAATTTAGATTCGCATTTTAATTATCATTTATTTTGCATTTCAATTTTATTTTTGTTATTTATTTGTTTTAAGTAATTTACTTATTAAATTCAAAACCTTCCCCCATTTTAATTCGGTAAAAAATATATATAAAACATAAAAAAATAAATATCTAGTAAAAATTAATAACATATTAATTAAAAATCGATCATCATAGGAGCGATACTTAACTCATCATTTATATTACTTGATACGACTACGTATAATTCCGTGTACAAGAATTATCGCATTAAGTTTTTGACGCCATTGCCAAGGACTTGAATTTTCAATTAATTTGTTCCTAGTTTTTCTTTTTATTTCTATTGGTTTTATTTTTTTTTTGTTTTTCTTTTATTTTTAGTATTGAATGTTTGACAAAAAGCTTGATAGGGTGTTTGGCATTATAGTTAGAACCATTGGTTAAAACTACAAACACTGTAGCATGTAAAAGGTTTATATTATGGCAACTATTTTCCTTTTACTATAGCATGTGAGAACTTTACACTATTCTTAACTGAAAGGTTGGTTAGAACCAGCTATAAAAGTCCAACGAGAAGCTTGCGAAAGACTTCCAAGAATCAGAAGCTTCTTGGAAACATCTAACATCACACAACCGCTTCCACCAATACCACCTATACCGTTAGGTTCACGTGACATAATGTTTATTCTATCACATGAGTTCAATCGAGCATTACACACTATCTTGCTATCATATAACGATTCTTTGGAACATTCGAAATGACTTGAACAAGAAGAGATGGCAACAAACAACCGAACACTTAAGAAGTTGGCGGCACTGATTCTAGATCAACAACCACTGTGTATTCAACATCCAGCCCTTGAAGTTGCCTTTGAACTCAAGTCTACTTTGATCCATCTTTTGCCAACATTCCATGGTTTGTAGGTGAGACCCACATAAGCACGTCAAGAAATTTCATGTGGTGTGTTCAATCATGAGGACGACCAGAATATTTGAAGAACATATTAAACTAAGGGCCTTTCCTTTCTCTCTAGCAGACTCCGCTAAGGAATGGCTATACTATATTCCTTTTGGCACCATCACCATCTAGAATAAGATGAAGGAGCTCATTTTGGAAAAACACTTCCCTGCACCCAAAGCCGCAACTATAAGAAAGGAGATATGTGGCATTCAACAATAAAATGGGGAGTCATTCTAGGAATACTGGAGCAATTCAAGAAATTGTGTGCTAGCTATCCTCACTATAAAATCAACAAACAACTCCTTATCCACACTTCTCTGAGAGACTCTTGCCAATGGATAGGAGTATGACTGACACTACCAGTAGAGGAACACTAGGTGACAAGACTCCAAAAGCCGCGAAGCTCTAATTGCAAACATGGTGGCAAACTCCCAACAGTTTAGCCGCAGACATGAACCACCCCCATCACCACCAAAGAAAGTGAACAAAGTTAGTACGTCTTCTACCATTAAACAACAACTTGCATAACTTACCTCTCTCGTTCAACAAATGGCTTTAGGAAATGTTCAACAAGTGAAGATGTGTGGGATATGTTCTACTGCAGGCCATCATATCAATATGTGCCCAACTTTGCAAGATGACAACATGGAGCAAGCAAATGCCATAGGTGGATTTCTAGGACAACCAAGGAAGTACGACCCCCTTCTCTAACACTTACAAAGAAGGATTGAGGCATTATCCAAATTTCAGTTATTAGAGAACACAATAATAGGCAATGTCAAACCCAATGATGAACCGACCACCAGGCTTCAACCAACTAAGACCGCAACAACCATATAAAGTCCGACCACAACAACCGACTCCACAAAATTCAGGTTCATCCTTAGAAGATCTTGTTAAAACACTTGTAACCATTGTGCAATTTCAACAAGACACTAGAGCAAACATTCAAAATCTAGAGACTCTAGCTGGTCAATTGGCTAATGCTGTGAGCCAGTTAGAGGGACAAAATTTAGGGAAATTGCCATTTCAAATGGTTATAAATCTAAGGGAAAATGCTTCTACGATGACGTTGACGAGTGGAAAGCAGACTGAGGGACCTTCAAACCCACCAAAAAAGATGTCACTCGAGGACAAAGACAATAACAAGTAAGCAACCATACAATAATGAGATACCAGTTCCCCATGTTCAAAACACATCATCCTCCAAGGTATATACCAAAAATCTTACTCTCTCTTATGTCACTCCTCCTCCTTTTCTTGCAGTTTGCAAAATCTAAGAAGGAGGTGCAAGAGAAGGAAATCCTAGAGTTGTTCTACAAGGCAGAGGTAAACATACCTCTCTTAGATGCTTCAAACAAATGCCCCAGTATGCCAAATTTCTTAAAGAATTATGCATCACAAAACGCAAGCTCAAAGGAAATGAAAGAGTAAATGTGAGTAAGAATGTATCGACGGTGCTATTAAAGAAGATCCCACCTAAATGCAAGGACCCATACACCTTTACCATTATGTTCACTATCAGAAACACCAAGTTTGAGAAAGCAATGTTCGATGTGGGAGCATCTATAAAAGTTATGCCATATTTTATTTATTCTTCTTTGAATCTTGGACCACTGGAGGAAACCAGTGTTATTATACGACTCGCTAATCATTCTAATGCCTATCCTAGAAGAGTTGTAGATGATGTTTTGGTGCAGGTAAATGAATTTGTCTTCCCAATAGATTTCTATGTTCTCAAGATAGAGGATGAATCATCCCCTAACCTGATACCCATCTTATTGGAAAGACCATTCTTAAAGATCGCTCAGACCAAGATAGACATATATGAGGGGACCTTAACCATGGAGTTCAACTGTGAAATAATTTGATTCAACATCTTTGAAGTAATGAGGTATCCTAGTGACTCGCATTTGGTTTTTGTAGTTGACTTGAGTAACACTTTTGCATAGAAAATGTTTAAGTTGATTGGCGTGGATTGAAAGTTGTTATCACTGAGAACTTCAAGATGAGTAATCTTAAGGACCAAAAACGGGACTTACCGTTGACTGAAGAAGTAAAAAAGGCTATGGAAAGTTTGGAATCTCTACCAAAAAAATATAATTCTCCTTTTTTTCATGAACCATAGTTTTTCAAATACCAGTTCTTGTTTTAAACACTAGTTTAAAACTACTATTCTCCATGCTTTTCTTCAAAATCATCCAAATGGATATGTCCAAGGTGTAATTTCTAAACTTTGGCCCAAATTTCATGCAAAAAGACAACGTCTCAGATCATGACATTTAAAGACCCTATTTTTTGAATTATAAGAAAATTGGATAAGGAGTAAATCCTCGATTCATAGAGTTACTTTAAATGTTGGTTATTTTGAAATCATTGCAATAGGTGTTTAATAATTTGTCTATTTTTTGTAAAAAAAACGTGTGTTTCTATGTCTTGAGTATTTGTTTGTTTTAGTTTGTTACAATAAGTGTTGAATGATTAGTGTATGTTTTTTATTTTATTATTTTCTTTTGAGAAAAATAATATATTGTTAAATGCATCACATGTTGTACTATAATATGTTTGAAATTTTCGAATCTTATTTAGAGGTTTCAAGACTTGTGTTTTACTTTTTCAAAAGTTCTATAGTAAATTATCATTTATGATAGCTTTCTAGATTTGGTGCTTGTTTGTTAAAAAGTTGTACAGTCGTGTCAGAGTGTCTTTTATCATTTCATTTTCAATTGTCAAAAGTTGTACAATTAGTCAGATTATATGTTTACTTTTTCAAAGTTGTTCAGATTTGGTTCGACTTTTCTAACATGTCCTTATCTTATTTTCTGACCTTTCATTTGTACAATATTATATCTTATCTTTTTTTTCTTACCTGTACATATTTTGTTTAGATTGTAAAGTAACTTGCCATCATCTATCTGTCATAACTCCTCAGTCCTTTAGCATTTCTATCTTCTTTAAGATCTTATTCAAGACTTAGTGTTTAGGTAGAGCAGACTTAAAACAAGAACCCAAAAAAAAAAAAATGGTTAAAAACAGTGTCAGTTTGTCTTAGAAACCAAACAAGTCTTCCTCCCATTCATTTAGAAAAATCAAAACCATCTATGTCTTCTGTGGTTACAGTCTTGGTAAAGGTATAAAGTCTATTTAGAAGCAATAGAATACTTAGGACAAGTCTTAGCACGTAGAAAGATTAACTTGATTTATGGGAAAAATAACTTAGGGTTAAGAAGGAATGTAGTAATAGCAGCACATTTTAGGGGGTAGTCATATCGTATGGATTATTCCTCATCTCCTAGTTGAGAGGAACCTCTGTGAGAAAGCTGTAGGTAAGGAAGAAAGAGTTTTGGACATCCCTAAGCGTCTGGACAACATAATCCATAACTTTGACACTTTGTTGCATTACCTGGTAGTTTATGCACCTTTGAAGAGTTATTTGTATTTGCTAATAGGAGTCTTTTGGGCATTCACTCCAAACCCATAGGTCTTTTGAATGTAAATAGTTTTTATGATGGTCTTTGAAAGTTTTTAGATTACATTATAGAAAAAACTTTATTGTAGAGTTGGGGAGACAAATCTTTGTTACTGCTTCAACAACTAAAGTGCTACTTAACAAAATGCAAGTTATTCATCTGGAGTCCGACACTGTAACTTGCAAGCTTGATTGGAAGAAAGAAAGCAGGAAATGGCTATTGGATCTAAACCTTTGCATGTAATCTTTTGGTTTTCACAACATATTCATTTGTATTTTTTGTGTCCTCAATAACCGCTCTCATTCACATCCTTTTTTTTTCCTATGACATACTGTTGTTGAAACCTTTAGATTCATTGACTTTAGTATCAAGATGACTGATATTAAAAGGTAACTAGTACCTTGAAACACATCTCGTTTAAGGTTTAAATTTTTGTTTATCGATGACCCTGTATTCTCCATGCTTGCGTGATTAGAATAGCTGATTATATGGAGTGCAAAGTACTCTCGAAACGTATCCACATCATGTCTGTAATATATTGCATTCTGTTAATGCTTTGTTTTGAGTGTTTGTATTTTGAAAGAGAATAGTTGTTTTGAGTATTTGTATTTTAGGAGAGAGTAGCTGTTTATGGAAGGACCTGCTAAGCTTGTCTACAATTTCGGGTTCCTTCTAAAATCTCTACGTATTATTTTCATATGTGTTTTTAATATAATATTTGTGTTGTCATTATTGTTGTTGTTGTTATTCTTAAAGATTAAAAAACTATATTAAAGAAAAAAACTATTTTTTAAAAAAATAAAAAGCTAGAAGGAGCCATGGCCTCCCTCTATCTCTAATTGTAGCACTTATATTTTAGGAAAGAAAACGTTGTAGCAATATTGATTTTTATTAGTATCTTTTTGGTTCGTACTAAAACCAATGAACCAAGCATATTAGTAGTCGTTGGACCACATTTTTGGGGCTTACTCACCACTAGGATCATTCGAAGGAGGTAGGGATCTGAAGTATGATCAAACAATGGATAGGGTTCCAAAGAAACTAAACAAAAGCCCAAGTCAAGTACTTGTGAAGTGAGCTCTACAAAGAGGAAAAAGTGTCGTCCCCAAATCAACTAACCCAGAAAAGATCAAAGAGAACATCCAGGTCTTTGAGTGGGAAAATCCATCAACAAGACTTTGAAGCTCTTTCTAGTCTCTCAAAACAGGTAAATTCTTCATGCTTATTATTTACTTAGTGTTCCTCTAATCGTCGCTTAAACCCTTATTTTTATTTAAAAATAAAAATTATAAGAAATATCACTTTTTAAAAACTAATTGCTGTAAATACAAGGTTTTGAAAATATTTACAATAAACAACATATTTATGGTGTAAGTAATTTATTTACCTTTTTGTTTCTGGTGTAAATAATTCTTATTTATACAATAAATGAATTTATTGTACAAATAATATATATGTCCCCTTGTTTATAATGTAAACATTTTTTTATTTATAGAGTAAATAAGTTATTTACATTCTAAATCTGGCATTTATTACAAATTTTTTTAAATCCTGATATTTACTTCAAAAAGTTACAAAAATCTGACATTTATCTCATTCTCTCTTATTAAAACATAAAATTATTGTTGGCCCATCTCCTAAAAGTCTAAACTTTTAAGAAAATAGATAAACTAATTCTCATAATTTTGTGCTTATATATATCTATATAATAAAATTATTGTTAACCCACCTCCTAAAAGCCTAAACTTTTAAGAGAATAGATAACTAACTAATTCTTATAATTTTGTGCTTATATGTGCATATCACACCTGACGATTATTACTAGTAATTATAATTATTAGGAGTACTGACTTTAACTAATTACAAAATAGTCATGTAATCAATGGCTCAACTTTTTCATATTTGCACTTCTAAATTTAAATAATCCTACCTTCTAAAAAATACTTTGATTTTTTTTCTACTAAAAAATTATCATTTTAAAGAAAAGTCCAATTGTATCCTGAATAATTAGCAAAGATCTTCTCCTCCCGTTAATAGCTTGCATTATTTATGAATTTAATTTTATTTATTTATTGATCTTTTCACAAGTGTACATATTTAACTACATTGATCTTGACATTACTTAATATTTAAAGATCTTTTAGTACATATCATAAATACTTAGTGTGTTTGGCAACCTTTTTGAACTAAAAAAAATTAGTTTAAATGCTGTAGCATGTGACAGCTTTATACTGTAGCTACTTCTTACTTTTCATTGTAATACGCTAGAGCTTTGCATTGTCATTGATTCAAACCAATTAAATACCTTATCTATCAAATATATCTTGACTAAGTTTTCATATATACAAGTTTTTTTTAATCAAAAGTG
The DNA here is from genome assembly GCA_025403435.1 of Artocarpus heterophyllus. Classification (NCBI taxonomy): domain Eukaryota; kingdom Viridiplantae; phylum Streptophyta; class Magnoliopsida; order Rosales; family Moraceae; genus Artocarpus; species Artocarpus heterophyllus. The sequence goes on along the minus strand of CM046348.1, from coordinate 7,445,118 downwards.
TTGTATTCTAGTGAGTAGTTCTTGAGATTGAAAAATATTGATCATCTTGAAAAAAAAAAAAACTAGAGACAAAATAAAGTTATCAATTTGATATGATTCTTATATGTTTATAATCTTTTATTTCTTTTGTTTTCATTTGATATTCTATTTTGTTTGCTTTATTTATTAAAGGGATTTTTGGGTCGCAGGTCCCCAAACTTTGTAAACTTTGGCGCTTGGGTCTCCATTTTAAGAATTTGGACACTTAGATCCTTAAACTCTTAATCTCTTGGCACCTTAGTCCCTATTTTAAGAATTTAAATACTCAAGTCCCTAAACTTTTAATTTGTTGGTACCATTAGTCCCTATCTTATTTTTACTATTAAATGACATAATAAATATCAATATTTTGAGGCTTTTTTGCTCCTTAGGCCACAAAAATGTAACTTTTAGTAGACAGGTCCTTAAAAACTATCATTTTTTAGTGTATCTTATTTTTTTTGTCTAAAAATAAGATTTAAATACGCGACATAAAGTTAATTATGATAATTATTGACAACAAAGAGTTTGATTATAAATTAGCAAAAAAAAATTCATAAGTATTCATTCTATTTTATTTTTAGTTAGTTGGTACCAAATTACAATGATGTAACTAAATAATTGTATCGCAATAATATTTAGCTGTTAAATTACACTCTTTTGTTTCCTAAAAATCTTTAATATAATTGTGGATAATAAAAAACATATAATCGAATAGTATATAATTAGACAACTAATTGTTATGTTTGTCTTTATTCATATAATTGTAATTTTAACCGACTTACCCAAAATATAATAGAATGGATGCCTAATTTTCTTAGTGACATTTGTGAATTTTTTTTCAATTATAATCAATTACTTGTTAATAATCATCATAATTAACTTTTTTCTAGGGCATATAAGCATTATTTTAGACAAAAAAATTTATACTTCAAAAAAAGAAAGAAAAGCTTTTGGGGACCTTTCTGTTAGAAAAATATACATTTTTGGACTGAAAAACAAAAAAGCCTTAAAATATTGACATCTCTTATATCATTTAACAGCAAAAAGAATATGAGTTCTAACGGTGCCAACAAATTAACAGTTTGAGGGCTTGAATGTCTAAATTCTTAAAATGAGGATTTACAGTGCTAATAAATTAAAAGTATTGGGAGTTGAGTGTCTAAATTCTTAAAGTAGGGACTAAGATGCCAACAAATTAAGATTTTGAGTACTTAAGTGTCTAAATTCTTAAAATGGGGACCCAAGTACCAAAGGTTGTAAAATTTGTGGACCTATGATGCAAACATCTCTTGATTATACAAGGAATTGATTCTTTAGTTTAAGATTTAAATCAAAATTCAATGACATTGTAGGATAGATTTTGAAAGGGAAACAGAAATCAATCTTTTGTAAAATAATAAAGATGGTCCTTGATAGATGACTAATAGATGAATGATAGATTATTTGTATTTATTATAGGAAAAAAAAAAAAACTTCACTGGCACTAACAATAAAGTCGTTATGCAACAGTTTAGGCGTTAAAACCTATTGGGAACAATAGTTGCATTTAATAATTATTCATTTTGATTAAATATTTGTTGCAGTTATTAATCTTTTGTCACCAGTTATGTTCAAGATTACAATTGATTAAGAAGCTAATTTGTAAAGTTATGATGGACCTATCTCATTTACAAATATATAAAATATTGTAAAAAGATCAAAAATGAGTCAGACCAAAGTTAGTTTGGGATCAAAGTTAGGGTTTGATACCGAGACTAGAATCTACATTAAGACCAGCATTTAAGACTAGAGTCGGGGCCAAGCATTGCAATCAAACTAGGACCAAAGCTAGGAACAACACATATTTACCACATTAACATTAAAGATACCTTATTTTTGTTTTAAAATGTGAGACCCTTATTGTACTTAGATAATGGTAACACACACGATGAACACATGCGTATGATTTGGACAATAATTTTTATGCAGAAGCGAGTGTTAGATGGTGAGGAGCTGTTTGTGAACAAGAAGGAAGGCCCGTTTAGGAACGTAGCTGATTTATGGGACCATGAAGACTAGCTTTCTTGCTGCCATTGATGTATCAGCTGGATTAATAAGATAAATAACATGCTGTGTTTTTAGATTTCCCTCTGCCGAGCTTGTCTGCACTTCAACTTGTGCATATCAAATTTTACTTCTTTTTTTTTTCCCCTTCCTTCTCCCTTTGGCGGAGATCCAAATGTGCCAATCCAAAAATAAATATTAGTTTGGACATGAATTTTAAATTTTTCTATAATTTCTTCTATAAACTATTGATAAATCAAAAAGCTCATGAGTACTACATTGATGATCACTATTACAAATAACCAACAGAAAAATCCTTTTCATCCTCATAGGGTTGTATCCTTGCTACACACTAGATTATAAGTCCCAGTTTAATATGTAGTGTACTTTTTAGACCGAGTCTTATTATTCTGTTAGTAGTGTGTTTATAACTCTATAGGGTTTAATAGGATTACTCTAACTAATTATTGAATTCAAGATCCAACTTTCCCAAATAGAGGAATCAAACTGAAGATTAAGAAGAACAGAGAAGAATCAGCACAGCAGTTTATGCTTGGTTCGGGTTTAAGTTGGAACCCTACATCCAAGTGCAGGGGTTTTCTCCCTAGATTTGTTCACTATCAGAACAAGAAACACAATTCCACCCTTAATCTCATAGTACAATCACAGATCAAGGGCTCTCTTAGTACAAGCTTTAATCCCCAAAACAAAACCCAGAAAACTCTCAATCTCTCTTCAGGTTTCTCACACCCCAAGTACTCAGACTTCTAATTCACAAAGAAAAAATTCAATCGTACATAGAGTGCGTAAAAATATAGTTTCTTAACCAAGACACCAATTTATACCAACTCTAAATAGACTCTTTTTAGCCAATCAGAGATAGGCCTCATAGTTTGTTATAAATGATGTCATTAAGTCTGTTATGATCGGATAAGCTGTAGTCTTATCCAAGCCTTAGCTCCTTAACTGAAATAACAGATTCAAATAGAGTCACAAAATTAACAAACTCCACCTTGACTCTGATTTGATAATGGACAAAACTAGAGGACCTGCAATCACCCGGACAATCAAGTTGGCAAGATATTGAGCAGGTTCAAGGCTTGCTCAAGCTTACTTAAAAGGCATTCCTGGTTCGCATATCAGCAGGATTAATTAGAGTAGAAATCTTTTCTATTCTGATCTGTCCCTGTGCTATTATGTCTAGAACAAAACACAATCTCACATCTATATGTTTCGTTCTTTCATGAAACACATGATTTTTAGATTAGATGTACTGCAATTTGTGAGTCACAATAGACAATTGCTTCATTCTTCTTGATTCCAAGTTCTCTGGTGATTCCTTGTAACCAGACAACTTACTTGAAGGCTTCAGTCAACACCATGTACTCAGCTTCAGTAGTTGACAATGCCACAATATGCTGCAGGTTTGATTTCCAACTGATAACGTTTCCTCCCAAAGTGAAAATGTATCCCGAAACTGATCTTCTCTTGTCTAAATCCGCTGCATAATTAGAACCACAATATCCTTCAAGAGTAGCTTCACCTTCATTTTGGCTTCTGTATGCCAGTCCAAGCTCTGTATTCCCTTTAAGATACCTCAGCAGACCCTTAACATCGTTCCAGTTTCACTTGGATGGTTTACTCATGAATCTACTCACCAGACTTGCTCCATATGCAATGTCAGGACGAGTGCCAATCATAGCATACATCATACTTTTCACAGCATTTGAGTAAAGCACTTTACTCATAAATGCTTCTTCATCAACAGAAAGATCATTCTTTACAGAACTCAGCTTGATGTGCATCTGAACTGGAACCGAGGCTGGTTTAGCATCCGTCATGCCAAATAATTCAATTACTTTCTTGACAGAGACTGAGAGTATCCCCTTATTTCTGTCCTTTTTCAAATCCATCCTAATAATCCTTTTTGCCTCACCTAAATTTTTCATCTCAGATTTAGTTTTTAAGAGATCTTTCCACTTGTTTACTTCCTGTTTATCTTCTTAAGCTATTAGCATATCATCAACATAGATTAGTGGATAGATATAACTATTTTCCTTAGACTGCTTGTAGTACACACAATGATCAAAATGAGACCTCTTAAATCCCTCATCAAGCATATAAACAGATCAGTGCCTTTTATTTTTCAGAATATAAATTTCATATTTTAAAGTATTATACCGGATTAGAGAGACGATAGTATTGACTAAAATATTATCACTTCTGAAAGGACTAAATATGAAAATATCATTTTCTTTTGTAATATTGTACCATATTGTATAGTACCAACTCTCTCTTAAGCTTCTTTCTCTCGTACTAATTTTCTCTACTCTAACACACTATAAGAAAGTGTTTCTAAGCAACGTCATCTAAAAGTCAAAAGGTCGCCAACAACCATTAGGCACAATCTCATCACTGAAAAGTTGGAAACTAAAAGTATTTAATGATGACATTTTATCGGTGAAAGTTGAGTTCGTTGATGAAAGCTTTGGTATGTAAACAACAAAAGTGTCGATGTTGTACGGTCATCGACTTACTCTTGGATGACGTCACACTGATGTTATACGGTCATTGACTTAATGGCAGATGACGTCTGTTACCAGAGCATGAATGCCGATTTCACAATAATTATGTTTAATGTGCATTAAGTATTGAAATAGATTAGCTCTAAGATTGTTTAGATGACTAAATAAATGAACCAATAAAAGAAACTAATAAAAGAAAACTAAACAATTGTAATAAAATAACAAAAACAATTAATTAAAAATACTAGAGCATCGATTTCACCATAATTAATCTATACTAATTTTATTATTAAGTGAATCTCATGATTAATTAGTCAAAAACATTTTTGTTAACCCAATTACCGCTCTCTAGCGTCACATTGGATAATATGCTTAAAAATCCAATTTCAATATCTCTATCTAGAACTAAGTAGTTGACATTCATTAAGATCTAGTTTTTCTATTGACTATAAAGGAACTATAAATCTCCCAATCTTATAGTTGCCTAGGTTATGTTTCCCACAATCCATAGATGAAATTTTCCTCTCCCGAGTATCAAACCTTACATACTAAAATCATCTAATTTATTGGCCAAGTAAACTAGAAGCATTAAGGGTGGGACTAATGAGTGAGTCTTTTACTCACAAATCAATTATTTCTTAAGCTTAAATATTGTGAAAATCATTAAGCATTTGTAATATTTTGATTTTTTTGAAGTTATTTTGAAGGAATGTAATAAAATGGGGCTTAATGGGAAAAACGACAATAAAAAAGGAGCGAAAACACAAATTTGAAGTGAAAGCATGCGTGCCACACACTCATGGGCACATGCAGCACGTTAACCGCGTGTATCTGGGCCCTAGCAGGCCCCTTCGCGTGGCTGCACAAGCTTGCAGGCATGTGTGCATATGCGCTGCACGTAGCAAGCAGCCTAGACAAAGGCTGCTGTGTGCCTGCATGATCCTTGTAGCACGTCCGCACTGCTGCACGCCCAATACACCCCTGAAGGGGGTTGATGCGTGCTGATTTCTGTTTTTGACTTGATCATCCCCAAATTTTGATCCAACGGTCCCAAATAAACCTGAAATGAAGTCTTATCACCTTTAAACCCTAGAGCCCTTATTTTCAAGAGAAAAAAGCCTTCATTTTGGGAGGAGGAGGCGTATTTTCCTAAGGTGATATTGAGCTGAATCCAAAGAGAAAAATGGGGAGAAAGAAAAGAAAAAAAATATTTCTTTGTTTTAGCTTAGGATTTTAATTCTAGTTTTATATTTAGGTTTTTATTTCCAATGAATCATCGTGGGAGAAGCATTTAGAGATCAAGAAGTATAGGAGAAGAAGAAGATGTAGAGCTTGGAGACTGTGCCAACTCCAAATTGGGTTTTTTTATTCCTATTTTTTTCTTTTATTTTGTGATTTCTAAATGTTGAACCCTTGATGTAGCTCAATTTTGACTATGTTTGGAATATTTAGTTAATTATTAATATAGTTTCATTTTAATTTATATATGTTTCTTTATGCTTTATGTTTCTAGTTTATTGGGAAATGAGTTAGTTGATTTCATTTATAAATTTCAATGCTCAAAAGATCCTTTAAAAAACATAGTATTAGTTGTTGTTGAGACCTAGGAGCACCGAGAACACTTAGATAATCACTAAGGGTGTACTTAATAACTATGTGGGTAGACAAGTTAGATAGTGATATTAACTTAAATATCTATACATATTATCTCATTTAATGCTTGGGAGAGGTAATGATATTAATTTTAAAACCTTGAATAATGGATTGATTAAAGCTACTTAATAATTGCTAAATCGGAAGGACATAGGAGAAATAGAGTGAATTGCCTCTTTTGTTTATTGTTTCGTCAATCATTTCCTTATTATTTTTTATTGTTATTTTATTTGTTTCTTTATTCGGTCATCCAAATAATCTTAAAGCCAATCAATTTTTGAAACTTTACACAAATTAGACACAATCCTTGTAGGATCGACATCCGTACTCGGATACAGTTTATTAATTGTATGACTCATACACTTACGATTCAAGCGCAACAAGCTTTTGGCATCTTTGTCAGATATTGTTGTTTAGTTTTTGTAAATATCAATACCAACTAGCTTTAGGATTAATTTGGATATTTTTCTTGCTTTTAGTTTTGTTTTCCTTATTTTGTTCATTTGGCAAGGTATTTTGTAATGTATCATCAACAAGTCCTCTTGAGTTTTGCCCAACATAATTTGGAACCAATACATAATACTTGGTGGAGATATAAAGAGTTGCTAGTTCGGTTTCCTCACCATCGGTTCTCAAAGGAGTGTCAACTTCAAAACTTTCTTAATGGGTTATGTGCCACAAGAGAAAGTGGGTCGAAAACAGAAACAGTACCACCTTTTTTACCAACTATCCATGGATGTTGCTTATTGTATGTTGGAAGACATGGTGGACTATGATCATTGGTTTTGGAGCAATTCCAAAAATTTGGAGCCATGGTTTGACACCCAACCTCAAGAGATAGGTGTATCTCTAGAACTTCAAACTATATTCACAGACATTACAGAGGAGACTCGTCAATATATGAACAGGAATGACTAAAATAACAAGACGGGTGCATCTTTAGAACTTTAAGCCATATTTGCGGATTTTACAGAGGAGACTTGTCAGCATTTAAAGAGGAATGATCAAAATAGCGAGAGGTTCGATGAGAAGTTGATAAAGTTGAATGCAATAGTAGAGGAGTCGTTCAAAATGTTGAACAGGGTAGAGGCAATGGGGAAACAAATTGAAGAATTTGTAGCATCCACTCTTATTATGGATGTTCCAATTGGATACAAGCAAGATTACCACCTTGAGGAGTCTACCCATTGATTGGAGCACTTGAAGATGTTTGATGACGATTCTCTAAAATTCGATGATTCTTCAAATGAGGAAGAGATTGAAAATTTGGTTTTTGAAGAAGAAACACAAGAAGAAATCCATAAGGCTCATCTAATTAAGTCCACAACAGTAATTGAAGATCACATTTATGAGGATCATGTAAACATAAACGAATTCTAACATGCTTGAATCTTTATGCATATAGAATTAAAATGGAAGCGTGAAAGATTTTGTACCTGCCATCGCACTGCACTGTGTAATACAACCTTGAATTGTTGCAGTCGTATATTGGACCACTGGTTTGGGTGCTTCTATCACTCAAGCACTCAATACGATGGTGTATAAAACTGGATGAGAGAAAGGTGATAGGGACCAAACTTGTGTTGAACAGAAACGCGAAAATTTTTTCTGGTTTTCTCTGCTGCCTTCTTAGAAATCCTTCCATCAAGGATTCTTAAACAGGTTCAAGAATTTTCAGTTACCAAGGAGTGTTAATGGGCATAAATATGAGCCAATAATTGCAACAAAATAAATTGGTTTCAATTCCTTATTGAAACCGTTAAAATAATGCAACGGTTACATTCTCCCACTTGGTCTCCATATTTATCTTTATATTCATTAAACCCAAACTTTTAGGAAACAAATACATGAATCATGGCGATAGTTTCTCTAAATTGTGAGTATTATCTTCCATGTATTACAATGTATTATTTCTCAGACTTTATTCCTTATATGGTAACTTAACTTTATGAATAAACCCAATGTTTATTCTTGGTCCTACCAAATGTGAATTTTTCTCTAATAACTTTATGCGCAAAACAAATATGAGAAAACATCACAACTGAATAAGAGTTTCATTAAGACTGTAAATTGTATGTACAAACAAATTTACATTATGGAACCAAGTCCCATTTGTACAACATGATCCTTAAATGACTTCGGTGGCATTCCTTTTGTTAGAGGATCTGTGATCATCAATTTAGTGCTTATATGCTCAATGACCACTTTATTTTCCTTAATCCGTTCCCTTATGGCTAAGTACTTAATGTCTATATATTTACTTCGACTGCCACTCTTATTATTCTTAGCCATAAAGACAGCAGCTGAATTATCATAATATATCCTTAATGGCCTAGACACAGAATCTACAATTCTGAGGCCTGACATGAAAATCTTCAACCATACACCATGCGAAGTGGCCTCAAAACAAGAAACGAACTCTGCCTCCATTGTGGAAGTAGCAACCAACGTTTGCTTTCCACTCCTCCAAGATACACCTCTAGAATGTCAGTTCGTCTATACATAAGTATGTAATCCTTTGTACCTTGAAGGTATCTCATCACCTTCTTTGTAGCCCTCCAGTGGTCAATGCCTGGGTTACTCTAATATTTTCCCAACATTCCCACAACAAATGCAATGTCAGGTCTTGTGCAGACCTGAGCATACATAAGACTTCCGACAGCTAAAGCATAAGGAATATTGCTCATTTGAACTTTCTCGAAATCATTCCTTGGACATTGGTTCAAATTGAACTTATCACCCTTCACAATGGGTGCTACACTTGGTGAACAATTTTTCATTCGATATCTGTCTAAGACTTTATTGATATAGGTTTCCTGCGATAGTCCCAAAATGCATCGAGATCTATCCCTATGGATCTTTATGCCAATGACATAAGATGCCTCACCCATATCCTTCATATCAAAGTTCTTAGAAAGAAATTGTTTCACCTCATATAGAAACCCCTTGTCATTGGTTGCAAGAAGGATATCATCCACATACAAAACAAGGAAACAAATCTTGCTCCCACTGACCTTCTGGTATATACATTGATCCATGATGTTCCCTTCAAAGCCAAATGAAGTGATGACATCGGGGAATTTTAAATACCATTGACGGGAAGCCTGTTTCAAACCATATGTGGATTTCTTGAGTTTGCACACCAATTGCTCACTATTACTAGAGGAGAATTCTTCAGGTTGTTTCATATAAACCTCTTCCTCTAGATCACCATTGAGGAATGCCGTTTTCACATCCATCTGATGTAACTCAATATCAAAATGAGCTACTAACGCCATGATCACACGAAGGGAGTCCTTTTTAGATACATGAGAAAAAGTCTCAGTATAATCTATACCCTCCATTTGAGTGAATCCTTTAGCAACGAGTCTTGCTTTATGTCTCTCAATGTTGCCTAATGAGTCTTTCTTTGTCTTGAAGACCCATTTGCATCCAATGATTTTTACACCATCAGGCAGCTTGACAAGATCCCAAACTCCATTAGATGACATAGAGTTCATCTCATCTTTCATGGCATCATACCACAAGTTAGATTCCTTACAACTCATGGCTTGTGAAAACATTTCTAGATCATTTTTGGCTCTTATATTGTAGTCAGACTCTTGTAGATACACAATATAGTCACTAGGAATGACTGATCGCCTTACTCTAGTAGATCTCCTTAATGCTGATTCAACATTCTGTTGAGGAGCATGTTGATCAACTGGCTATTCAACAGGTTCTTGTATCTGTTGTTCAGCTGGATCTACTGCTTCTAGATCAGCAATCTGTGGAACTTGAATGACTGGCTGTTGTTCAACACGCGTTTGAACTGTAGGCGTGTTGCATATAACAATCACTCTATCATATGAAGTGGAAGCTTGAACATCTGTATGATCTTTCTCTAAAACGGTGTTCCAAGATCGATCCCTGCCACTGATAAAGTCATTCTCAAGAAATTTGGCATTTCTTGATTCCACAAACCTAGTGGTATGTGATGGACAATAAACTCTGTATCCCTTAGACCGTTCAGCATATCCAATGAAATACCCACTTATGGTCCTTAGGTCTAGCTTCTTTTCTTGTGGATTATAGACTCTCACTTCAGACGGGCATCCCCAAACGCGTATATGTTGCAAACTCGGTTTCCAAACTTTCCATAACTCGAATGGTGTCTTTGAGACAGCCTTGGTTGGAACTTGATTTAATATATACACAGCCGTCTTGAGAGCTTCAGTCCACAAAGACCTATGAAGCTTGGAGCTGCTAAGCATGCTCCGCACCATATCCAACAATATTCGGTTTCTTCTTTCTGCCATACTATTTTGATCTGGAGAACCGGGCATAGTATACTGGGCAACTATCCCATGTTCTTGAAGAAACTTCATAAATGGACCAGGCGCTTGTCCATCTTCGGTATATCTACCATAGTATTCACCACCTCTATCAGATCTCACTATCTTTATTTGCTTACCACATTGTTTCTTTACTTCTGCCTTAAACACCTTAAAGGCATCTATAGCTTCATTTTTGTTATGAAGCAAGTAGAGATACATATATCGTGAGTAATAATCAATAAAAGTAATGAAATACTTTTGACCATACGCGTCTATGTTTGGACTACAAATATCTGTTTGTATGATCTCTAATATATCTGAACTCCTCTTGGCACATTTCTTTGACATATTGGTCTGCTTTCCCTTTATGCAATCCACACAAGTGTCAAAGTCAGTAAAATCTAGAGTACTAGGTACTCCATCATTCACTAATTTCCTTATTCTCTCAATAGAGATATGACACAATCTATGGTGCCACAACATAGAGGAATCTTCATTCATAGCACATCTCTTAATGCCAGCATTATCTTGAACATGCATAGAAGTATAAGAAGCTTTATCTTGTAAATTAATTTTGAAAAGACTATTTGACAACGTACCATTTCTAATAAGTTCAGATCTATCAAATAAACTAAATATAATGTCTGAAAAATTAAAGGAAAATCCCAATGGTACAAGCCTTGAAACTAAAATTAAATTCCTAGAAAAACTAGGAATATAAAATGTCTTTTCTAACTTTAAAACATAACCACTAGATAAAACTAAATTGCATGTTCCGACAGCCTCAACATGTGAGCGCATCTTATTGCCTGAATAGATGCACTGCTTACTTCCCACTAGCTTCCTTAGGCCTTGCAATCCCTGCAAGGAATTAGTGACATGGATTGAAGAACCAGAATCAATCCACCATGTGTTATGTTCAACATCAACCATATTAGATTCATAACAAACAAGTGATAATTGAGTACCTTTTTTATCAAGCCATCTCTGATATTTAGGACAATCCTTCTTTATGTGCCCCTTCTTTTTGCAAAAGAAGCACCTGGATTCTTTCTTGATATCAGCTTGAGCAAGCAGTGTGTCTTTTCCCTTATTCTTGGCTTGGCCCTTATTCTTCCTTTGAGTTGCCAGATGCACTCTCTCTCCCGCTTCCATAACAAGCCTTCCTTCTTCTTGAACACACATGGTCATCAATTCATTGATGGACCACTTATCCTTATGTGTGTTGGAGGATATCTTGAAAGGTCCATATTGATATAGAAGAGTGTTGAGGATGTAGTGCACAAGAAAGGTTTCGGACATCTCAACCTCAAGTGTCTTCAGCTGAGCTGCTATATCCCTCATTTGCATGATGTGCTCACGCACACCATGAATTCCAGTAAGCTTCATAGATGAAAATTTCATTAACAAGGTGCTATCCAAGGCTTTGTCTGACGTAGCAAACTGCTCATCAATTGCCTTCATCAGAGATCGCACTTTGTCATATTGCTCCAATAAACCACGTATGCCAGTCGAGATCTTCGTCTTTATGAACATTACGCAGAGGCGATTAGATCGCTCTCACTTTTCATAACGGTCAACGTCATCTGGCTGGCTGGCCTCCGTAATGGCAGGTGGTTCATCCTTACGGATAGCCAAATCAATATCCATGACACCTAAATGAAGAAGAATTATCTCCTTCTACACCTTATAGTTGTCTCCCTTAAGTTCGGGAATGTCACACTAGAAATTAGAGTAACTCACAGTTTGCATAGCTGCATAATAAAACATACATGCTTATGTTACTAAATTGAGGCTACAATACTTTATGACATGTTTACCAATGTAAATCATGCATTAAAATTGAATCAAATGACATAAAAATTGCTTGTGGGCTAAATTTTTAATTCAAACAGACTCATATTATCCTTATAATGACACTATCAAATTATATTCCTTTTTCTTAATTCCTGTGGGTAAATTAAGAAAGATAATTTGATACATCATTCTAACTAATCATATTAAATACAATAAAAATTTCTGTGGGATAAAATTTATCATATTACATATGATTAATCACAATTTAATGTTTTTTTACCATACGTGATTTAAACATCTAACATAATTTTTTGCATAATCAAATATGCTGTGGCTACTCTTTAATTATTCAAAAATTAAATACATCTATCACAAAACATTTATTCTTAAATTTTTGCTCATAAAATAAATTGCAATTACCTTAAGCAACAAATAAATATGAACAAAGAACCATAATTTATGTACTAATTTTCATTATGTATAGATTAAAATTATACATTCAAAAATATAATTTAGCACATTATTGCACAAAATTAAATGTACTAAATTATTTAACTTAATATTGCATGCATAATTTTAAATCACAAATTATACATAATGAACACTATATGCACATAAATTTATAAAATTATATCTACACAAATACTGTATAATATTCATAACAAATACCAAAAATTATGAATATTCAAAATTATGAATTTTTCTTAACTTATTCCATAATATGAAAAATTTCATAAAAATATCAAAATTGTGGATATAATGAAAATTTCATAAAAATTATAAAAATTGAAAATTTTATGAAATTTTCCCTAAAAATATCATTTTATAAAATCTAGAAAAAAATCAATTTTTTTTTTAATTTTCAGGTTTTTTTTTTAATTATCTACATATTTAAAAACGACATGTCGTTTTAGTCATTAAGACCAAAAACGATGTGTCGTTTCATTACTTGAAACACAACCCATTGTCTGTATAAACGACATGTCGTTTTGGTCCTCATGGACTGAAACGACATGTCGTTTTCTTATCATTTTGGCTGAGCCAAGGCCAAACGACATGTCATTTTGTGTCGTCTTCAACCTTAAATCGGGTCGTTTTGACCCGATTGACCCAAATTTTGACCCGGTTTTAGACCCGGATCGTTTTTCACCCTCCGGACACCAAATTTTTAGTTTTAAATTGCAGAATTCATAGAAATCTAATGTCCAAATGATTTCTAATCTTAGTTTCAATTAAGAAATGCTAAAAAACAAAACCCAAAAATCAAAAAAATTTTCAACCGTGCGTTCGTGAACACGGGAATTTTTTTTTCAACCAAAGCTTAACACAGTTCCCACGCAAGGCAGAGTGATTCTGGCTCTGATGCCAAATGTAAACATAAACGAATTCTAACATGCTTGAATCTTTAAGCATATAGAATTAAAACGAAAGCGTGAAAGATTTTGTACCTGCCATTGCACTACACTGTGTAATACAACATTGAATTGGTGTAGTCGTATATTAGACCACTGGTTTAGGTGCTTCTATCACTCAAGCACTCAATACGATGGTGTATAAAACTGGATGAGAGAAAGGTGATAGGGATCAAACTTGTGTTCAATAGAAACGTGAAAATTTTTTCTGGTTTTCTCTGCTCTGCTTCTATCATTTCCTCCCATCAAGGAAATATATAGCAAGCATAAAAAACAGTTACCCAGATTGATTTTAATGGGTAATGAATGAGACCACTAATGCATAATTGTTACAAGAATAAATTGGTTTCAATGTTGAAACCTTTGAAATACCAATGTAACAGTTACAGATCCAATATGAGCAACACCTCCTTTACAAATATTAGCACCGTTTTTTCAAGCCCACCACGTAAACCCTCCAAAGCCAAATCTTGTTGGTGCCACTTGTGACATACTTCAACATTTTGCCAAGCTTGAGGAAATCCCTTTGCAAGACCCATTTGTAGTGTTTCATGATACTTACTATGGGTGAAAGCCGCTCTTTGACGAATACTTCTCTAAAAGTCAAGCTGACAATTTTAAAGCAAGCTCTTTTGGGAGGCACCCTAAGCTTTCTATCTTTTCACTCTTTTTATTTTTGTTTAGTTTATGTTTGTGTTTGGGTTTTAGTTTATTTCATATTTTTATATTAATGTTTGAACTTTGTAAATTTTGATAGGTGTTAAAATAATTAAGAGCTTAAGAACTTAAGTTTTAATGGAAAACAATTCAAGAAGAGGGAAGAAACTCAAAATTTGGGGCTAGCAACTCCCAGGGTATATGTGCTCAACCCTAACTCTTTTAATGCTATAAACATTGAGGACGATGATTAGTTTAAGTTTGGGAGAGAGAAACTTTGTCGATCATTTGTGCGGTTTTGGCCTTAAATTTTTTTCATTCATTATCATGATTTCCCTTCCATTACTCTTCTTTTGTAGTTCTTTATGTTGTTTAGTTCTTTTAGTGATGCTCTTGTAACTTGTTTGAATAAAGTGTGATTAAGAAATTGAATAACTAGAATTTGATTGTGATGTTAACCACAAATTGTTCTCTTAGGTCTTTCGAAATGTAATTTATTGAGATTTTTATGTGCTTGACTGAAATTGATTGATCTTTCTTTTTGTCTCTTTATACTTGAACAGCATGAATCATAATGACTTCAAATTTTGACCATTTGAAGAACACTTATGTGTGTTAGATAGGTGTTGACATATCATAAACTTTAGAACCTATTTTAGTGAAACTCTAGGAGAAATCCTAGGTTGTACATCATTGGAGAGTCGATTGAGGCACTTTTTCGGCCGTTTGAGCCTTTGAAGCCAACCTATGTAAACTTCCCCACTAATTCCCCCCGTTGAGCCTATTTGATCTATTTCTTTCATCACCCCATATGCTTAACCTAGCCATTTCACAAAATCCTTTCACTTAACCTATAACTCATAGAAATGTTTGTATCATTTACATGAAAATGGTACCTAATATCTCTTCTATCACCAAGCAATTAATTATTCATAATTGATTTTAAATTCTCTAATTAATTTTAAAAACCACCACCCCCTCCTCTCCTTAGTAGATGAATTACATGCCACAATAGGGGAGAGACTGTCAAAAGCAGGCGTATGAAGGAAGTGGACTTGATAATACGCACCTTTTTAATTACAATCATAAATAATAAAAACTGAACACAAAGGACTGTTTGTTTTCAAATTGTACTGCAACATTTTATTTTGTTTTAATTGGTCATGGATGTAGTGGTTGTGGCCGTGGGGGCATGATATGACTTCTTGCAGTGGGCATTCAAGGAATGAAGCAGCTTAAACCATGTGATGCTTTTTTATTATTTATTATTTATTTTTTGGCCTGCCCCAACGTACTCTCCGTCTCGTCAGAAGATCCGGGACTCGAAGGACCATCTATTGAACTCCTTTAGAAAATTTTAATAGGACGTTTGAAAAAGTGGTAAAAATAATTAATTAAAAATATTTTTATTGTATCATGTAAAAATTTTATATTATAATAATTTTTTATTATTATTGTAACATATAAAAACTTTATACTATTTATAATTGAGTTTATGATAGTTCTCATTATTTAACCAAATAGTCACTAAGTAATAGAACTTTATATGACATGTATTTAAGCTACTATGCTTTGGAAAGGCTTTTGGGATGCATTGAACAACTGCTTTTGATTAGGTTCACAAATATAGGTTGCATATATTTTTTCATTAGTTGTAACATCCAGAAAATTAGGACTTATTAAGTGTTTAATTATATGAAATTAAGGTTTATTACTATGCCACAGGCCCAAATATAACATGTGATGATTATTGCTATTTCTGCCATTAAAGTTCATTTTATATCATTTAATCATTTTTCAAATTTTCATTTGCCTATGGTTTTTCAGAAATTATGCTTTAATCCCCAGTTTTAGAACTTTTGCAAACCAATTGTTTTTTCTCTGTCCAAAATCACTTGATTTGTCATTGATAAAACATTTTGGGATGTTCAATATTTATGTGATATACCCAAAACACCATCTCTGCCATTTAAAAATTAACTCCATTATTATATAAACCTATGGTTCACTAGAAAGCAACATAATCAAGTTTTTTTTTCCCTCTTGTTTCCTCCGTCCTCCTTTTCACTCTTTTTGCAGCATAGAAGCCTAGCCATTTTCTCTATTTAACGACAACAAAATCCAACCACAAGCCAAGTGTAAATTCGATTGACTAATTCTCAATACTATCATGTGACTATCCAATCGAGAACTCTACCCATATTCTCTTTTTTAATCATAAAAGGAAGAGACTATCTTGTGACTTAAAAAAATGTATTATTACCTCAAAAGAAAAAAAAAATATTATTCTTGAAGAATGGATGTGATCCATAAAAATAGAAAAATAAATATGTTGTTTGTTACGTGGTTTAGAACGTTTCAAGTGGTCAAATTTATGGGCCTACAAAAATAGGCATTTGATAGGAGTAAGTTTTAAATTGTTCATAACGGCGAGGATCATTTAAAACGGGCTATACTGTCAATTTTAAAAACTTGACCTCATTTTAAGTTTTTGTGTTTATTTGATACTTCAGTTTCAACTCATTAATTCTAACTATAAACAATATAAAACACTCAACAGTTATACTAAAAAACAAAAAATTGTTATAATACAAAGTTTTTATATGTTACCATTCTTAAACTAAAACGGCCTATTAACTGTTTGAACCATTTTTTATAATAAAAACTATTTTTATTCTTGTTTACTAGTTCTCATTTTATAACAATTTAAATTATATAATTTAGAGCTATCAATTTAAATCATATAATCATATAGTTTAAAATCACACCATTTTCAACCTGGGTATCGGAAGAACCGGACAGACACAGGTCAAATTCATCTTTTTTAGGTCCTTTTTGTGAGTGTGAGGACCTTTTGACTTTTTAAAAAAAAAAAAGTCATGACTAGATCATTACATTTTAAATAGATGGAGGATCATTTCAGCAATTTACTTAAACTAGGATGTTATTCATAGGAATTAGTGCATCCGATCGGTTTCGCAGTCCCACTCTGGCAATCGGGAAATACATCGTCTTCGGCCAACAAAAGCGCCTTCTCAGACTCACCTTCTCTCACTCTCCTCAGCTTCAGAAAATGGAGGCCAACAACATCAGAGCAGTGGGCTTGGGTTTCCTCACAAAGAAGCCGTATTCGCCTCCTTCATGGGCGACCCATCTCCGCCCAATGCCCTCTCACGTCTTCTCTCTTGGCCACGTAAAGCCAATTCTTCTCCTTACTCTTTTGTTTCTTCTGGGTTTTCTTATAGTACAAATGGGTCTTTGGGATTCTTGTTTTATGATCCTTTTTTGAGTGTTTCTATGGTTTGTACTGATTTTTACTTGCACATGATTTTTTAATACCAGTTTCCAACTCCAATTCACAAGTGGAATCTCCCTAATTTGCCCAACAATACCGAAGTCTGGTTGAAGGTATCTCCTTTTTTGTTTCTTGTTTCATTTCTAGTTTTTCTTAATAATTGGATGCTCTGGCTCCCGAAAATTTTCCAACCATTTTAGTCAAGTATTAAAATAATGTGTTCTATTTTTTGATATGAGATCAAATTATGGAGATGAAAGAAACAAACATAAAACATCAAGATGTGTTATGTTTCTGCGATATGATCAAGTTTTGGCATCCTTCTGGGCTCTTACTTTTTTGCTTTCTTGTGGGCTCTTAGACTTTAATAATTAGTCCTTATAATGTCGTTTTCTTTTTTTGGCTGTATCAGAGCTCTTGTGAACAACCTGTTCTTTCGGTTTTTGTTATCTCTTCTCTTGAGGATTTCTTGTCCTCGCTTTAGTTTTCATCTGTCCCTTTTTTTCCCTTTTCTTATTGTAAAACTTCTTTTTTCTTTTTATTTAAACAATTTGGTCCCAATCAATTTACTTGTAGATAGGCTACAGAGGTCTCTTGCAATTTGGTCCCAATCAATTTACTTATAGATAGGCTACAGAGGTGTCTTAAATGGCCCGTTAGTTACTGGAAGATTTTTCTCATTATCCAATAATTATGATTTTGAGTGACTTTTCTTTGTTTTGTTGTTATAGGTGCTTTCTTGATTTTTCTTTTTTAGTTACTTTTCTAGTTTAGACTGACAGAACCATTCGCTGATATCCAGCGTGATGATCTTTCTGGAATGCAACTAAGTGGTAACAAAGTCAGGAAGTTGGAATTCTTGATGGCAGATGCCGTTGCGCAAGGTGCTGACTGTATCATAACAATAGGAGGAATCCAAAGTAACCACTGCCGTGCAACTGCTGTGGCTGCGAGATATCTAAATCTTGATTGTTATCTCATACTACGCACCTCTAGGGTCAGTAATTTGTTCAGTTTTCAGAAGTCCTTGCCCTTTTTATTACTCAATTTGTTTTTATTACATTTATTTGCGGTTCGAACCTTTTTGTTTTATTTCATTTGGCATATTTAGGTACTTGTTGACCAAGATCCAGGACTGACGGGCAATCTCCTGGTTGAGCGGCTAGTTGGAGCTCATGTTGAACTAATTTCTAAAGAAGAATATGCTAAAATTGGGAGTGTGGTTTGTTGGTTCTTCCCTTTCAAGTTTTACTCTCCTTTAGCCAATTCTTTTACTTTTCAACTATAAGTATAACACATGGTTATCTGAAGTTCTGAACTATTGTGATTGCAGTATTGGTCCCTTTAACTTTGATTCCAATAAAGGAATTTAGAACAGAATTGTGAAAGTACATATTTATACACGTGAAAGGCAGATTCAAGTTCATACCTTGTCATATGTATAACAATATGTTCTTCCCACGTTAGTAATTAGCATATTCATATGCACTGATCTTTTCTTTTTGGGCCCCCAAAACAAGGATTTAACTTTTCATATTGAATTTCTATCAGGCTCTTGCTAATCACCTGAAGGAAAAGCTGCTAAACGAAGGAAGGAGGCCATATGTCATTCCAGTTGGTGGATCAAACTCTTTAGGAACCTGGTTAGATTGTAATATTGTCTTTTTGTTTGATCTTTGATGAATTTTAGGGTTCTGATAATGTGATTTTACTCTATGCAGGGGCTACATCGAAGCAATTCAAGAGATCGAGCAGCAACTTGAGACTGCCAAAGAAAAATTTGACGATATTGTTGTAGCATGTGGCAGGTTCTACTCTTAGTATCTGTTATGACAGTGGGATTTTAATTCAATTATTTAACTTTTATGCATATAGGAAAATTTCCTTTTAATTCATAATGAAATCGATAGGCCACCAGCTAGACTCACGTAATTGTGAATAAATAAGAAGGGAGGAGATAGGGCTCTGGAGGTTATAGCTGAGGTGGAATAGTTAGAATAGTTCGTTTGTATGAGGCTAGTTAGTTCGAGGTCAATGAAGCTGATTGGTTGTTATGTTAAAAGGGTGTTTGGTTCACAGATTTGAACCATTTGAATTGCTACACTTTTTTTTTAAGAGATTGAATTGACAATTCAAACCGGGGAGTCACGCGCTCTGTAAGTAGTGCAATTAGGATTATAGAGTATAAAAGGGATAGGAGAGAGAATAGAGTAGGTAGTTATGAAGTAAGGGAAGCCTTGGAAAATCCTAGCTAAGGGGAAGGTTTGCAGACTTTCGAAGATCTGCTATTTCTAGGGATTTAGTGTGTCTGCATTAGGGCTATTCTTGATCAATAAAATGAATAACTTCTTAGTTCTTTGTTTAATTTTCAACCTTTCTGTGTGAAATGCATGAGAATTGCTCTAGAATATATAAGATATCAAATACAAAGGAAAGAGGATAAGTAGTTTCCAAAAGGATGAACAGTGAAATAAAATAAAGAAATAAAAACAGGCCATATAAAAGATACCTGAAAAATACTAGCCCATACAACATCCTTTCAATTCCAAACAATCAAAGAAAAAGTAAAATTCTTGAGGCTTTATCAGTGGAGGCCCACATGAAAGCTGAAAACTTGACTTCTCAAAGAGATTTGTAAAGTAGGTTGTATCACACTTTTCAAGTCTAGTTCTTTATCTGTACTACTTTGATGTGAATACGAGGCTTAAATTTTCCACAAAAATGGTACATTTGAATTCCAAATATCTGTAAGTGGTATTCCTCTAATCACCCGATCCATAAACTTCATTTACTTATTTTCGAAAAGCATAGCGTTCCTTTTCATCCGAATCTCTAATGAAATCACCTTACTCTTCAACAAAACTCTGGTCATTCTATCAGAATCAAAGCCCCACAATTTTCTCCAACATCAAAGACTTACACTGAGCAGGTAAAACCCAAAGCAAAACCCGCTTCATTCAACAATTTATACCATAAAAGTGAAGGAACAAACGATCAGAAGCCATCTCACATAACGCACCAACAAGGAGAAAAATTCTTTATTTTATTTTATTTTATTTTTTTGGAGCTTGGGGCTAGGGGATTCAAACTCTTCACCTTTAGGTGGAGTTAGGTGTGGTTTTACCGCTAGGCTATGCCTGCAACCATAGACAAATTCTAATTATTTATCTGAGAATCTGATTATTTGTACGTGCTAGGTTATGACTAAGAAACAGTAGTTTTGCTTTAAATTTATCAACTCTTAGGAAACCCTAGAAAACATTTACGTAGATGCATGCAAATTGTTGGTTAAAAAAACATGGGAAGTTACAATGTGTGCCAAGGGTTGAACAAAGTTAGTTACCATTATATAATGCAGGACAAGAAAGAAGAAAAGAAAAGATCAGGAACAAGGGAGATTTCATTGGTCAATATAGAAGGAAAAAATTGCAAAAGAATATGGCCTTTGTTAATAGTTGGTACAACTTAATTTACAAATGGAGCTTCCTTTACTGATTCTTAAGGGTTTTTTTTTTAAACATTATTTACTTCAGTGGTGGTACAATTGCCGGTCTCTCGTTGGGTTCATCATTGAGTTCTTTGAAGGCAAAAGTACGTGATTCATGTGTATTTCCGTTTTCTCTCTTCATCTGGTTCTTTAACTGTTATGAAACTGTGCTTCCTTGTGTCCTACAGGTTCATGCATTCTCTGTTTGCGATGACCCTGATTATTTCTATGACTTTGTCCAAGGCCTTCTTGATGGTCTTGAAGCCGGTGTCGCCGCACGTGATATTGTTAACATTCAGAATGTGAGTGGTAATTTATATTACCAGTTTAGAACGTTTCTGTGAGCAAGTGTTTAGTTGACAATGCAGTGTTTATGCCCACTTGTCCACCCGCCCCGGTGGCTGGCTGTAGTTTCCTTACTCTGTTCTTGTTAAAATAATTTAAAGGTAATAATTGAATCCTAGCTTCTGACAGGCAAAAGGTCTAGGCTATGCAATTAACACCTTGGATGAGCTTAAATTTGTAAAGGACATTGCTGCATCCACTGGTGTTGTTCTTGATCCTGTTTACAGGTTTGTGTCAAATCTTTTGTTTTTTTTTTTTTTTTTTTGCATTCTCTTTCGGCAACATCAAATGTTCCCGAACAGTGAATCCCTTATTTTGGTTGATGACTCGTATTGCCTTTTAGTGGAAAAGCCGCTTATGGAATGTTAAAGGACATGGCTGAGAATCCAGAGAAGTGGGAAGGGAGAAAGATCCTCTTCATACACACTGGTGGGCTGCTCGGGTTGTACGACAAGGTTGACCAGATGGCCTCATTGGCGGGAAATTGGCATCGGATGGACGTCCATGAATCTGTTCCCCGGAAAGACGGTACTGGAAAAATGTTCTAGAGTTGTGAAACAAAAACTGACAAAAGGCTATACCTTATTTTTCCATCTGAGAGGGGGCATTGAAGTCTTTAAAGGAAACGTTAAATGCCTTCAAAGTTGGCAATTTCTTATAAATATTATTATTGGTATACTTGTGCTGCTCTTTTTGTTTTTTAATTTGATTTCATTTTTTGTTGCTTAACAAATTGACATTGTTTTTTCTCGCTTTTTTCCTCCTTAATTTATAACCTTCTTTCATGAATATCCTTTCTCTATCTCTCTAAAAGAGCTTGCTAATGCTTTGTAAGCATTCTAGTGCAACCTTTCTCCTATTTTCTTTTGATCCTTTTTCTTCACAAGCCCTTAGATATGTATTAAAAGGCACATTTCAAAATGAGTCACTTTCTTTCCTCACATTTAACTTCTGAACACATTATGTCACTATTTTTGATAAACAAAAGTCCTTTGTTTACCAAAATTTTTTAGTTTCAATAATAGATAATTAATGTACATACTATGGTGTATGTTAACAGTTTATTGATCAAACATTTTGGAGATTTATCTTACGAAATTAGATCTAATGTTTAGGGTTTTTTTTTTTTTTTTTTTTTTTTTTTTTTCGTGATACCATTTTGGAATGTACATAGTAAGTTTCGTTTAGATGGATTACATTCTATTTTTTATGCAAAGAAGTATTTGAAAAAAAAAAATGTTAGAAGCTTTGGCCCGAGTTTCTTATTCTTGTATTTTATATTAAAATCCTCATTTGCGCCCTACTAAAATTATATTCGAACTCTGTCACAGTCTCTCTCTCCCTCTCTTCATCTCTACCTCCTACGAAACACGTTCTAAAAGTCGTGTGAACTAGATTTTTTTCTTTTTTATTTTGTAAATCAAAAAAGTGATTTTAGGAGGGTACATTACTTGAATGTGTCTGGCCACTTGCCAGCCATATTCAAAACCTCTCATCCGCGGGGAGAGAGAACCTAAAATTGTTAGATTATTTTAATCTATACGTAAAAAAGTTGGTTCAAAGTACAAATAAATATGAAGGTTAGTAACGAAAATTTTATCTCCAATTGTGATCTAATCACACATACATCACTGTTTTGCACAAAAACAATTGGTAATCATGATTCATGAGTTTGTTTGCTTGGTGAGAAAATTGCTTCAATCGAGGTTTCCCTCCTTTTCATCAATCTAGCTAATATTTGTGATGACTATTGCACTCAAATCTGACTGTATATTTACCAAAACGACTGATTGATAGCAACCCTAAGATTTCCTTCATCACCAAGATTAACGGTTGAGAAATCTTCTTGTGGGCAGTGAGGCATTTCATGATCTTATTTCAACATTATAAATGAAATATAAAGAAGCACTTGTCATTGGCCTTAAACAACATAATAAAGTATGTTTGTGACAACTTACCATCATTTTTAGTTTAACATTCTTTATGCAACAAATAATTTAAGGAGTCTATCTTTGATAGAATGCAATGTTT
The DNA here is from genome assembly GCA_025403435.1 of Artocarpus heterophyllus. NCBI lineage: Eukaryota > Viridiplantae > Streptophyta > Magnoliopsida > Rosales > Moraceae > Artocarpus > Artocarpus heterophyllus. Next base: position 7,421,536 of record CM046348.1, on the reverse strand, counting down.
TCCCCCCTCACATTTATCGTACACAAAATTTTTCTACATTCTTTTCAAATAAATAAAACAGTAAATGGACATTGGATAAGATACTTTTAGAATCGAATACCTAGATTAGACCTGCTTTTTCATTGGCTGATACATAAAAAACCAAAAACTTTCTTCAATAGGGTACCATGAAAAAGAATAAATATAGTATTTTATAAAATGGATATATAGTCGTATATAAACTTTTCAGTAAGAGCACAGTTTATAATTTTACTAGTAAAATGAGAATACAATATCTTTCAATTATCCAATAGGGGCATAATAGGAATACACCTAAACTTTATGAACTGTTTTGTAGGTAAAAATTTTAATTCTAAAAGGTAATAACACATACACACGTGCCCTTTCTTAATTGTACCTCCCCTAATCAATAAACGTAGGATCCACCATATTTTTGTCTCGATTGAGAAAAAAGAAATTATCATGTGCTACATTAACAAAAACATTCTCTATCATGTAGTACGTGTGAAATTCTACATCTCTAACGATATAATAAGATAACACATGACAAAAAGTAAAACAGACGTTTCTTCTCTTTCTAATGATAACACTCTCGCACATTTGTGTGTCTCTTGTGTGGGAATTCAAAAAAAGATTCAAAGTAAAATTGAGAATTTAAGTTACGAAAAAATAATCAAATTTGTTGCTTGTACTTGCGGAGATATTTCCAAATTAGGTAATATATAACTCGTATAAATATATATTGGAAGACCTGGTTTTCTAATTTATCAAATTTAATTAAAGATAGATTAATTAAATTTACCGAAAGTGAAAAGTAAATTAAGAACGCAGACAATTGTTATCAATGTTTGGTTGTTAAATCTACGTCCTTGAGGCCACGCCTAGCTATTGAATAATCTACTAAGTTTGAAAATGTTATAATCACCGATTGGACTTATACAATGTCAAGACTTCATCTTTTATGTTACTTTTGTGTTGTAACAACTAGATAGATCTATCTAGCGAGCACGACTCGTCTTTTTAGTTCTGCATGTGATGAATCCCTTCAAAACGCAGAGTGTTTTCTCCCGAAAAAACTTCACCTTCTTCTCTCAAAGAATGCTAAAAAGTAATTTGCTCATAAAGTTTTGATTTCTCTGATCTCTGAACATGAAAAATACTTTGGAATGTGCGGTTTACATAGTGGTATTTTTTGGACTCAATCAGATCTCGAATTGGTAGTTCAAAATTCAAATGTTGTTACTTATGTCATTTCTAACGTTGTCACATTATTTTGCGACATTCCTGATAAGATTGTGATATGATTTTTTGAAGTTAATCGGAACTTTTTTGTTGCGATTTTCTAGATTTACACTTCAAAATATCTTCAATAAGTCTCCTTTAAAGCAAATCACAATATCTTCCTTTTAAAGAGATAAAAAACAAAATCCTCTTCAAATTTGAACCCGAATCTCATTTGAACTAGGATTTCCTCATTCAATGTTTATCTTTATCTTCAATTTGAATTCTTGTTGGATTGAATCTCTAGGTTTAAAACGTGTAGATCATCTCAAATTTCTTGAACTATTTTTGCCAAATTTGCCAATCATCATGTAAATCCTAACAATCTCCCCCTTCACTTTTTTTTTTTTGGGGCAAAACACCATATATGCAGCACGAAACATATTCAAGAAATATATGCAACCAAAAAGCCACACCAAAATGCCTAGTACTCCCCCTTTTTGGCAAAACAACAGCCAAAGTGAAAATAATGTATCCTTCTGTGTAATATGCTTCTGTTTCAACTAAACTTTCTTCAATTCTGCCTGGAGACATTGAACTATCTGAGTCTTAGTAGCTTCGGCGACTGATGTCACAGAAGGTGTTGCGATATTTGTTGCAACATCAGGTGCAATACTATCTAGTGGGTCAGTGGTTGTGCCATCATCTTGCTCCCCCTTCCACTGTGCACTATGTTCTTATGTCTTGTACCTGCAAAACATCAAAAACTGAGAGAATGTTTCCCTTCTCCTTTTTGACAAAGAATCTATGTAGCATTAGTACAACCAGATATCAAAGAACGCATAATAAGATAAAATGATATATTATGTATGTTGCTTCTCCCTGTTCATTTAATCATCCATTCAAAACACATTTGTCATGTCAAACTTACAAGCAATTAACAAACAAACTTTTAAAGTCGTTTAATGCACCGAGCTTCTAAATAATGTTTTTGTGACATTTTCATGTGTGTCCGCGCGCATAGTGTGAATATGTGATTAGTCAGGCCTCACAAACTAGTGCAGGCCCAAACGTCTCAGATTCCTCTGCTATTAATGGGCTCCCAGGTCCATTGTCTAACTGCTCTGCCAAAGGTACAGTGTGTTTAGCACGATTTGAAAATTAATGTTGTCTTGTGAAGAATATGATATCTGGAGCTGGTACCACAAATCATATGATGCGAAAATGCTTATTATATGAGACTTTCAATCCAACGCCAAAGCCAAAATTTAGCATTTTTGTGACTAAATTATTTTCAATACAATACTAGTTTGTCATGTGGTGCCACATTTAGCACAAGTATAACATATACCATTCCATCAAAAAAGTAACATATACCAAATTATAAGATTTGATATATTGCCGGTTGATGTGTTAAATATTTCACATAATATTTTAATTTTTTTTATTGTTTAAAATAATTTTAAAGCTAAAAATTTTATAAACAAAAAAATAGACAGAATTTAAAACAACATTGTGCATTGAAGCATATATAATATAAAATTAACCATACGAAATATATCATGTTGAAACATTTTTATGCAAAATAAATTATTGGCAATGTCGCTTCTATTGGAGATGTACCTACGATGACGAGATAACTGCAGATACATTCAAACTAAATGTAAACCAGGACAGAAGTATCTTCTCCGCCAAATGCTACTTTTTATGACCGCTCGACCATATGTAACCGGTCTTGGCGCCTTTGACAACGCCACTGTGGCCGGTATTTTAGAGTATGAATCGCCATCGAAAATTCCTCATTTCACAATCTCAACCACCAAACTTCAACTATTTTAAACCAATCTTACCAGCTCTTAACCACACCTCATTTGCAAAGAAATTCGCCAATAGACTCTGCGGCTTAGCCACTGCTCGATTCCCCGTTAATGTACCCCGAAGGGTCGACAAGCAGTTTTTCTTCACAGTTGGCCTAGGAACAAGCTCGTGCCAGCATAACAAGACCTGCCAGGGTCCTAATGGAACAACGTTTGCTGCTTCAGTGAATAATGTTTCTTTTTTCCTTCCAAGCACTGCCCTCATCCACGCTCACTTCTTTGGAAAATCAAATGGAGTCTACACTCCTGATTTTCCAACTAGTCCCTTAATTCCTTTCAATTATACAGGGATCCCACCAAGCACTACAATGGTGAGCAATGGAACAAAGGTTGTTTTTCTTCCCTTTGACACAAGTGTGGAGTTAGTCATGCAAGATACGAGCATACTTGGTGTAGAAAGTCATCCTTTCCATCTCCATGGTTTCAATTTCCTTATTGTACGCCAAGGATTTGGGAATTTTGATCCAAACAAGGACCCTGCAATTTTTAATTTGGTGGATCCCGTAGAAAGAAATACTATAGGTGTGCCTTCTGGTGGTTGGGTTGCAATAAGGTTTTTGGCAGATAACCCAAGTGAGTTAAGAATAAGGCAGAAATAATTCTAGGATTGAATTTATAAATGCCTAGAACTAATTTACCTTAGTTTATTATGTCACTCAAGCCTTGAAAATGGTTCAATTCACCATCTTAATTCAGAATACCCCTCTCTTTTAAATCAAACTAGAATAGTAACATAATGATGATTTATAATTATAATTTCACCCTTTGAAATATTGATTTTAAGTCAACTTGCCCTCATAATCGGGGTAAGTTGATATAGAATGAATAATTTAAGAGACATTTATGAGATTACACTAGTCTAAAGGGTCCTTTGAACGATTTTTTATATATAGTTCAAGGAGTAAAGTTATCATTTTTCAAAATTCGAAGAGCTTATTGAACTAGAGTATAGTACATATTGTTAAATTTTAATCTAGTAATTTATGCTAAAAACTTAAATGACAAAGTATGAAATTATTGTTAATTTGTTGAAGTTTTAATCGCTGATCACAATAGGTGTATGGTTCACGCATTGTCATTTGGAGGCTCACACAAGTTGGGGATTGAAGATGGCTTGGTTAGTCTTAGATGAAAGTTGCCTAACCAAAAGTTGCTTCCTTCGCCAGCTGATCTTCCCAAATGTTGATTTTTTTCTCATCTTTTGAATGATTTTGATTGGCTTACTTTAAGATTTTCTCTTGCCGAGAAATTTTGTCTAATAATTTTGTGAGGGACTCTAATTTATTACTGCATTCTTTTTAGTTGATATTGTTATTTTTTGACATTGGTGTTGAAAGAGTTTAATATTCATGTTGAATTGAGGAAAGGAAATGAGCGAGAAAGTTGTAAGTTTGAACTATCTTGCCTAAAGAGGCCAACGATGTTGTCAATACGAGTACTCACAATCATTTTTCAATTAAAATTTTGTTTTCCATAATTGTGTGTAAAAGAGCTAGTTTAGTGTTTTTGTAAACAAAAAAAAAAAAAAAAAGGAGTTTCCAAAGTTAAGCTTCCAAAGTTAATATGAAAAGTGGTTGAATTTTGTCTCAACTACTTTTTAAAGTTGCTTACCCAACTGAAGAAAACAAATTCTCTTTCAAAAAATCACTTGTAACCTTATAGCATGTTGCGCACAATACATGCGGTACGTATGTATCATTATTTTGCCCAATATGTAACAAAATATTGGACATTTTTTGTCGTCAGATTTTGCCATATAAAATCATGAGTCTTCAAGATATGAGTTTGCAATATATATTGGCATGCAGTATAGCTATCCGCATGTATTATTTATTTTCTTTTAAAGGGGGAAAAAAACCCACACAAATGTATTCTAACATTCAAAACCATAAATGAAACCCTTTTGCTCTTTCCTAGCGCAGGAAGAACAAGTGCCATCGTCAACATGCCAATGCATTTCTTTGAAACAAACTTAGCTCCTAATTTTTATCTGATATTTCTTCTAACTTATTAGAAGGCAAAAATATTCTTTTAACCCTTTAGTTTCTCGGTGGTGTCACAAAAGGCAAAGAGAAAACATCACATTGATGAGCTCATTAACGAGCTTTGGCATCTTGTAAAGCAATGCCAGCTGTTGATTACGATCTCCGAAAACTCAAGAACCGAGGAAGCTTCACTAACGAGTTCACTCTACTAACTCCCTGAAGGGCAGTCCATTCCTGATCTTGTGATCCAACTCCAACATTAACGCTACTACTACTATCTCCTTCCAAACATCCGGCAGCTGATCCCCCACTTCTGAAGAACTTAAAGCTATGAGAAGGCAAAAACTCGGAGGCATTTGCGCTGCTCTGGCGGCTGGCCCGTGCGCTTGATTGGGATAATGATGTTTGATCCTTGAGAAACAAGCACACCACAGCGCAGTCATCTACCTTGCAACCAGGATGCTTGACTTTCCATGCTCGGACGGCACGGTTTACAAGCAGTTTTGCTGCTGTGGATGGGTCTTTCGCCGAGGCAACTATCTTTACTACCTCACTGTTTGTTAGGGCATCCCAAACCTGCAAAAGAAGAGCAAGAACTTGGTATGTTTTGTAAGTAGAACGCGTGGAATTGGGTTCAGCTAAATGGTATTAGCCACATTCTCTAAGAGGTTAATTAAGCTTTTGTAGAAGAAAATAAGTATGGCTTGTGCGCTATTTTTGAATGTTATCATATATATTATACTTAATAAACATTTGGAGATGATAAACTAATCCCAGCAAGCTAACACATCCTGATTATTAATTGATCATACCGTAATTGTACTAAAGTGTAATACTATCATAAAAAGGTTTCAGCCTTATAAGAAAGGGCGGAGCTACCTGAACTTTTCTTTTTATTTTGTCTATTTAGAATCGTATTTTGCTCCTTAAAATTATATTTTGACCATCTAAAATTCTACCCTTTATTATAGGGATGACAATAGGACGGAATGGAGTTGGGGAATGCTTTTTCGTCACCATCCTTGCTCCCCAAAACCGTCTGCTATCCCCGCTCCAATCCCTGTTAAAGAAAGACGGGACAAAATAGAGGAATTCCCGTTGGGGAATCGTTTCCATACCCACCCCAATCCCCACATTAATGTTTATTGATGATGAAAATTTTAATAATAACAAATAAAAAATATGTTCAAATTCATATTATATTTAATCCGAATTGAATAATTCTGCAAGACAAATCAAAATTTCAATAGAATATAGATGTTGAAAACATAAATATATTTTTGACTAATTAATATATATTTTTCTTCAACGTATATCTAGAGGAGATGGGGACGGTAGTGCTTCCCCTGTCCCTACCTCGGCCCCGCCTCAGGGAGAAGACTTTCTCCCATCTCTGCCCCAACCCCAAATATTATTTCCCATTTCCTCTCTTTTCGAGGCAAGGATCCTCAGAGTCACCATCCCTGTCAAAAATATTGTCATCCCTACTTTATTACCCATTTTATTAGCTCAATCATGCCTTGTTCTTAACTTATTTTTGTGCCTCTATCTGTTAAGAACATACGCCATTCTAAAAGGACATTCTTTGATGGGAGAGCACTAATTGGTTATAAAGGCCAAAATAATAATTTTTTTTCTTTTATATTTTTTAAGATTACTAACTCTAAAGGTTCCTGAAGTTTTAACATTTTGATAATTTGGTCCTTAAATTCATTTAATAGGCTAAAATAGTCTTTAAACTTTAATATCGTGACAATTTGGTCCTTGAACTTATTTAATAGGCTAAAATAGTCCATGAATTAATTTTTAATAGCAAAATTTATTCTATCTGTTAATCACTGTTAAAATTTGAATAGAAAACATTATAATGGCCCTCACCTTACAACACTCTTTTTCACAGCACTAATCTCGCATCAACTCCTTACTGCACCTTCTCCGTAACAAAACCACCCCATAGTTATCTTACTAGTTACCTCATCCGACTAGCCACACTAAAGCACTACATCACATAGTGCCACTACGTTGACAATCACTATTTTTAGTCTATTAATTTAATTCATGAACCATATTGTCATAATATTAAAAGTTTAGATATCTTTTAGCCTATTAAATTAAATCAAGACCAAATTATCACAACGTTAAAAATTTAAAGATTATTTTAATATATTAAATTAATTAAAAGACTAAATTATTACAATATTAAAAGACACTCCGCCCCAGCATCAGCATAAATATTTCGTCCACCCCAGCGTAAAATTTCCCGCTTAAGTGTTTGCACTTGCAATTCGGTTATTCTTTACGTTTTCTTTCTTTTTTCTTTTCTATTTTGATTCAAATTCTTAACCTTTTATTCCTCATAATTAAAGCGGTCATAACTGTCCATTTTCTGCTATTAATATGGATGTGGGACCTAGCTGTGTCAACTCGACGTGAAAGTCCACATTTATCAATGGCTGGGCATTTTTCTTTTCACAGTCTACCCTGTCCCCAATTGTCCTCATGTTTAATTAGAAATAACAACTAAGAAAGAATTCTGCCGCCGAGTATTTAAAAAAAAAAAAGGAAAAAAAACCTCTAAATCGGGGACAGTATTTTGAATGTAGAATAAAAAAGAATCATATCAAATTAAATAAAGCATGTACTTTAAGAGATTCTAAAAAGTACGTATTCTTAAAAAATTGTGTCCTCTACTTTAGTACCTTACTAAACGGTTATGGCGTTGTTAATCTGAAAAGTGGTGTTTTTGTTTCTTACCCCGTCAGTTGCCAAGATCACAAATTCATCATCTTTCGTAAGTCTTCTGTAAGAAACATCCGGAATTGAGATAAGGCCATAATCTTTGACGCAGAAGTCTCCAAAAGCCCTCGCCATAGCCAGACCAGGGCAGTCATCCTCAGGCATCCATATTCTGAACACATCCGGTTCTTCATCGGCTGCAAGAACTCTGCCTTTGCATCTCTTAATTCTCTCAGCCTCACCTAATTATATATTTATATTAGTTTTTAAAAAACCATCAATGAAAAATAAATAATATTAATAATAATAATTTGACTGAATAATTTTGAAGCCACGCCTTGAGAAGTAGTTGAAAAGGAAACCCACTTGCAATATCTGGTTTCAAGTCAACTGTGAGTTGAATGGGTACAAGTTGATTCTTGGCCCCTCTAGTGCACAAAACAGCACGAGAATCCCCCAAGTTGGCAATTATCATATTGTCTCCCTGCCACAAGAAAGAAAAAGATAAAAAAAAAGAATAAAAAATAAAATTTAGAATAATAATTTATTTTACTTGAATCTTAAACAATACTTTCTTATTATGATTAATTCATCTAATTTTGTTTTATCAAACACGATTCAATAAAGGAATATTAGCATCCTAGTCCCACCCTATAATTAGCATGTACTTACACTCAAAATAAAAAGTTACTTGTTCGTACGTTAAATCAAATAAAGTTATTCTAGCAAGAAAAATAATAATAATAAATAAAATTATTGTATCAGTTTGATCAGTCATATTTTAGGATTTTAAACATTTCCTAGTCATCACTAGTACGTTATAATCACCATTATAAATAAGAGTATAGTTCAACTTGTAATACTTCTTAGGGTTAGTATTAAGAGTCTGTTTGAGAACTAAGTTCTGATTATTTGTTATAGTATAAAGCTCTCACATGTCATAGTATTTAAGTTCTAATTTGGTTCCGAAACACTTTAATACTTGTGATAAATGTATCAATTCAATTATGTTAACGTATTTTTTACTAGAGATTTGAATTTGAGAATTACCTCTTTAACGACAGTAACAGCTGTAGAACCACTGCAGAAGCTATCAATGGTAGAATCCAAGCTAAGTTCCTGATCCATCTCTTTGAAAGACTTGATGAAACAAGCTTCCCATGAAGAAAGCGACAAAAGGCGAAAGCTTTTGTCGTCGTTTTGACCGTCTTCGTTGTCATCATCTGAATTGACATTCTCGCCATAATCATCGCGTAATAAACCTTTATCGTCCACATGATCACGATCAACATCGCCATACTTACAGCTATTCAACTTTGACAGTCCAATGGCTTTGGAAAGCTTGGCGGGCAAATTGTCACGCACATGACGTGCAACCTTGTGACCATAGGGACCATGACCGTCAAATACACCGCAAAACAACATATCTTGCTCACCCGCAAAGTTCTGAAAGGTAATTAATAAGCAACTAAATTATATTAGTTGCACGCATTGAATTGCATGCATAAAGAAAACTGACAGCTAGGGTAGTAGAGACTACTTTAAGGACATTGTTCATATATCATTTGCCAGCAAATTTGTCAAATAAATATTACAAAGAAAAAAAAGGATACATAAAAAAATAAAAAGATGATGTTTTATGTGCAGAAACTACAGAAGAAAATTAACAACAAATCAACAAATTCTCATATATCTAGAAGCTAAAATGGGACCGAAATTAACCACATAATTAAAAATTTTAATTAAATAGAATTTTAATTTTGCTGGTGAATAAATAGAGTTTTAATTGAAGTGGGAACTCTCTCCTTTTTCTTTTTGCCTATTAAGCGTCACTGATTTTTTTCCAATTAAGATGGCGTGGCTTGTATATATTGGTCCCTAGACACTTGTGCGTATTTATTTCTCACTTAAAAAAATGCATTAATTATGTTAACAATAGGCAAAACGACAATATTATTCTTTTTGGGCACCATCCAAGTTGGGAAATTATAGAAAACAGCCGTAGAAGGATGAATGTACTTGAGAAACCAAAACTCCAGTATACATCCACTAAATATATATGGCAAATTCGGATAGCACAATAAAGAAATCATTTGCATCCACAATGAACGAAATTATATTGCAAAAATTTTGTGAATTAAAAAAAAAATCATTTACAACTCCTGAAGGAATGCAAACAAAGGAAATTGCATATATACCACATGAAATTGAAAAAAAAAAAGTCAATCCGATTCTGGACATCATAGTTCTATAATCCGAGGATGATTATTATTGTTATTATTGTTTTCCCAGAGTGGTTATAGGCACCTATATCCTTGCGTCAAGTGTGAGTGAGTGGTTTAGAATTCGAATCCGGCTACCCTCAATTAAAAAAAGAAAAAAGAAAAAAGAAAAAAGAAACAAATCCAATGGAAAACTTCAATCTAAATAAAGAATATTAATGAGTGATTTCAATTTCTCACCTCCCAAACAGTCATGGCGTCTTGATTGATCCCTTTTTTGCCTTGTTGCGTGTACATTGATGTGTACCCAGAAAAGCCTTTTAGTCTTATACGGGCCCCAGATTCACCATAACTCAGATCATCTTCCCAATCTTCTTCATATTCGTTATCAACATTTTCATCTTTTAATAAACCTCCTGTCCTAATTCCATGGTGACTAAAACATGCTCCCATATTATCGGAAGATTTTCCAATACAAAACCCAAAAAACTAATCAAAACCCAGACTAGGGAAGGGCGAAAAGGAAGAAATTTTAGCTTTTAGGGTGATTCAAAAATAAAAAAGGAAATTTCCCTGGTGATGATAATGATGCCACGTTGCATGCGTTCTTGGTACTTCCATATCCATTTAGAATTGATGTTAATTTCCAAAGAAGAAAGAACCCCACAAAATCCAATCAAAACCCACTAATTTTCTCGGGAAAACAAGCGGGAAAGTGAGAGAAAAATGAGATTTCGAGGAAGGACAAAAGGAGGGGGACGCAATGGGTGACGGTGGGTGGGTGGCTGGTGCAATTTATGAAACTAAAGCCTAAGAGATTACACGGGAACGCTTATATATGTGTGAGGGAACGTGTATATATATATATATGTGTGTGTGTGTTGCCGGAAAATTATAGGGAATAGAGGCAGTGAAAAACATATAAATGAGTTAAAACATGGTAATTTATCGGGCTTTCTGAGTTAGAATCAAAGAAAAAAAACTGTCATTAAAAAAAAAAGCTTAGAGTGGAGAAAAATTCAAGCTTTTGGAGTTTAAGACATTTGTGGGTGTTATTTTCCTGGATTCTCGACGTGCTTGTCTCATTCCACGTATATATGTAAGCCAAAGGGCTCTTCCGCTAGCTAATTAAACGGGTTGAAAGATAACGGAGAATCGAAAGTATATATGGTTCATAGTTACTATAATGCCCTTCCCGTGATCACCTCACATTTCCGAACTAATATTCATGCCGTGTAATGTTGAAATATTCCTTAAACATTTTTAATTTTTTCCTTAATTTGATCAGCATATACGTTAAGGACCTTTTTTTTTTCCTTTGGTTTTGCTTTTTTCGAGGGAGAAAGGTACTTTAGATTGGATTTGATATTTTAGAGAAAAAAATTACCCAAGTAAAACTAAAATAGAACTTACTTTACAACCTTTTTTGCCCTATTATTTATTTTGTTATATATCAAGTTTAAGTAGAGTTAAAGGGTTATTAGGAAGGAAAGTTTTAACTGGAAAAAAAAAAATACTACGTTGGCAATATATATTCGCGCCCGCTACCACAAATAGTAGATTGCAGGCATCCCAAAATTGTCCTCTTATATCCAAATAAACTCACAAGATCGAAACCTCCTACCGTTCGACCATAATTCAAATGTTTTTGTTGTAGTGTTTTCTTTCATACAAAATTTAAATTTATGTTCATCTTTTGCTATTCGAACCTATGAACCCAACGGACTTTCGTATTTTGGATTTATATACTGTGGTTTAGACAACAGTTTTTGTCGAGGGATTTCGAAAAGTAACTTTAAGAAAAATTGATTTTGGACAAATGACTTTTTTTTTTGCAGTTTTTTTACGCAAAAAAACATGCTTTTTGGATATAAAAACTGTTTCAGTTTTCTTTCTTTTCACTCTGTTAAGGTTCATCTTCTCGTTACAGTTATTTTCGTCTTTTTTTTGAAAAAACTTGAACAGTTTATCTACCTAAAAAAGCATGTTTTTTTTGTAAAAAAAAAAGAAGTCATTTCCCCAATTAGGATTTTTTTTTTGCCTTTTTTTTCAAATTCTTCCGTTTCGGGAAAACCATCTAATGTGCATCCTTGCAAAACCATCTTTAGAAACGGTACTCTCTCTCTCTCTTCCTTTGTTGCAAATCCTTCTCTCTCACTTTGTTGGTCTCGCCCCTCCTCTCGTCGCCATCTCGCCACTCCATTTCGTGTCTCCATTGCATCAATAATTGTTCTGAATCATTTTTATGTTGTTACTCAATTAGATCATTGCGTAACTCAAAGACCTGTGTTTTGGTTTGCTTCTTTTGGGGAGATAAAAGTAGATATCCTGTTGGAGAGGATTTGATACTTTAGAGAACAAAATTACCTATGTACTCTCCACCGTTATGTGTTTGGTATGCAGTAATCAGTAAAAATCATATTTCTGATAAAATGATTGTAACGAATATGATTCCCAAAAACCAAAATTATCACGTTTGGTTGAACATAGGAATCTTCTATTAGATTTCTAGGAATATACATTATTGTGTTTGGTTGTACATATAAATCTTATATAATTGACAAAATAATTGATTGTATTAATATTAAATGTATCAATGTAATATATTAGTACTAATATTAAATAATAATAATATAAATATGAATAATAAAATAATATTATATATAATTTAACATTAATATTATTATGAATATTAATGTAATAATTATCATTATTATTAAATAATTATTATTTTATATTAGTATAATACTTTCTTTATGCTATATAAAAATATTAATTTATAATAATAATAGAATTATTATTAAAAGTATATTAATATTAAAATGTTGTATATAATATATAATATATTGATATGAATAATAATAATAATAATAATAATAATAATAATAATATAATTCTTAATAATATAATATTATTTATATTAATATTAACATTAAAAAAAATATTGTAATAAAAAATATTAAACATATTTACTTATATTTTATATTTATAATTATTATAATAGTATTTATATATTATACTCTAATATTAATTAATAATAATATAAATTATATTTAGATGTTATATATGTAATATATTATATATTTTTATTATTATTGTTAATGTTAATATTATCCTTATTATCAAATTATTGTTTTATATTGATATAAATTTTATATTTATATTGTGTAAAAATATTAATTTCTAATAATATTATTCCTATAATAATTTAATAATAATATAATTATTCTAAAATATTATATATAATATATATTATGGTTAATAATATATAATATATGGATATGAATGTAAATAATAATAAAAATATAATTCTTTATAATATATTGTTATTTTATATAATATTAACATTAAATAATAGTATTAAGTTCTAATAATATCACAAATATTTAAATTTTTTATATTATATTATTTATTTAATATCATCATCATAGAAAAAAATGTGAGATTTCTATAGTTTTGAGATTCCTAAGAATATGAATATCACCTTGTTATGTGAGATTCAGATTATCCTAAAATGAAGAGATCTAGATCCTATGGGAATAAGTTTTTCAGAAATCCAAAACCTAAAATTCTTATACCAAACATGAGAATCTTATAGATTCTCATTCTCACCTTAGGATTACTGCATACCAAACACCCCATAATTTCTTAGAATTGATATTTTATTTATACACCTCTATTTACTCTATTGTACCTTTTTCTAAATACACACTCATATGATTTTGAATTGATCAAATTTTGTTTCTAAATATCCCTTATATTCCAAGATTAGCCCAAACTATTTTCATTAGATTATTAAGTATTGACGACTTCAATTTTATTTTCACAACTACTATTTCATTTCAATCTGCTACTTTGATATTATTATTTTGCCATCTCTCTCTTTTTTTTTCTTTTTTTCTTTTTGTTGAAGCTTTAGGCATGAAGCTTTTTTTTTCATACATAAAGAAAATTTACAATAATTTTTTTTAAAAAAATAAAGGACATTTAATTGTATATAGGTTGACAAGTAGAGGTCATTTTTTATAAAAATAAAAAGTAAGACGGCACAATAAATAATAAGGCAATAAAATTATTATAAAAATATGCATAAAATACTCTTGTATTAAAAAAAAAGGGCAACAGAGTTATTATATCAATTGACGTGTGATAAAAAATAATAAAAAAAAAGACAAAATAAAATGTAAGAGGGTAAAACAACATTTAAGGATAAGGAAAAAAAAAAAGGAGAAAAAATAAATCCAACTTTATAAAGGAACAAAAAAGAAGAAATGATTAACTTTTTAAAATTTAAAATGATTAACAAAATAAATAAATACGAATTGAAAAAAAGAAAAATAACAATCATCATAGAACAAATACCTTAAAAATGATAATAACATATCTCTATGCAATTTTTAGGAAATTGTTTATCTTTTTAAAAAATGCTTATGCGTCTTTTTATAGGAAATTATTATCTCATGCATTTCAATTTAAATTCCTTTAATTTTGTCATCCTTTTTTTTAATCTTCTTCTATAGGAAAAATCATTTTTCTCCAAAACAGGTGAGAATTTGAACTATAAATCTTAACATTAAATGGCTAAGTGCAAATATACTAGGTTATTTCCGTGATCACTTCGGCCGATTTTCTTAACGCAAACGGTACATGGAAAAAACTACATGAAACTCATTTAATCATGCTAATAGCATAATCAGGGAAGTGAGTTAATTTTAATTAGGGAGTTAATATGAAAATTGAAACAGCTTCGGAAGATGTATTATTCTATTTTATGTAGCTGGTTCATGTCTCAGTGCTCTATGTCGGCAAGCCAAAAATAAGAAATTATGATAAATGAAGGTCAGAAAGAGAACAAATCTGTATAAAAAGAGTTGATGAGATAGTAACAAGAGGTTGGCATGAGAAAGGTTATATAATTGCAATGAGGACGTGAGGAATATTTAATTTCAGGTTGTTCTGGTGTAATGATGACAAGTTGTTGATAAGAAGTGGAGGTTGGAGGGCAGGTGAGGATCATGCAAGATAAGCAACCAAAAAAGCATTCAATCCTAAAATAAATCTTCGGCATGGATCATACAAGCTAAGCAACCAAAAAAGCATTCAATCCTGAAATAACTCTTCGGCATAATAGTAACAATAATAAAATGAAATATTAACAAAATAAACTAATAATATTCTATAATAAGGAGTTCTTGAATCCCTCATGCTCTACCTGCTCATCAATCTTTTCTATTTTGTCTTATGATTATTGTGTTTCCTTTCCATTTTGATGTGCTGAGAACCTCAATTTGATTTTTTTTAATTGATCCAGAGACTTTTTTTTTTGAAAAAACAATTGAAAAATGAGCTTTCAATTAATATTGTTATTTAACAAAAATTCATATCCGAAGTAGAAATGATTCTGGTTTTTCTTTTTCCAATCGTATTTAATCTTCAACAAATAGAGAGATTTTAGGAGAGAAAATTTATCACACTTGCAACAAGATGAAATTACTTTATTGACCTCATTTATAAATTAATACTGAAATTTTAAATAGGTAACATGATAATTATACACTAATGTTTTCTTAAGAAGAATCTGAACTCCATTCAAAATAAAAATATAAAAAATTTTACAAGATCTTGAAGAGATGGGAGGAGAATCAACACAAACCACCAAAAGGACAAGAAAAGGCTAAACCAACCATAAAGTAGGCAAACACCATTCCCTTAATGGAAGGTATAATAAACAGTACCACTTTCAGCCTGACGAATAAAATCTTTGATGTCCTCAATGACAGAGACGTAGAATCTTGAATTTCCCAAATAACATTGGTGGGGTCGGATTCAAGCACCGACGTCTAAAACCCATGACATGAAGCCTGACAAAATCTCTCTCTAGCACCCAAACAAATCCCTTGGCATCCAAAATAATAACACCTACACCAATGGTCCCAAAAGGCTCTCTCACGTTGGCGTCCACATCGATCTTAACCTGTTTTAAACTTGCTGGGTATGTATCCAGCTTGGTGGAACAATAATCATTATCCATTAAAAAAAAATCTCAAATGACCTCTACTGCCACAATCGTTGAAACAAAGATGCAAGATAATGTTGCTGTGACACCCGTTATTCTCCTAACGGGTATTGAGGTAATTAAATTAATTTTTAATGTATAAAAAAAAAATTGCTTCATTTAAATTTATTTTATAATATTTATTTTTATCTATTTTTAAATTTTCTAAAATTCTCCTATATTTATTTAGTATGATTACTAAAAAGCCTTAGAACTTCTAATAAATCTCAAAAATGTCGTATTGGCATTATATGTGTTAAAGTCTTTAGATGAGACATAAGGATATCTTTTCCAACTACTCTTGACCCTCATTTTCTTTATTTCCTCCGTGACATGCTTCAACATGTCTCCTCTATAATTGTTTCCATCACTTCTCTTCAAAGACTTCATCTTTTCTTCCTTTCTCTTCCACGGTTCCCACACTCTTCTTCTCATTTCTTTGCTGAAGCAAAATACTTAGAGAACTTCTTCAAGGCAGCCATAAAAATCAGCCACCATCACCTCCATTTGAGCAAGAATTTCAGTCATACCGAACTAAAGGAACCTGTTTTGAAGCCATTTCAAGCTTCCAACTAACCATAATCCGAGGTTAGAAATCTTATGAACAAATTTAGTCTTTCATTTATAAATTTTCTTTTATACTAAAGGATTATTCAAATTTGCGTTCTTAAACCTAAGTATATGTTTGTTGCTATTTTGGAGCATATGTATGAAGTCTAAGTGTATATGCCCTAGACAGAAAATTTATATTGTTAAACTTTATAATACCTCTATGGGCAGTGGTTATTTCTTGAAATTCTAAGATTAAATTAAAATAAATTTTATGAATGTAGTTGTATGTTGTGCTTTAGTTTTAATTATCCTTATGCACGCCTTAGGATCAAGGGAGTATGGAGCTAACGTTAATTGATTCCAGGATTAAGAGACTGTTGATAAGCTTAAAAGGTAGGGATTCTATTACTCATCTTTTGTGAGGTTTTTATAGAATTAAAATTGATTGTTTTGCCGCAATATATATATATCTATGTTGAACTGATATTATATGATTATCACATATGAAACTATGACATGGACTCGTCTTGTATTGTACGGCGAGGAACATAATGAATTGACACATGTTATAAATTGAGAAGCATGGTTAGGAAAACTAACTCTATTGATAATGATTCAATATAGAGAAATTGTGAGACATGAAGAGGGCGACGGTTACGTCCTTGGGCATGAATACCCTAAAAGGTAAAATAGGGGGAAGGCGATGACGCTTCCTTGGGTTGAAAGTCCCAGAACACACTGTACAGGAATTGATTTGGTGAGGACTCGGGGCTTGATGTCCCCTCACCGGAACACCCTTGGAATGTTTATAGGGTGATCAAGTGCGCCCATTTGGGTTTCGATGAGTTGAGTGATACTCAATTTAACATGGATACCTAGGAACAATGATGATTGGTAATATTTGTATAAATGTGTAATTATGACACTTGGTAATGATTAACTACGGTATCCATAAGATGTGATCATAATAAACCTCATAATCTGGAATATGATGTAACCTACTAACCATGCAGGTTTTAATGTGGTAATGATAAAAACCTAAATGTGAGTAATGGCTTTCTCTACTGAGCATAGTGTCGCTCATTCCCTTATGTTTATATCTTTTCAGGACTCACTAAGTGTGAGGTGGCTACGAGAAATATAGTTGAGGAAGTGATGTAACTATATTACATTGGGACTGCTTCAATCGTTGAGAATGTTCTTCATGATAATGTAAGCATCAATTGTTACTTTCTGTGACTGTATTATAATGTGTTGAGGGTTAAAATGATGATGACAACAGTTTATATTATTAAATTTAAGGTGCTACATTAAAACTGTGGTTTATTTGTCGTTTATATTTTTATTTTTGAGTTGAGAGTTTTCATTTAAGTCCCGGGCAAATTTTATTTTTAAGGTTTTACTTTTATTATTTATTTTTATTTTATCTCATTAAAAACTGTTAACCCCCATATAGGGGCGTTACAGAATTTTTGGTATCAGAGCCTAGGTTCGGTTAACCTAGGGAGTGTAGCACCACTTTAAAAAAATATATTTTTGAGATGGTTTTGAAACTGAATTTTCATTGTCATCATCAAAATGAACCTTCACATTGATTTATACAGTCTAGAAGGATGTAACATGGAAAGTATTAATAGTTATGAGGGAATGATAATTATATGGAATGAGTTTATAAGTAGATTGCTTATGAGAGATTCGTATAATATTTGGATCTATAAGCATATCTAATTCGTATAAACGATGAGAAATTCGTATAGATACGAGGATTTAAAAGCCTTTTGTCTCGTGAAAAACAATAAGAAATATAAGGCTTGATTTATTGATTTTAAAGTTTGACATAGATATGCCAAATTTTTCGTAATTGATTCAAACCTAAGTAATGATTATGTGTGGATTCGATGGAGCACATAAGTGTCAATATCTTTTCTTAAAAGTTCTATTTATTTGAGGAATATGATATAAGTTGGGAACCTATGGTATTGAATCTTGAGAGAGATAAATGTTAGACTTTTGGTCTGTTGAGACTGTGTAAAGTCTAGAATGCATGAATCTCAAAATTGGAATATTTCGTTACGTACATTGTATTTAAGTGTATCAGTGAATCTTTATATATAGATGCAATAGAAAAATGATCAATAGGAGTTTCCTTAAGTAAATCATAATACTTAAGGCACTTATAATAATTTTGGATAATTACGATAAAATGTTTAAGTTTTAGATGTTTAGATGTGAATCTTTTGGTTACCTAAGGTTTTGTTATATGAGGAAATTATATATTGTATAAGTAGAATTGTGGGGATTGTAGATGTTCTTAAGTAGTAACATCTAGTGTCTTTGTTCATTGATATGGTCTACGTTGAAAGACGTAAATCGTATTGATTTCAAGGTTAGTCGCATTCTAAACCCTTGGTAGTAATGATGATGAATCCATTGATAGATGTTAAGTATTATGAATAACATATGAGTGTATGTATTGTTCAATAAGGTTTTGATTAAAACAAAATTATTTGAGTTGCTGGAAGATTATGTTGTTATGAAATGATTTTAAATACCATTCAGGAAGATCCTTGATTGTCGTTAAATTAGATTTGTTGTTCATAGTTAACTTATCTATAGTGGACTTTGAATTGGGTTTAAGATTTATACAAATTGGTTTTCAATTTTATGTTTATTATTTAACTCGTTCTAAATGTGTTAAGGCCCGAAACAACCTGACCATTTTCAACTTAGAACATTTGGGCCTAGTTCAAATCCTAAATCAGTTTGATTCACACTGTCTCTCCCACGTGGTCTCTATACGTGTCATATACAGTGGTTTAATCATTGTTTACATATACGTTTACTGTGCATAGGAGCTTATTTCTCCGAGTTCACTTTTTCTCTCTTAATTTGTTACTTTCTCTCTAAATCGCAAATCCTCTTCTTTTTCATTAAAAATTCTTCTTTTCCTCTAAAAGAAGAAGGAATTCTAGGATTCTGCAATTTACTATCTTAATTTTTCCTTTCTATTTACTCTTCTTTCATCTCATCATGGACCCAAAGTACCAACACCTGAGAAAGTATTTCCCATCACTCTCCCAAAAGATTCTTAGAAAGAAATACAAGGCTAGAATTACTCGGTTGTGGATTCTTATGCGTTTTGGTATCCCTTGTGATGTGAGAATGTTAATAGAGGGGAAAATCCGTCCGAGTGACTTTAGTCAAGATGTCGGTTTACCAGGAACAGGTACCAGTCGTAGTGCAATGAAAAGAAGAGCTCGTGCCATCGTGGTCACTTGTAACAAATGTGGAAGACAAAATTGTAACGGTAAATGTACTTCACCTGGTTATATGTCTACGAATAGAGAGGATAAAATAAGGTTTTGTAGGGATGGACTTTCAAAGGAGAACTTGGATAGCATCCATCCTCCTCTCTACGGTCACCCTAGTGGATATGTTCAAGGAGCTATTTTTAAACTCTGGCCTAAATTTTATACAGAAAGACAACGCCTCAGGAATATGGTATTTCTAGATCCTGTTTGTCAAGCCATAAGAAAACTGGATGGGAAATAAGTCATCGCTCTATAAAGGTTATTTAGTCTTTACTTATTTGAAGCAGTTTTAGCTGATGTTCAACAGTTTGTGTTTTTCTTTTACTCAGAATATTTGCTTTTGTGTTTGAAATAATTGTGATTATTAGATTGATACAGTAAGTGTTAATATCTTATTTAATTTATGATTTTCTTAAATATATATATATATAATAAAATATATTATCTTATCAGACACGTTACATACGGTACAGTAATATGTTTGAATTTTGAAAAACTTATCCAGATATTTCAAGATTTGTGTCTCAAATTTCAAAAGTTCTACAGTATTTGTCGTTTATATTAAATTTCTAGACTTGGTGTATATTTGTCAAAAAGTCTACAGTTGTGTCAAGAGGGTCTTCTGTCGAATTGTTCTCAATTGTCAAAAGTTATACAATTAGAGTCTAATCTTTTTCAAAAAGTGAATCAGATTTTCTGTAAACTATCAATCACCTTATCTTACTTTCTTATCCGCACAAGATTTTGTTTAAATCTTTGGATTACTTTTTCATTACCTACTCGTCTATCTCTTTAGCCCTTTTTGTATATTTCTCATCTTTAAAATCTCATGTAGAACCCGAAGTCTAAGTGGAGCAGACATTAAGCAACCACTTCTATAAACCAAATATGTCTACCTCCCAGTCCACGAAGAAAATAAAGAATGTCTGTGTCTTTTGTGGTTCCAGCTTTGGAAAAGATAAAGCTTATTTAGAAGCTGCAAATCACTTAGGGCAAGTCCTAGCACGTAAAAAGATTAACATAATCTATGGGGGTGGTAGTATAAAAATGATGGTAAATATGGCACTAGCAGCTAGGTCTAGCGACGCTACTGATGTAAGAATTTGGCCTCATATTCCAGTTGAAGGAAACCTTTGTAAGGAAGCCATAGGTAAGGGAGAAGGAGTCAGGAGTATTCCTAAAAATTTTAAAGACATAATCTATAATTCTGATGCTTTTATAGCATTACCTGGTGGTCTAGGTACTCTTGAGGAAATATTTATAGTTGCTTGTGGGCAATTGTTGGGCTTTTATTCCAAACCTTTGGGTCTGCTGAACGTAAATGGTTTTTATGACGGTCTTTTGAAATTTCTAGATTACGCTGTGGAAGAAAACATCACTACAGAATCGGAGAGACAAATCTTTGTCACTGCTTCAACAGCTGAGGAATTGATAGATAAAATGCAAATCATACATCCAGAATCCGACACTGCAACATCCAAGCTTGAATGGGAAAGGGAAAGCCGGGAGCGGCCAATTGATTTGAATCTCCATCTGTAATCTTTTTGTTTTATCTTTGGCATGTAGGCATGTGTGTCCGTATTTCGTGTGTTACGAATAACCGTTTACCTTGTATTCTGTGTTTCTTGTGGTACGTCGTTGTTCAATCTTTTAGATTCATTGAGCCTAATGCCGGGATGGTTGGATACGGAGTACTTGATGCTCTCAAAACGCATCCTTCTTAAGGTCCGATCTTTTGTTTATCGATGTTTTTGTATCCTATAAGCATGCATGATATGGATAGCTGGTATACGGAGTGCCTTGTACTCTCGAAACGTATCCGTATCATGTTTGTAATGTGTAATATTCTGTTAATATTATGTGGAAGTACCAGAGTCAGTTATGGGGATATTCCATATGAAATATGAGTATATTATTTGGGTTGAACGTTTGTGTCATGGGGATAGCTGTTTAATGAAAAATATGTCGGGTTTGTCTGCAACTCTGAGATTCCGTTTAATATCTCTATGAATAAGTTTAATGTATGGTTTTGAATATAAGTGTTTGTGATATATGTTTTATGATTATGTTTTAGTTTATTAGTTGAGGTATGAAATCAAATATATTTGACTTTTCCTTACTCAAAAAGGAAAAGGAACCTAAAGATGAAGTATATAAAATTTCTCTGGCAATCTCCTTAAATGTGATTGTAAATCACAGTCCATGGACAATGAAGGACCGGAATCATGATATGGTCAATATGTATGCCTGATCAGATTCTTAGACTATTATACGGTGTTATAAGTTGAAACTTGTCAGAAATACTCTTATTGAGGGATTTAGGAGTAAGATTTATTATGCAAGTAAATAAGTGGAAATACGATAACTTAAATTTGGAGGACAAACAATATTAACGGTTTAGACTCAGAATTGGAATCATAGTGGAATCATAATTTTTACTAGTATTGCTAGAATTGAAATTTCGAGGACGAAATTTCTTTAAGGGGGGTAGAGCTGTGACACCCGTTATTCTCCTAACGGGTATTGAGGTAATTAAATTAATTTTTAATGTATAAAAAAAAAATTGCTTCATTTAAATTTATTTTATAATATTTATTTTTATCTATTTTTAAATTTTCTAAAATTCTCCTATATTTATTTAGTATGATTACTAAAAAGCCTTAGAACTTCTAATAAATCTCAAAAATGTCGTATTGGCATTATATGTGTTAAAGTCTTTAGATGAGACATAAGGATATCTTTTCCAACTACTCTTGACCCTCATTTTCTTTATTTCCTCCGTGACATGCTTCAACATGTCTCCTCTATAATTGTTTCCATCACTTCTCTTCAAAGACTTCATCTTTTCTTCCTTTCTCTTCCACGGTTCCCACACTCTTCTTCTCATTTCTTTGCTGAAGCAAAATACTTAGAGAACTTCTTCAAGGCAGCCATAAAAATCAGCCACCATCACCTCCATTTGAGCAAGAATTTCAGTCATACCGAACTAAAGGAACCTGTTTTGAAGCCATTTCAAGCTTCCAACTAACCATAATCCGAGGTTAGAAATCTTATGAACAAATTTAGTCTTTCATTTATAAATTTTCTTTTATACTAAAGGATTATTCAAATTTGCGTTCTTAAACCTAAGTATATGTTTGTTGCTATTTTGGAGCATATGTATGAAGTCTAAGTGTATATGCCCTAGACAGAAAATTTATATTGTTAAACTTTATAATACCTCTATGGGCAGTGGTTATTTCTTGAAATTCTAAGATTAAATTAAAATAAATTTTATGAATGTAGTTGTATGTTGTGCTTTAGTTTTAATTATCCTTATGCACGCCTTAGGATCAAGGGAGTATGGAGCTAACGTTAATTGATTCCAGGATTAAGAGACTGTTGATAAGCTTAAAAGGTAGGGATTCTATTACTCATCTTTTGTGAGGTTTTTATAGAATTAAAATTGATTGTTTTGCCGCAATATATATATATCTATGTTGAACTGATATTATATGATTATCACATATGAAACTATGACATGGACTCGTCTTGTATTGTACGGCGAGGAACATAATGAATTGACACATGTTATAAATTGAGAAGCATGGTTAGGAAAACTAACTCTATTGATAATGATTCAATATAGAGAAATTGTGAGACATGAAGAGGGCGACGGTTACGTCCTTGGGCATGAATACCCTAAAAGGTAAAATAGGGGGAAGGCGATGACGCTTCCTTGGGTTGAAAGTCCCAGAACACACTGTACAGGAATTGATTTGGTGAGGACTCGGGGCTTGATGTCCCCTCACCGGAACACCCTTGGAATGTTTATAGGGTGATCAAGTGCGCCCATTTGGGTTTCGATGAGTTGAGTGATACTCAATTTAACATGGATACCTAGGAACAATGATGATTGGTAATATTTGTATAAATGTGTAATTATGACACTTGGTAATGATTAACTACGGTATCCATAAGATGTGATCATAATAAACCTCATAATCTGGAATATGATGTAACCTACTAACCATGCAGGTTTTAATGTGGTAATGATAAAAACCTAAATGTGAGTAATGGCTTTCTCTACTGAGCATAGTGTCGCTCATTCCCTTATGTTTATATCTTTTCAGGACTCACTAAGTGTGAGGTGGCTACGAGAAATATAGTTGAGGAAGTGATGTAACTATATTACATTGGGACTGCTTCAATCGTTGAGAATGTTCTTCATGATAATGTAAGCATCAATTGTTACTTTCTGTGACTGTATTATAATGTGTTGAGGGTTAAAATGATGATGACAACAGTTTATATTATTAAATTTAAGGTGCTACATTAAAACTGTGGTTTATTTGTCGTTTATATTTTTATTTTTGAGTTGAGAGTTTTCATTTAAGTCCCGGGCAAATTTTATTTTTAAGGTTTTACTTTTATTATTTATTTTTATTTTATCTCATTAAAAACTGTTAACCCCCATATAGGGGCGTTACAGTTGCCCATAATGCCTCCACATTGGTAGCATATATAGATGATATTTTGTGGTTATTAGACAATCTAAATTTGAACCAAGTGTTGTGAAGCTCATGTGAACTTGAGCCTATCCTGTGATCCTTTTGATCCCTTAATCCCTCCTTGATCCCTTAATCCCAATATACTTTTGACTTTGATCTTTGATCCCTTGATCCTTGATATCATTGAACCCATTGGAGAGTGTCATGGAAGAGAGCCATTGAAGATCTATCGCTTCAAGTTGGTGCATAGGTGGAATGTTGAGAGTTGTTACTTGACTTGTTTTGTCATTTTATAGTTGTCATTATGGGTTGTTAATTATGTGCTAAAAGTTATCAATTGTCCTACAAAATCTTCAATCAGGGTGAATGAGTAAATTACTCTTCCTTGTTTTATAATACCGGTCGTTCTAGGTTGGATTTTTGCAACTGACCTTGTTAACATTGGTGCAAAGCTTAGTGGAGGAATTGATCGAGTGGAATATAAATGGTCAGATTAACTCGAGTCTCACATTGTTAAAACATAAACATAAACTGCAACATCCCGAAACTAATTTAGTGATATTAAAATGTAAAATGGTGGATTAGTGTGCCATAATGAATATTTTAAGCTTAATTTGTTTATTTGATGAAATTTTGGGTTTAAAGTTGCGTTGGTTATTTTAATGACTTTGAATTTCTTTTTAATTATTTTAAATGTTATTTTGAAACTTTGGGACACAACAAATTGTAAAATGTCCAAAAATATTCCGTTTTATAAAACCGTGGGCGATACACAATTTTTGCACAGTAAAAACACCACATTTCTCTCTATTTATTCTCTCTCCCCTCCCTCTCTCTTCACTTTCAGCTCACACTTTCTCTCTCTCCTCCTCTCTCTCCCGTGCACACACTCTCTCTCGGTTTCTCTCTTTCTCTCTCAAATTTCTTTGAGATTTTGAAACAAAATCCGGATTCAAGCTTCGGGTTAGCAAGTAGAAGCTTGGGGACGAGATTTGGCAACCAAAAACGTGGATTTAAAGCTTCGATTCGAGGTTAGTTTTGAAATTTCTAAACTTCTTCAATTTTTTAATTTTTTTATGCATTTTTGAATTTTAAGCTTGATTGAGCTTAGGAAACCCTTGATCTTAGTTAATGGAACTTAAAACAACTAGAATCTAAGCTTTGTTTGAAGAAAAAGGGATTCGATGCAAGATTTTTCATTTTTCTCTATTTTTCTCTATTTTTGGATTTTCTTAGATTTTGTGTTTAAATCTTGTTTAAATGTGTCCAATCATGTTTTTCTATCATCTATGAATATTTTCCATGCTTGTGATTTAAGAAAAATAGGTTAAAATCAAGATTTGGGTTTTGGGAGACTCGAAACCCGTGGCTGGAAATTCTGGGTTTTTCCAGTTCGGTAGGCCAAACTTCATGTTCGGCAGACCGGGTTCAAAGGATCGGCAGGCCAGATTCATCGTCCGGTAGGCCAAACCTGAAAATTTTTTGGCCTACCGGACTTGCTCTCCGGCAGGCCGAACCGTGCAGTTCGGCCGGTCCAACCAGGGCATCCGGCAGGCCGACCGGGTATGGTGAAATTTTGTGATTTTTCACCCGTTTTTGTTGTTTTGAACCCCAATTTAGATTTTAACTTTATAAAATAATTTTCAAGATACAAATGGCACATTGGGACATCATAAAGTAGTTTAGCAAGGTAGGATATCTTAAATTTAGATACTGATAGACCTAGCTTGTATTTAGGGTCGTTCGTGGTTCTACGGAGCTAATATATAGCGGATCAGGATTATAGTGTGGGGCACTGGCACGAGTATTGAGGTAGGACTTCTACCTTTTTTCTTTGGTAGCCCAGTTTTCAAATGATTTTGTCCTTGAAAAAGGTTTCTATCAAAATGATTTTAACGGTTGATTGAAAAGAAATTTTATCGATTATTTTATTAACCGTGAGTTGAGATGATCTTCATAATGAACCTCATAATGGATGTAAATGAAAATATCTGGTAAATGAGTTTTAAATGATAATAGAAGTAAATGTAAGGGCATGATGCCATAACAGAGATCGGGCCGTGTAGCATACGACCTTGGGGGCAGGTCCCAAAAGCCAGCTGGGCCACTACGGTGGTGATTTATTTATGGTTTGCCCAGGATAGAAAATGATGACCCTTCTAGTCGACCACTGAATGATTTTGGTAAGGAAATTTAAATGGACTCTATTCATTTACTTGATTCAATATATTTTCTAAATGATTTTGAATAGTGAAATGTTTTCAAATTATAGTCCTACTGGGCCTTTCGCTCACAATTTGTTGTTTTAAAAATTCCCCCTAGGTGGATATCAGCATAGGTTCTGGGAAGATCCCACAGGCAGGACTCAGGAGTATTAGGAGAAACTAAAAAATTATTTAAGAATTGTATAAAAATCAAGGCATGTAATCTTTTATTTTCTTTTTCTTCTACTTGGACTGTGGTTGAGATGTAATATTGTCAGTATTATGTGTGTGCACAAAATGTGGGTCGATGGGACCCATTCTCGCATGTTTTATTTTCTTGCTATTTCCTTACAATTTGTTTAATTATTGTTCTTGTTTAGATACCCTAAATGCTCATTTCTAAAAAGGTTTTCAGGTTTTCTATATTTTTAAATTTAACTAAATTCCCAATTTCATGTTTTTAACTTAATTCTTCTTCTATTTAATATAATCAAACCGCCACGTCACCTCCCGTACACCGGGACGTGACGTAAACACCAACTTATATAGATGTTGGGCCACCCTACTTAATAAGTTAACCTTTTAAGATGAAAGTTAAAATGCTTAGAAAGTTCAAATTCTATCATAGAGAGCATATGCAGGGAGGCTTGGGGCCCTATATAGAGATTGGGTTGATCTCAAGAACCAATTGCGTCTTTCCATCTTCTTATTATATCATATGCTAACAAGATTAATGCAATGATTTGTTCAAGAAAAAAAGAGGAATTGATGTTCCTAATTAAAAATGATCAACACCATCAAAAGAAAAATATATTTTTTTAGTTCTATTATTTTAGTAATAACTTTTTGTTAGATTTAATGCTCTAAGGACCAAACAATACTAGTATTTTTGAGATATTTGATCAATAAAGAATTATTCTTTATGTTATATATCAATATTGTGCCTTTTATGTTCATTTATGTTAAATGTATGATAAGTAAACTAAAATATGATACTATCAATTTAAACCTTTAAGATCATGCAAATGATGAAAAGATTATGCAGAAGACAGAGTCTTAACATGATAGTTTGAACACAAAGGACCGCAACCGAGAAAATAGAGTTACGCATTTTGTTTATGTTAAGATTGTTATATTATCTACATCCCTAACGAGAGATGACTTGTCTTGATCATTAGAGTTGGAACTCCATAAATAAAAACATTGGTATATTTTCATTGGTGATGATATATAAGTAAACTAAAATCTGAGACTATCAATCTAAACTTTTAAGATCATGCATATGATGAAAAGATTATGCAGGAGACAAAGTCATAAGGTGATAGTTTGAACACAAAGGACCACAACTGAGAGAATTAAGTTACGTATTTTATTTATGTTAAGATTGTTATATTTCTCCATCCTTAACATGAGATGACTTGTCTTGGTCATTGGAATTGGAACTCTATGAATAAAAATATTGGTATATTTTCATTGGCGATGATATGTAGATCGGGCATAAAGCTGAAATTATTTAGTTAGTACTTTCATTTAAGTTATATTTCTACATCCCTAACAGGAGATTACTTGTCTTAGTCATTGGAGTTGGAACTCTATGAGTAAAAACATTGGTATATTTTCATTGGCGATGATATATAGATCGGGCATAAAGTTGAAATTATTTAGTTAGTACTTTCATTTAAGTAATTCAATTTACTTTAGATAGCCATGTGTGTTTCATCTTGATTCTGTAATGGATTAATGGATCTCTATTCTTAACTTATATCTTTTGATAGAACAAAGATAAAATCTTGAATTACATAAAAGTATGCATACCGATACATTAGAGACATGACTCTTGAATGATGTAGACTCGTTACTTATAGATATAGAATTTATTACTCTTTTATAAAGTTAATGATATCATCTTATAGGAATTATTATGGAATTGAAAAACTAGAACGCTCGACCATTTGGATATATATGTGAAGCTGAATGGTATACTCTTTGTATTAGTTATGAATGGTAAGCATTCAAATAGTGAGATAATGTAACATACCATAAATAAAATCAGGAAGGTAAAGTGAAACTTGCCTTAAACTGATTATGGATATCCAATGGAGACGTTACGCATCATGATATGTCAAACAATGAAGTTATTAAAGTTTTGTAATTTGGTATATAGTTCAAGAAGGCAACTTTAAACTTTTAGAAGAGTAGTGTTGGAGTTGATAATTATAAGATGAACATATCTAACACATATTATTTATAATTCTAAGAGCTTGATCTATATATGTATGTTGGGTCTCCTTTGCTAACTCATATATTTTCCTGTAATGCTATGATGTGTTTTCCTACCATTTAGTAACTTATGTTAGTTCTAGGATTGGTTCGAGTTCAGTTGATTGGTTTGCAATTATTCATGTTAGTTTATATGTTGAATTAATTTCATGTATTAATTCAAAATAAATATGTTGAATAACTTGTATTGATTTTATTTAATATGGGATTATGTATATATGATTATTTGAATCAAATAATTACTTGATTGTATTATTTGAATTAAAGCTGAGGCTCTATGAAAGATTCTCGGGTCAAATAAAATATGAAAGAATCTAATCAGGCAAAAACTGGTCGACCACTAGCGTTGTAATGATCAAATAGTGCAATAAGGTCATGAAAGATAAATCTTTGGTTTTGACCGTTTGACAAGTTGTATAGGACCGGTTAACCAGTTAGTGATGCAGGTAACACATCAAGGACGCGTTTTGACACAATTTTTTGACCCATAAACGAATTTGGAATCCCTTTTTGAGTATAATTGATGTCTTACTAGCCATTATAACTAGGAAACTTGTTCCCATTGTTTGGTAGATCACTAGAGAAATTTAGAGAGAATTTTTCAAAAGAGAGAAGCTCTAGAATTCCCATAGAATTATTGTTCAACATCAACTATAATAATTTAAGGTTTTCTCTTGTGGTTGAAAGTAGACTCATTTCCAAGATGAAAATTAAACGATGTGTACCTAATTGTATTCCAATCTTAGAAAAGAGAATAACAAATGAGACCAGCTGGTTGAGGCTGTGCCTGTGACACCGAAGCATTTTTAATGCATTAGAAATGCAATAACCAAAGAATTATATTAAGCAAAATATGTGTCACAAGGATTATTGCTTAATCTAAATTTTATGATAAATTCCATAAAAGTCAAAAATGGGATTTTTAAGGGTAAAAATTATGACATAACCTTAAATTAAGAAGGAATGATATGTAAATAAGTTGAAAAGCTTAATTGTTGCAAAATGTGTTGCAACAAATGCTAAGACAAAAATATAGTTTAAGAAAAATACTGTATAATAATATGAAAAATTATGCAATATTAGAATAATATAGTATAAGGAAGTAGACTGATAAAATTATGTAGTATAGAAATTACGCTGCAAAAATAATGCAGTATAAGAATTGGATTATTTAAGGTTAAGCAATGCAGAAATTGGACTGTATAAAGTTAAGCACTATAAGAATTTCATTAAGTGGTGGATGTAAATAAGTATGGGAGATTGTGGGACCTCATGTATTATATGGAAAAGAATATAGGTAATATAGGAAAAATACTATCAGTATAAATTTGGATTGTGTAAAAAGTCTTTGAGAGGCCCACCATGGGACACCAAAATGAATGAAAATTTGCCACCAAGCCCCTTGGGTGGCCCAATTACACATTGCCAAGTTAAGCAAGATGATGTCAAGTGATGACTAATGTTGGTAATTCATCAAATAAAGGACATTTAATTGTATATAATTTGACAAGTAGAGGAAATTTTTTATAAAAATAAAAAAGTAAGACGGCACAATAAATAATAAGGCAATAAAATTATTATAAAAATATGCATAAAATACTCTTGTATTAAAAAAAGGGCAACAGAGTTATTATATCTATTGATGTGTGATAAAAAAGAAAAAAAAAAAAGACAAAATAAAATGTAAGAGGGTAAAACAACATTTAAGGATAAGGAAAAAAAAGGGGGGAAAAATAAATCCAACTTTATAAAGGAACAAAAAAGAAGAAATGATTAACTTTTTAAAATTTAAAATGATTAACAAAATAAATAAATACGAATTGAAAAAAAGAAAAATAACAATCATCATAGAACAAATACCTTAAAAATGATAATAACATATCTCTATGCAATTTTTAGGAAATTGTTTATCTTTTTAAAAAATGCTTATGCGTCTTTTTATAGGAAATTATTATCTCATGCATTTCAATTTAAATTCCTTTAATTTTGTCATCCTTGTTTTTTAATCTTCTACTATAGACAAAATCATTTTTGCTCCGAAAGAGGTGAGAATTTGAACTCTAAATCTTTACATTAAATGGCCAAGTGCAAATATACTAGGTTATTTCCGCGATCACTTCAGTCGATTTTCTTAACGCAAACGGTACATGGAAAAAACTACATGAAACTCATTTAATCATGCTAATAGCATAATCAGGGAAGTGGGTTAATTTTAATAAGGGAGTTAATATGAAAATTGAAACAGCTTTGGAAGATGTATTATTCTATTTTATGTAGCTGGTTCATGTCTCAGTGCTCTATGTCGGCAAGCCAAAAATAAGAAATTATGATAAATGAAGGTCAGAAAGAGAACAAATCTGTATAAAAAGAGTTGATGAGATAGTAACAAGAGGTTGGCATGAGAAAGGTTATATAATTGCAATGAGGACGTGAGGAATATTTAATTTCAGGTTGTTCTGGTGTAATAATGACAAGTTGTTGATAAGAAGCGGAGGTTGGAGGACAGGTGAGCATCATGCAAGATAAGCAACCAAAAAAGCATTCAATCCTCAAATAAATCTTCGGCATGGATCATACAAGCTAAGCAACCAAAAAAGCATTCAATCCTGAAATAACTCTTCGGCATAATAGTAACAATAATGAAATGAAATATTAACAAAATAAACTAATAAAATTCTATAATAAGGAGTTCTTAAATCCCTCATGCTCTACCTGCTCATCAATCTTTTCTTTTTTATCTTATGATTATTGTGTTTCCTATCCTTTTTGATGTGCTGAGAACCTCAATTTGATTTTTTTTAATTGACCCAGAGACTTTTTTTTTTTTTTGAAAAAACAATTGAAAAATGAGCTTTCAATTAATTTTTTTATTTAACAAAAATTCATATCCGAAGTAGAAATGATTCTGGTTTTTCTTTTTCCAATCGTATTTAATCTTCCAACAAATAGAGAGATTTGAGGAGAGAAAATTTATCACACTTGCTACAAGATGAAATTACTTTATTGACCTCATTTATAAATTAATACTGTAATTTTAAATAGGTAACATGATAATTATACACTAATGTTTTCTTAAGAAGAATCTGAACTCCATTCAAAATAAAAATATAAAAAATTTTATAAGATCTTGAAGAGATGGGAGGAGAATCAACACAAACCACCAAAAGGACAAGAAAAGGCTAAACCAACCATAAAGTAGGCAACACCATTCCCTTAATGGAAGGTATAATAAACAGTACCACTTTCAGCTTGACGAATAAAATCTTTGATGTCCTCAATGACAGAGACGTAGAATCTTGAATTTCCCAAATAACGTTGGTGGGGTCGGATTCAAGCACCGACGTCTAAAACCCATGACATGAAGCCTGACAAAAGCTCTCTCTAGCACCCAAACAAATCCATTGGCATCCAAAATAATAACACCTACACCAATGGTTCCAAAAGGCTCTCTCACGTTGGCATCCACATCGATCTTAACCTGTTTTAAACTTGCTGGGTATGTATCCAGCTTGGTGGAACAATAATCATTATCCATTAAAAAAAAATCTCAAATGACCTCTACTGCCACAATCGTTGAAACAAAGATGCAAGATAATGTTGCTCATAATGCCTCCACATTGGTAGCATATATAGATGATATTTTGTGGTTATTAGACAATCTAAATTTGAACCAAGTGTTGTGAAGCTCATGTGAACTTGAGCCTATCCTGTGATCCTTTTGATCCCTTAATCCCTCCTTGATCCCTTAATCCCAATATACTTTTGACTTTGATCTTTGATCCCTTGATCCTTGATATCATTGAACCCATTGGAGAGTGTCATGGAAGAGAGCCATTGAAGATCTATCGCTTCAAGTTGGTGCATAGGTGGAATGTTGAGAGTTGTTACTTGACTTGTTTTGTCATTTTATAGTTGTCATTATGGGTTGTTAATTATGTGCTAAAAGTTATCAATTGTCCTACAAAATCTTCAATCAGGGTGAATGAGTAAATTACTCTTCCTTGTTTTATAATACCGGTCGTTCTAGGTTGGATTTTTGCAACTGACCTTGTTAACATTGGTGCAAAGCTTAGTGGAGGAATTGATCGAGTGGAATATAAATGGTCAGATTAACTCGAGTCTCACATTGTTAAAACATAAACATAAACTGTAACATCCCGAAACTAATTTAGTGATATTAAAATGTAAAATGGTGGATTAGTGTGCCATAATGAATATTTTAAGCTTAATTTGTTTATTTGATGAAATTTTGGGTTTAAAGTTGCTTTGGTTATTTTAATGACTTTGAATTTCTTTTTAATTATTTTAAATGTTATTTTGAAACTTTGGGACACAACAAATTGTAAAATGTCCAAAAATATTCCGTTTTATAAAACCGTGGGCGATACACAATTTTTGCACAGTAAAAACACCACATTTCTCTCTATTTATTCTCTCTCCCCTCCCTCTCTCTTCACTTTCAGCTCACACTTTCTCTCTCTCCTCCTCTCTCTCCCGTGCACACACTCTCTCTCGGTTTCTCTCTTTCTCTCTCAAATTTCTTTGAGATTTTGAAACAAAATCCGGATTCAAGCTTCGGGTTAGCAAGTAGAAGCTTGGGGACGAGATTTGGCAACCAAAAACGTGGATTTAAAGCTTCGATTCGAGGTTAGTTTTGAAATTTCTAAACTTCTTCAATTTTTTAATTTTTTTATGCATTTTTGAATTTTAAGCTTGATTGAGCTTAGGAAACCCTTGATCTTAGTTAATGGAACTTAAAACAACTAGAATCTAAGCTTTGTTTGAAGAAAAAGGGATTCGATGCAAGATTTTTCATTTTTCTCTATTTTTCTCTATTTTTGGATTTTCTTAGATTTTGTGTTTAAATCTTGTTTAAATGTGTCCAATCATGTTTTTCTATCATCTATGAATATTTTCCATGCTTGTGATTTAAGAAAAATAGGTTAAAATCAAGATTTGGGTTTTGGGAGACTCGAAACCCGTGGCTGGAAATTCTGGGTTTTTCCAGTTCGGTAGGCCAAACTTCATGTTCGGCAGACCGGGTTCAAAGGATCGGCAGGCCAGATTCATCGTCCGGTAGGCCAAACCTGAAAATTTTTTGGCCTACCGGACTTGCTCTCCGGCAGGCCGAACCGTGCAGTTCGGCCGGTCCAACCAGGGCATCCGGCAGGCCGACCGGGTATGGTGAAATTTTGTGATTTTTCACCCGTTTTTGTTGTTTTGAACCCCAATTTAGATTTTAACTTTATAAAATAATTTTCAAGATACAAATGGCACATTGGGACATCATAAAGTAGTTTAGCAAGGTAGGATATCTTAAATTTAGATACTGATAGACCTAGCTTGTATTTAGGGTCGTTCGTGGTTCTACGGAGCTAATATATAGCGGATCAGGATTATAGTGTGGGGCACTGGCACGAGTATTGAGGTAGGACTTCTACCTTTTTTCTTTGGTAGCCCAGTTTTCAAATGATTTTGTCCTTGAAAAAGGTTTCTATCAAAATGATTTTAACGGTTGATTGAAAAGAAATTTTATCGATTATTTTATTAACCGTGAGTTGAGATGATCTTCATAATGAACCTCATAATGGATGTAAATGAAAATATCTGGTAAATGAGTTTTAAATGATAATAGAAGTAAATGTAAGGGCATGATGCCATAACAGAGATCGGGCCGTGTAGCATACGACCTTGGGGGCAGGTCCCAAAAGCCAGCTGGGCCACTACGGTGGTGATTTATTTATGGTTTGCCCAGGATAGAAAATGATGACCCTTCTAGTCGACCACTGAATGATTTTGGTAAGGAAATTTAAATGGACTCTATTCATTTACTTGATTCAATATATTTTCTAAATGATTTTGAATAGTGAAATGTTTTCAAATTATAGTCCTACTGGGCCTTTCGCTCACAATTTGTTGTTTTAAAAATTCCCCCTAGGTGGATATCAGCATAGGTTCTGGGAAGATCCCACAGGCAGGACTCAGGAGTATTAGGAGAAACTAAAAAATTATTTAAGAATTGTATAAAAATCAAGGCATGTAATCTTTTATTTTCTTTTTCTTCTACTTGGACTGTGGTTGAGATGTAATATTGTCAGTATTATGTGTGTGCACAAAATGTGGGTCGATGGGACCCATTCTCGCATGTTTTATTTTCTTGCTATTTCCTTACAATTTGTTTAATTATTGTTCTTGTTTAGATACCCTAAATGCTCATTTCTAAAAAGGTTTTCAGGTTTTCTATATTTTTAAATTTAACTAAATTCCCAATTTCATGTTTTTAACTTAATTCTTCTTCTATTTAATATAATCAAACCGCCACGTCACCTCCCGTACACCGGGACGTGACGTAAACACCAACTTATATAGATGTTGGGCCACCCTACTTAATAAGTTAACCTTTTAAGATGAAAGTTAAAATGCTTAGAAAGTTCAAATTCTATCATAGAGAGCATATGCAGGGAGGCTTGGGGCCCTATATAGAGATTGGGTTGATCTCAAGAACCAATTGCGTCTTTCCATCTTCTTATTATATCATATGCTAACAAGATTAATGCAATGATTTGTTCAAGAAAAAAAGAGGAATTGATGTTCCTAATTAAAAATGATCAACACCATCAAAAGAAAAATATATTTTTTTAGTTCTATTATTTTAGTAAT
This sequence comes from Artocarpus heterophyllus, assembly GCA_025403435.1. Taxonomy (NCBI): domain Eukaryota; kingdom Viridiplantae; phylum Streptophyta; class Magnoliopsida; order Rosales; family Moraceae; genus Artocarpus; species Artocarpus heterophyllus. The sequence goes on along the minus strand of CM046348.1, from coordinate 7,385,943 downwards.
AACTTTTTGTTAGATTTAATGCTCTAAGGACCAAACAATACTAGTATTTTTGAGATATTTGATCAATAAAGAATTATTCTTTATGTTATATATCAATATTGTGCCTTTTATGTTCATTTATGTTAAATGTATGATAAGTAAACTAAAATATGATACTATCAATTTAAACCTTTAAGATCATGCAAATGATGAAAAGATTATGCAGAAGACAGAGTCTTAACATGATAGTTTGAACACAAAGGACCGCAACTGAGAAAATAGAGTTACGCATTTTGTTTATGTTAAGATTGTTATATTATCTACATCCCTAACGAGAGATGACTTGTCTTGATCATTAGAGTTGGAACTCCATAAATAAAAACATTGGTATATTTTCATTGGTGATGATATATAAGTAAACTAAAATCTGAGACTATCAATCTAAACTTTTAAGATCATGCATATGATGAAAAGATTATGCAGGAGACAAAGTCATAAGGTGATAGTTTGAACACAAAGGACCACAACTGAGAGAATTAAGTTACGTATTTTATTTATGTTAAGATTGTTATATTTCTCCATCCTTAACATGAGATGACTTGTCTTGGTCATTGGAATTGGAACTCTATGAATAAAAATATTGGTATATTTTCATTGGCGATGATATGTAGATCGGGCATAAAGCTGAAATTATTTAGTTAGTACTTTCATTTAAGTTATATTTCTACATCCCTAACAGGAGATTACTTGTCTTAGTCATTGGAGTTGGAACTCTATGAGTAAAAACATTGGTATATTTTCATTGGCGATGATATATAGATCGGGCATAAAGTTGAAATTATTTAGTTAGTACTTTCATTTAAGTAATTCAATTTACTTTAGATAGCCATGTGTGTTTCATCTTGATTCTGTAATGGATTAATGGATCTCTATTCTTAACTTATATCTTTTGATAGAACAAAGATAAAATCTTGAATTACATAAAAGTATGCATACCGATACATTAGAGACATGACTCTTGAATGATGTAGACTCGTTACTTATAGATATAGAATTTATTACTCTTTTATAAAGTTAATGATATCATCTTATAGGAATTATTATGGAATTGAAAAACTAGAACGCTCGACCATTTGGATATATATGTGAAGCTGAATGGTATACTCTTTGTATTAGTTATGAATGGTAAGCATTCAAATAGTGAGATAATGTAACATACCGTAAATAAAATCAGGAAGGTAAAGTGAAACTTGCCTTAAACTGATTATGGATATCCAATGGAGACGTTACGCATCATGATATGTCAAACAATGAAGTTATTAAAGTTTTGTAATTTGGTATATAGTTCAAGAAGGCAACTTTAAACTTTTAGAAGAGTAGTGTTGGAGTTGATAATTATAAGATGAACATATCTAACACATATTATTTATAATTCTAAGAGCTTGATCTATATATGTATGTTGGGTCTCCTTTGCTAACTCATATATTTTCCTGTAATGCTATGATGTGTTTTCCTACCATTTAGTAACTTATGTTAGTTCTAGGATTGGTTCGAGTTCAGTTGATTGGTTTGCAATTATTCATGTTAGTTTATATGTTGAATTAATTTCATGTATTAATTCAAAATAAATATGTTGAATAACTTGTATTGATTTTATTTAATATGGGATTATGTATATATGATTATTTGAATCAAATAATTACTTGATTGTATTATTTGAATTAAAGCTGAGGCTCTATGAAAGATTCTTGGGTCAAATAAATATGAAAGAATCTAATCAGGCAAAAACTGGTCGACCACTAGCGTTGTAATGATCAAATAGTGCAATAAGGTCATGAAAGATAAATCTTTGGTTTTGACCGTTTGACAAGTTGTATAGGACCGGTTAACCAGTTAGTGATGCAGGTAACACATCAAGGACGCGTTTTGACACAATTTTTTGACCCATAAACGAATTTGGAATCCCTTTTTGAGTATAATTGATGTCTTACTAGCCATTATAACTAGGAAACTTGTTCCCATTGTTTGGTAGATCACTAGAGAAATTTAGAGAGAATTTTTCAAAAGAGAGAAGCTCTAGAATTCCCATAGAATTATTGTTCAACATCAACTATAATAATTTAAGGTTTTCTCTTGTGGTTGAAAGTAGACTCATTTCCAAGATGAAAATTAAACGATGTGTACCTAATTGTATTCCAATCTTAGAAAAGAGAATAACAAATGAGACCAGCTAGTTGAGGCTGTGCCTGTGACACCGAAGCATTTTTAATGCATTAGAAATGCAATAACCAAAGAATTATATTAAGCAAAATATGTGTCACAAGGATTATTGCTTAATCTAAATTTTATGATAAATTCCATAAAAGTCAAAAATGGGATTTTTAAGGGTAAAAATTATGACATAACCTTAAATTAAGAAGGAATGATATGTAAATAAGTTGAAAAGCTTAATTGTTGCAAAATGTGTTGCAACAAATGCTAAGACAAAAATATAGTTTAAGAAAAATACTGTATAATAATATGAAAAATTATGCAATATTAGAATAATATAGTATAAGGAAGTAGACTGATAAAATTATGTAGTATAGAAATTACGCTGCAAAAATAATGCAGTATAAGAATTGGATTATTTAAGGTTAAGCAATGCAGAAATTGGACTGTATAAAGTTAAGCACTATAAGAATTTCATTAAGTGGTGGATGTAAATAAGTATGGGAGATTGTGGGACCTCATGTATTATATGGAAAAGAATATAGGTAATATAGGAAAAATACTATCAGTATAAATTTGGATTGTGTAAAAATTCTTTGAGAGGCCCACCATGGGACACCAAAATGAATGAAAATTTGCCACCAAGCCCCTTGGGTGGCCCAATTACACATTGCCAAGTTAAGCAAGATGATATCAAGGGATGACTAATGTTGGTAAGTCATCAAATAAAGGACATTTAATTGTATATAATTTGACAAGTAGAGGAAATTTTTTATAAAAATAAAAAAGTAAGACGGCACAATAAATAATAAGGCAATAAAATTATTATAAAAATATGCATAAAATACTCTTGTATTAAAAAAAGGGCAACAGAGTTATTATATCTATTGATGTGTGATAAAAAAGAAAAAAAAAAGACAAAATAAAATGTAAGAGGGTAAAACAACATTTAAGGATAAGGAAAAAAAAGGGGGAAAAATAAATCCAACTTTATAAAAGAACAAAAAAAGAAGAAATGATTAACTTTTTAAAATTTAAAATGATTAACAAAATAAATAAATACGAATTGAAAAAAAGAAAAATAACAATCATCATAGAACAAATACCTTAAAAATGATAATAACATATCTCTATGCAATTTTTAGGAAATTGTTTATCTTTTTAAAAAATGCTTATGCGTCTTTTTATAGGAAATTATTATCTCATGCATTTCAATTTAAATTCCTTTAATTTTGTCATCCTTGTTTTTTAATCTTCTACTATAGACAAAATCATTTTTGCTCCGAAAGAGGTGAGAATTTGAACTCTAAATCTTTACATTAAATGGCCAAGTGCAAATATACTAGGTTATTTCCGCGATCACTTCGGTCGATTTTCTTAACGCAAACGGTACATGGAAAAAACTACATGAAACTCATTTAATCATGCTAATAGCATAATCAGGGAAGTGGGTTAATTTTAATAAGGGAGTTAATATGAAAATTGAAACAGCTTTGGAAGATGTATTATTCTATTTTATGTAGCTGGTTCATGTCTCAGTGCTCTATGTCGGCAAGCCAAAAATAAGAAATTATGATAAATGAAGGTCAGAAAGAGAACAAATCTGTATAAAAAGAGTTGATGAGATAGTAACAAGAGGTTGGCATGAGAAAGGTTATATAATTGCAATGAGGACGTGAGGAATATTTAATTTCAGGTTGTTCTGGTGTAATAATGACAAGTTGTTGATAAGAAGCGGAGGTTGGAGGACAGGTGAGCATCATGCAAGATAAGCAACCAAAAAAGCATTCAATCCTCAAATAAATCTTCGGCATGGATCATACAAGCTAAGCAACCAAAAAAGCATTCAATCCTGAAATAACTCTTCGGCATAATAGTAACAATAATAAAATGAAATATTAACAAAATAAACTAATAAAATTCTATAATAAGGAGTTCTTGAATCCCTCATGCTCTACCTGCTCATCAATCTTTTCTTTTTTATCTTATGATTATTGTGTTTCCTATCCTTTTTGGTGTGCTTAGAGCCTCAATTCTATTTTTTTTTATTGACCCAGAGATTTTTTTCTTTTGAAAAAACAATTGAAAAAATGAGCTTTGAATTAATTTGTTTATTTAACAAAAATTCATATCCGAAGTAGAAATGATTTTGGTTTTTCTTTTCCAATCGTATATAATCTTTTAACAAATAGAGAGATTTTAGTAGAGAAAATTTATCACACTTGCAACGAGATGAAGTTACTTTATTGACCTCATTTATAAATTAATACTGTAATTTTAAATAGGTAACATGATAATTATACACTAATGTTTTCTTAAGAAGAATCTGAACTCCATTCAAAATAAAAATATAAAAAATTTTACAAGATCTTGAAGAGATGGGAGGAGAATCAACACAAACCACCAAAAGGACAAGAAAAGGCTAAACCAACCATAAAGTAGGCAACACCATTCCCTTAATGGAAGGTATAATAAGCAGTGCCACTTTTAGCTTGACGAATAAAATCTTTGATGTCCTCAATGACAAAGACGTAGAATCTTGAATTTCCCAAATAACGTTGGTGGGGGTCGGATTCAAGCACCGACGTCTAAAACCCATGACATGAAGCCTGACAAAATCTCTCTCTAGAACCCAAACAAATCCCTTGGCATCCAGAATAATAACACCTACACCAATGGTCCCAAAAGGCTCTCTCACGTTGGCGTCCACATCGATCTTAACCCGTTTTAAACTTGCTGGGTGTGTATCCAGCTTGGTGGAACAATAATCATTATCCATTAAAAAAAAAATCTCAAATGACCTCTATTGCCACAATCGTTGAAACATAGATGCAAGATAATGTTGCTCAAAATGCCTTTACATTGGTAGCATATATAGATGATATTTTGTGGTGATTAGACAATCTAAATTTGAACCAAGTTTTGTGAAGCTTATGTGAACTTGAGCCTATCCTGTGATCCTTTTGATCCCTTAATCCCTCCTTGATCCCTTAATCCCAATATACCTTTGACTTTGATCTTTGATCCCTTGATCCTTGGTATCATTGAAGCCATTGGAGAGTGTCGTTGAAGAGAGCCATTGAAGATCTATCGCTTCAAGTTGGTGCATAGGTGGAGTGGTGAGAGTTGTTACTGTTGGAAAAAATAATGTGAGGTGCACAACGGGAATTTTAAAAATTTTAACATCAGAGTATTTTTTCAAAACACAAGTTTGACATGCTATATGTATAAATTAAACAGATCTTACTAACCTTTGTGTATCGAAGAACCTCTACAACCTATGAAGAGAAGTAACGTTCCAAAAGAGCCTCAACTAACTGGTCTTCTTTGCTATTCTCTATCCATGATCGGAGTGAGTGTGGGCTCACACGTACAGCTCTTCCACCCATGACTCTCCTTCCAACCAATCGAGAGAACCCAAAGCTAGTGTTCGTGATTTGTGAACAAAAGCTCTCAGGGAGTTTTTAGATGCTCACCAGAAGAGTATCACTCTTAATCTCTCAATTGATCTGAGTAACTCATGAGACTTACTCTCTTTATATAGCGATTGGTCCTAGGGTCGGCCCTTATCAGATTAGGTCTCAAAAACTCAAAACAGAATCAAATTCAGATCAATATCTGATAAGATCCACGTGAAAATGCGTAATCTTATCTCTTGCTGATCAGCGGCTGAACAGGCCCCATCGGCAGGCCGAACACGTAGATTGGCAGGCTGAACTGCCGCGTAAATATCTCCGCGAATCTTTTATTTTCCACCCAAGATTCTATAGGATAAAGTCTTAGTTTTGATTCAAATAACCCAATAGAGAAGTTATCTGATTAAAACAAACTTTATCAAGATAATCTCTAAGAAAATAAATCAATTCACAATAATTCTACAAGTTTATATTGATTTAATTTATCCAATTAAATCAACCGATAAACAGACAAGAATTATCCGATCCCAATAATTCAACAAGTTTATCTTAAATTAATTTTATTACAAAATTAATTCAACCAACAAATAGACATGAATTATTTGATTCTTTCAAATTTTAAACCAATCCGATAATCCGACATAAGTCACCAATTATTAAAAAAGCACGCCGTATCGTTACAGGATTTTGTGAGCTAGCAAAGGGGACCAAAATGGACCTATAAAGTTCAAGCTCTCGATAATTATGAAACCCAATATCCCAGAAATACATTTTACAATTATCAACTCCAACTCTACTCCACTAAAAGCTTGGAGCTGCACTCTCGAACTTTATAGAATTACGATGCCCGTATAGTTAAGTCTCCATGACATATCAAAGTGTATCGTATCCCCATATGATAATCCATAATAACTTAAGGACAAGTTCTGTCTTACCTTCCCGATTATTTTTATCTTATGTTCCATTATCTCACCATTAGAAAACTTACCATCCAAAGATAGTATACCATTCGGTTACACCTATGTATCCAAATGGTTGAGCGCTCCAGTTTTCCAATTACAGGATAATGTATATAAGAGGATATCATTACTCCTAAAGAGGAGCTATGGATTCCATATCTATGAATAACAAGTCTACGCTATCAAGAGTCATGCCTCCAACGTACCGGCATGCATACCACTATTGAGATGTAGGAGTCACCCTTTGGTACATCAAAAGATACAAGTCGAGACAACAGGCCCACTATCCATCTCAGGATTAAGATACAATACAAATGATTGTCTAAAGTGAATCGATTTACCAAGATAGAATTATTAATCCAAATCAATTCACTTTGTGTCCCGATCTAACACATCGTCACCTATAACAACGTGCCAATGTTTCTATTCACGGAGTCCAACTCCGATGGTCAAGACAAACCATCTCCCAATATAGATATAAACAACATAACAATCTTTGCATGAATAAAGCGCCCAACTTTATTCCCTCGATTGAGGATCATATGTTTTAGACCATCACCTTAAGAATCGTGTCTTCTGCATAATCAGTCCATCATATGCCCAATTCTTAAAGGTTTAGACCGGTAGTCTCAGACTACTGTTTGCTTAACATATATTCAACAAATATGAATGTAAAGAGGACAAGATTTGGTATATATAAATAAATAAATTCTTTATTGATAAAATGTCTCCAAAAACATATTACATTTTTACTCCTTAGGGCATGCATGTCTAACAATCTCCCACTTGCATTAAGTGAGTAAATACAGTAAATTTTGCATCCCCATAGCTTCCACATGTTTCTCGATGACTCTCCTCGTAAGTGTCTTCGCAAATGGATCAGCTAAATTGTCCTCTGATGTGATCTTGCACACCGTGACATGCCTGCCTTCAACGAAGTCCTTTATCACATGATACATTCGATCAATATGCTTACTCTTCTTGCGAAATCTTGGTTCCTTAGCATTTGCTACCGCCACACTGTTATCACAGTATAGTGATACCGCCTTATCCATACTAGGAACAACCTCAAGATCCCTAAGGAACTTGCGGACCCACACTGCTTCTTTCGAAGCATCACTAGCTGCCACATACTTGACCTCCATCGTTGAATCCGAAGTGTAATCTTGCTTCGCACTTCTCCAACTGATGGCACCGCCACCTAGAGTAAACACAAACCCTGAAGTCGATTTCCTAGAATCCAGACAGGATTGAAAATCTGAGTCAGTGTATCCTAGAGGAGTCAAGTCCTCACCCGAATACACAAGCATATACCCTCGAGTCCTTCTCAAGTACTTGAAAATATACTTTATCGCAACCAATGGTTCGGTCCTGGATCTGCCTAAAATCGACTTAAAATCCCGACCGTATAGCTAATATCCGGTCGTGTGCAAAGCATGCTATACATGAGACTACCCATTGCTGAAGCATAAGGCACCTTCTTCATGTATTCTCTTTCTTCATAAGACTTTGGAGAGTCTTTCTTAGAAAGAGTAATTCCAGACCTAGATGGTTGCCCATCTTTCTTGGAATCCTGCATTGCAAATCTCCTGAGAATTTTATCTATGTAACCGGCCTGAGACAAAGCTATCATTTTAATCTTCCTATCCCGAAAGATCTAGATACCAAGAACAAAATTAGCTTCACCTAAGTCCTTCATGTCAAACTGCTTGGTCAACCATAATTTGACCGATGACAATGCCCCAACGTCATTGCCAATTAGCAGAATATCATCTACATAGAGCAGTAGAAAAACCACATTCCCATCCTTAATGTGTTTGTAAACACATGGTTCATCCACATTTTGTGAGAACCCATAAGTCTTGATCACCTGATCAAATCTTATGTTCCATGAACGAGAAGCCTACTTAAGTCCATAAATTGACTTTAGCAGCTTACAAACCTTACCCTCTTGACCCGTGACCTTGAACCCGTCTGGCTGTTCCATATAAATGGATTCATCAAGATAGCCATTTAGAAAAGCCGTCTTGACATCCATCTGTCAAATCTCGTAGTCGAGAGCGACAACTATGGATAAAAGAATCCGGATGGACTTAAGCATGGCTACAGGCAAAAAGGTTTCCTCATAATCGATTCATTCCTTTTGCGTATAACCCTTAGCTACCACTCTAGCCTTAAAGGTTTCAACCTTTCCATCCACTCATCTTTTCCTCTTGTAGATCCACTTACACCCTATGGGTTTTACCCCTTCGGGAAGATCCACAAGCTCTTAGACATGATTAGTCTCCATAGACTTCATCTCTATGTTCATGGCCTCTGTCCAGAGTTTTGAATCAACATCCTCCATAGCTTCTGCGTAAGTATAAGGATCCCTGTCATGTTCATCCGGTTCAGCCAAGAAAACCTCCCCATTGAACATATACCTTTCAGGTTGACGTCCAATCCTCCCACTACGCCGAAGCCCCTAAGATTGTTGTTCAGGTTCGTTTGGTTTTTCTACACTAATCGAAACGGTTTCATTCGGAACCTCTGGAGTGATATGATCACTCCTTAACTCCTCAAGCACCACTTTGCTTCGAGGTTTAAATTCGTCCATGTAACTCTCCTCAAGGAAAGTTGCATTAGCAGAAACCACGACATTATTTTCCTTCGGGTTATAAAAATAACCCCTTTAGTCCCTTTTGGATATCCTACAAATACGTAAACTTTTGAATGTGCTTCTAACTTATTCGGATCCTTAAATAGGACATGAGCCAGACATCCCCATATGCGAATATGGTTTAAGGATGTCCTCCTTCTTGTCCACAACTCGTGAGGAGTTTTTGGGACCGATTTTGAAGGCACATTGTTCAAAAGATAACATACAGTTTGTAGTGCATATCCCCAAAAGGATAAAGGTAATGATGAATAACTCATCATGGACCTAACCATGTCAAACAAAGTCCTATTTCTTCTCTCCGCTATGCCATTCTGCTACGGAGTGCCCAGCGTAGTCAAATGGGATAAAATCTCATTCTTTAACAATTGTCCCAAGAACTCATCAGAAAGGTATTCTCCACCTCGATCGGATCGAAGTGCCTTTATGGGTCTACCCAACTGCTTTTCCACTTCAGCCTGAAACTCCCTTAACTTGTCAAAAGTTTTGCTTTTATGGTGCATCAGGCACACATACCCATATCTTGAGTAATCGTCAATAAAAGTGATGAAGTACTCATACCCTCCCCGTGCCTGGATGGTCAACGGTCCGCAAACAATACTATGCACACTTTCTAGAACCCCTTCGGTCCTATTGCCTTTAGACCCGAATGGTCTTTTGGTCATTTTACCCTCTAAACAAGATTCACATTAAGGTATAGATTCCACATTTAAGTGACTTAAAGGTCCATCCCTTACCAACCTTTGAATCCTATTCAGGTTAATGTGACCAAGGCGCAAATGCCAAAGATAAGTCTTATTAGACTGAGAAGTTTTAAGTCTTTTAGAGTTATTATCATTTATCTCAGCATTAAGCAATAAGTCCATATTAGGCTTGATAAAATATAGATTATTTTGCATCCATCCAGAATAGATAAAAGATTTATTTTTATGAATCACCACTTTTTCACTAAAAGATACCACGTAGGAGTCTTTAAATAAATAAGATATAGAAATTAAATTCCTTTTAAATTTAGGAACATAAAAACAATCTTGCAAAAATAAATTCCTATAGTTATCAAAGTAAAGATAGACGCCTCCCACTGCTTCCGCTAAGACCAAGGATCCATCGCCCATCTGAAGCGTAAAGTTTTCATGTAGCAGACTTCTCGTTTCTTTGAACCCCTGCAAAGAAACACAAACATGATTAGTTGCACTGAAATCTATGACCCAAATGTCACTGGATTTCTCGACCAAACAAGTTTATAAATACAGAAGATCACACCTACCTCCTTTGGAAAGGAAGTCCTTGCAATGCTTCTTTATATGCCTGACTTTACCACATAAGAAGCACTTCTTCTTCTTCTTGCTCTTGGTAGTAGCAGGAATAGAAGACTTCCCATTCTTGGCCCGTTGCTTTTTTCCATTCCCAGAATTAGAATTTAAACCAGAAGCAGCTACCATGTTGGCCTCACCACCCGCAGGAGATTCCCTGATCAGCAGTTCGAACTCCTATAACTATTTTATTAGCTCTGTTAAGGTCATATCCTGTCTATTGCTCAAATTAAATGTAGCTCTAAACGGAATAAATTCCTTAGACAGAGTCTCAAAGACCATAGTCATCTGAGTTTCAGCATCGATGTCGGCTCCATTGGTTTGAGCCTCAGCGAGGTAACCCATGACCAACATCATGTGCTCCTTTACAGATGTCCCCAGCCTCTATCTACAGTTTAAGAGTTTCTGAAGCGCTCCTTGCCGCTTTGTTATGGCTTGGCCTCCAAACATATCCTCAAGATTATCCAAGATCTGCTTCGCAGTCTCATAATCCTAATGTTGAGCCTGCAACACATTATTCATGCTGGCCATAACATAGCAGCGGGCCTGATCATTAGCATCTTTTCAGCGGTCATACGCTTGGAATTGCTCATTAGATAAGTCTCCCGTAGGCTCGGGAGGACAAGGGGTTGTCAAAACATATTTTAGTTTCTCAAAAGACAGGACGATATCCAGGTTCCGTTTCCAATCATTGTAATTCTCACCGGTTAATTGGTTTTTGTCAAGTATCGATGATAAAGCGTTTTTAGAGATTTTTAATCTACAATAAAGAATCATGTACCAAATATAAGCAAACATATCATAGTTTGGTAAGATAACACAATCATGTAAAAACATACAAATGTGTTTATGTGTCAAAACCTTAAAATTATCACAACCTTACAATGATAATTTCCAACTCAGAATTCAACAAGCTCCTAGGGGACTCATGCCAAATTCAATCAAGAACACGGATCCTCTCTTGATAAATATATGTCATCCAAGACCCGTATGATCCAACATATATTAATAATCGTTACTTTGGCCATTAATTTTATTAACAGAGCTCATAGGGGAGGTTAATAATAAAATTAACGTGAGTGTATAACCATTGTTTCAATATTTTATCCATGGTTTATAATCACCACCTAGGGATGTGCAACCATAAATCATGCTAAAATACCTTGTCCTCTCAGAGATCCAATCTGGTACATGATAGAAATCCTTTCTAGGGGTCGAGACCACCATGTTCTTCCTATGGACCAACGATGGAGGCCTTAGGTTATCTCTTCGAAAACCTTCTCCCACTCAATCTTTTGAAATCAAGGTTTTATTTTAAAATTATGCATGAACAATTTTAATATGAACGGCACTTCCTATTCTATATGATATGTTATCAATATACATGGCAAATCATATTATAATGCAAACAAGCAAAGCAATCAAGCAAAGCAATCAAGCAAAGCTACAAGCAAAATAATAATTACCGTAATATTATGGTTCCACCTTAGAGAATATAAAACTAAGATTACAAGAGAATAATCGAGACATATATCAATTCTTCATCCTTGAATCCTCAAGTTGTATCCTTCTTTGTGTAATTCCCATCTTCAAGTCTTCAATCCCGTATGAATCAAATACTTCATATTTTCGGTCATATCCAAATTTAATGTTTCTCAGAATCATCTCAAAAATAAAATTAAAACTACACCGTAAAAATTGCACCTTTTTTGGAAATTTTTTCAGCTCTCGGTCGGCAGGCTGATCTGGGTGATCGGCCTGCCGGTCATGCTTCATCGGCCTGCTGATCGAAAAGATCGGCCTGCCGACCCATGAAAGTTTGGCATCCCGAACTGGAAGTTCGGTCTGCCGGCAGAGCTAGCCGATTTCTACCCCACTGATGGCCTGCTGAACCACACGTCTGACCTGTCGATCTGTGACCATCGGCCTGTCGAACTGTGATGTTTGGCATGCCGACCGAGCAGAAATCTCCATTCCAGAAAATACAATTTTAATGCAATTCATCAATTTTATTTTCAACAATTCAAAAACATAAAATTAGAGACTCAGGAAATACCTGGGTGCGCCATCATCCATCTTCTAGATCCACCTTCTAGATCAGTCTTCTAGATCCGTCTTCTCTGAATAATTATTTAATTACAAAATTCTTACAAATTTAAAATTAAATAACAATTCTTAGACGGAGATGATAGTCTGTCATCTAATTACATTAAAAACCTAGATACATATTCTAACATCTAAGAAACCATAACCGGTATTAATTAATTAATTAATTAATAATTAAATAACAATTTAATCAACCATAATTAATTAATGAACATTCACCATATAATCCATGACAACATGTAATTATATAGAAACCTAGAGTGCCAACTCTCTATAAAATTAAATTCAAGCATATGAGAGATTAATATCACAAATTTATACATATAGTATGATCACAAACTTATAAATTTATGTAAAAACCTATGGTTCTGATACCAATTGTTGGAAAAAACAACGTGAGGTGCACAACAGAAATTTTAAAAATTTTAGCATCAGAGTATTTTTTCAAAACACAAGTTTGACATGCTATATGTATAAATTAAACAGATCTTATTAACCTCTGTGTATCGAAGAACCTCCGCAACCTGTGAAGAGAAGTAACGTTCCAGAAGAGCCTCAACCAACTGGTCTTCTTTGCTATTCTCTATCCACGATCAGAGTGAGTGTGGGCTCACACGTACAGCTCTTCCACCGGTGACTCTCCTTCCAACCAATCGAGAGAACCCAAAGCTAGTGTTCGTGATTTGTGAACAAAAGCTCTCAGGAAGTTTTCAGATGCTCACCAGAAGAGTATCACTCTTAATCTCTCAATTGATTTGAGTAACTCATGATACTTACTCCCTTTATATAGCGATTGGTCCTGGGGTCAGTCCTTATCAGATTAGGTCTCCAAAACTAAAAATAGAATCAAATTCAGATCAATATCTGATAAGATCCGTGTGAAAATGCGTAATCTTATCTCTCGCTGATCGGCAGACCGAACAGGCCCCATCGGCAGGCCGAACATGTAGATCGATGAGCTGAACTGTCGCGTAAATATCTCCGCGAATCTTTTATTTTTCATCCGAGATTCTATAGGATAAAGTCTCAGTTTTGATTCAAATAACTCAATAGAAAAGTTATCTGATCAAAACAAACTTTATCAAGATGATCTCTAAGAAAATAAATCAATTCACAATAATTGTACAAGTTTATCTTGATTTAATTTATCCAGTTAAATCAACCGATAAACAGATAAGAATTATCTGATCCCAATAATTCAACAAGTTTATCTTAAATTAATTTTATTACGAAATTAATTCAACCAATAAACAAACATGAATTATTTGATTCTTTCAAATTTTAAACCAATCTGATAAATCCGACATAAGTCATCAATTATTAAAAAAACACGCCGCATCGTTACAGGATTTTATCAGGTAGCAAAGGGGACCAAAATGGACCTATAAAGTTCAAGCTCTCAATAATTATGAAACCCAATATCCCAGATATATATTTCACAATTATCAACTCCAACACTACTCTACTAAAAGCTTGGAGCTGCACTCTCGAACTTTATAGAATTACGATGCCCGTATAGCCAAGTCTCCATGACATATCAAAGTGCATCGTATCCCCATATGATAATCTATAATCAACTTAAGGACAACTTTTGTCTTACCTTTCTGATTATTTTTATCTTACGTTCCATTATCTCACCATTAGAAAACTTACCATCCAAAGATAGTATACCATTCAGTTACACCTATGCATCCAAATGGTTGAGCACTCCAGTTTTTCAATTACAGGATAATGCATATAAGAGGATGTCATTACTCCTAAAGAGGAGCTATGGATTCCATATCTATCAATAACAAGTCTATGTTATCAAGAGTCATGCCTCCAACGTACCGACATGCATACCACTATTGAGATGTGGAAGTCACCCTTTGGTACATCAAAAGACACAAGTCGAGACAACGGACCCACTATCCATCTCAGGATTAAGATACAATACAAATGATTGCCTAAAGTGAATCGATTTGCCAAGACAGAATTATTAATCCAAATCAGTTCACTTTGTGTTTCGATCCAACACATCGTCACCTATGACAACATGTCAATGTTTCTATTCACGGAGTCCAGCTCCGATGGTCAAGAGAAACCATCTCCCAATAGGAATATAGACAACATAACAATCTTTGCATGAATAATGCGCCCAACTTTATTCCCTCGATTGCGGATCATATGTTTTAGACCATCACCTTAAGAATCGTGTCTTTTGCATAATCAGTCCATCATATGCCCAATTCTTAAAGGTTTAGACCGGCAGTCTCAGACTATTGTTTGCTTAACATACATTCAACAAATATGAACGCAAAGAGGACAAGATTTGGTATATGTAAATGAATAAATTCTTTATTGATAAAAATGTCTCCAAAAACGTATGGCATTTTTACTCCTTAGGGCATACATATCTAACAGAGGGCTGATGCGAAAATTTGGGTATGAATACCACTACAGTATGCTTCCGCTGTTCAAAGAAAATATTTTTTTCACTATATGATATAGTGTTTTCGAAGTTTTAAGAAAATTAAAGTTTAAGAAACAATTTGAAATAGTTTTAAAGTCAAGTGTTGAGCAATATCTCAACTCAAATTACGACAGAAGTTGCAACAACTTTTAAGAATGTTTTAAAGGATGGTAAAAAAAAATTGTCTAGTAATTTCTTACTAAGTAAGATTAATGTTTAAGTAATGATGTTTAAGAAAGTTAAGTGACTGCCCGAAAAGATTGGTCATTATAGTGCTGAATGCAGTTCTCCTATAGCAAGTTTTGCAAAATTTGTTCAATTAAAAGTACAATTACCAATCTTCTAAAGATACGAAGATTAGAGATTAATTTATGATTAAATAGCATGCTTAACTAAAGCCTATAAAACAACTTTATTTAAAAATTTTAAAATTCTACAACATTACTATTTTCCAATGGTTTCTACAAGTAACATGATAGACTACAACCAGTATTATATTAAATTACTACTGGTAGCAAGATAGTAGCCGGATACTTCTACTATAGACTACTGTAATTAATACAATTGTTTATCGTCGGCAACACAATAAACTGCCACGGACATAGAGGTCGATGGTTTATAATCAAACTTAGGTATATATTTGGTGCTTTATAGTTTTATGTATTGCATATATTGTAAAAGTTTCTTTTTCATTGCAAAATGCAATCCAACTGGTGGGAACGTGATATTTGCGTTAAGTTGCCTGAAATCTTTAATATTGATGCATATTTAAAAGGATAATTACAAAAATTCTCCTTGAATTATAGCTTTTGTAACACTTTGCCCTCGTGCTTCAAAATGTAACATCCGTTCCCCCTAAAATATGAACTATTAACAAAAATAGTCCTTTTATTAGAATTTTAACAGAAAATTAATAAATGATTTCAAAGTTAAGGGTATTTTGATAATGTTGGTTATAAAAATAATGATAAAAACTAAAACTACAATAAAAAATAGTCTTTATTGATGATTAAAAACAAAAAAAAAAAAAAACAATTAAAACCATATACAATTGGAATCCTTATTTTTGATATGCCAAAATTTTCTTTAAAATTTTATTAATTTTTCCACACCAAAAAATGTTTTGAAATATTAAAATTTATATATATTAGTGAAATGAAAAATAATATAACATAAATATATTCAATATAACACAAAATTTTCAAAGAGAAAAAAACTCTAATAGTATTAATAAAATTTCTTTTATATTTTTGAAGTTTTTTATTTGTATTTATATCTTTTAAAATTTTAAAATACTTTTGAGTGTGAAAAAGGTTAATAAAAGCTTAAAGAAAATTTCTGTACATCAAAAAAATGTTTCAAATAGTAGTATGTTTTTAATTGATTTTTTTAATCATCAATAAAGACTAATTTTATTATAGTTTTAATTTTTTGTTATTTATATAATTAGGATTACCAAAACACCCCTAATTTTAAAATTGTTTATCAATTTGTCTTTAAAATTCTAACAGAATGATCAATTTTGTTAACGGTTCATAATTCAAGGGAAACATATATTACATTTTGAAATTCAAGGGGCAAAATATTGCAAAGACTATAGTTCAAGAGGAATTTTTGTAATTAATCCTATTTAAAATGAAATGAGTTTTTACTATTACTATTACTAATCCTATTGTTATTGTTCTTATGAAAGTTGTGTAGGTAGTAAAGGTGTTCATTGAACTGCTGTAAAAGATAATTGTATTGTTGCTCGAAGTTGGTCAGTTAAAGCAATTGGTTCTGATCGATTACTGACAAGGAATTAGTTTGGTCTACAAAGAGTGAGAAAATAGGAGAAACATAGAAAAAGAAAGACAAGGCACATGCATTATTTTTTGTATGTGTCGTTTTGTTAATAGGCGAAGGGAAAAAAAATAGATAAAATCACTAATCAAGTACATACTATATAAATATTATGTACGCCACGCTAAAGTTGCATTTGGTTGCAATCTAAACTATTGAAATGGTAATGGTATAAAAAAGAAGAAAGAAGAAAGGATAATAAGAATAGAGAATTATATCGTTAAACATGATTACTTTCTTTGATTAACTATGAGAAATAGAATTAACATCGATATAATATGAATAGTCTTATTTTAAATTAAATTATAAGATTATTTATTTGATGATATTTTCTTGAAGTAAAATAATTGTTCAATTTTCTCTATCTAAATATTTAATTTAAATGCTTGAATATTTAAGTAGTTAAAATAATTACAAAAAATTATTTAAATAATTTAATAACTAGTTAATAATAAAAAAATATGGCTAATATATATATATATATATATATATATATATATATACTTAAAACTATTTTTTTATTTTTTGTTAGTATCCATCCTTTTACGTGTTATCCCGGGAAAAAAAAAATGCGCTTCTTAGAAAATGTTTTTAGTGGAATTGTAAGACAAGCATCATCTCAAGAAAAATCTCAACCTATAATATTTTGGGACAATATATGGGGAAGAAGGCCAAATTAATTAAACAATAAAAATTAATACGTCAAAGTTTAAAAATGTTAATAAATATGTCATTAGCTATAGATCCACATATATTAAATTGAACAAAATTACAAAAATATCCTTAAATTAGACACAACAATTTCTTTCTTAGCCCCTCTCCCCCGCTTCTTCTATTCCCCTCTCTTTCCTCCCTCTGCCATCGGCACAACGTCGACAACTAGACCTCCTCCTTTTCTTGTCGCGCTCTAAATGGCAAAAGGTCGAAATTGGTGGTGCGTCAACTATAAACGCAAGGATCGCAATCTCTGGTGCTTCGCACGGTTTCTAAAGGATTGGCTCCGTCTCCCTCGCTTTGCACGATCTCCAAAAGGTGGCGGCTCAAGATCACTAGCAGTAACTAGATTGGTAGAGGAAGGGTAGATCGATGGAGGTGTAGAGAGAGGGGGGAAAGCCTCAGGAGGGGGAGAATAGAGGAGAGAGGAACATGCTTGGGGTTTTTCTTTTAGAAAATCACACCAAATAACGCCCTTTTAATTCTTAATATAAGTAGATAATATACTTTTAAAATTATTTATGTATATAGTATTTTTAAAATTACGTATTCGATGTAAACACTTAAATTTTTAATTTTATCTTATATTTCTTTTTTTTTTGTTTCTTTTTTATTTTTCTTCTCTCTCTACTACTTCGTATTTCTCTATATCTTATTTTTTAAAAAAATAAATTTTGTTCTCATTTAAGTGGATTATTTACTAAACTCATTTACATTTTGATTTATTTATTTTTGTTTTTAATTAATAATGATTTAATTCCCTCTTCTTCTTTTTTTTCTTTTTTGCTTGAAACAAAGGGTAGAAGTCAAATTTTGAATTCAAAATTAAAGATGACCCATTAATTTACTAACCTTCAAAAATATGTTATTTACTTTTATACGTTACTAAAACTTGGCCAATCAGTTACAATTTCCCTAATATTTTTTCAATACGGCTATTGCTTACAAGTTTATGCAAAAGTGGATTTAATCATTCTCCTTCACTGAATGATCAAGAGTCCTTTTTTTTTTTTTTTTTGGCTGAAGAGTTCAAGAATCTATTTATTACTGAAACAAGTGTTGGATGAGTCTATTTATTAATGGTCCTTTTCAGTATGAGTTGCACACTTGCCTTCAACATGAGCTACTTTATTTGGTCCCATTTGCCCCGTTTAAGTTTTGGATTTGAAAACCGTTTCAATTATTCAACGAAGGCTAATCAAAAATGGAATTGTACGAGTTCCTCACTTAAAAGTCTACGGATACACCAAACGGCAAAAGAAAAAAGAAAAAAAAAAAAAAAGAGGCATAAATCTTCCTCATCCTCCTTGGGAGAAAAATCCAGATACAAAATTCTGCATTAACGAGAAAACGCCAAAGGAAACTGAAGGACGGCAGATGGTGGGTAACCCGCAACACCACATGCATTCAATAAACGGGGTTGCCCCACCCCGCCCCATTAAATTCGGGTGTAAACCCACCCAATTTACATCTCTGAGCTTTGGTGTTGGAGTCTATTATGTTCAATTGCCCACCATTATTAGCTGCCTTTTGCACACATTATAATTGTGCAATACCAACGAATTCCATGTGCAATATCCAACTGGTGTCGGTTCACCCCAAGCTAGCTACGGGGCGTGCATCAAAATCAAAAGAATGGACAAATATAAAGTCGGTAATCATGATTGCAGGCTCTGAAAGCCAATATAGGTGGTGTGGAAATTTCCATTTTGAACCACCAATTAAAAGATCTCGAGTCCATGCCTGCTCCCACCAAGATATACAGGGGACCCTGTGCACACACCATGTCACCAGGAACGGCAAGTTTACGACTTTCCTCTAAAGTCTCCACCTTGTGTTACTCTTGCAGTCTCTCTATGTGTATGATATACTTTAGACCTCCACCAGTTGCCAACACCTTCACGTGGTTGTCACCACTTTGCCGTTTGAATACTCAACAAACAATTCGCATATCAACCATGCCTTATCCGTACATACATTGCAAGCTCTCATGAAACTACAAAATTCTATGCGCAGTTATGAAGAGCTGTAAACAGAATAGTGGAGAGAGAGAGAAAGCAGCAGCAGCATACTGCAGACTGTTATAAAGAAGGCAACGCATGATATAAAGAAAGGGTAGATGCTTCTGTGTGTGTGTTTTATAATAAATATTACTGCTAAGAGCTAATGAATAATGATACTAGATCGGCAATCCAAAACAAATTTCAAAATCCTGAATCCAACAGATTATCAGCTCTCACCAGACCTTACCTTCTAGCAAACAGAAAATTAGCCACCTCACTTTCTCAAGGGCGTCGAGTATAAGGTGATGGTTCTTTTAGGAAAAAAGAAATATGTATTACGCGATAGTTATGTAGGAAGCTTTCTACGAAAGAGCTATGCGTTTGATATTCTTCCAGTCTAAATCATACTAGACAACGAACATAAATCTCCACATGCTCTGTTGGCTTAGACAAACAATCTGCAAATCAAATGTCTTTATCTCTACCATAGAGTGGCCAAAAGTTGGAAGCACATAAAATAATTTGGATACGGAATATAGGCAAGAAAAGACTAAAGACTATTAAGTAATGGAATTTTCATTTGGAAGCTAAATTCTTACAAAGAAGAAATTAAAATGATCAAATTACAAGCAATTTCTTTGTAAAACAAATTAGGAAAAAAAAAAAAGAAAGAAAAAATCACTGGGCAGATAGAAATGAAGTTACAGAGATGTGTATGAGATGCCAATCACCACCATTGATGAACAAGAACTCCACTTTGCCTTAGAGAAGTAAATAGCTCCAAGCATTGCCCATACGTTTTATCATACTTTTCACTCCTCTGGCCAGGGCAACACCTCTGCCACCTATTGTAATGGCATTCAAGGAAAATCTCATCGATCAAGCAAATTGCCCCGGTCTCAAAAAGCCTCGGAATAAGATCGAACTCGGTCCCTTCCACATCCATTTTCATCACCACAAAATCCTTCTCCGTGACCGTGTTCTTCAGCCAATTCGCAAAATCAAAGCCCTGAATCATATCTACCTCACCGTCGAACCCACCTTTCGAGTTGACTGGCTGAATCCTACCCATTCCCCGGCCTTTTACTGAAACTTTCTCACCCGGGTCTCTGTTAATCTCAAAGGTTAATGTCTCATTCTTCACCCAGGCAGCAAATGGTAACAGGGTGACCCCTTTCTTCACTTTGTACTCATCATGGAAAGTCTTATCAGCCTCAATTGCATACACTTCGAAGGTCTTGTTCTGCTTTGGGTATTGCTTCTTAAACCAACTCCCTATACTAGAACCATAGCTCCTTGCTCCAACATCCACATACACGTACCTATTCTTGAAGCTTATATCAGCCATTGAAGGAAGATACTTTATGTTCTTGATATTCCTCTTCAAGGTAATCCATGGCTTCAATGGTTCTTCTTTAATCAAAGGCTCGGCTTTCCGGACTAAATCTTGCTTATACCCCGGAACCGAGCACTTATTCCCCGAATTACCATGGAGTTTTTCCATCCCATGGCCAAGAAAATCACACTCTTTCTTCAAAACCATCTCACGTATAAAAGGCATCGAAGAATCAAAACCATCTATATCTCGTATGGTCAACAAATTGCAGCAATTGAATAAACCAAGAAACGAATTGAAACTGTACGTATCTTTGGCGCGTATGTGAACAACCGCAAACCCTTCGGGCTTCAGCGTCCGCACGATCTCCGAGGCGAAGTCCAATGGCCGCGGCGACCTGTCCAACTTCCCGCCGCCGGAGAAGACGAAGTCAAAGGTATTGTCATTAAACGGCATCCGATGGGCCTCGCCGGAGACAACCAAAGGCTTAGACGCCTTCTTGAAAATCCCTACCGAATCGGAGACTCCGATCTCCTTCAACGCGAAGACCTCCTGTCCCTTGGGGGTTTCGACGCAGAGAGACTTCGATTCCGTCGAGAGGTAGCCATGTGAGATCAGATCTTGGAATATCGAGGAGTAGAAATTCACGGCCTTGATCCATTCCTTGCTTGTGTAAAGGTCTCTCCGTACGGACCCCGCTCCTCCTCCGACAGAAACGGCGTCCGTCGTCGATATCGCCGACGCTTCGCCGCCAGCACCAGCCATCATGAAGTTGAGATTCTCCGGTAGGGAGAAGAAGCAGAAATCACCAACGTCGCAGGACTCGCCAGTGATCGTCACAACATAAGCGAATCGAACGCCGATTATCAGAACGCCGAACAAAAGCAACCGAACCAGAAAATTCTTCAGCAAGCTAGGCTTTCCGGTGGGAGTCTCCATTATTGAAAGTATCAACACAAATTCACAAAAACCGAACCAAAAAATAAACAAATAAATAAAAAGAATTTTTCTTCTGTGTTTTGTATTCCTAAAACCCTAAAAGAGAGAGAGAGAGAGAGAGAGAAAAGACGAAGAGAGAGAGAGAGTTTTAGCGAGAGCAGAAGCGAGCGGAGGTGTGGTTGGCTCCGATGAGGGATCGTCTCTGGGAAGAAGAATGGCAGATGGGGTAATAGAGAGGAGAGAAAGGGGCAAAACGGGAAAGCATGGTTTTGAGAGAGAAAGTTCAGGGATTTTGTTTTTATTTATCTGAGAAGATTGAGGCCATTACTCGGATCGGATTTTGAGAGTTCGTTGTTCGGAGAGAGAAGGAAAGTACGGATTTTGAGACTGGAAATGAAGGGATATGTTTTTAAAAGCGGAAAAGTTTATTCAACGTTATAAATAATGACGAACGCGGCATCCGGATGGAAGGTGAACTGGATACCGGAATGCCCGGTCTCCACGCGGCAAAAGGAATCGAATAGTGAGGAAGGGGGTTTTGTTTTACACACGGGGTGCGTTGGGTGTTTTACACACGGGGCGCGTTGCGTGAATGGGCCACGACCCTGACGCGAATCATCTTCTTTTTTTTTTCTTTTTTTTCTTTTTTTTGAAGAATCATTTTTTGTTTTTTTAAATGCATTATTTTTTTGTTTTTTTTAAATGCATTATCATTTTTTTTATTTCTTCGATTGAGACTACTCCTTTTCTTATCCTTTTTTAAGGATTTTTTTTTTTTAGAAATACAAATATGTTGACCCTTCAATACAAAGTACATAGGGTGTTTGGCAATTGGGGTTGCCCGAACCAAACTTTCCAAACACCCTAATAGTCTTTAATAGAGACCACATCTATCAATACAAAAAAAAAAAATATCGCTCATGGCCAAATGATGAAAGTGCATGCCAGAGGCCTAAAAAAGAGAAGCATCTCGGCATACTTACAATGAGCACACATTATACTTTTTAAATATGCCATCAACAAATGATGGAAACACTAGAACAGCTATACATTACGACAAAGTAGCATAAAGACCACAACCATAATAGAAGCATACCAAACACCACAAAGAGAAGGATCGTACAGGTAGAGGTGTCAATTTAGGTTAGGCCAAACAAGTCGGTCCGTTGCACGTCTCTTTTGGCCTGTTTGCATAAACACACATAAAACAACTAGAAGGTAGAGGTGTCAATTTAGGTTAGGCCAAACAAGTCGGTCCGTTGCACGTCTCTTTTGGCTTGTTTGCATATTTAGACCCAAGCTAGAACTGAGCGGGTCAGACTAACCTAGTTAGATAATTTTTATTTTTTGAAATTCCCTTATAAATATTTAGGCTACTAGGCTTGGAGGGCTAGAAGTATACCAAACACCAGAAAGAGAAGGATCTTGCAGGTTAAACACACATAAAACAACCAAAAGGTAGAAGTGTCAATTTAGGTCAGGCCAAACAAGTCGGTCCGTTGCCCGTCTCTTTTGGCCCGTTTGCATATTTAGGCCCAAACTAGATCTGAGCAGGTCGGACTAACTCAGTTACATAATTTTTATTGTTTGAAATTCCTTTATAAATATTCAGGCTACCAAGCTCGGAGGCTTACAAGTATACCAAACACTAGAAAGAGAAGGATCTTGCAGGTTAAACACACATAAAACAACTAGAAGGTAGAGTTGTCAATTTAGATCAGGCCAAACAAGTCGGTCCATTGCCCGTCTCTTTTGGCCCGTTCGCATATTTAAGCCCAAAATAGAACTAAGTGGGTCAAACTAACCCGGTTAGATGATTTTTATTTTTTGAAATTCCCTTATAAATATTCAGGCTGCTAGGCTCGAAGGCTTTGGCCTAGGTTGGGCCTCCTTTTTCATCAACCAAGTAGCCCGAATTGACACCTCTAGGAAAGTATAAGACAACACAAAAAAAAAAAGAAGAAGGAAATTTGGGGACTTCTAAATCAAAGATGAAAGGAGCATAACTTAAAATAGGATTGTCGTGTTTCTTAAATAAGTATTCGACAAAGGAAATATGATTCTTTTTCTTTCCTTATCTTTTGAGGGTTTTATAGAACACTGTCAAACATGATTTGCCTGATATATGTGATAATGAAAAATACACCACTACAAGGAAAATGGATGCCAACATTAAGAAACCATTGACGCCAAGGGAAAAAGTTGCAGGTCTTGAGAAGGCCAGTAGTAGTTTCAAATCTCAAAATCCATTTTGCATAGTCATGTAACCATACCATCCCATGTCACAGTAATCACATGGTAAGGCCTCTCTCTCTTTTTTTTTTTTAATTAGAAAAAATTGCATGCCAATTTTTGTCACGCCTTAGAGTACGGGAGGTAACATAACAAGTTAATTAAGTAAAAATTTTGATTAAACACAAGTTAAAGAATTTAATTAATTATGAAAAATGTGATAGTTTAAAACCTTTTTAAAGCAAGCATTTATAATAATTAAACAAATAAGAAAAACAAAGTAAACAATAAGAAAATAATAAAGGAAGGAAAGAAATATGAGTTGGGTCCACCGATCCACAATTTGTGCACATACACTGTACCGACAATATTAAAATTACAACCACAGTCTAAAGTAAAGAAAGAAATTAAATTAATACATGCCTTGATTTATAATTCAAATAACCTACTTGGCTCTTCTATAGCTCATAGGTCCGGTCAACAGACTCTTCTCTGATCCTAAGCTGTATTCTACCTAGGGGAAAAGATTTTTAAAACAAATAAGATGCAAGCAAAAGGCTCAGTATGACTATATGTTAAAAAATAGATAAATTGTTTAAATATAGAATTTACCTTTCAAAGAAAATGATTTAGAAAACAAAATTAAATAAATAAACAAATAAATTTATTTAAGCAAATTTTATTAAGAATTGTTCGTCTAGAAAGTACCTTTTTATCTTTTTCTTGGCAAACTATAATATTCACCACCGAAGTGGCCCAACTGAGTTTCGGGAACTGCCCCCAAGGTCGCACGCTACACGACCCAATCTCTGATATGGCATCATGCCCATCCATATATTTCTATAGTTATTCAAATCTCTTTTTACCAAGCATTTTCATTTACATTCATTATGAGGTTTA
Organism: Artocarpus heterophyllus; assembly: GCA_025403435.1. Classification (NCBI taxonomy): domain Eukaryota; kingdom Viridiplantae; phylum Streptophyta; class Magnoliopsida; order Rosales; family Moraceae; genus Artocarpus; species Artocarpus heterophyllus. The sequence goes on along the minus strand of CM046348.1, from coordinate 7,360,884 downwards.
TTATGAAAATCACCTCAATTTGTTGTTTGTGAAAATAACTGATAAAAATCCTTTTTCAATCAATTATTGAAAACATTTTGATAAAATCCTTTTTGAGGCCAAAATCATTTAAAAACTAGGCTACCAAGAAAAGGGTAGAAGTCTTACCTCAATACTCATGTCGGTATCCCACACCATAATCCTGCTCCGCTACACGTTAGCTCTACGGAACCACGAACAACCTTAAATTATAATAACTAAGTCTATTAGTATCTAGCTTAAGATATCCTACGTTGCTAAACTATTTCATGGTGTCCTAGTGTGCCATTTGTATTTATTAAACCATATTGTAACGTTAAAATCTTAATCAGGGTTCAAAACAGTAAAAATGGGTGAAAAATAACAAATTTTCACATGCCCAGTCGGCCTGCCGGTCTCCCTAGTTTGGCCTGCCAGCAAACCAGGTTCGGTCGGCCAAACTTTTTTAGGTTCAGCCTACCAGATGTATGAATCTGGCCTGTCGAACTCATGAATCTGGCCTGCCGAACAAGCCAAACTAGAAAATTCTAGAATTTTCCAAGCACTAGTTTCGGCCTCCCCGAGCCCAAATCCTCATTTCAACCTGTTTTTCTCAATTCTCAGGCATAGAAAACATTTATAGATGATGGAAAAATATTATAAGACACTGTTAAACTAGTTTAAACAAGTTTTGCATAGAAAATCCGAGAAAATCTAAAAATAGGAAAAGTGAAGGAAAAATGAAAAATCTTGATTTAAATCCATTTTTCTTCCAACTAAGCTCAGATTCTAATTATTTTAAGTTCCTCTATTAGATTAAAGGTTTTCTAAGCTTAAATAAACTTAAATTTCAAAATACAAAGAAAATTAAAAAATTTAGAAAAGTTTTGAAATTTGAAAACTAACCTCATTTAAGCTTTAAATCAAGTTTGTAATCGTCCAAATGCATTCCCGAGCTTCCAATCTACTGAAAGTCGAAGCTTGGGCTTGATTTTGAAATCAAATTTTTGAGAGGAGAAGAGAGAGAAAGAGAGGCAGAGTGAGAGAGTGAAACGAGGGAGAGAGAGAGAGAAAAAAAGTGAGCGAGAAAGAAAGGGAACGGGAGATAAATAGAGGGAGAAATAGGCAGTTTCACTGTGTAGAAACCATGTGCCGTCTACGATTTTGTAAAACAGGATATGTTTGGCATTTTACAATTGTTTTGTTTTTTAAAAGATTAAAAATGACAATTGAAAGTAATTAGAAGTAATTAAAAATCATTAAAACAATCAAAGATAACATTAATTTGGAAATTCCACAAAATAATCAAATTAAATTTAAAACATTCATCATGGTACACTAATCTATCATTTTACACACTAATATCACTTGATTAATTTCAGGATGTTACAATTTTGATTTCCGCTAAAGCTAGTTTGTAGTTAAGAGATAAATGCTTATGAAGGAATAGAATAGTAAAATCTTTCCGTTTTATGTTTTACTTTATATTTTTCTTCCGCCTAACTTTTCAAGGACATATCTCAAAAAGTATAGCAATGTGGAACTGAATGCTTTAGATGAAAGGCGAAGAACTTGGTGTGTGAGGCATATTTTTCAGGAGTATGATGGAGGAATGTCATCCAAGTTAAGAATTGGTCAGAATGCATTTGCTCGGGACAAAAAATTTGCAAGCGTGCAATGTATGCATTTAAATGCTTGTTAGTAGGATCAAATTTTCATTTAAAGTTCACCTTTTCCGAGTTGCTGATTATGATACTTGTTGCCGACATTTTCAAGGTCAATTCTGAATTCAACGACTCGTTAAGTTCATGAGTTCAACTGACCAACACTACGTTATAAAAATAGTATGTTCACGTAAGGATGGCAACTTAGGTGAGGCCAAACTGGCCGTCCTAAGGCCTAGACAGTAGCCTAAACCACATAAAGACTAGGCTAGGCCTAGCCTAATCCTTTTTGGACTCATTGAGTCTAATTCTTCTTTTTTTGTTAAGCTTCCATGTGGTTCAAAATGGAAAGCGGAGTTGAAAAAAATATGATGGTAAGGTTTGGTTAGAGAAGAGTTGGCCAAAGTTTTTCAAACCACTATTCCATAGATAGAGACCACTTGCTAATCTTTAGATATGGAAAGAATTCTTTGTTTGGCGCTTTCATTTTCGATTACAGTACTACCGAGATAGAATATCTCGTTATTCCTGTCCATTTTGGTGGAGAATTCCAAGTTCATAAAAGAAAAGCTAATGACAATGATTCTAGTCAAATCTTGGATGAATCTTCCTTATCGTGTTCTCGGCGTCTTGAGAGAATGAAAATTGTTCCAACAAGTAAAACTAGAAGCAACTTGTCTCATTGAAGTTATTTCATTATAAGTAGACCTAACAAGAATAGAATCACACTTTGCTTGAACCTATGACACCGATTTTGGAGACCCACTTTCTACTAAACTTAACTAAGAGCGCTTTCTTATCATAGTAAATAATGGAAGTGTTATCGAACGATTTTCTTCAATTCTTCCCAATATGGAATGAGTAAAAAATCAAGCTACTGTTGGAATTAAAATATGAAACGCAGCAGAAGGAAAGGATCGTTGACAAACAAAAATTTTCTGAAAACTTTGTTCATCGGGAATAGATATATAATTTTAATTATAGAAAGCTTTAGGTAATTTTACAAATCTTTTTGAAGACTATCAGGGTATCCTAGCTTTCCTCTTTGATACCACGATCTTCCAATCTAGGCCTCCACACCAATGGAAAGACGAGTGGGCGTCAAACTAAAAGAATGAATTTTCCTCACACTTTTTTAAATCTGCTATGCACTCAACACATGAGATAGCAGACCTTTTTTTTCAGAGAAGAACTCTCAGTTTTTCTCTCTAAGTATTTTGTAAAAATTACGTGAATAATTCTTATAATGAGATAACTGTTATCTCTCCTTTTTATATCTGAGCCATTAGTAATTTTTCAATTGATTTTTTCTTTCTTTCTTTCCCGAATCACTACTTGATTTCTTATATATATATATATATATATATATATATATTAAAAACTAAAACGTGAAAGTAAAAAGAAGTTTACTTTTTTTTTTTTTATTTGATCGAATCAGTGTGATTCGGTTTACTTATTATATATATATATATATAATAAGTAAGGGAAATGTGAAACTTTCACGTTTCCTTCTTACTTTTTTTATATTATATTAATATATATTTATATATTAATATATTATAAAATCTTATATATATATAAAAAGATTTGGTTCAAAATCATATATATCTAAATTCAAAAATAAATCACATTTATTTAAGAATAGATTTTTAAAAAATAATCAATTAATTAATTAACTAATGCTCAGTTAAATGTGATAACATTTATCACATTACATTATGTGTCACAGAGAATATTTTTCTATGTTACATTAATAATTCAAGTGTGAAATAATTAATTCCGAATTCAATAATTTCAAATTAAATATGTATAATTCATTCTATGCAAAAATCCAATATAGTGTTACAAAGGTGGTATTGGGGACCTATGGACCTATAACCCAAGCTCCAATAAATTTGACAATTAATTAAACTCTTTGATTAATGTGTCAAATTTATTAGTTTCAGTGTTACTCCACTAAAAACCTGAAACTGAACTCTTGAGATTATAGTGAAATTACTCAAAGAAATTAGCGAGTAGTCCATTGATATAATCATTACATATAAGTCAGTCATCCATAAATAGTTCATAATAAGAGCTAGGTTCAATTTTCGTTCACCTCTCTTATTACATCTTTATCCTTGAGTTCCAATAATTCTCTAATGAACAATTAATTCATAATCTTATTATGAACGAGCGCTCTATTGTTCAAACCTTGAATTATCACTCAAGAGAACTATTTTTCTAATATCCATAGGGAAGGAATGGATTCCATATCTGTATAATATTATTCCCAGCTATTTATTACTTTATGTTTCTAAGATGCTAAGTTATAATCTGTGCTTAGACAAATCTTACTATGCAAGTCAAAAAACATAATGTCATAAATAGGAGTCTAATAAATACTCAGGATTAATACTGTCAAATATATGATCATCATAGTGATAAATTTGAATACTCTATTTGTAACGGATGATTATTAGAGATTCATAATTTATCTGGTCCAGTCCTATATAATCTCATTATATAAAGTACCTCCAATCCAATGTCTCTATATTAATAGTCCGGATAATGACTATTTCATTTTAGATGAGATTGGACTGTACTTGTAATTTTTAATTAAAGATCCCAAACTTTAATTAATTATTACAGACTATTTAGATTATTATCTATAAATTTTATCCCTAAGCAAATAACACTTATATGCTGAATTTATAGTCACATAAATAATCATGGAATTTTCTTGATGTTTATAAATGTATTCATAATACATATAATCAATCAAAACAATAATAAATGTCACTTTATTTATTTATTAACAATATGTACAATATCACAGCTTTTAGGGCACCAAACCCAACAGCTACAAGTGCATATCTGTACAAAATGCACTAGGTTTTGTCTTTCTTAACTAAAGGCTCTCATGGGAAGAATATAGGTGTCAATTTAGATTAAGCTAAATGTGTCGGTCTATGGCTTGTATCTTTTGGGTTGGGCCGAGCTAGCCCGATTAGATATATATATATATTTTAAATTCCTTTATAAAAATTCGAGCAACCTTCTCAGCCCTAGGACCATGCGAGCTTTAAGCTGGGTTGGGTCTCCCTTTTCATCAATCGGGCCGAGCCAACCTAGCTCGATTTTTCATTTGGCCCATATAGGTCTAGCAACTCAAATTGACACCTCTACCAAAAGGTAATAGGACTAACTTCATTATTACAACAAAAGACCTGAAACAAAATAACATAAAGACAACAAAACACCACGAAGACAAAACAACCGCGCCTTTTATTAAATAAAAGCCAACTACAAAACTAGAGATATCATGACAGAGCGAAATGTAACAAGCCAATAGCCCAAGTCCACAAAACGACAAGGCTGAAATAAACAACCGAAATCTGAAGCGGATCACCTCCATGCATCCTAGCTAAGAAAGTAACAGTCAACAACCCCCAAACCCTAGATCTGCTAATCACCAATCGTAACACCACATGCCTTGATGAAGAGCAACCATCTACAACCTAAAAACCTCTTAATTGTCCACCACATGTCATAACAACTATGGTCTTAATGAAGGAAACCAGCCAACTATAACCCTGGAGCCCTTGAATTGGCCACCACTAACCATAACAACACACAACGCAAAGAAGAATATTTGACTGCAACCTCAAAGATCTATAGTTGACCACCATCCAATGCTATTCGACCACCAATGAATCGCAACACTGATCCGATGCTACCCCTTGCACCCACGAAACTAGTATGCTGCTCCCACTTTAGGGCAAGAGGCCAAGCAACCATCGTAGAGCCGAGGTCAAATTCCAACCCTAAGGAGAGTGACCGACACAAAAAGAAAAGGGCGAAAACCATAAACGAAAAGAGAGAGAGAGAGAGAACAATTTTAGCTTGTAAATTCAAACTCTTCACCTTGTGATTGAGTCAAATGTGACACTATTCTTTTGATGTTGGCAGGTGGCATTCTTTGTGTTTTATTCAGATGCAATTCTAATACAACGTGTTAACACAACATGTTTTTTTCTTTAGAAAAAAGGGCTCAATGGTGTCTTCACACCTCCTAACTAGCGCCATTTTGAAATTTCCAAGTACCTTAGGTGGAATGGCAAGGATCTTTATTTAGGTCTTCACCAGATAACAAGTCAGGGTTCAAAGAGTCCATCATCGCATAGTCCATCCCATAATGTAAACTTGTGCAAAGCGAGACTCAAACCTTTGACTTATTAGTTGATGAAGTCTCTAAGAAGGACCTTTTTGCCACCATGCCACCACCACTAATAGTAAACATAACATGTTTATTTGATGATGATTACATGAGGAGATAAAATTGGTTAGAACAAACAATAATTTAAAAACATGAATAAAATCATCTATTATGAAAATTATAATTATTTTTTAAATAGGATTTGGAATACTTGAAATAAAGGATTAATTTTAAAAATTCTCCCCTCAATAACTATAGGCCTTCTTATAGCACACCCTCAATTTAAAAAATGTAACATTTGTTCTCCTAGATCTATGAAATAGTAAGGAATAAACTCCTAATGTTATGACTTTCTTGTGAAAATAACACGTGTCACTCAAAAAAAAGAGTTTGTTAAATCATTTTTGTCTGGTTATTCTAATTGCTCCTTCTTGTAAAGTTACACCAGAGGAAAAGACAATGTTATTCATTTTAAAAACTTTTAAAAGTTTTTCAATTTATTTTTTTAAATAATTAAAATTTAATGATTTAATCAACTTTTAATTTCAAATTAGATATATACGTAATAGATTTATCAAAATTGACTCTTATATGTACCACGTATGGTTAAAAATCCTAATATAAGAGCTCTTTTTGTTACTGTTTCATTGATCGAAAGGACAAATAGGACATTCTAAAAATTGAATGGCATGTTGTTACAAGTGCTATAGTTGAAGGGGAATATTTGTAATTGATCCTACAACAAAAGCAAATTGCTTCTCAACCCTTTAGCTAGTACATATTGCTAAGTCAATAAAAAGTAATTAATATGTTCTTACCAAAACAAGGTACTAATATGTCAAATTGATCCATTTAACTCTGACTTAAAACGTGGCATCAATGGGAAGTAAAAAAAACAAAGAGTTATTCTTTTTCTTGCTTAATAATGTTTTACTTACAAAAACAATTTTGAAAGTTTAGCGGCCATCACCCAATGTAGGAAGTGGGTAAGTAAAAATCAATTTTTGCGTCCCTTTGGCACAGATTCTCTATCAAAGAGATTGGATGTCAAATTTACTTAAGTACTCAAATTTACATGTGATATTTGTGATATTCAATGATTATTTAACTATGTAAAAGAATATTATTTCAGTAATTAAATTGATAAGATTATCATTCACAAGTTTAGTATAGTTTAGTACACAATGAAAAAGAAATTGGATTGCTTTTCATTACATCATTAAATAAATAAGTAAACTCTATACCGGATGAATAATTTGCATTCCTATTATTATACTTTTCTTTCCAATCTTATTACTTTTCTCATTACATTCATTTACGGTTTGATAAATGTGTCCTTAATGAAATGAACTCATAATAGTTATAGAAATTGAAAATAAGAAAAATAAAAATAAGAGTAAGTATTTACGAAAACAAAAACTATAGGAATGATGATGCTTTTAAATCTATTTGGAAGTTAGTAGCATAATTATTTAAAGCTAATAGTAAATCGCATTTTGAAATTTTTTTTTGAGAGGCATTTTTTATGTTTTTATTCATGTTATTGAAACTTTTATCATTCTTTAATTTAATTTCCTTCATCTATCCTTTCCTTTTTATCTTTTTTTATTTTATTTTTTTCTCAAGTTTTTGCTGTTAATTTAGGTAATTTAGCAACGCAGTAAATCTAGACATACATAAAAAAAAATTCTATTTACCAAATTTTCCTTAAGCTTCTTCCACTATTTTTTATTCCCACTAAACTGGAATAACTCAATCCACAAAAACATCATAAACTTAGGGCATAAGTGATTCAACATTACGCACCAGTTTTTTTACTTTAAAAAAATGTGTTACTTCTTCTTCTTCTTCTTAGAAATTAGTACTCACATGCAATCTTATTATATAATTAGTTAGCCGTGGCCCCTGGAGTAAAAAAGATGATATTGGTACCATTTTTTTAAGCATGTGAAAATGAATCTGGTGAATAAAGCGGGAAAAAGAGATCCAACGATCAGCCAATCTTTGACTTTATTTAGGGAAGCCCAGCCAAAGCTTTTCCAAGAAAAAGAAAAAAGAAAAAAGAAAAAGTCTAGACAATTTACCACAATAATAACCTTTATCACGTGAGAAATTAAAAGCCTGGCTCTTAAGTTCAGAGTTCAGACCCATTCGCATTGTAAATTATGCATTGCCAATTAATCTAATGTATATCTAAGCATGGGAGTTTACACAAATTTATAACGCCACGTGAAAATACAGCCTTGTCTATAACTATAGGTGAAATAATATTTTTGATATCTTATTATTGTACTAGAACATATCTGGACGAAATGAATAAATAGTTGCATGGGGAATCTTAATTAAATGGACGTCTCCTTATTAGAGATTGATTGCTCAAAGTTTGATTGGAATTAGCTAGGATAATGTGATGAGGTCGTATTGTTATTATTCTAAAACAGAGTTTAAAATGCTTTATATATCAGTACACATAGTTTAGAATACCAAGGACGGTACAACTAGCATTCTCGTAAAATCTAGTTCGTTTCAAAAAACTTCGTTCGTTTCGAATAAAGCGAAACAACAAACATAGTAGTCCTACTCATAAAAACGAAACCATATAAGGACAAGAGTAGGTAGCCTTCAATCTTGAATTTTTTCTTATAATATTGTATGTTAAATTCTATAAAGTTTATATTCCATCTTTCTAAAATTACATTCTGCTTTCTTTAATATTAGACTTTATCTCTTTTAAAATTAATTTTACCGCTTATCTTATTAATTTAGTCACATCTTTCAAGCCTCACTAATATTTCTCTCAAATGCCTTCAATATGTTGTATAATAACAGTTGACTAGTTGATGTTGAACATGGTAGCCTTTATGTTATCGTTGACTAGTTGTTCCTTTCCCTTTTTTTTAATACAAAAATGGATCGTATTCTTTTAGTGGAAAGAAATATTTTAAAAGAATAATATAAAATATAAATGGGTTTCCTTTGTGCTGATTAATTAAGAATCTAAGATTAGTTACCTCATATAGAAAAAGAAAAAAGAAAAAAGAAAAAAGAAAAAAAAAGGATCTAAGATTGTTGAGGTAATTATTGTAATTAACATAACATATAAGACTTATTAGTCCTCCACCTAGATTATCTACAAATCACATATATAATTGTTAAGAATTAGATGTTAAAATTCTTTACTATTTGACAGCAACACAATCAAGGAAGAAGATAGATAAACAAAAACACACAAAAAATTTATAATGTTTTATCCTTAATGGAAGATTTACTTTCACTTTCAGCCACTGTTGTAATTTACAGTGTTGAAAAAGAATATTATAACAGAATCACACTCCTCTCAAACCCTATGCACGTGTCTTCTCCTTAATTTGCAGTGTTTTATTCTTAATTTATAGTGTCAACCGTTAAAAAATGAATGTTTCGTTGATGGGAGTATAAAAAATATAGCTTTTAATAAGCTTGGGGTCGGTTTGTGCCATTTTGAACTACAAGGACCAAATAGATACAAAGAAGACCCATATTCTTTGAAGGTTAAATTTGAAATTAACCCCTAAAATTATTTATCGGATAGAATCCCTCCACACAAAGCCCTCCTCAACTTCCCTCCCCAAGTCATAAAGGTACTTAAGATGTTTGATAAGGCTAGTTTATTATGCTTGATATTATCAAGATTATATGAATTAATATATATATAAAATAAATTTCACTGAAACCCTTGTATTTTACCTAAACTATAAAGACACTTCATGTCCTAAACTAATCACACTGATACCCACTAGATATAACTCTATTAATTTTTTGTTTAAAATGACAAAAATACCTTGTTTTATCTCAACCATTAATCTAAAAAAATAAAATCTCAATCATTGATTTGGAAAACAAAACCCTAACGTTTTAACCAGCCAAAAAAGCCCTCCTCCTACCACCCACTACCCCCAACCTCCCTCTATTTGCACACTCTGGCTACCACTCGCCGGTAGTCCACCCTTGACCTACCACCTATGCACATCCCACTTGCCCCTCCCTCTTCGTAACCCTCGCACGTTGTCGCCTACCTGCTTGCCCCCAACCCAACCCAATCCATTGCCGACCCCCTCATCCCACCTCGCCCACCCTTGAGCACAACCAAATTGCCTCCTACTCCACACCCCCACACACACCTACACACACACGAGACCTCTATTGCCCTGTTGCCCACCACACCCTATTGCGGCCCCCGAGAGACTAATTGAGTTTTATTTTTTTTTGTTTGTTGTTTTTGTTTTTTATTTTTTGAGTGAATTGTTGTTTTTATTTTATAAGTATAAAATTTTTTATATCTGGTTTTTATTTTTTAAAAAAAGTATCTTTTGAATTTTTTTAAATTTTTTATAAATTTTTATGAAAAAATAAAGCATTTAAATGATAATAATTAATTTAGTAAGTGATACAATACTACTTTGTCTTAAATATGTTTTGGGGCATTTTAAGCAAAACTAACGGTCAAATCATGGTCAACTAACAGAGAGGATTTCTCTATAAGTTTTTTTTTTTTTTTTAAAGGAGGGGGTGTCAATGTAATTAATTTTAATGCAATGATGTATATATAATTTAGGTAAAGTATAAAGGTGTAAGTGTAATTTATACTATATATATGTAAAAATCCACATTACGTTAAGAATTATGAGGTGGAAATATATAAGGTGGTTAAATATCGTAATGAAGCATTTCCATATTGAGACCATTGAATTACGTTAAAAATTTACGTATAATTAACGGGAGCATTTACATAAAATGTGGCTTCAAACTGCTAGAATATCTTGTTGAAAATCCGTTCATAAATTGGTGCTTAAATAGTGACAAAGAGTAAATAATTACAACTATTTGATATAAAATTTGTTCAATTCATGTCCCAATAATTGGTGACTATTTTCTTGCACATGATCATAATAAAAATTCATTATAATTTAGAGCACCCGAGCGGGCTGTAGCTCGGGCCTCTTATAGAGGTGGACCTCATCAAGTGAGCCCTATTATATTTTAGAACACATGAGTGGACTGTCGTTCGGGCCTATGTGAGACTCACCTGGTAGGACCCACCTCTGTGAGATGCTCGAGCCACAGGTTACTCGGGCCAAAAAAGATTTTTATAGGGACAAAAACTTAATAACTAGACAAATATTTGTGTGTTTTTTTTTTTTTTTTTTTTGGCTACTAACTTTGACATGTAAGGCAAATCCTGATATGAAACTGACTGCCTTCGCCTAGCTGTAAACATCAACTAGAAGCAGATAGAAAGGAAGGTTCCTGTTCTTATATTATATGTAGATATTATTGGAATACAAATATGAACTGTCTGATTAAAATAACAGATTTTTCACGCTAGCAGACATTAGTCAAATACTTGGAACTGCTTTCAGCAATTATTGCCATGTTCTTGGATTGATGCAACAAATTTGTGCGAGTCAGTGCAGAATTTTTTTTTTAATGCTTTGCACGTTATTCCTACCCTTTTTTTTTCGATAAATCGAAAATAGAGCTGAAAAAAGAAGAAAGAATAAACAGGCTAGCTATTGCGTTCTTTTGTAGAAACTAGTTCGAGTACATGCGACACAAGTATTAAGTTGTAATTGAAGTTTTTGTTGTAATTAAGGCTTTTGTAACATAGATTATGAATAAAATGACGAATAGAAGAAAAAATTTATTTAAAGATTCAAAAAGAAAAAGTTACAAAAATAACCTCGGAAGATATACATTTGTCTTATTTTAATCATCAACATTTATTTTTGCGTCTAACTGTAACACCCAAGCATTTTAAGCACAATAAAAATGCAATAATTTAAAGATTATTGTTTAATCCAATTTATATGATAAAGTCTATAAAAGTAAAAAACGGGATTTTCAAAGGTGAGAATTATGTTGTAGCCTTAAAATAAAGAAAGAATGATATGGAAATAAGCTAGAAAGCTTAATTGTTGCAAAATGTGTTGCAACAAATGTTAAGACAAAAATACAGTTTAAGAAAAAATACTGTATAATAATATGAAAAATTATACAGTATTAGAATAATATAGTGTAAGGACATACACTGATAAAGTTATACAGTATGAAGATTACATTGCAAAAGTAATGCAATGTAGAAATTTGACTTTTTAAGGTTAAGAAGTATAGAAATTGGACTATTTAAGTTAAAGTAGTATATGAATAATACTGTTTAAAGAATATGGATGAATAAGAAATGTTGTAACAGTATAGAGAATGTACCGGCAGTACAAGAAAAATACTGTCAGTATAAATTAAGACTGTACAAAGTTAGATAATATTGGAATTACATTATGTGATAGATGAAAATAAGTATGAGAGGTTGTGGGACCTCATGAATTGTATAAAAAGGAATACTAGCAATATAAGAAAAATACTATCAGTATAAATTTAGACTGTGTAAAAAGTTTTGTGGGACCCACCAAGAGGACATCTTGAGAGTTTTGATTAGACCACCACATTCACTAATGTGGCCCAACCATAAAAGGCCAAGTTAACCCTAATAATAATTAGCGTGGTTATCACCAAAAAGAAAAGAAAAAAAAAAAGAAAAAAGAAAAAAAGGGGGGACACTGCAAGAGTGGAGAAAAGGCCACCTCACCCTCTTGTTTCTTTTATATTTAGTTTAAAAAGAGACCAAAAGTTGGTATCCATCATGCAAAAACGTGAGAAGGAAAGAAAGAAAGATAGAAAGAAAGAAAAGAAAACTCCCATGTTTCCCCACATGGACCCGGCAGCTCTTTGGGAAATTTTTCAATCAAAGTTTGATGAATACAAACCTCCAATCAAGCTTAAGGTAAGCTCTGGTGTTTTAGTGCAAAGTTTTGCAACTTTAGAGGTAAGATTTCAAACTTTTTCTAAGGGTTTTAATGGTTTTTCTGCAAGGTTATGGATGGCTTTTCAATAAAATTTTGTCATGGTTTATGACAAAGGAATCTAGGCAAGTTTAGTCTCACAAGTGGAGGATCAAAAAGCTTGGTAAAGTTTAGGTAAATTTCTAAACTTTATACTTGAATGTTTAAGTTTTATCAAGTATACCAAGTGTTTGATTAAATGTTTTGAGCTATGGCATGTAAATGGACAATATGGCATAATTGGTTTATATTTTAGATTGATGATGATGGTGATGGAAAGAAAAAAAAAAAGGGGGGGGGGGGGGGGGTGGCGGGGTTTGTGTAAAAGAATAAAAAAATTACTAAACTTTGTTAAATTACAAAGTTTAGCTAGTTTTCAAGAAATGATGATTTAGAGGGCATAAAGGCCAATTGATGTTCCAAACATGGCATAGAATTTGCCAACACAGTGAGAGAAACAACATTTGTGAACAAAATTTTGCAAAATTCTAAAAGGACTAAATTGTAAAGTTTTGCTAATTCTTGATAAATTTGAAAATTAGCCAAGAAGTCCACCTAAATGTTGGAATTTGACGAAAGTTAAAACATAAAAGTTATAGAACGCATTAAAACTGTTAAGACAGCATAGATAGAATTTCAACATTCTGCTCGGTTTAGGAGCAATGAATTTTACAAAATTTTGAGCACAAAATTTTAAGAAATGAAAACATTATGAAAAGTTTAGAATTCGACCAAGGAGCTTTTGTAAGTTTTTTTCCTTGCAAAAAACTGAACATTATGGTATAAAGTGGTCGTTTTTGGTTTTGGGGTAAAAATGTAAATATTTTTGTATTTTGGCTTAAAACTATAAAATCGCATGAAAACTAGGTTTTCACCAAGGAACGTTGGGTTCCTGCATTGCTGTAGGCTGTGAGTTATCATCGATGCTAAGTTTTAAAGAATTTAAAGTTTAGGCAAGGAATGAATGAAAGAAAAAGAGATTAAGGGCAAAATGGTCATTATATGAAAAATGGCCAAAACGGATCCAAAACACCCGATGTTAGGAAACATTCTTTAGTGGGAATTTTTCTATAATAAGTAGGTAATGGAGTGGTAAAGTTAAGCCATGAGTTTTATTAAATTACGAAATTAGCAAAAAACCCGTTAAGGATGAAATCATCATTTTTAAGAAAACGACTAAAGTAGAATCGAATACTCCGAACTAGCAGAATTTTCTTATACAAAAAATGCTCCATAATACGTTAAATAACAAAACCGTCACATGAGACGGGAAATTTATGAAGAAATGTTTAAGTACAAGAAAGGTAACCTGTTAGGTTACAAAGTCAAGTAAACAAAGAGGTAACCTGATGGGTTACAGAGTTAAGTAAAAAGAGTGACAACCCAATAGGTTACGGGGTTAAGTAAAAGGTACAGTAACCTGGTGGGTTACAAAGTCAAGTAAAAGAAAGGTAAACTAATGGGATACAAAGTAAGGAATGTAAACCGATAGTATACAAGTAATGTAAAAAGGAATAAATGTTTAATGTTTAAGTTATGCTATCAATCGAGTAGATTGATAATAAGAAAGTTAACTAATAAGTCGGGTGTTGTATGATTAGGACATAAAAGCCGACTAATAAAAGGAAAAGGAACGGAATAGGGAAAGCTAGAGCTTAGTCTAGTTAAGTTCAAACCTCACCTACAGCATGAAATAAATGATTTTTAAATGCTTATATATATATATATATATATATGTTTGCAAATGTTATGCAAGTTGTTTTAAAGAATGTTTGCATTTTTTATGCCAAAAGGTTTTAAAGTTTAAATCAAGATTTGCAATGTATTTGCAACTATTATGTTTCAAGCATAATTGCATTTAATATGCATAAAGTTTTAAAGATTAAGTAAAAGTTTGCAATGTATTTGTAATAAATTTGTTTAAAGTACGTTTGCATTTTGTTAATGCATAATGTTTTACAATTTAAGTTATAAGTTTTATGTTGCATTTGTTATGCAATAAATTTTTCAGTATAAGTTATGATTTGCAAATGTGTTTGCATATGATGTGATTGCATTTGATTTGCTCACTAAAGTTAAAAAGAAGGTAAAGAAAAGATAAAAAGAAAGTGTCATACCAACCTCCTTGAAGTGAGGTACACAAGTGAAGTTAAAGTTTTGACCTCCTTGATGTGAGGTATATGACCTCGGTATTCGATGGTCTTAATCTTCCACAAGGGAAGCATTATGTTTATGATCTCATGATTGATGATATTGGTACGAACACTAAAGTAAGATAAGGAAAGATAAGGAGCAAAGATAGAAAGTTGTAAGCAAAAAAAGGTTCATAAGATGCTCATAATTGAAAGTTTATAATTCAGCATAAATGGAAATATGCATTTTGATATTGCTTATTTTCCTTGTTATGAAATATTTTTTATGTTATGAAAAACATTCTAAGGAATGTTTTATGTTAAGTTTTTATGAAAAACATTTTCATATTTACAAGAAAATGTTTATAAATGACTTTTTATGAAAAACATTCAAGGATTGTTTTATGAAAAACGTTTTTGAAAAACATTTTCAGAAATGTTCATGAAAAACGTTTTCAAAAATGCTTATAAAAAACGTTTTAAGAAAAAGGTTTTTATGAGAAAAGCTTTTAAAGCATGTGAAAATGATTTGTGACATTTTGTTTGAACTTACTGAGCATAAGCTCATAAAAGTTTCTTCATGCTGTAGGTAGTCCTAAGGGTGATCAGTAGGACTTGTTTGAATAGCTTGGTGCTACGGAGGACAGATGCAAAGATTTGGGTATGGATACCACCACAATAAGTTTTCGTTGTTCAAAGAAAATGTTTTCCCACTATTTGATATCGTGTTTTCTAAATTTTAAGAAAACAAAGTTTTAAGAAATGTTTTCAAAGTTTTAAGATATGTATTTTACGAAATATTTTATACAATTATAAAGTGAAGTTTTAAGCTATGATTTAATAAATGTGTCTTAAAAAGTTTTAAGAAACAATTTGAAATGGTTTTAAAGGCAAGAGTTGAGCAAGGTCTCAACTTAAGTTGCGATTGAAGTCGCAACGCTTTTTAAGAATGTTTTAAAGAATGTTTAAAGAAAAAAAATTTATTTCAGTATTTTTCTTACTAAGTAAGTAAGATTAATTTTAAGAAACAATATTTAAGAAAGTTAAGTGACTGTCCAAAAAGGCGAGCCATCTATATTTTTTTTACTAAGTAAGTACGATTAATGTTTAAAAAATAATATTTAAAAAAGTTAAGTGACTACCTAAAAAGGCATGTCATCACATTAACTACCTAGAGATTATGAAATATACTGTCTATATCTTGATAGTAAAGTGATTATTTTTTACACGAGTATACCAAGTTGGATTTTACGAGAAATAATGTAGTAAAAAACAAATAGATCAAAGTATTCTTTAAAAAGGGGAAAAATGAGGCATAATTTAATTTATATTTTTTAAGATTTTTTTTTTCAATATTACTTTTATTTTATTTTTTTTTAACTTCTCACAACATATGTCATGTTAGTTTTTGTCTCAAAATAGATAGTTTATTAATTACAAAGTCAAAATTGTATTCTTCATTAACCAAATAAAAATTTTGATTTAATTCTTCAATTCAGATAAATCTAAAAATATTAAGACATACGCACACAAATTTGACCATGACAAGAATGAAAGGAACTAAGCGTAATACAAGTCAAAACTGATCATAAGTAATGAGATTGCTTCAAAGATAGTTGATATCAGAGGTTTAAGAATTCTATGAGAAAGCTAAATAAAGCTGAAATGGAGAGGAAAATAAAAAAGAACTAAAAGGAAAAAAGATAGGAGAACATTGGGGGTAAGAAATCACAATACACAAAAAAGTAAGAAAGAGAAAAAATGTAAAGCACTGAATATAAAAGACAATGGTAAATAAATAAAGTTAAAAAAAAAAGAAAAATGTAAATTATAGTAAAACACCAGATAAGTAAAAAGTGGGGAAAAAAAGTAAAGCCTTTAAAAAGAAAGAAAGTGAAAAAGAGAAAAATATCAAACAATTAAAAGAAAAAAAGAAAAAAGAAAATGTAGATTACTATAAAACACCAAATAAGTACAAAGAGGAAGAAAAAAGTAAATCCCCTTAAAAAGAAAGAAAGAGAGAGGAAAAAAAAAAGATAATATCAAAAATTTAAAAGAGAAAAAATAAACCTTATTTGTAAAAGATAACGATAAACAAATAAAGTTTAAAAAAAAAGATTAATTAACAAAACAGTGGAGTGAAAAAGAAAAAGATTCAAATATGAGAATATGGTAGACAAATGGAAAACTAAAAAAAATAAATAAATATATATATATATATAAGAAAAGGAAAAAAAGGTAGAGCACAAAAAATAAGGGAAAGTACTAAAATACAAATGAAAAAAGGAGAAGGCAAAAAAATAAAAGAGAAGATAAGCAAAATAAAGAGGGAGTTTTTTTTTTTTCTTTTTCTTTTTAAGGATAGAAAATCGAAAAGAAAAGGGGAAAAAACACAAAAAAAAAAAACCCAAAATGATTCATTTTGAACAACTAAAACATGAATAGTCGAGGAGACATCGGCTTTTTATTATAGTTAAGGATATTTTCATTTTAAAGGTAAGAGATTATAGTAGAGAAATGAAACTTAAGGGAAAAAGTACAATAAAAGAAAGGGAGGTAAAAATAATATATATATGTATATATTTTTTATTAAAAAAAGAAAAAAAATACAAAAAAACCAAAGCACTAAAACGGTGCACTTTGGTTGACAAAAAAGGAGTAGTGTTTCCTCACCTACTCTTTTATTATATCTAAGGATTTATTACTTAGCATTTTAAAATTTACACCTTCGACTTTTAAAAATACATATATCATACATATATATGAACTAAACAATTGAATAACTTACTAATATTTTTTTTCAAAAGTAAAAATGAAATAACTTAATAATTAAAACTAATTGGACACAATTAGTTGGAATTAATTTGATTATTTACCTTTTTGTACTCTTTGTTTTAAGTTTTTCCATACCTTCGATTTTTCATCTCATCGGATATATACCTTATTACCTTTAAAATAGATTTAGTAGACAAATATATATATGTTGATAGTCAACCCTCAACTTTAATCTAAAAATGTCCAAAATACTTTCAAATATAAAAGCGAAAAAATTAGAAAAACTTTAAAGTTACAATTTTGACCTCAAAGGTTCTAAAAAAAAAAAAAAAAAAAAAAAACCTCTCAACATGGTTTTTGTGTATTTTTGTTTTTTTCATACAATGTTTTAAAGTTTTAGTTTTTCTTTTCTTTTCTTAGTATAATTTGGTCATTTTAAAGGTTAAAATCAATTGTTAATTAAGATAAGATAAAAAAAATTGTATATTAAATTTAATTATTATTAGAAAACAACAGATTAACGACTACATAAGTCTTTGCTAAAATAATGTGAATGGTACACGAATATGCAAAATAAGTCCTAGGGGAATCCGTATTTAGGGTTGACATCTCATGGTTGAAAATCCCAACTCAGTCGCTAAACAATTTGCCGCAATACAAAGTTGAATTTCGCACCATGGCAAAACTTTTAGCGACAACATATCATTGCTAAATGTCCAAGCAATTCTCACAAAAAAAAAAAAAAAAAGATGAGAGAAATGTTAAATTTTGCCTTGAATTTTAGCAAGAACTTTCTGTTTCCTCCAAAAATTGCTCAAAAAATTAGTCAACATGTTTGTGAGCTCATGAAAATTTCCATTATTGTTAAGATTTTTGGCAATGATGTGTCATCACTAAAAGCTTTTTAACTTTTCCTACAATTTTAGGCGGGTAAATGAAAGTTGCAATTATTTTTTGTCAAACTTTTAATGCGACATATGTCGCGCTAAAAGTTTTTACAGTTTTAATCCATGTTCTTTATTAAACGGTGTTGTGTTACACTTATTAATGACAACATTTTGATTTTTAGTGACACTGGTAAGTCGTCGTTATAAATCAACGCCATGAGCTTGCTTTGCCCTTTCTTCTTCTTGTCTTCACTCCTTCTCTACTCTCTCTCTCTTGCCCGTCGTGTCCGTTATAGGAGGGCCTTCTCAACTACCCAAAAACCTCCTTAAATCACCAAAACACTTCTAAAGTCTGCTCATCTCTCTCCCTCTTTGGTCTTGAAGCAAAAAACCCATAACCTACCGACTTTAACTCTAGCCATTGTCTCCATCGCTACTTGTTGCTAACTCTTTCGCCACCCACGCCAATGATCGCTATCCTCTCTCAATCACGCCATTGTTTGTGGTGGTTTGATGTAAGTTTTGAGTGTTTTTGGTTTGTTTTATTGTGATGATAAGCATGATGATTGTGATGGTTGATGATGATGATGATGATGAATATTGGGATATTATTTTGTGAGTTTTGGGATATATGAATTTGAATAATATTGATGTTTGGAAAATGAGTTTGGGACAATATTGGGAAGGTGATGTTAATTGTGGTATTGTTGATTATATTGTTTAATTTGATTTTTGTAGTAATGATTATGTTGTTTAATGAGATATTTTTGTGAGTTTGAATAATATGTTAGTTTGGATAATACATGAGTTTGAATAATATTGAGGATAATATCTATTAAGGTTTTATTTAGTAAATTGTTAATTTGATTTTTGTAATGATGATTATGTTTTTATAATAGGGTATTTTTGTTAGTGTTTTTCTTGTAGTAATATGTCAATATGTTATTATTGAGATTTTTTATGACTATTTAAGTCAGGTTAATTAGGGTTTTTATGTGAATAATAATTCAACAAAATGTATAAAACTTTAGATGCCATTAGATAGTATTAAAATTATATTATCTCATTTCTTTTTAACTTTATAAAGATGAGATGATACATACAACTAAGATTGTTGTTTATAGTCACAAAATAAAGTAACTTTAGATCCGTTCAAGGATTTGCGAGTGGCTTAACGATTCTTAAATTGTCCTGTTTGGACAGTTTGAGATTGTAATATTACGCCTTATAGTGGAGGTTTCGATTGTCTTTCTTTTGTTCTACCAGTGTGTGCTTTTTTATAGCTTACTTAGAAGAATTAACAGGAAAGGTTGCCAAAATTTCTACAAGAAAGGGTGATATAGGACGAATAAGAAATGCGTAAGTTACAATTTTGAATGACATAAGACATTACCTTGTAGGTGTGGAATGAAGGTGGATAATAGTTCTACATATGCATACACTAGCATTATTTCTGAGAACAGATTGCCTTTTTAGTGGATCAACGTAAGGATGTCAATTGATAGAATTGGATGCACTTGAACAACCGTCTATCTAATGCATATTGAAAAGGCTTAACTGAATTCATAGAGGTTGCCAAGAATCATGTCAATAATTAATCATGAAAAAGTAAAATGCTATTGTCAGGATTACTTGAAGATACGCATGCAAACATTAGATACTATTAGAGCTAACGTACATTAACAATTCTTTTTTATCATTAAAAATAAACAATTCAATGAAAATAATAAATTAAATTTTTTTAAAAAAATCTGAAGACTTTTAGCATCAATGATGAGTAACAATTTTAAAATATTATAATATATTATTTTATGTTACCAGTGAATTTTGATAGAAAAAATGAAAGAAATCAGCAATTTCTTGTTGCCAATTTAAGACATTAGACACAATTTCCACAAAAGCCTGTTATTTAATCAAAATTAGCAAAAGACATTAGATGACAATTTCCACTAAAACCATCATCTAATGTACACCTCATTCGCCCATTTTTTGGGTTCTATAAAAAGATAAGACAAGGGTGAAAAGCTATTGTCAACAGTGAATCATATATTACATTGCTCGATAAGTCAATAGTTTGCCTGACCGTTGTCTTATCTTTTGGCAATAGTTTAAAACCATCGTCTTATGGTCTATGTGTGCTAATGACATACTTTATAGGTTTTTAAACCATATTTATAAATCATAAAAGTAGCAGTTTCACCAAAAAAAAAAAAAAGAGTTGTAATTCATATTGGCTTTGAAAATGATTAATTGCTACCATAATACCTAGCTAACTCAACTCAAGAACCTTAAATTATACTAAATTAGGAATTAAATTGAATGTTCGATCCAAATTGTGAAAAAATCCTCATAAAACAAACAAATACCATGACATCCTTTTAGGAAAAAAAGGGGATAAAAAAAGAAAAATTTTTATAAATGTTATTTTTTGAAACTTACATTTTATATATAAATTCCATATATTTTAAGTGTAACACAATTTAAATAAGTATTATAGATAGTTGTGTTATAACTTTTTTGGGGACTTCTTTAGTAAAAACCCACCAATAGTTGATAGGTTGATTATATCTGTTGTCCGTATATATCTTACTAATTTCTGAGACATTTATTAGAGTTTTTTATGTTATGTTTTTATGTTTTTGCTAGGTTTGATCAAAATTGAGGAATGGAGATCATTTGAGCTTTCTTTGGCTTAAGGGAGCAATAAAGGCACACCTTTATGCCACTAATCCCACACCCCAACATGATAGGAAGTGTAAAGCTAACAATTGGCCAAATCACGTCCAACACCATTCAAGTCGCGCAGCCGTTCAGCGGACTTAAGCATTGGCATTGGAGCGCCTTCTTAAGCTCGTGGCTGCGCATGTCCCTTCTTGCCTTTAACATTGTTTAGCTAAAGCTCGCGATTGTGGAAAAGAGCCTGCTACCCTAGCATCGTCCAGCTTCTTACTCAAGAAAGCTTGATTTTGAGTTATTTAGATGGAGGATTCCTTAATTTTTGGACACATATAAATAGCCAAATTAGGGTTTTAGAAAGAGGACTTTTTGGGAGCTGACTGTGTAACGACCCATTTTTTTGGGTAGTCACTTAACTTTCTTAAACATCATTGTCTTAAATATTAATCTTACTTACTTGATAAGAAAGATGCTGAAATTTTTTTTCCCTTTTCCTTTTAACATACTTTAAAGGATACTTAAAAACTATAGCAACTTCTATCGCATTTCAAGTTAAGACCTCGCTTAACACTTAACTTTAAAACCATATCAAATTGTTTCTTAAAACTTAATAAGAAACATTAACTTTACATTTGTATAAGACATTTCGTAAAATATAACCATAAACTTGAAAACAATTCTCAAAACATTGACTATCTTAAAATTTTGAAAACACTATATCATATAGAGAGAAAACATTTTCTTTGAACAGCGGAAGCATACTGTAGTGGTATCCATACCCAAATCTTCGTATCTGCCTCCGTAGTATCGAGCTCTTCAAACAGGTCCTACTGGTCATCCATAGGACTACCTATAGCACGAAGGTACTTTTAATGAGCTTTCGCTCAGCAAGTTCAAACATAAACTCACAAATCATTAAAACATACTTTATAAACTTTTCTCATAAAAACCTTTCTTTTAAAATGTTTTTCATAAATATTTTTCATAAAATATCTCTTAAACGTTTTTCTTAAAACGTCCTTTATAAACCTTTTCTTGTAAATATGAAAATGTTTTTCATAAACCATTTAACATAAAACATTCCTCAGAATGTTTTTCATAAACATAACATATAAATATTTCATAATAAGGAATACAGGCAACATCAAAATGTATGATTTCATTTATGCTCAATTATGAACTTTCAATTATGAGCATTTTATGAACATTCATTTCTTACTTTAACTTCTTATCTTTGTTACTTAACTTTCCTCTTCTTATAAACTTTAGTGTTCGTATCGACATCATTAATCATGAGATCATAAACATGATGCTTCCCTTATGGAAGACTTGAGACCCTCGAACACTGAGGTCATAACTTTAATTTTACTTGTGTACCTCACATCAAGGAGGTCACAACTTTAACTTTACTACCTCACAACAAGGAGGCTGGTATGACACTTCCTTTTTATCTTTATTTTACCTTCTTTTTAACTTTAGTAAACATATCAAATGCTAACACAGCATATGCAGACACATTTACAAATCATAACTTGTTCTCTTTAAAATTTATTGCATGACAAATACAACATAAAACTTATAACTTAAACTGTAAAACATTATACATTAACAAAATGTAAACATACTTTAAACATTATTATTGCAAATACATTGCAACCTTTTACATAATCTTTAAAACTTCATGCATAACCAGTGAAAACATACTTTAAAAACAACTTGTGTAACATTTGCAAACACATTTGCAAACATATAAAATGCATTTGAAAATCATTTACTTGATATTGTAGGTGAGGTTTGAACTTAGTTGGTCCTAGCTCTAGCGTTCTCGTCTCATTCCTTTTCCTTTCATTAGTCGGCTTCTGTATCCTGATCACACGATACCCTACTTATTACTAACTTTTCATATTACCAATCTACTCAATTGATAATAGAACTTGATCATTAATCATATATTCCTTTTTACTTAACTTGTATACCATCGGTTTACTTTCTTTTACTTTGCTTAGTAACTCACCAGGGTTACCTTTCCCTTTACTTAATTATATGACCCATCAGGTTACCATTCTCTTTATATAATCCACTAGATTACCATTTTCTTGCTTAGCTCTGTAACCAATTGGGTTACCTCTTTCTTTACTTGACTTTGTAACCTACCAGGTTACCTTTGTTCTTAAGCACCCCTTGGTTAAATTTTCCATCTCACTAGTGGTTTCATTACTTAAGATATTACGGAATATTTTTTGCCTAAGAGCATTTTGCTAATTCGGAGTGTTCGACTCCGTTCTAGCATTTTCCTCAAAAATGACAATTTTACCTTCAACGGGTTTTTGTCAATTTTGTAACTTTATTAAACTCATTGCTTAACTTTAACATTTCATTACTTACATATCACAGAAAAATTCCCGCTAAGGGCGCTTTCTAACATCGAGCATTTTGGGTCCATTTTGCAAAATAACTATTTTGCCCTTGATGGGTCTTAGAAAACTTTCGAAACCTGTGAAAACATAACTTTTATTTCTTTATGTCTCATAACATTGTAGAAAACGAAAAAAATGGTTTTCCTTTCAATTAAATCTATTTTGTCAAAACTTTACATTTTTGAACCGTAATACAAAAATCATGACATTTTTGCCCTTACCATTTTTATTTCATTCTTTCCTTGACTAAACTTTGAATCCTTTAAAAACATAATCCCTATGGTTACTCACTGCCACAGAAATGCAAGAACCGAATGTTCCTTGGTGAAAACCCACTTTTCACACAATTTTACGATTTTGGCCCGAAATACAAAAATCTTTATATTTTTGCCCTTGGAACCAAAAACAATCACTTTATACCAAAACGTTTAGTTTTTTGCAAGGAATAAAACTTTCAAAAGCTGCTTGGTTGAATTCTAAACATTTCATAACGTTTCCATTTCATGAAATTTTGTGCTCAAAATTTCGTAAAATTCATAACTCATCAACCGTACAAGATTTTGACAAACTATGCGTGGTACCCAAACTATTTCGATGAGTTCTACAACTTTTATGTTTTAAATTTCCTTAAATTCCAACGTTAAGGTGGACTTTTTGGCTGATTTACAAATCTACTGAATTTTACGAATCTTTACAATTTAGTCCTTTTAGAATTTTGCAAAACTTTGTTCACAAAAGTTGTTTCCCTTACTATGTTGGCAAATTCTAGACCCTGCTTAGAACATAATTTGGGCTCTAAGGCTCTCAAAACCCTATTCCTTTGAAGCTAGTTAAACTTTACAAGGTTTAACAATTTTTTATTTTTTTACCTCAAAACCCTTACTTTCTTTCTATCGTCATCATCATCAATATAAAGCATAAAGCAATCATACCATAATGTCTATATCACATGCCATAGCTTGAAACATACATCAAACACATGGTATGCATAAAAACATAAACTTTAGCTTAACTTTAAAGACTAGAATTTTACCTAATCCTTGCTAGGTGCTTGTCCTCACTTTCTAGCAATTGAAAACTTCCAAATTTCATTGACATAAAGCCCATACCTTACCATAAAAATTCCATCAAAACTTTAACAAAAACCCTAGTACATTATAGAGAAAGTTTTGAGTTTTACCTTAAAACTCCTTAATCTTCCTCCAGAATTCTTAACCTTGCTTTCTTAGATGATTGAAGACTAAAATCACTAAAGTTTGAGTGAGAGAGACATAAGAGAGGAATCGGTTTTCCTTGGAGAAATCAGTGAATATTTTTGGTTCTTAATGCATAATGGTTAAGGTATAACAGTAGGATTTTTCCACTAACTTTGATGACTCACCTCTTTAATCATGACTTAGGGAATTTGGCATCAAGGGATTAGGCCACATCAAGATGTGTGGTGGCCTAATCTCAACCATTAAGGTGTCCCCTTGGTGGGTCTCATAAAACTTTTTACACATTTCAAGTTTATACTGACAGTATTTTTTTCTTATACTGCCAGTATTCTTTTCTATATAATTCATGAGATCCCACAACCTCCCATATTTATTTACATCCACCACATGATGTAATTCTTATAAGGCTTAACTTCATATAGTCTAAATTTATACTAAAAGTGTTTTTCTTATACTATCGATATATTCTCTATACTGTTACAGAATTCCTTACTCATTAATATACTCAAACAATATTATTCCTATACTGCTTTAACTATAAACAGTCTAATTTTTACACTGCTTAACCTTAAATAGTCCAATTCCTATACTGTATTACTTTTGCAGCATAATTTTCATACTACATCACTTTATCAGTGTACTTTCTTATACTGTATTACTTTAATACTGTATAATTTTTTATATTATTATACCGTATTTTTCTTAAACTATATTTTTGTCTTAGTATTTGTTGCAATACATTTTACAACAATTAAGCTTTCTAGCTTATTTCCATATCATTCCTTCTTTGTTTAAGGCTATGGCATGATTTTTACCTTTAAAAATCCTGTTTTTGCTTTTATGAACTTTATCATAAAAAATTAGATTAAACAATAATTCTTAAGTTATTGCATTTCTAATGCACTAGAAATGCTCGGATGTCACAAACGGAAGAAGATAGCAGCCATGTTTGAAGGAGCTGGAGAGAAGAGAAAGAGTGGATGATTGCTTAAAGCTTGGATCAACTAGTTTATTTCTACTTCTTTTTCTTCTTTTGATTTCCTTTGAGAATTATTATGGATTTTTTTTTACTATTATGTTTTTGATTTTGGATTTGATTGAGACCATGATGAGCTAGATTATTGTTCTAGAGGGCTTTGTAGTCTAGTTGGATTCATGTCTGGATAATTTTTCTATGATTATTGTAATTTAATTTTCATTGATTTATTTGTGTTTCTTTGATCTTAATGCCTCTACTTGCTTGATCATCATTCAGTTGATTTAATATTTGAATTTAGTACTTGTGAGAGGGGGATTCTAAATATTGTTTTGAGAAACACAACCTAAGGAAATATATAGTTAGGAGACCTATAACCAAAATTAGAATTTGAACTTAAGGATTCCTTAACAATTGGTTTTAGATAGGCATATTTGAATAAATTATTTTGGCCATTTCGCAATTGTGTACTTGGGAGAGGAGAATTGGGATACAATTGAATTCTTGGTCAATAAATTGTGGGAATTAATTGGTAATGATCTAGGCAAATACAAAGCATGATGACTAAGGCAGGCAATTTCGGACACGGCACAATGACACGATACGAAAACGACACGAGATAAACGGGTTTGGATCACACGTTTATTAATTGTCTCATAAATGGGTTGGCACGAATAACACGAAAATAAAAGGGCTGGATTCGTGCTAACACGCTAAACACGCCTTAACATGTTTAATTAAACGGGCCGTAAACGTGTTGACACGGCACGACACGACCCGCCCATTTATAACACATTTAAACTTAAAAATAAAAATATTTGAAATATTTATAGTAGGTTAGTATTAATTAGATATTGTGGTTTTTGTTAATTTTCTTTATTGGCTTTCTTTTAAATTTTTTTAATTTTTTTTTAATTTTTAGTTAATTGGGTCATAAACGTATCATATGTATGTTATTATCATGTCAACCAGTCACAATACGTTTAATAATCGTGGTAATCGTGTTGTACCATGTTACGCGTGTCATAGGCGTGTCGTGTTCATGTTTGCCTTTCTTGCTCGTTTATTAATCGTGTCGTGTTTGTGTTTGGATTAAACGTGTCGTGTTGTAAACGTGCCGACACGAACACGATTATTGCCACCTCTAATGATGATGGCTACGTGACATGGATCCTCTTGGCTATTTTACTATTGATTTCTTATTTTTAATTCTTCTAAAGTTCACATTCAATATTCTAAATTAATTTTTCTCTAATTCCTTGTTTTTTTAATTAAAATTGCTATCAAATCTTAATTGTCTAAATAAATCAGAAGTGCTTAAACCGTGATAGATAGTAAACCAAAAAAAAAATCCAATCCTTATGGATATCGAAACTCGTACCCCTATTTTATTACTTGCAACCGTTTGTACTTGCACGCAACTTATAGTATACGCTTTGTAACTGTCAAATCTGATCAAAATCATTTTTTTCTACAAATTTGAGACTAACATACAAATATCTACTGGCTGTTTTTTTTTTTTTTTTATTCTTGCAAGAGAAATTGTCAACTTTTTATGTCTGAAAGAAATAAAAATATAATTCTTTAAATATGTCATAAAATGTAAGCAATCTTTTTAACGAGAACCAAAAAAAATAGGTATTAATAGGTATTAATAGATATTTGTATTTCAAAACAACTACAAAAGAAAAAGATTTTGATGAGATTTAATGGTTTTAAAACATATACCTAATTACTCCTACCAAAAAAAGTCCTTAACATCTAACTGAGCGTTTAACAAAGTAAATTATAACTATAATTAAAATTAATTTTGACTAAAAATACTATAATATTATTGTATGAGAGCTTTTTATCGTTGGATTAAATCTCATAGGTGTTAACTATTTTGGCATTCCCTCACATGATTAGCTCGTAAATTCACTATACTTGATGGATCAGATTGGTCAAGCATAAATCACCCGCGGAACATTACCGGATCAGCCGGTCAGCCCACAAGCTCCCCTTGGGGCCATATCTTGAGAATAAGATGATAGGCGAGTGGGGCCCCCACTGCACCAGATCAAAATTCGGTGGGCGCACTAAACGCCGCGGTAACCGTTGGAACCTTTTTGGGGATGAAATGTCCGTTATACCCTTATTGCTGTCCTATCCGTAGTCGGTTGGTCCACGTGGCGAAAACCTGGACCACAGCTGTTGCATGATTGGGTTCTCGTGACTTGTGGATTTATCGCCAGCTTGGCTTGGCATTTTGGGCCCACATAAATTTTGTCCCATAAATTAACAACTTGATTGGCCAGCTACGAAAAAGGTCTTGCTGGTTTGGCAGTACATTAATATCATAGTATATGGAAAATTAGCTTCTGCGTTGAATTTCCTTCTAAATAAATTAATGCTCAGTTTCAATATCCCCTTGCCATTTTTCTGACAGTTTTCTTCATTTTAATTATGAAACCTTTTAAAATTGCTTCTTGTATTAAAATTTCAGTTAAAGCACATCTATAGCGGCTTTTATATTTTGTTGGACTTAAATAATCATTACAATATTGTTAGCTTCTTTTTTTTTTAAAAAAAGAAGAATTTTATAGTGAAGGAGCTCACACTAGACTAGACGTCGTTGATCTCAACTATACGGTTTAAATTAAACTGCATTTTATATAAAGTGAATGTCATGTTCAATGAAATCTTTTTTATTGTAAGAGAATATAAAGAATTAGACCCAATTTTATTTAAAGACATGTCTAATTTCACTCACACACTATGGTTTCAATGTCACAAAACCCATTAATCGGGCATGACCTCTGATTGAGGTTGCTAAGTTTCAAATTAGGCGTATCCTATGAGAAGAAAAAGGAAGGATATGCTTACTTCTAAACCACCTTATTGATAGCAACAATTTGATTTGCTAACCACATCTCCAATGAGTAAAAAGAATCACTATGATGTAATGCTATTTTTGGTGCCAAAGTTCATGTATGCTATAGTTTGTGTCAGAATCAGCATCAATTACAATTATAATATCTATTTAATTGCTTTGAATGATGTATTCACCTTTTCATTTAATAATTAAAATATTAACATTTTAAAATTAAAGTCTTATTTTTAGTAGATTCAAAACTTATTAATTAATATTTGAAAAAAAGAACTTATTAATTAGGACAAAAATTAAATATAGCATTATACATAAGATTATAAAGTATAATACGATAGTTTTATGTTTTCAGATGCCATACATGACATTTTGTATTGAGATGATCTAAGATACCAGCAATTGTAGGTAGAGCCTAAAGATAAACCGACGCTAAACTCCAACTTAAAATGTAAAATTTTCTTAGCGAAAATAAAAGAAAACAAAAAACTTAAGATGTAAAATTTAAATTTTCTCATGTAAAAAATAGAAAAAGGTATCCATAAAAAGAGTCTTATGCTTTGAAGATTATAGTTGGAATCTATAGGAATAATGGTAGTGTGCACTATACACTAATAGAAAATGGACTCTATAAAATAAAGCTCATCTTCTATTAATTACAATATTTAATATTGGTGGTGTCTTTTCATTTTAAGGTACATCCATTACAATATATTTTTACGGCAGGACTTGAAAAAATATACCACTAATATGGTTATATTTTTGAAGCCGACGAATTTGTATAAGAAACTATTTGTTATACATATTTATTTGTTTGATGTGGTTGTGATTATATTCAACCGTCAAAATTATGCTCCTTCCATACGAGGTCGTGCAATTAAAAAAAAAAAAAAAAAAACCCTTACTAATAAAGGGACTCCCATGGTGAAATTGAAAAAGTAACTTGTAGATGGTAATTTGTCTTTCAACTATTTAATTAAGTAATAGAAAAATAATTTTGATCAAATTTAATAGTCAAGAAAAGAACTCTACCAATAACGCCCCACAACGTAGAAAGAACGCCTCGAGATTAGAAAAGAAACCAAGAAATTAACGGACTTGAGCTGACTTGTGGGGGGCTCTGCTCCCTAGTGGGGGCTCCCAAAGCCAAAAAGCGATAGAAGTGCAGAGGCAGTAGCTGAAAAGGGACTATGGCGAGCATTGAACAGGAGTGGGCATGCGCTTCAAAGTAGCAGACCACGAAAAGCGAGGACAGCATGTGACGCCTTGAATGTCGCCCCAACGCCAACGCGGTGCCGGCTTCAACGCCCCCTTAACTCCTTCCCTTCTTCCGTAATTGTGTTTAGCTTTCTTATGTCTCTGTCCCACCCCACACATAATTAACAAGCCTTTTTGGATTGCTTTGCACCCCCATACGCCTTTTGATGAAAAAGAAATGTGGAGTAGCCGTAATTACTTTCTTAGCATAATTAAGATTAGTCCCCACAATCTTATGTTATCCACCATCATGATTCATGACTATTTATTGGGCTAGAGAAACGCCACTCTAGAAAAAGTTGCCAATTTCCACATCTCTAGGGCCGAGTAGCATACTTTTGACTAATAAGACTCGTTAGTTTTTGAGGAAAAGAATATACATACTAAAATGAATTAGGTAATTTATCTGGTGACAATCAAAAAAAATTCTCTATTTATTTTTCAACTGTTAGATCTATAAGAAAAAAAAATAGTGATTTTAATTAGATCTAACTATTTTAAAACAAGCATCAATAATAGGGTTCCGACCAAGGAAGCCCCAAATAATTCTCAATAATTTTGTACTACGTCATGTGAATTCCATAGTAGTGCACAAACATATATATCTTGTTACTAGCTATCATATTTTTATCCATATGTTAAATTTACTTGTTGTAACTTGTGTCCACCATTACTAGTTATGCCTTATAGTTAGTTGACAGAGAAATACAATAGCATCTTTTTGAAAAAGTTTTATGAATTTTCTCATAACTAGTGCATTATGTGCATTAGAGTATCCCCAAATCCCCTAATTGTTCCATTTGAGTGACAAAAATATACCTGTGGCAATTTTGAGTTAAAACCCAAGTGGTTAAAGAATTGAATGCCCCACTCACAGAATATGGTAGCTTAAACTCAAGTGGTTTGGTAGGGATTTGGCTGATTTCTGTATCATTATAAATAAATAAATATATATATATATATATATATATATTACATCAATTGAAATGTTATGTAAATTAAAATATTTTAATCGATGTATTACTAATATTTTAATTGACATATCATTTTAATTGACATAGTATGAGATTATTTGAGAGATTTTAGACGAACAAAGATAGGTGACAAGGATGTCGAATCTATTTGGTGGATATTAAGCCTTAGGTTCAAGTCTATTAGGAAGCGCTTGAAACTATTTTCAAACTACCGATTCAATGTTCATTAGCCCGTGATCAGGTCTTCTCACGACACAAGTAGCTAAAGTTGATTATTCCCCTATTTTTTTTTATAAAAAATTAAGACGTGAAGAATAAAGATTTCCCTCTGTTTTCTTCACTATCATTGGGCCAATAGGTAAAAATAAGTAATGACAATAATTGAGGGAAGAAAAGTTTGGTCCTGCGTTGAGAACATTTCTTTTCCAGATCCTTCGCCAACCTCCTTCACACCAGAATTCCGTGGTTTCTATTGGAGCTAAGGTTGCAAGGGTTTGCTTTCCAAATTTGCATCTTTGTAATTAGGTTCCAAATAGACTTATTTTACCCACCTCAAGTTTCTTTTACTACATTTCCCTTGATTTGAGTGCATG
The DNA here is from genome assembly GCA_025403435.1 of Artocarpus heterophyllus. NCBI lineage: Eukaryota > Viridiplantae > Streptophyta > Magnoliopsida > Rosales > Moraceae > Artocarpus > Artocarpus heterophyllus. The sequence goes on along the minus strand of CM046348.1, from coordinate 7,329,380 downwards.
TCCAAATTACATGCATACTTCCATCACTCAAAATGGAGGGACCTCAACAGAGTGAGAGTTTTTACAACAAAATAGAAGTTAAGGTGGTGCACTGACCACTTTTCAAAATTGAGGATGGTAAGGGAGATTATTGACCGCAATGCACAAGTTTAGTTGGAATTCATAATTTTATTATTTATTATCTTCTTTATTGGACAATAATAAATCATCTCAATAAAAAAAATTATAATAAATGACCAAATTATTGTTATGAAATTAAAATCTAACACAATATTCAAAATATCTTAAAAATGCCCTAATAACATAGTAATTATTTTAATGATACCACATATTGTACTATATAATTACATAGTAATAAATTTAATGATATCATTTTGAGACATTTGTAGAATTTTTATAAACTGGAGTCATATTTTAATTCAATAAACATAATGGGGCTAGTTGTCTCATTAACTCTAAAAAAAAGTAGAAATAAAAAAGACAATAATAAGTCATTAAGCTAATCAATTAAAATACAAAGTATATGGTAAAAGAAGTGTTTTATGTAATGACATTTAAGAATCAAATTTATTTTTATTCTTGTTTACTTTATTAAACACCTGTTGAGATTCAGTTTTACCGTGATTGCCGTTAAAGTAGAAAACTTATTCAAAATCCACATATCATCACTGCTTATCATGTTTCTTCAATAATAAGCAACAAATTAGAATACAAACAACGTCGTTGTCCAAAAGAAAATAAAAAGTAACCCTCATTCCAAAATCTGCAGGATTCAAGCTTCACATCATGAAATTTTTTTTTTCCATTTTAAAAAACTTCATTTTTAATTGCACTAATAACCCAATTCACTCTTTGTTTCAAGAAATAAAGGCGCCGTTTGTTTCATTGGTTCAATCTAATTCGGCTCAGTTCGAATGACCATTACATATCATCATTCCTTATCATGTTTCTTTAGTAATAAGCAACATATGAGAATATAAATAACCTCATTCTCCAAAAAAAAAAAAAAAGTAACCCTCATTTAAAATTAATAACCTAATGCGCTCTTTGTTTCAAGAAATACAGGCCATGTTTGTTTCACTAATTCAGTCTGATTTGGCTCAGTTTGAACGGCCATCATTGTTTGAATTGCTGTTTATTAAAGCAGTTAATTTGAACTAAACAGACAGTTCAAATTGGGCCAAATTGCCTAACATACAATTCAAACCACTCTCTATTTCAACATTTCGAACCAATATTGAATAGTGATTTTATTCATATATATTTGAATTTATAATTTCACACTATTATTTTATATTATCTTTTAATTAAATGAATTTATTTACATATTTCATGTTTATTCGATAACTAAATAATTTTTTCATGTTTAAAACTAGAGTTATCAATACTCATTCAAGCGCAAATTTAGATTGGATATATTGTTCAAATTAACACTTAAACTACACATCCAAACACAAGTCTAGATTACTGTTTAAATTATACGATTCGGATTTTTTTGTTTAAATTAGTAAAGTTCAAATTAATGCAATTCAAACTAGCAAACAAAATGGGGGAAAAAGGTATTCACCAGGAAAAACCATTACATAACTTTTAACAAAAGAGTAGAAAAATGGGTAAATCATCTATATCCATAAATTGCCATCTTATTTCTTTCACTATCTTCATAGTGTAATTTAACACCTCAACATCCCATGGGCCCGCTTGGCGGGACCTTGATATAGCTGGGTTTTATACTCGTTACTCATACGTACTGTTCCTTTTGGGCTAGGTCAATTGATACCAACACTTGACTTAAGAGCCTTATAAGGATGAAGGTCTTTAGGTCAAGTGTTGAGGGATGCAAAAGAAATCTCTAAGGGCCACTAGGTGCCCAGAGAAGACAGTATATATGAGTAACGAGTATAAGACCTGACTATATCAGCCGTCCCGCTAGGTGGGCCCCATGGGAGGTTGAGGTGTTATAATAAAAAGCACATCGTCAGGGATTTCTTTTGTTTCCCCCAACACTTGAACATAAGACCTTCCTCCTTATAAGGTTCTCAAGTCAAGTGTTGGTATCAAGTGATTTTGAACTTGAAGTGACGAATTAATATTAAATGATAATGTTTTTGTCTTTTACCAAAAGATGACTTCTACTGAAAGTTATGAATGGATAAGAAATGTTTAAAGGAACTTTAAAGAGGCTTGTACCAAAACAAAGGTTGCCCACTAATAGTACCGAGACGAAGGTGCTCCAAAGGATGGCACCATGACAAAGGTTACTCGTTAAGTGATGTTGCTTCGGTAGGATTCAATGCCTAGCTACCCTAGATTCTATCGGAGTTACGTGTATGGGTACAACACCAAGGGCCTTAAGATGTAAAAATTGAATAATACATAAGTTATAAAAAATGCTTTCTTATGACTAAGTACAAATGATTTAAAAAATATTTAACGCATTATCTGTGAGATTTAAGATGCCACTTACTAAGCGTTTGCTTATAAGTTTAATTTTTTATATCACAAATAAAGGTAAAAGGAGTACGTAAGTGTGGAGAATGGTGGCATGGATGCAAAATGATGGTGACGGTGGAACCTTGAAACAAATGATCTGTCTAAATAATTTCCTAATATTTAATGCTACTATTATTTTCCGCTATTATGATTTTTGTACTTTGTGGTTTTGAGATCATAATATTTTGTTTATTATGAAATTCGAGAACCTAAAAATAAAATTTGGTTAATAAAGGCAATACCACAAGACTGGTGTTATTCCAATAGTAATTTTCAAATAAAAATTATTATTATCATTATGATTATTATTATTAAGGTTTTGCTAGCTTCTATTTCATTGTGCTTTTTTCATTGATCTAATTATGATAAAATATATTAAATATCGTTAAGTAACAGATAAAGTAACATCCTATAATGGGGTGTTAAATGTAATAAGGGGCGGAGCTAGAAAAATTAGTTAGGAGCAGCAAAATGTATACTAATATTGTCAAGAAAAATTAATGAAGGAGATATAAAACTTTAGGGGGCTGAACAAAATTTGGAAAGGGGCGAAATGTGATTTTTATAAAATTTTATATAGAATATTAAAAGAAAAAAGTTCAAAGGCGACTGCCTACCTTGATATATGTGTAGCTTCGGCCTGGTGTAATCTATTAAAAGTCCTACTTTATACTTATAATCCATCTATCAAAACAATTTCACTGGTGGGATATTTTGATAACTATAAAGCATACATTTTGAGTTCAAGAAAGACGTATGTATCCTTAAAAAAAAAACTACTTTGTAACAAAAAATATCTATATCTAACGAAATATGCATACTTCACAACATTAATTTTATTTTATTTTATTATTTTTTGCATCCACATTCATTTTCTTCTTTGAAAGGATATGCTTCCAAATAAATTAGAGTTCAACCTTTCTTTTTTGGCATTCATGATAATTGAAGAATTAGATGAGATGTTAGTTTCATCATAGTTTAGTTTTTAAACCCATCTCGCTCATAAATAAGGTACACTATGATAAACAATGTCAACCAGGGAAAAAATATTCTAAAATAAGAGGAATTATTGAGGCTAAAGCACTATTAGTGATGATGTTTTTGTTAATATCTTTGTGACATCCTCTCTGGTGGCACTTTCAAAGAGCTGATAGCCCTATGGCTAAGGAGTTGGCGCTACTGTACAATGGCCAGAAAAGGTGAAAAGGTGCCTTTCCTCTTCGAGGACGCGAAGGGTATAGAGGCTCAAGTTTCTTGGCTGCTAGGAACTCTTGGGCATTCGGTGGCTGCTTGTCCTTGGAAGCAACTATCCTCAAGGTTAGTAGGGATGAGTGGCAATAGGTGGCTCTCACTCACTAGAGGTCTAAGTCCTCTACGTTTTTTATTGGCTTATGGGTGCTATGGCTCCCACATGTGAGAATATTGTCCTTAAAAGCCATTGCAGTTGGGCAACAACTTTTTTTCAAGTAACAAATTTTCTTTTACTTTGTGTTCTTTTTGTTGGCGATCGATTCTCATACTTTTGCCATTTGGTCACAAATTATGGGGTTGGGGGTTGGGTTTCTTCTCCAACCATTGGTGCTATTCATAAGGCGTCAACTTTGCAATTAGATGCGGATTTACTCTTTTTCCAAAGCTAATTGACCCATTGCATATAGTATATGCATTTTATTTAAGGCTGGCAATTCGGGTCCACGGGTCAAGTTTGGGTCGGGTTGAGCCCTTATTTAAACAGCCAACAAGCCAACCTGAACCCGACCCATGACCTGACAGGTTAAAAAAAGCCCAACCCGAACACGACCTGACGTGTAGACGGGTTAACCCAACCCGACCTGTGCAACCCGCCAATATGCTACTTTGTGCATATTTGTATTGACACGACACACTGACCCGCTAAACCTGATAAACCCACAACATGATAGACCCAAGAGGAAAACAAATCATCAAAAAAGTTAACAAAACTTTGTATAAGTTTAACAAAAACAAATATGCTAGAAATTAGAATCATGTCAAGTTGGATATACAACAAATGTTAGACTAATTTGACACATTAAAATTAATTTCAGGTTATATGGGTTACATTAAGGTCACACGAGTTCAATTTGGATTACACGAGTTGATTAACAATTTTTAGGTTAATTTTCACGTCAACTTGATTTCGACACATTTTTGACGGGTTATTTTGGGTTGATTTCGTGTTGATTCAGGTTGACTCGAACCCAACCCGTTTTTTGTGCGGGTCAGACGGGTTCGACCCAATTCCAACCCGAGGCCTATTTTTTCAACCCTAACCTGCATTTTTCGTGTCAGGTTCGTGTCGTGTCATCGTGTCGTGACCCAAATTGCGGCCCTAATTTTATTGAACCAAGGTATCACTCTAAACTTACAAGAATTCCACTCTAATTGCCAAAATGTAGTTTTACAAGTGATCTTATTGTAAACCTTTATTTGAAACATAATGTCTAGTAAGTTTCATATATTGTTTCTATTATAAACTGAGAATATATATATATATATATATATATATATATATATATATAATTAGTAAAGCACTCTATTCAAAAAGTTATCCAATTTAAATTAGACAATGCTAACATCAATATTGCTTAAGGCACACTGACAATATTGATAGTCTCATAATATATGCACCACCTAATTTGAATTTAAATCCAATAATTACGTTTAGTAGCTTCGTAAAATACCTATGGTTGTTTCTACTACAGAACTTCCCGATTAAATTTCACACGTGGATAAACCACAGAATTGCAGTTGCTGATCTACTCCAAGGTTGGTATATTAGGTCAACCATAATTCTTGTCCATTGTAATTTTTAGCTAAAAAAAAATATGCCTTCGTAATCTTGAGCAATTTCTTGTCAATTGTAAAGTTTCAAATATGGTTTAATCATCTTCTAATGGTAATTTCTCACCCCTGCTCCTACCATTAAGGTCTTCACTTTGAATTTCCGGCTCCATTTAAAAAAGAAAAAAGAGAAGGAAGGAATGTTAGATTTTTTAAATTTTTTGAAACTTTTTGATGTAAATATCTTGCTTTGAAAATATTTAGAATAAATATATGGCAAATTAATGATGTAAATAAGTTATCTACTTTGCATATAATAAATATTCACATTGTAAGCAATGTGATAAATACATTATTTACACCATAAATATACTTATTGTGTAAATAAGAATTATTTATACTGTAAACAAAGAGGTGAATAAATTATTAACATCATAAATTTTACATTTACTACAAATATTTTTAAAACACATTATTTATTGCAATTAGCTTTAAAAAAGTGACATTTCTTACAATTTTTGAAAAAAAAAAAAAAAAAACGTAGACGTTAATGAATTTGGCCCCACTGCTAAAATTGCTTATAATTTGACCACTTTGAAAGTTTTAATCACTCTCTACATGTTGATTTTTATCCACGTATGGTTGGATGCATACTATTATCTCTTAGTTTTATTTATTTTTTAATTTGTCTCTTTATTTTTAGAGACAAGAAAGATATTTTGTAAATTTAGAAAAATTATTTCAATTTTATCCTCTTACTTTGTGAATAAAAATGAATAAAATATCAAAACTACCCTTAAATAGCTTAAGAAAACTATTTTATAAATTTTAAAAATTAAAAAAGAAGAAAAAATTATTTTTAAAAAATATCTTGAGTTGTATGTTTTTTAAATGCTAGAATAATCTTCAAATTACTTTCTCAAGAAAAAGTAATTTTTAGAAATATATTCAATCTAATTAAGGGTATATTTATCTTTTTCGCTTATGCTTTTGTCAATAAAGCGTGTTAGGGATGAAAATGATATAAGTTTTTAAAATTTAAAAATAGGTTTGTAGTTTCTAAAAACATAAAGTAAATTGAAAAATTATTAAAATTTAAAGGTATGGTTATGTAATAATCCATTTTTAAGTAGACGTTGCATAATTAAAATCTCAAATAAATAGCAAAATGAACCATATTCTTATATAAACTTATAATTTTACTCCTAATTTTTGAACTCCGAACTCTTAAATTGAAATAAACATTATTACAAAATTATTTCATTTAAAAGAAAAAAAAATTAAAGATACAAATAGATAAAAGAAGGTAACAAAAAAAATGATTGCATTTCATTCTAATTCAAAAAAATTTTTAAACTCAAACCCCTCAAAATATTTCTAGCTTTGTCATTGTACATGCTTGAGACTTAGCCTAATGGTAAATCTCTAGTCTTTAATAATGAGATGTAGTCAAATTCCCATCCTCAAATTAAAAAAAAAAAGAGTAATGGATATTCCCTTAAAAAAAAGAATAAGAAAACGAAGAAGGAAGAACACTCGTGAACATTTACTAGAACCCAAAACAAGCTGTCTCTCATTTCTTTTTTTTGTACTTATTCGGAGTTACAGTACAAGAGCCATGCCAAAAGTAAAGTGTGTGACGAGGGAAGAAAGAGATGACAAAATACATTTCTGACAGAGCGTCTATGAAAAAACAGCATATTTTTTTATAAAAACATTTCAGCTAGAGTACAAAAAAAAGTACAGAAGCTAAATTCCAAATACTAATTAAAACATTTGGAACATATTGTTTTAGCCAGTTAGATCAGAAGCTAAAGTCCAGAACATTTGGAGACCGCATCATTTGCTTAATAAAGGCAGCAATGTTTTCAGCGGTGTGTTTTGTATGTTCTATATTGTTTCTATTATATTTGTAATAACAAAGATGGTTTCTTTATCGTCAGATTTAATGAGTATGGATTAACCGCTCGTAGAAAGCGATGCTTTTAGTTATGTTCTACTAGATCTATATCTAGCCTTGATCATTTATGTTAGAATAGATTTGCATCTAGTCCGGGTCATTTTGCCTCCACTACAAAGATCTTAGGTTCTACTGATTGGTTTTGCTAGTCGATGAACTGCTGCAACGAGCCTTTGTTGAGCTCTATGTCAAGTGGTGTTTCTTTTTCGGTTCGAATACGTATTATTTGTCCTTTTGCGCTTAATTGTATTCTTTGCTTGTCCCATCATAGATGGAAACAGCACCAGTCGGAGATAGTCTATGTTAGCTTAAATGACTTTGTTTGTACCTTAATAGTTTAAATGAAGTTTCTTTATTTCAAAGAAAAAGAAAAGACTTCTTTTTTTTTTTGGCACTCTCTTTGTGGATACAATGCCATAATCTACCACCAACGGATACATATATTTGTCAGTAGTCATTCATAGAGAAATTATGGCAAGATATTCAATCAACTTTGTTGGTTTTGCTTATTACATGAATGGTGGGAGTTGTCAGATTGTTATCCAAATTGAAAGAGAAAGAAAAAGCTTTTTCATAAACACCTAACATCCCATTTTCCATTGCGGCGCTTGGATGAGGCCTCTATGACTAAAATGAGTTTAGGAATAATTGGTGGGTCCATAGGATATGCAAATGGTAATATCTGAAAAATCATGCCATATGAAGTTATAGGGGCCCAGTGAGTTTCAAAAGTCAGTCTTGACAGCTTAGCGAGAATGTGTGTACTTTGTCCAGAGGGGCAAGGCATCCAGTGATGGGTTAGACAATTGACAAAATGTGTACTCAACGTAACAACGTGGACCTAAAATTAACCTTTGTTCTCTTTAAGGCAGTTGCCGTGGGCTGAATGACCAACCAGAGTTGCCCCACAAAGATGGTGATAGGTGTTTGATGACTTTATGGTATTTGGTTGGGCCTACCCTATAGTGTCTCATGACAAATTCGCCTGTGACTTGTCCGCTTGTCTAATTTGTTGGCCTAATTAAACATCACAGTGGTCGTCACACCATATTGAGCCCAACATTTTGTAACATAAATGGGCCTATGAAATTTTGGAAAATTATAAGAACGAAAATAGTAGAAAATACATTTTTTTAGAACTAATTATAGTAAATATCAAGTTTTAAAAATATTTACAATAAATATCAATTTTATAATGTAAATAATTTATCTACTCTTTGTTTATAGTGTAAATAATTCTTATTTACATAATAAATAGGTTTATGGTGTAAATTATGTATTTACCTCCTTATTTACAATATAAATATTTCTTACTTACATAGTAAATGAGTTTTTATATTGTAAATTTGACATTTACTACAAATATTTTCAAAACTTCATATTTATTTTAAAAAATTTTAAAAATCTAATATTTTCCTCATTCTTCCTTATAAGAAATATATCATATTTTTTTAAAATTTTGGAAGAAAATGTCATAAACAATTTAAGATTTTAGTAAATATCGTATATCAATCTGGCTATTCAAATTAAACAATTATGTAGATCAATATACCTTCAAATTATGTAGATCAAATATCATATATCATGTGTGGCTCACATGGGTCTATTTTCGTTACTTTAACTAAAAATTGGACAGAGTGAGCAACATGAGGAGATATGAAAGTTTGAGATAATAAAGATATTTAAAGTTTAGAGAGAAAAGTGGGAGAGACTAAGACCTCAAACTTTAGGAGCCATAAGTGTTAATAACTCTTAGTTTTAATTAACATTCCCAAAATTAATTATTTCCCTCAATCTTCCTAAAATTTCGACCTTTGACTAAGAGGAAAACAAAGGACTGCCATTTGTGTCACTCCTGGTCAAATGGATCAGATTTTTATCGCACCAATAAGGGCCAGTGAAATGGGAGAAAGAAACTCACATTTCCGAAATACCAGTTTTGTCGAATTTTTAACTCTATGATTCTCAAAGAAATTGTCAAAATCTCAGCTCGTGATTTTTAGCTTCTTGATCCCCGGCTTCGTCAATCTGAAGTCTGGTGTACAGAAATTCGCCGATTCTCGTTTGTCTGTATTCTTGATTAATCAGAAAAATTTAGAGCGTATTTGAAAACATAGGTTCAAGCTACGTGTTTGAATTGAAAATATTCTAGTAATTTTCTTTAAAAAAAATACTATAATAATTCAAATTTTGTTAAAAAAACACTAGTAAAATTGGTTTGAAAAGTTTTGATTGAAGGTATGTTTCCAAATGGGCTCTTAGTCCTTATTTCATATTTATCTTTTGTGAAATGTGATGAAATATGGTAAAGTATAATGAATTTCTGAGCTGAAATATGCTAATTTGCATAAAATCAGTGACAATTCTAGAAAACTAAAGTATTAAGGAACTCATAAGGACCAAAAAAAAAATATACCAGATAATAAAGTTGAACTCACTAGATTGCTAAAACAAAGTTTTGAGTGATTTGAATGTGTAGAAAATGAAAAGTAGTCTGCCAGATTACAAAGATGAACTTATGATACAACTGAAATGGAGTGAGTGATTTTAAACTGTAGAAATAAAATATAATCCTCCATATTACAAGATAAACTTACTAGATTACAGAAACTAAGTTTGAATAATTTAAAATTTTTTGAGTACTCAAATACACCTATTGGGTTAACATGAGTCAACTCTGAAGGTCTTTAACATGTTATTTTCTCTTCTTGTGCGTAGATGGAGAATATTAATGCTTTTGTTAATTACAATGATGGTATAGTGAGAAGAATAAGTATGTCGACTTCAAGATAACGAGAATCTTAATGAAATATTTTTCAATATATTTTACTGTTTATTTTATTTTTGTTTTTTGTTTTTTTATTAAATTCTAGGTGCTTTATTGAAATATTTTTCTCTAATTTTCTCTTCTTAGAGTATTTTGTTTTTGAAATTCTTATGATTTTTTTAAGTGACCTATAAAGATAACTTTTCTAGAATCTGGTCATATTTAAGTATTTATTTTTTTCATGGAACCCTCTTTATTACTATTTTTACATAAAGACCTTTTTTCTAATTTGTCATTGTTAAAGTAATTTTGTTTTCAAATGCGTTCCTATTTTAATTCTTTTTTTTAGCACCTCCCATGATATACTTTCTAAATAACTTTTTTTTTTCCCCTAATCTTTACTGCTCAAATACATTTCACTTATATATACAAATATATTATTCAACCAAAAACACTTTTGTATTGATAGTAACATTTCAATATATTTTACTTAAAAAATTACTAAACAAATCTCTTGTAGTATAATTACATTGAAAAAAAAAACTAAAATTAGAACTTGATATTTTAAAGATTTTTAGTATTTTTCAAATTATTAGTTTACGCCTCCTCCTGAAACAAAATTCTAGCTCCACCACTGCACATACCAGACATGCAAGACATGAAGGACCAATACGCTTCACAGCAAGCTACGAAAGGGTATGGAGGGCCAGACAAATTTTATAGAGAAGGATCGCACCTGATGATCCTTTGGAGAAACTCCTTTGCTTCACTACATGTTAAATGATGCAAATCCAGAGTTCGTAACTTAGGACAATTCGGGATAGTAGTTTGAGTTGAAAAAGGTGTATATTTAGAATTATGGACTGTTAATGTATCTGTCACTGTTATATTTGGAAGACTATGAGGCAATACTTGTGTCATGTATAATTTTTTTATTTTGAAGGTGTAATTTTTTTTTTATGCCTTTAATTTGAGTCAAATTTTTCTTATATGCACTAATGGTGCCATGGGGCAACTGCACCTGTCTCTCCTCGACTCGAAGGCCCTCTTACACTTTAACCCCCGAAACAAAGACTTTGTGCTAAAAAAAAAAAAAAAAAAACTTATTTTGAACACCTCAAATTTTCAACTGCACCTGTCTCTCCTCGATTCAAAGCTTCCTTACACTTTGACCCCAATACAAAGACTTTTGCAAAAAAAATTTCTTATTTTGAACCCCTCAAATTTTCAAATTGCAATATGTATGGTGAAAATTTTTTAAAAATCTCAACGATACATCAAATTTGACTTTTGATATACTCATATTTCAAGTTTTAAATTCCAAATAAATCCAAAACCAACCACGATAAATATATAGATTCATAATTTTGTGAGCCACAAAATTTAAAAAGTATATTAAACTCAATTAAAGTTAGTTGTATGGTCATTTTCATAAATGTTTGGTAGCATTGGTTAAAATTACTATGACATATGAGAGTTTTACATATTATAGTTTATTTTTTTATGACATTACAGCACGTAAAAATTTTATATTACGGTAATCAAAAGTTTTAGTTGAAATAAAAATAGCAAGACATCCTACTTTGAAGTTTTAGTTCATTTTATACCCCTAAAATAAATCCTGACTTTGCCATTACTTATATGTACTAGCCCATTAGTAGGATGGACAAATTGGCAAATAGAATTTAAATAGAGACTTCAATCACACAACTAACTACTTTTCTCGAAATAAACATATGGCAGGGGTGATTCGTTCCAGAGAAATAAAAAATCAAAATGTTCAAATTCAAGTCAGAGTTTGATTCGTGGGCATGTGCAACTCGAACTTAATTATTAATTAATTTGGCAACCCAATATGGAAAGTAGACATTGTTCATCAATTGGACTTGCAAATGATTAGAATCACATGATGTCAACCTTTTATTTCGTTTTTTATTTTTTGTTAAACAAAGCAAAACACAGAACTGTTGGTCTCATTTTTCCGCAGAGGCTTAACTGGTCATGTCAACTTTAGTGCATATGAAAAACCTTTTTTATTTTTTATAATGTTAAAATTTTATTACTTATAAAATTATAAGATCAATTTAATATGTAATATATTTTTTACACTTAAATTTATTTTTTTTAACAATAGAGTTATAACTTTTACAATATTAAATAAAATTGCTCAGTGTGGATAGAGATCAAAGAGTGAAAAGCGTGTAATCAATAAGTAAGAGTACTTGCTTGAATAATCAGCTGTTTGGTTGAGGGTTTTCATTACTAACTTAGTTATAAATAACGTAAAATTTTTATATGTTATAATAATAATAAAAAAATTACTACAATATAAAGCTCTTATATATTACAGTACTTGTTAGATTGAGAAAAAAAACTTAATCATGTCGACAAAAATAAGTAATATTTATTCCAACAAATAAATGATTAAATAATGACTATTACAGTTGACTAAGTCCACTATGCAAATTTAAAGTGACACTTGAACACCTTGTCCGTACTAGGAGTTCGCATGCCAACGTCAACAAGCCACGGAAAGCATTTTAATTACAAGGCTAGGCTAGGGATGGTAAAATGAGTTGGTGGGTCGGGTTCGTGTCAAGTTGAAGTTAATTTTTACAAAATTAGATCGACACTAACTCGATCCGTGATACAAACAGGTTGAGAATTCTCAACCCTAACACGACCCGTTTTGACACGAGTTGACACTAACACGACCATGTCAACCCGTTTCTTATGCACAGTGTCAAAAAAAATGACCTGTGACCCGTTTTTGACCGGTGACCCGATTATGACCCGCAACCCACCTCTAACCTACCCACATTAATATATATAATATTAAACAAAATAAAATTAGAAGAGTTTCATACCACTTCAACAAGAAGATAAGTGATAAGAGAGGTATGAATTGATATTTTAAGAGCTTATATTATATATGAAATAATATTAATTTTTTTAAAGTTAATTAATTAAATACAAGTCAGAAACGGATCATTTTAGTGTTAGACGGGTTGACCCAAACACGACCCGTTTTTTGACGGTTCAGTTTCGAGTTGACACTAAAATAACCTGTGGTCAAATTTTTCGACACTATCCCGTAAAAAAACGTGTAAGATTCGTGTCGTGTCGTCGTGTCGCAACTCGTATTTCTGGCGTTAAGGCTAGCCAATGTTTCACTACTACTTTTTCCCCCGATTTTGCATCTTTTTTTTATAAATATTATCTTATATAAACTATTATTTATGTAATTTATAAAACTCACTAATACTTTCCTCAATGAAGTCAATAATACGACAAAAACTGTTTAATACGTTGCCGTATAGATATCTTTCATTTCTATAATGTCGCAGCAGAAACCGTGCAAGAAGGGAAAAAAATGCCGAGTGACAAATGGGTAGGACCGTGTCAAAACTGCAAGTACCAAACGAAAATTCCAAAAACCCTACAATTCATGAGCTGTTTGGCTCTTCCCATAACTTATCACCACCACAATGTCTGTAAAACCTCCCACAAAACCCGTAATGGCTAAAAAGACAAACAAAAAAAAGACAAAAAGCCACGTGTCAACCGCAACACGGTCCGTGTAGATACATAATCATTCGCATCCCGTGGGAGGTCCAAGTCCACGCTGGCAAGCACAAACAGCGCTTCTCTTACAAAACAGGCTTTTTTCATGCTGAGTTGTCATTTCGTACTCATAAAAAACAATAATAATAATTAAAGAAAAACACTTTTCTCAACCCCACGGAATAATTAATGAATAATACTCTCCAAAAGCTTTGTTTTCGCAGAGCTTTGAGAATTTTTTTTTTCCCCGAATTAATCCCATTTCATTTCTTTTTGGTACGAATTTCTAGAAAACGACCGATTCGATGTCGAATCCCGAGGACGGCGCGAAGAAGCAGAGCCACGTCGGATCCCCAAAACTTGCGCCGACGGCCCCACAAACGGCTGACGTTGAGAATCCAACGACGGCGGAGACGGCCGGTGTGGGAGTGGCAGGGATTCTACGGCGGTGGAAGAGGGAGGACTTATTGAGAAGAGGTTCCTTGGCTTTGAGAGGATTGGCTTTTCTTTTCTCCCTCCTTTCTTTCATAATAATGGCCGGTAACAAACACGGCGATTGGAAGAACTTCGATCGGTACGAGGAATACAGGTAAATCTATCATTAATTTTTTTGTTTTGTATTATATTTTTTTATTTATTTTTATGATCGTAATTGGAAGTGATTTTTGATTTGGAAATGTTATTGTAGATATGTTCTGGCAATAGCCATTTTGTCGACGTTGTACTGCGGAGGGCAATGTTTGCTAAAAGTCCAGGAACAGTCTACCGGGAAATACCTGTTCCAGCGTTCGTCGTCGGCTTTGTTCGACTTCTGCGGCGATCAGGTTCGTTTTGGGTCACCGGTCCTCTTTCCTTGTGTGCTGTTTTTTTTTTGGTAATAAATATGTTAATCATTAATGAAGATGAGATTTTCGTTTTCATATTGATAATTAGTTGATCATACTTGCGGGTTTACAAGTGTCTTGTGTATATTCTTAATTTTTATTTTGGTCGGAGTTTAAGTTCTGTAGTGTTAGGGTTCGTTTGGTTCAAATATTTGTATAAAAATTTAAATTTTTATAAAAAAAAATATTATAATAAAATTATTTAAATCATGATTTGAGTATCGAAATAAATAGACCTTTATTGATTCTTTGACATTCAGGGTCTTACAGTTGAATTTTTTTAATATAATTTGAATTAATTTTTGTTATAGTAATTTTTATATAAATTTTAAATTAAAATTTTTTATAGTTCAAACTATGTTCTTAAAATTCAGAAGAATTTGACAAAAGGGTAAAAAAAAAAAAATCTTAACTGAGGAAATGATCTTTTTTTTTACATAAAAAAATACGTTTTTTTAAGCAAGTAAACTGTCAACGAGACAAGGAACCTTAAAATGGTGAAAAGAAAAAAAAATGGAGTAGTTTTTATACCCAAAAAGCATATTTTTTGTGTCAAAAACTACAAAAAAAAAAATTATTTATCCAAAATCAATTTTTCTTAAAGTTATTTTTCAAAATCCCCCTTAAAACTCTAATGGTTTGAATTTTTATTTTAAGTTCATAATTTGATAAATATGTTTACTGTAGAATTAGGAATTGCGTTTGCAAAAAAGGACGAGATCAAGGAATATGGTAGAAGGTCCCATGATTATGTGTACACATGCTAGTGGGCCACTCCAAGCCTATTAGCAAAAAACGAGCTATCTTTTTTTTTCCTTCTTTTCTTTGCCTTATTTGTTTTTCTTTTCATTTTTTTTTCAAGCACCTTATTTTATCAATCAAGAATTTCATGAAAAAAATATGAAATTAGATTCCACTGAAACGACCCAATTTTTTTAACCTTCAAAGTTTTATCAAATTTTGTATAGAGTTTTTATGTTTTTTCAATTTGATATAATTATGACACGGTCTAAAAAGTTTAAAAGTACGTCACAACAAGAGACCTTTTCTCTAGTCCTGCCAAAGAATTTCGTCAGTTACAAGTATCATACTGACGAATATTGTGAGATTTATATACTACTAGGATAACATACTTTAATAAACGTTCACTTTGTAGTTAAATGGGTCTATCATGCAACACTCCCCACTTTTTAATACTTAATTTCCCAATTGAGCAATAAATTATGGAGAAAGAAACACAAAACAACAAGAAACTTTAGTTGACTCCTTCTTCAAATTCCAACTTACTTTGTTTGCAAGTAAACGTTTTGAAGTTTGACAAAAATTGGTTGTTTGCAGATTGCAGCATACCTCTTGATATCTTCAGCATCATCAGCTGTTCCTATGACAAATAGAATGAGAGAAACACAAGACAACATATTTACCGACTCTTTAGCCGCGGCAATTGCCATGGCGTTCCTAGCTTTCTTCGCGATCGCGTCATCAGCTGTCGTTTCGGGACACAAGTTATCAAATCAATCTTATATCTGATCTTGCTATGATCTTTTAATTTGCTCTACTTCAACGATTCTTTTGTTTTGTTTATCATTTTTCTCAATACATGTACCACACTGTGTTTAGATTCATGTGTTGTATAAGAGGATTTTTAAGCTGCACATTCACAACTCTTTTGGCTTTCTTTTTTTTTTTTTGGTGATTTGGATTGTGAGTAATTTCTCAGGCACAACCCATCTGTGCATAAACAAATGCCTTTCATGCTCCACAGATTAAGAGAAATATGTGATTATAGGCTTGACAGATTGTTGGTATGAAAAAACAGAGTGCTTTTACCTTCTTAATGCAAGTTCAGCTCTAACATGGGCGTTTAGAGATTGAGATTTTATTATTATTTTTTCCTTTTTGAAGGTTTATGCTTTAAAGATTTGTCTTTGTTTCGACTGTTCAGTATTAGCCCGTTTGTAGCATAATTTTTTAGGTCATAGCCAAATTAGGCCCCTGTCCCATGCCAACCTCCCAAATTTCAATATGTCACATTTTTCCCGCCTAAACTAATTGATTTTGAGCATTTATAGCCCTACCTTACATAAAGATTGGAAACCAAACGAAATAGAAGAAATGGTGACCGGATGTATAGTTTTTGAATAAATAAGCGGGAGTAAACCCTCCTTTTGCCTTTCTAGCAGCCCAACTCATCTCCGAGTTTTGTTTTCCGACGTTAGAGATTTGACAACAGGAACATCGAGGGTCATGAAATTACCAAACCACAGCGGCCATAGAATCAAGGCGCACGTATTTTCGAAGCTGAGAAATCTAATTACTTTATTTTATGAAATTGGAAAAACATTATGAAGAATGAGTACAACAAGTGAACTTTGCTATCAGTTTCTTAAGGCCTTTTTGTGGCTTCTTTGCACACTTATGTTCTACAAGCAACAAAAACTCATCCTTCAAAAACTTGCTCCTAAGTTTACAGTGCTCTAAAACGAATAAAAAAATGTAACTTGTTCTACAAGCAAACCCTCTGACATGAAAATACCACTGCCTATGTAACTATACATTGGAACTTGTACATATTTCTAATTGATGTAATATTAAGTTGATCAAACGAGTTAGCAGTAAAACTAAGCTAGAAACGAATCAAAAAATGACTCATCCTTCTGCTCCTTGTTCCTTTCTTCCTTGGCCTTAAAGAACAAGCCCTCGGGCTCAGACTGTGGAACATACATGCCAGCTGGTTTGCCAAAGCTGGAAAATCCAAGACTCCCCTGACCCTGCAGCATTTGCAGGGTGTATGGCGGCGGAGCTACTGAGTTTGGCAACCTTGTGTTTAAAACAGAGCTCGAGTAAGTTGATTGGTTAGAGTGATTGGCCAAAGGCATGGGCCTCAGGGGCATCGTCACGGCGTCATTGGTGGTGTTATTAGGTGCGGGCCTGCTCATGGCATAGTTGCTGCTGCCTCGGGCTGCGGGAACATCGTGGTTGTGTTTTCCTTCATATGTGGTGATCACAGCCTTCATATCATGTGATGCTCGCTCTACGTGTTTTCTTACTGGACAACCCGCCGATGTGCACTTATAGTAGCTCCTACAAAATGGACCAAAAAAATTAAGTTTGAGAATAATGCTAGCAATTGATCACCAATGAAGATGTTAGGTCTTTTTTAGTATAAAAAAAGCTTAAACTAAAATTTCAATTCAACCCAAATAGAATGTCTTTTAATGTGGAAAACAATGTCATTCTACAAAAAGACACTTTTAAACACCTTAATAAAGCTACCGACCAACAAAGAGAAGCATTTTTGACTTGTCATTAGTAAATCAGTGGTCAAGTATGTATACCTTGGGTTTGGATTTCCCTTGACTACTTTCTGCCCATACTTCCTCCATCTATACCCATCATCCAGAATATCAATTTCACTCGTTGTCTGCACTACAACTCTAGGTTCTTTCACGGTCCTATTTCCAGAAGCTGAAAACACCTCATTTTCATTTTCTCCTTTCCTGCAACAAAAATTGAAAAAGATCAAATTACACCGACTTTCCCAACTCACTTTAATATATATATATATATATATATATATTTGCAAAACCTACTCATAGTGCTTCCTGATGCTGGGAGCACTAATAATATCTAACACCACAATTAATAAAAGATGCATCTCATCTGTGAGATATATATTGTGAAAATTATCTTTTATTAGTTAGCAGTGTCAAACATCATCGGTGCATTAAAATCCCCCTTGAAATAGCTTGTCTTTTTTTGAGCTTACCATCTTTTGGCTTCAGGTTCGTTGTCATCGAAATCTCCTCCGGAGTTAAAAGTAGGCGAATTTCGATCAAAATCTTCCTCCCCGACGGAGTCCAAAGAATCCTCATGCGCCACGTTGGAGATAGCGTGTCCTGACTGATCAGAATTAACTCCTGAATTTGTGTACGAAGAAGTTTGCACCCCATTTGATCTTCTGGTGGACTGAGGCTTAGGATGGTTGTGACTTCCTTTGTACACAATTTCAGTGATCTGTCCATCCAAGGACCTCTCAACTTTCTTCTTCATTGGGCAATTGGGATTTGTACACTTGTAATAGCTACGCGGATTTTCACTTCCTTTCACTTGCTTTTGCCCGTACTTCCTCCAATTGTATCCATCTTCTGATTTTTGCTCCCTAACGTATTGAGAAGGTTGACCATAATGGGGTTCTGAAGGAACAACAACACTATTCTGATTTGCTGGGTATTCTGACTTCACTTCAGATTTCGCCATAGAGAAGGTAGTGTTTTGGTTTTTGGGTTTGTCGTTGAAATCCCATGCTTCTTGTTGCCTCTCCATGGATTGTTCCTGTTGGAAAAACAAGTATAATGTTATAGTCCCAGAAATGATAATTACAAACGCATATGTCGAAATTTTGTTGATTCCGTAAATTGTTTTGTCCTAATCTTTTTATCCTCAAAGTTATAATCTAGTTTCAAAATGACATATATCATTTTTTTTTTAATTTCTTCAAATGTTATTCTAGAAATGAAAATTTCTTAGCTATGACATCACAAAAAATTTGCCCATGGAGACGAAAAATTTGTTGTCTTGGTATAATTTATGATAATTTCAATTATATATTGAAAAAGAAAAAAGAAAATTTTGATGTAGTTTAGCGAGAACGCCCTGCATAAGGGTCCAAGAAAGAACAAAAAGTCTTGGTCTTCTCTCAAAAAATATCCAAACGAATTAAATATGAGGCAATAAGGAAGTAGAAAACG
This sequence comes from Artocarpus heterophyllus, assembly GCA_025403435.1. Lineage (NCBI taxonomy): Eukaryota > Viridiplantae > Streptophyta > Magnoliopsida > Rosales > Moraceae > Artocarpus > Artocarpus heterophyllus. The sequence goes on along the minus strand of CM046348.1, from coordinate 7,310,159 downwards.
AAAGAAGGAAAACAAGACATGAAGGAAAAACAAAACCCAAAAATTAAATGTCAAAACTTTGAAAGGAGCTATATTAAGAACCTTACCACCGAAACCGTGTTTCCAGAGGATTGGAAGTTAAACGACGACGTTGTTGAAGCAGAGCCAGACTGGGGTTGGAATGAGAAATCAGAGAAGAAATTATCTTCCCCTTCAATTTCTTTCTTCTTGTCGTTTGAATTACTCCTCCAGTCAAAGGCTTGGCCAGCAAAAGCCCCAGTTGTTGGAGATGGAAGAGCCTAAAGTAGAAGAACAAACAGACCAAAGTAAGAAAGACCCTCATAAACAAACGACCCAACAAAGCTATACAAATAAATTTTCTTTCTTTATTAAACAAAGAGAGAGAAAAAAAAAACCTTGAAAATTGTAAAAACTTACATTTGAAACTGAGAGGAAAATAGGGGAATTCAAAAAGTCAGTTGGGCTAAAACCAGGGGCTGTGTTAGCCAAGTATGAAGAAGGAGAGAAAGGAGAAGGAGGAGAGAGAGGAAGTGAAGGAGGTTGAAGGGACTTGAACCTTGGAATTTCAATTCCATTTTGGTCCGAGAATCCCCACATAAGGCTACTATTGCTATTGTTGCTGTTATTGTTGTTGTTTTCACGGTCAATATTTTCCATGTTCAAGTTGTTGTTGTTGTTGTTGTTGGAGAGGAGGTCAGTGAAAGAAAAAGTCATGAAATTTTTTTTTTTTTTTTCTTGGCTTTTGTCTTCTGAGGATGAGAGAGTTGTGGGTTGTGGTTAGAATATATATAGAGAAGTGTTCAAAGTTTTATATTGTACATAATATATATATATGTTTGTATGTATATATATATATATATATATAAAATAAAACCCACTGAGGAAGGCAAACAGAGGAAAATGAAAGGAGTATTGTAGCGATGCATTTTGGGGGACTTGCATACAAGGTTCCTCCAAGAAGCTTAAGAGCCTTTTTCTTTGACCGTGGAAAAAGATTTGGTCAAAGCTTGTGGGTTTGACTTGACCGGCTAAGCCTTGGCCCAAGTGGCGGCTCAAGCCCAGGTGGAAGGCTGTAGAGCCCATTATCATATGTTGCCACGTGGCAGTGGACTCGGCTGTGACGCTTTACAGCGGTTGATCTAGGTGGGACCACGTTGTGGTGTTGCTTATCCAACGGTTCCAACTTCTAAGGCATCAATCCTAGGACAAAAGAACGAAACTTTTACGTTTGAATCTTTTGACAATCTTTTGGTGGGACCAAATGGGGTAATGGAGCCTCATCAAAACAATAACAATAAAAATAACAATAACAAAATTAAGGAAATAGGGAGTCCGTATAACTTTTAAAAAATGATTCATGAATTAATGGCCTCAGGTCCGTTTGGTTCGAGTATTTGAATAGAATATTTAAATAAAGATTTAAATTTTTATAAAAAAAAATACTGTAGAAAAATGATTCGAACCGTGATTCAAGTATCGAATCAAACGGGCTCTTAGAGATTTAATGAATTAACTCTATTTTTTTGAGACTTAATTGACTATATTCTTAGAAAAATAAAAGACTTCATTCATGGTTAGTTATTACTCTCTCTCTCTCTAAGTGTGTTGTTATTTCCATTAATAACTTACATGTGTCTCATTCTTTCCTTCAAGAAGAAAACGCATCTCATTTCAACCAAAACAAAACAAAAAAGTTTCTAGGCTAACTGAAGACTAAACTCAAAGCATCATTTTTTTGAAGAGGAGAAATGTAACACCCGTATTTTTAACGGGCATAATTTTGTAAAATTTAATGAATAAAATGTGACTATTTAAAATTACTAAGTTGTTTATGATCATTTAAAAAAAATACCATTTTAGTATTTTCTTACCAAGTCTTCCTAAGAAACATTCAAAACTTACCAACACTTACTTCTACCAATCTTGTCTCCCTAAATTATTGCTCAATTATATAGACTTCTTCTCATTTTGCTAAAGGTATCCGAAGGGGACATTGAATTATTTTCCGTCAATTCATAGAAGACATGGAGATATTTCTCAACCACCTAATTAATTATTTCCTTATCTTCTTCTATAATTCACTCCAATTATCCCCTCAATTATGTTGGCATTATTTGCTAAAAGTCTTCATGGGAGACAAGATGATATTTTCCTTTAAGACTCTTTTGTTTCTTCTTACAACTTTTCCCCGTAAACATCTCATTCCTCTTAAGCATTTTGATATCTTTTTATTTAACTATCACCACCTTCTTCTCTAGTTCTCATTCTCTCCCTTCTCACTTCAAATTTCTAACTAAAGACATAGAGCACAAAGCTCTCTTTGTGGCCAAGACAATTATAATTCCCAACGATGATCGAGGCGGTTTTAAAGTTAATTCAAGCTTGATTGATAACCCAAACTTTGGTGCTTTTCAAAGAAGTTTTGAGGTAGGTTTTCTTTAATCTAAACTTAGTTTTTAGTATGCATTTTCTCCATGTTTAATGCATAAAAATACTTTAATGGCACTAGTAGACGGGTTTACACATAACTCACTTATGAATGTGATTATACGTTGTGCTTTAGTTTTAATTGTCCTTATGCATGCCTTAGGGTCAAGGATGTGTGGAGCTAACGTTAATTGATTCCAGGATTAAAAGATTGTTGATAAGCTTGAAAGGTAGGGATTCTATTACTCATTTTTGTGAGGTTTTTATAGAATTAAAATTGATTGTTTTGCCGCAATATATATATATCTATGTTGAACTGATATTATATGAGTATCACATATGAAACTATGACATGGACTCGTCTTGTATTGTACGGCGAGGAACATAATGAATTGACATATGTTATAAATTGAGAAGCATGGTTAGGAAAACTGACTCTATTAATAATGATTTAATATAGAGAAATGGTGAGACATGAAGAGGGCGGCGGTTACGTCCTTGGGCATGAATACCCAAAAAGGTAAAATAGGGGGAAGGTGATGACGCTTCCTTGGGTTGAAAGTCCCAGAACACACTGTACAGGAATTGATTTGGTGAGGACTCGGGGCTTGATGTCCCCTCACCGGAACACCCTTGGAATGTTTATGGGGTGATCAAGTGCGTCAATTTGGGTTTCGATGAGTTGAGTGATACTCAATTTAACATGGATACCTAGGAACAATGATGATTGGTAATATTTGTATAAATGTGTAATTATGACACTTGGTAATGATTAACTACGGTATCCATAAGATGTGATCATAATAAACCTCATAATCTGGAATATGATGTAACCTACTAACCATGCAGTTTTTAATGTGGTAATGGATAAACCATAAGGTGAGTCATGATTTCCCTACTGGGCATGTCGATGCTCATCCCTATCATATCTTCATATCTCAGGTGGAACTCAGTGCAACATATTTGAAGAGGAATAAGCGAAAACAATCCTGCTGTTTTCGTGTTAGAAGACCCTGTTTAATTACAACTTATCTACAACATGTAAGAGTTGTATTATTTTTTTTATGGCTGTGTTAAGTTATTTGGGAATTGTACTATGGTGATGATGACTGTAATTATATATATTTGGTGCTACACTAAAAACTGTGGTTTGTATTTAAAACGTTTATTTTATTTTTCTTGTTGTTTAAAGACCCATGGGCATTGTTTAATTGATTTAAATAATATAAAATTTAAAATTATTTTTATTTATTTAAAACTGTTAACCCCCACATAGGGGTGTTACAGAATTTTTGGTATCAGAGCCTAGGTTCGATTAACCTAGGGGGTATAGCACCACCTTAAAAATTAATCTTTGGGAATGGTTTTAAAGTTAGGTGTTAATGTCATCATCATTTGGTACTGATCCTAGTTAAATTTTCGCAGCCAGTAGAAACTATGCCACCAAGACGTCAAATGCAATCGTCTGAGCTGTCACAACCGGTTGAACATGCTCAAGAAGTTGAGCAACCGGAACCGATGGAACAAGCTCAAGAAGATGAGCAACTACGACATGCAACACAATCCCCGCCAGCTGCACCAGAAGTAAATAATTTAGGACAAATTCTTCAAGCATTACAAAATGTGCAAAGACCTGTGGAGGTTCGTGATCCCGAACAACGACATCTAACTCTGTTGAAGGAGTTTATGAAGCAGAAACCACCCACATTTAGTGGAGAACCTAACCCGGTCATAGCAGAACAATGGCTAAAGGCAGTCAAAAAGAAGTTGGACACCTTGAGGATTCCACGGGAGTATTGGGTTAGCTTTTCAACATATATATTTGAGGGTAAAGCCGAAGAATGGTGGGATCTTCAGAAAGACGACTATGATGTGCCGAATCTTACATGGGAGCAGTTCGAAACCATTTTTCGCAACACCTATATTCCTCAGAGCCATAGGCAAGCAATGATGCGAGAATTTGAAAACCTGGTGCAGGGAGATACAACAGTTGCTGAATACCATGCTCGATTTATAGAATTGTCTCGCTACAATCCCGGGGCTGTATCGGATCCAATGGCGAGATGCGAAAAATTTAGAAATAACCTGAGGCCGAAAATCAGACAAATGATAGCTGCTGTTCCATCAACAGATTTTCTTGATCTTGTAGCTGCGGCACAGCGGGCAGAGACAGAACTAAATAACTCCTATGGAGAGTATAAGGGTTCTGGTGGGCGTCAAAGGAAAATAAGTAAGAAAGAGAAGTCACAAGGGCAAGTCATTCAGCATAGTGGAGTGACTATTGGTGGTGGATCTTCTGGCAGTGGTCGTTTCCAACCGTATGCTTGTCATAACTGTGGACAAGTGGGACATCTGAGGAGAAATTGCCCTAACCGCCCTACACAATCATCCTTTGCACCAAGGCCACAAGGAAGTCATTTTGGCTCCACTGTTTGGGGAGGGAGTCAAAATCGTGGAGCGCCTCAGCAAAACACTCCAGCTTCCCAAGTCTCAGTAACTCAACCTCGAGGGTTCCAGCCTCAGTACAACTATCAACAGCGGCCACAGGGTTCCAATTTTTATGCTAATCAGAACTTCCAACCGACTCCACAAGGCTCAGTGAATCAAAGGCCATATTTTTCTGGGAGAAATAATAATAAGGCTAGTAGTAGCCAAGGAAACCGAGGAAAAAGTGATAAAGGAAAAGCACCAGCACAAGCTTATGCAATTACGGCTACAACTGGACAAGGAAAACAGGCTGATCACTCAGTTGTAGACGGTATGATTCACGTGTCTCATTCTTGGGCTCATGTATTATTTGACACTGGTGCCACTCATTCATTTATATCTATGTTATTTGCTTCCGTACTACAATTAGAAACTGAGACATGTAGTTCATCATTAACCCTTAGTACACCAATGGGCGGGATAGCTGAAGTATCCATAATTTGTAAATCAGTGTGTATTGTTATAGGAGAACATAAACTATCGGCTGACCTATATGTAATAACTATGACAGAGTTTGATGTAATCTTAGGAATGGATTGGCTAACTAAATACCAGGCAATAGTAGATTGTCATAGGAAACGTGTCTCTTTATTCACCAAGAATGGACAAGTCATCGAATTTCAGGCAAAAACAGGAACAGTGACGCCAGCCCCGGTGCTAAAGGCTTGTATTGGAGGACGAAGGAATTTCACCAATCTTGGGACGATCTTTGCTTCAGATGGAGAACTAAAGAAGAGTGACCTATCCTCTCACACTCCTGTGGTGGATGAATTTTCAGATGTTTTTCCAGATGAATTGCCCGGACTTCCGCCTGATAGAGAAATTGAGTTTGTCATCGACTTAACTCAAGGAGCAGCGCCTGTTTCTATTGCCCCGTATCGAATGGCACCTGCTGAGAAAGTGGAATTGAGGAAGCAGTTGGACGAATTACTGGAAAAAGGATTTATTCGACCAAGTACATCACCTTGGGGAGCTCCAGTACTTTTTGTGAAGAAACATGACGGATCGTTGAGGCTCTGTGTCGATTATCGCCAGCTTAATCGATTGACTATCAAGAACAAGTACCCTCTACCCCGAATTGATGAGTTGTTCGATCAGTTAGGAGGATCTTGCTATTTCTCAAAGATTGACTTACGATCCGGATATCACCAACTGAAGATAAGAGAAGAGGACATTCCAAAGACAGCTTTTCGGACTCGCTACGGTCATTTTGAGTTTCTTGTCATGCCTTTCGGGTTAACTAATGCACCAGCGGCTTTCATGGACTTGATGAACCGTGTCTTTCGACCGTACTTAGATCAATTTATCATTGTTTTCATAGATGATATCTTGATCTATTCTAAAAACGAAGAAGAACATGCTGAGCATTTGAGGATCGCTCTACAAACGTTGAGAGAACATGGTCTTTATGCAAAAAGAGAAAAATGTGATTTCTGGATGACGAAGGTCAAGTTCCTTGGACACGTTGTCTCTGAAGAAGGCATCTCAGTGGACCCCTCCAAAATTGAAGCAGTGCTAAATTGGGAACGACCAAAGAACGTGTCAGAGATTCGAAGTTTCCTCGGACTAGCTGGATACTATCGACGCTTCGTAGAGAATTTTTCAAAGATTGCTTCTCCATTAACAAAACTCACAAGGAAGAATGTCAAGTTCGTGTGGGATGATAAATGTGAAGAAGCATTTGAGGAACTGAAACGAAGACTCACTAGTGCACCTGTGCTGATCATACCTAACAACGAGGAGCCTTACACAGTATACACTGATGCCTCAGGAAACGGTTTGGGTTGTGTGTTAATGCAGCATGGACGAGTAGTTGCCTACGCCTCACGCCAGTTGAAACCCCATGAGAGGAACTACCCCACACATGATCTTGAGTTAGCTGCTGTGGTTTTCGCACTTAAAATTTGGAGATGTTATCTATATGGCGCAAAGTTCGAGCTATATTCAGATCATCAAAGTCTGAAATATTTGTTTACTCAAAAGGATCTCAATCTAAGGCAACGAAGATGGACTGAGTACATGGTGGACTATGACTTTAGTATCCAATATCATCCTGGAAAAGCAAATGCCGTGGCAGATGCTCTAAGTCGTAAGAACAACGGACGTATAGCCAGTTTAGCATTGGAAGATTGGAGACGAGTCACTATCGCCGACTTCAACTTGCAATATTATGAAGATAACGAGAGAGCTTTCTTATTCAATGTGATAGCAACTCCTACGTTAATTCAGAAAGTAAAACAAGGACAATGGCACGATGAAGGATTACGTAGGGTTTGGAAACAAATACAAAATGGAGAACAACTGGATGGATGGCAGATTGAGCCAGAAGGATTTTTACTTTACAAAGGAAGATTAGTTGTTCCAGAGGATCCATATCTCAGGCATGCGGTGCTAGATGAGGCTCACCGTTCAAAGTTTGCTATTCATCCTGGAAGCACAAAAATGTATATGGATCTAAAACGACAATACTGGTGGCGAGGAATGAAACGAGATGTAGCAACCTTTGTCTCTAAGTGCATGACGTGCCAACAGGTTAAAGCGGAACATCAAAAGCCTGGAGGCGAGTTGAGGAGCTTACCTATTCCAGAATGGAAGTGGGATCATGTGACAATGGACTTTGTTACTGGATTTCCTAAGACTCAAATAGGGCATGACGCCGTTTGGGTAATTGTAGATCGTTTAACTAAGACAGCCCACTTCATCCCAATCAGAACTAATTATAGTATCTCAAAATTATGTCAATTGTACGTGGAAAAGGTAGTGACATTGCATGGAGTGCCAATGTCAATAGTTTTCGATAGAGATACACGTTTCACGTCGAAATTTTGGAGAGGATTGCAGAGGGCCTTGGGAACTCAATTGAATTTTAGTACAGCTTTTCATCCTCAAACAGATGGACAATCTGAACGTGTCATTCAGATTCTCGAGGATATGCTTCGGGCTTGTGTGCTGGACTTTGGAACAAATTGGGCTGCACAGCTGCCATATGTTGAATTCGCATATAACAACAGTTACCAAGCAAGTATTAGAATGGCTCCATATGAGGCCTTATATGGTAGACCTTGTAGATCTCCATTGTGTTGGGCTGAAAAGGAAGAGCGTCTTGAACTTGGGCCTCAGTTTATCAGAGAAACAACGGACAAGATCCAGATTATTCGCGAACGTCTTCAGACAGCTCAAAGTCGACAAAAGAGTTATGCAGATAAGAGGAGGCGACCTTTAGAGTTCATGATCGGAGACTTTGTGTTCTTAAAAGTGAAACCAAAACGAGGTGTATCTCGATTTGGTGTTAAAGGAAAGTTAGCACCAAGGTATACAGGACCGTTTGAGATTGTGGAACGCATTGGAACGTTGGCATACCGTTTAAACCTACCACCACAATTGTCTCATGTACATAATGTGTTTCATGTATCGATGTTGAGAAAGTATGAACCCGACCCTTCACATGTGATCATGTGGACAGATGTGCCAATTCAAGGAGATACGAATTATGAAGAAATTCCAGTTCAAATACTGGATCATGAAATAAAATTATTACGTCGTCGTGGAATTCCTCTAGTGAAAGTGATGTGGCAACACCATGATGTGGAGGAAGCCACATGGGAACTTGAATCTGAAATGAGAGAAAAGTACCCACATTTGTTTTAACATTGTAATCAGTGTACGAAATTGCGAGGACGAAATTTTTATAGGAGGGGAGAGCTGTAACACCCGTATTTTTAACGGGCATAATTTTGTAAAATTTAATGAATAAAATGTGACTATTTAAAATTACTAAGTTGTTTATGATCATTTAAAAAAAATACCATTTTAGTATTTTCTTACCAAGTCTTCCTAAGAAACATTCAAAACTTACCAACACTTACTTCTACCAATCTTGTCTCCCTAAATTATTGCTCAATTATATAGACTTCTTCTCATTTTGCTAAAGGTATCCGAAGGGGACATTGAATTATTTTCCGTCAATTCATAGAAGACATGGAGATATTTCTCAACCACCTAATTAATTATTTCCTTATCTTCTTCTATAATTCACTCCAATTATCCCCTCAATTATGTTGGCATTATTTGCTAAAAGTCTTCATGGGAGACAAGATGATATTTTCCTTTAAGACTCTTTTGTTTCTTCTTACAACTTTTCCCCGTAAACATCTCATTCCTCTTAAGCATTTTGATATCTTTTTATTTAACTATCACCACCTTCTTCTCTAGTTCTCATTCTCTCCCTTCTCACTTCAAATTTCTAACTAAAGACATAGAGCACAAAGCTCTCTTTGTGGCCAAGACAATTATAATTCCCAACGATGATCGAGGCGGTTTTAAAGTTAATTCAAGCTTGATTGATAACCCAAACTTTGGTGCTTTTCAAAGAAGTTTTGAGGTAGGTTTTCTTTAATCTAAACTTAGTTTTTAGTATGCATTTTCTCCATGTTTAATGCATAAAAATACTTTAATGGCACTAGTAGACGGGTTTACACATAACTCACTTATGAATGTGATTATACGTTGTGCTTTAGTTTTAATTGTCCTTATGCATGCCTTAGGGTCAAGGATGTGTGGAGCTAACGTTAATTGATTCCAGGATTAAAAGATTGTTGATAAGCTTGAAAGGTAGGGATTCTATTACTCATTTTTGTGAGGTTTTTATAGAATTAAAATTGATTGTTTTGCCGCAATATATATATATCTATGTTGAACTGATATTATATGAGTATCACATATGAAACTATGACATGGACTCGTCTTGTATTGTACGGCGAGGAACATAATGAATTGACATATGTTATAAATTGAGAAGCATGGTTAGGAAAACTGACTCTATTAATAATGATTTAATATAGAGAAATGGTGAGACATGAAGAGGGCGGCGGTTACGTCCTTGGGCATGAATACCCAAAAAGGTAAAATAGGGGGAAGGTGATGACGCTTCCTTGGGTTGAAAGTCCCAGAACACACTGTACAGGAATTGATTTGGTGAGGACTCGGGGCTTGATGTCCCCTCACCGGAACACCCTTGGAATGTTTATGGGGTGATCAAGTGCGTCAATTTGGGTTTCGATGAGTTGAGTGATACTCAATTTAACATGGATACCTAGGAACAATGATGATTGGTAATATTTGTATAAATGTGTAATTATGACACTTGGTAATGATTAACTACGGTATCCATAAGATGTGATCATAATAAACCTCATAATCTGGAATATGATGTAACCTACTAACCATGCAGTTTTTAATGTGGTAATGGATAAACCATAAGGTGAGTCATGATTTCCCTACTGGGCATGTCGATGCTCATCCCTATCATATCTTCATATCTCAGGTGGAACTCAGTGCAACATATTTGAAGAGGAATAAGCGAAAACAATCCTGCTGTTTTCGTGTTAGAAGACCCTGTTTAATTACAACTTATCTACAACATGTAAGAGTTGTATTATTTTTTTTTATGGCTGTGTTAAGTTATTTGGGAATTGTACTATGGTGATGATGACTGTAATTATATATATTTGGTGCTACACTAAAAACTGTGGTTTGTATTTAAAACGTTTATTTTTATTTTTCTTGTTGTTTAAAGACCCATGGGCATTGTTTAATTGATTTAAATAATATAAAATTTAAAATTATTTTTATTTATTTAAAACTGTTAACCCCCACATAGGGGTGTTACAAGAAAACATTATCAGCCAATTGTCAGTTAATTGAAGCCGTGCACTTTTGAGCAAAATGAAAAGAAATGTGATCAATTAACAAAACAATTGACGATGTCTTGGATTATTTTGAACGATCAACATGACGGCACTTGTTTTATAGTAGACTACCGTTTTCCTTCTTGACCTGTTAAAAATGATGCATTTATTGACACTTCTTATTTTATTTTTTACACACCCCTATTTAATAAGATTTACTTATTACTATATTACATATTAAAAAATTACTTTTGACATGTTTAATATACCGTATTATACTGTATTATATTGTATGGCATTGCATTATATCATATTGCATTATATTTGAAAAAATATAATACAGTACAATATAATATGGTATGTTAAACAAGCCATTAAAGACAAAAATGTTTTCAAAAAATACACATTACACACACTATCTATATATATAAAGATATATATATATATATATATATTTCCTTCTAAAAAATTAATGTTTTTTTTAATAATAGAGATGGACTCTAACATGAAAGAATCTTCAATAAAAAATATATATGTGGTTTATTTCTTTTTTAAAATTCTTATTTTTATTATTGTTTTATATACATTAATTATAATTATATATTATTATTTTAAATTGTTTGATTTATAAATAACTAGAAATTGTATGCTCTAGTAAAAGGAACTATAGTTTCATTTAATATAAAGAACATGATATATATATATATATATATATATATATAACTATGTTTGTCTTCTTGTTTTGTTTCTAAGTAAAGAAACGATTCATATATATATATATACACCATTACACTGCCAATTATTGTTTAAGGAATCCAAAGTTTGAATTGATAAAAAGAGAAAAAAAAATTATATTGAGGAAAAACTATAGCTTAGTATATAAACTGAAGAAGAAAAATTTTTGAAAAAAATTGTTAGTTTATTTGATTGGTGGGTGAGTGAAAAAAGTAAAACCGATAAAAATATTTAGGTGTAGGAATTTTTTTTGGTATTCTTAGGAGCAGTGTAAAAAGTAGAATGAGAAGTACTTAAAGAAAAGGTGTGTCAAAAGTAGTATCAGGGGTGTTAATAGAAGCACTTATTAGAAAATTCAACTAAATTTCTATAGGGGCAAAAAAAAATAACAAATTTATATAAAAAAACAAGTTTATTGTAAATTAAAAATCAAACTAAAAGGTAATTATGATTAAAAAAAATCATATCAAAACTTATCTTTAAAATAATAGCAATGTTGACAAATTTTACTAGCTCTTCGACAATTATGTTAGTTGTGTTAACATACCTTCTAAACTTTAAAAGTCTGAGTTCTAATATTTTTCTATTTTTTAACTCCCAAACATTCAAACGTGGTATTTTGAACATTTATATTCAACTCTAAGTGTTATATCTAATTTTAAGTCAAATGAAAACCCAACAATTATGTTAGGAAAAGCAATATGTTTGAAAAGTCAAAAGATAAATCTAGAGAAATGTTAATAGTTTAGAGGAAATGTACATTTCAAAATTCAAGAGATATGTTAACACAAATGATATAATTATGAGAGAATTCGTAAAATTTTATCTAAGGGTGTTAAAAAAAACAGTCAAACTGCTTAAATCGTCCAATTCAAATCAAATCAGTGGTTTATCATTCAATTTTAGGCTATTTAGGTCGTTTTTCACAAACAAAATCACTTTGTATATATTTTTTATGTTTTTAATTTTTCATATAAGATTATTTTTATAGGTTATTTATTATTTTTATAGGTTATTTTTCATTGATTAATAAAGAAATTTTTTGCACTTTATAATTATACTTTCTCTTGATCACATTAAAACAATATTAGAATGTTACTAAGAAGAGAGGTTTATTGACATAAGTGAAAAGTTTTATTTTAAGTAGTCTTGATTTGTATTGATAGTTTGAATGATAAAATTTTAGACATTACATATTTTTTTGTTAAAATTTAAAAAATTTTAATTTTAAGTTCAAACTGCCCAAACTACTTATTAATGATTTGGTTATAATAAAAAAATATTAAACTATTCAAACCACCTAAAAATATCCGTAAATTTATTCAATTTGGTTGGTGGATTGGAGGGGGAAAAAATACTCAAACCACCCGCAAACATCCTTAAATTTATCCGAGTAAAATGTATTTCGAAGATTTAAAAAAAAAAAAAAAGTTTTGCCGGTTTCCTTTGTGTTTCAGCATTGACTAAACTAAATTATATGCTTATTTAATATCTGTTAAATAAAATTACCGTCCAAGGCTTCAAGGTGTAGGGGTTAGTACTTGGGACTTTAAAACAAACACACCCTTAACCAAGTTAATAGAGATGTTCCAGGTAAAATGGGTAAAAAGCCTCATGCAATCATATAAAAGTGAAAAAAAATATATTTGTTTTTAAAAAAATTAAAGTTCATATTTTAAACAATTAAAACTTTTAAATTAAAACAAAATTTCAAATTTAAATTAGTTTTACAGATAACATTACCAAAATGCTAATAATACTAATATATTATATACCAAATCCTAATTATATACCAAGTTTTATTAAAAGTTCTAACAAAATGAGTCTTTTGTTAATATTTTATAGTTCGAGGGAAGCAAATGTTATATTTTAAAGTTTAGAAACATAATGTTATCAGGGTTATAGTTAAGCATTATGCCTAAATCTATGTAAATTTTAAAAAAGCGAAACATTAATTACTTAGATGTAAAGGAGATATTCAGACAAAAATATAAGTTTAAGAGCCATTTGGGACCATTGTTCTAATTAAAGAACCTACAATACTATGAAAATTTAAATTTGGTAAGAAAAAACATTATAATAAAATTGGTTTGAACTCAACACTTTAAGTTTGAACGATGTACCTACTATGAATTATTGAGCTGATGTAACCCTATCGTTAGTTTTAGTTTCGCTCTAATAGGTCAGAGGTTCGAGTTGGACTAGAGGCATAATGTTTACCATAATGGGTATTGATTATGTACCTTTAAATACTGACTTTTGAAACCTCTAGTCTGTTAGATGACGAAGACTTAGTGAGTTCTTACCATTTTCAGAAAGTAGATTCTTCTTGTGAGGCTGGGTAACTTAACCAAGTTATCAGTTGGGTAACTTAACCAAGTTAATAGAGATGTTCCAGGTAAAATGGATAAAAAGCCTCATGCAATCATATAAAAGTGAAAAAAAAATATTTGTTTTAAAAAAAATTAAAGTTCATATTTTAAACAATTAAAACTTTTAAATTAAAACAAATTTTCAAATTTAAATTAGTTTTACAGATAATATTACCAAAATGCTAATAATACTAATATATTATATACCAAATCCTAATTATATACCAAGTTTTATTAAAAGTTCTAACAAAATGAGTCTTTTGTTAATATTTTATAGTTCGAGGGAAGCAAATGTTATATTTTGAAGTTCATAAACATAATGTTATCAGGGTTATAGTTAAGCATTATGCCTAAATCCATGTAAATTTTAAGAAAGTGAAACATTAACTACTTAGATGTAAAGGAGATATTTAGACAAAAATATAAGTTTAAGAGCCGTTTGGGACCATTGTTCTAATTAAAGAACCTACAATACTATGACAATTTAAATTTAGTAAAAAAAAAACATTATAATAAAGTTGGTTTAAACTCAACACTTTAATTTTGAACGATGTACCTACTCTGAATTATCGAGCTGATGTAACCCTACCGTTAGTTTTAGTTTCGCTCTAATAGGTCAGAGGTTCGAGTTGGACTAGATGCATAATGTTTACCATAATGGGTATTGATTATGTACCTTTAAATACTGACTTTTGAAGCCTCTAGTCTGTTAGATGACGAAGGCTTAGTGAGTCTTTGCCATTTTCAGGAAAGTAGATTCTTCTTGTGAGGCTGAAAATATTGAAAATGATGGAGTCATCACTAGATCCATTTTAATTAAAAAAAAACTAATTAAAGAATGGTGCAAACTCGTAAAAATCAGTTATAAAATAGTGAATAAAGCTATTAGCTTCATTTTAATTCCACTGTTCGAAACTAGGTGAGGAGTCTTTTACTTTTTCTTTGGTTGCAAGGAAAAATTAAAAGGCCTTAGCTTTTTACCTATTTTACCTGGAATATCTCTATTAACTTGATTAAGTTACCGTTATGTTAATAGGTCAAAGGTTTAGACTAGGCGTATAATGTTTACCATAATGAGTATTGACTATACGTCTTCAAATACTAACTCTTGAAGCCTCTAATCTGTTAGATGATAAAAGCTTAGTGAATTTTTTGCTATTTTAAGGAACGTAGATCCCACCTATAAGGCTCAAAATATCGGACATGATGGAGCCACCACCGTATCTTTTTTAATTAAAAAAAAAAACTACTAATTAAAGAAAGGTGCAAACTCATAAAAATCAGTTATAAAATAGTGAATTAATCATATTTCCTGTTTCAACAACACCCTCGTGGGTTAGTCCATTGAAAACATGCTGAACTTTACTTGCTTCTTTTTTCCCCTGTTTGGTCCCCCCACCCTCTTTTTTTTTTTTTTTCTTCTGTCTCTTGCTTTTTATGTTTTTTTTTCTTATTCTCTTGAATTTTTATTTTATTGTCTGCTTCTTTTTCTTCTTTGAGTTTTTACAATCTTATATCTGTTGGTCTTTTCCTTATTTTTAATTTTTTTTCACTTTTTTTTTATTTTGAGATATACCATCAAAATATTTTATTCTTTTAATTTATCCAGAATAAAGTTTTAAAACATATATTCCCTTAAATATTTCATCATAATGTGATTTTTATGACTACTTTTGTTATCCTAATCACCCGAATAAAATACTTTTCTCCTAAGAAACGTTTTTCCATTCATAAATGTTTTTATTTTAAATGTCTTGTCTTAATAAAATGGGACTAAATAATTCATATACCTCCTCCCTCTTTTGACGGTTTTTCCCAATGCACCCTTTCGGTCCCCTTTTTGGCTTTATTTTTTGGTTTGCATTTTCCCCTTTCACATTCTCCTATCTTTTTTTTTTTTTTTTTTTTTTTTTTTTCTTTTGGTTTCTTTTTTTCTTTAATAATCATTGTTTTGTTTTAAGATATAACTTTTCTCTCTCTTTCTCTCTTTTTTTTTTTTTTTTTTTAACAATCTCATTTGTTCTATTTTGAAACACACCAACAGAGTACTTCATTCTTCTCCGCATTATGTAATCTTTTTTTGGGTTGTTTTTTCCCCTTATTTTTTGCCTCCTCATTATTGTTTAGCCATTTTTTCAATTAAAATAATTTTTTTCAAGCGTGTTCTTGTTTTATTTTAAGTGAGTTTTCATAAATGTCATCTTCTAAAATTTACCTTTTATAAAGCCACATATGTTTATTTATGGTACAACTTAATATGTAATTTAAATGATAGTGTGACATACATAAATAAATACAAATTTTAAAAGTATTGCAAAACATATAATTTTCTCTTTATTCTATTGAATATGCCCGTATTTTGCTTATACTTTTATTTCTTACACGCTTTTTTGAAATACTTGTTTTTTTCCTTGTTTGTTTCTATTAAAACTCTTTTTTTTCCTAGAAATGCGGTCATTTAAAATTTTTTTAACAACAGCCTTTCAAGCATCCTTTCTGGTTTATTCCCGTTGGTGTAATTTTAAAATACTTTTTTTTTCTTACTTTATTCTTGTCAACATAATTAATATTTTCTTTCATACTTATCGGTACTAAATTTTTTGGTTCTTTAATTTTTATTTTGCTAAATAATGATCCTCTATAGCTTAAGCCTTCTTTATATACTTTTAAATAATTAAATATTTTTTCTCCACCTGTTTCAATTTTAATATATTTTTTCAATTGTGTCCCTATTTTATTTCTAATGTGATCTACTTATCATTTCAAAAAGCAATAATCATAATGATGTTTGTTGATTGTGTATTAACTAAAAACTAACTAAAAATTTTATTATTAAATTGATTAAAAACATAACAACTGATAATCAAAACTTAACATGCTCAAAGAACTTACAAAATTACTCCCAAACATGCTACATGCTACGCAAAGCATACGGAATTTATTAGTGTTTGTAACATGACGGTAAAAAAGCAAGAAGAAAAACACATTGGATCTGCCTTGGGGGGAAAAAAAAAAAAATCTCAGTTGTTTTCTATTTTTTTTTTTAATTTCCACATATCCTGAGATAGAATTCTCATTATTTTCTCTCCCATTATTAACAATCAGAAATCAGAGAGAGAACTAAAAGTGGCTCTTTTTTTAAATTTGTTTAGACATATGACCATAATAAAAAAAATTTGGGGCAAAAACATTTTCTAACTTGAGAAAACACAAAAATGATTTTGTTGGGGGTTAATAATTCTCTAAACCCGTAAGAGAACATCACAGCATCCTCTTCTAACCGTATCCGCTGCTTCACAAAGCTGCCAGGAATGGCGGAACAATCAGCTGAAATGAATATAGAGCTGGTGGGTAGTACCATCAATTAGAAACAAAAATACATCCCAACTCCCAAAGATTCTTTGGGGACGAATTTTCGAAGACGTCCCGTGGTCGATGCCAAGCCAAGGGTGCCGTCGTTTCGACTTCATGACATGAGGTTTGCAACTGTCAGTCCACAGGAAGCTCCAAGAATTGTCAAAAGGCCTTGCTACATGATGTCTTCTAACTTTAGCTTCCAACATTGTGGATCTAATTCAGCCTGTCAATCATAAAAAATCGACCTTACAACCAACAAATCCAGTCGATTAATAGCAAATAGTAAGTTTGAATCCTACATATAGTTTAAGACTAACGATTTGTGCTTTATTTAGCCAACAAACTTCCACTTCTAGTAGTATACAATTTCAACTTGATTTCTATTGTCAATTGTTGCCTGTTTTAGAAAATTCAGTTATTTCTTTAGCTCCAATAGATGTTACTGTTTTTGAAAACAGTGACAGACAAAAACAAAAACAAACAAACAAACAGTGATATTCTGGCTCTTGTGATATTGAAGGACAATCTTACCTGCAAAACTTTATCTCTCCACTGAAAAACGCATCCGCGGGATTCCAAATGCTTGAGAAAAGGTTGCGGTAACGATGATTTAAAGGATGCCTGGAGCTTTACTTTTGTTAGCCCTTCACAAGTCAACAAGGCAGTGGCAAGTCCACTAGGAGTCAAGCCATCTAAATGCAAAATAGTCAAGCTCTGTAGGCAGCCAATGCTTGCAAGAGTCAACAGCCCTACTTCCGTTACAGCACTGTACGACAAATTAATCTGACGAAAGAGATGCAATGAGCATGCCAAGTTAAAAAAATCTGTTAATGTATTCGGTCAAATTGGTTAAGTTGAAAATTTTACCTGTCTTAGATTCTGGGAGAAGTGAGCGAGTGGAATCATCCCAGTATCGTCAATGTTGGGGCACTTCTTTATGTCTAGCTTGTAGAGTTGCTTACAGCATACCGCAATGGCTGTAAGACCTAAAGACGTGATTAGAGGGCATCCTCGACTTTCAAGCGTGTTTAACCTCAAGCATTGTGACAATGATATCAGAGAATTATCAGTAATGTCTTTACAGTAGGCAATATTAATCATCTCAAGATCAGGACAACCACGTGCAATTGCTGAAATGCCCAAATCTGTAACGTTTTTGCACCTAAACAAAATAAATTATGTCAGTTAATCTGAGTTGATATTGTATATAACCCAATAAGCAAATTCTAAATGTATTGGCTAATCATAAGTCCGGAAATTGTGTGTTTAAAATTGCATCACAAGCAATTCATGAAATGGAACTAAAATATACAAACCGGATTGGCCAAAGGAAAGAGATTATTCAAGAGAAGAATATAAACCTGTACAGATCGAGCTCCTTGAGTTTTGAGCAACCAAAACCAACTTGTGCAACTCCATGATCACTTATGTTCAGACAAATTCCGAGCTTCAAGATGGAGAGGCTGGAACATCTAGAAATGGACTTCAAACCTGTACAATGAAAACAAAGAATGAGTTTTCTGATTGACACAAGCAGTCAGTAATCACACAAAAAGTAGAAGTGTGAGGTGAAAACCTTCATCATCAATTTCGTTATCAGTCAGGTCAAGTTCCTCAAGGAAATGGCATCTTTGTCCAATCAAAACAAATGCTTCTCTAGGAACAAGGGTACATGACTCCATCCTGAGAGAAGTGAGAGCCGTGCATGAATTTGTAACGTGGGCAATAGAAATGTATGTGAGTTTGCGGCAACACGTGACATCCAGCCTCCTCAAATCTCTGTGTTTGGTGACAAGAGAGGACAGCCCATCATCGGTAACACCCGAGCATTTACTTAAGCTCAACTCCCTTAAAGATATACACCAATTTCCAATGGCTTTCAGTCCATCACAGGTAACTGGGCAGCCGTCTAATTTGATTGATTGCAACTTGGGAAGCTTCATCAAACTATCGGCAAGAGCAAGAGTCACCTAAAACCACCACAATAACCACATTGAAAATTATATATTAGAGTTTTGAGGTACATTCAACTATTAAAAGAATATAAAGACACTTGATTTAAGAGACTCACAGGAGAGACATATGATAAGGCAAGTTCCTGAAGATGTTCGCCGGCACCACTTGTAATGGAAGATAACCCAACATGACTAATGTTCTGGCAACTTGACATGTCAAGCTTCTGCGACAGGAATTGTAAGTAAAGATGTAAAGTTTTGAGCTTTAGTATGAAAATGAGTTGACTATTTCCAAGTAGCAAGCAGAATACTTCATACTCAACCCCCTCTTGCAACAAGTTGTCAAATAAAAATTGTAACTTTCAACCAATTAGTGCTGCCAGATTTTTCAACACTCAATTCTGCAAATTAAAACCATAGGATACACAACACATAGGTAACTCCGATAATGTATCTCCATATGTGTGTGTGTGCGTGTGTGTGGACTCTTGTATTTTTAGTTTAGACCAACTCTGTACGAACAAACCATTAACCAAGTTTCGTTAAAAATTGAGAGAAATATGACACTAAGTATCAAATTTAACTTCTTTCCAATTCTCTGTCACGGAAAAATAACATAAGAAAACGTTGAAATTGAAAAAAGAAAAAAGACATCCTAAAACCAATTAACCATCAATCAATACCTTTAACGACTTGCAGCCATGTCTGAGAGCCTCAAGGCTGTTATCATCTATACCAAAACAGCCTTCAAGAACCAAATCTTCAAGATGTTGTAATTTTAAGATGGATGGTAAGCATTCCTCCGTGATCTACAAAACCAATAAAGGGATAAAAATTAAAATAAAATCAATTTCACATTTCTCTTCAAAAAACCCATCATAAAGCCACTGCAACACAACCAATTCACAAATCTTTGGCTTCATACCTTGACCCACCATCACACTGGTAGATTAAGAGAATGATGTACTGAACAAAAATACTTGGCAATACATGAAAAAAAAAAAAAAAGACACAACAACAACAAACAAACAGACACGATAATGTATCCCTCTGTGTGTGTGTGTTTGTCGACCAAAGATGGCCAAATTAAAATTGAAAAGAATGAACAAAAACATAAAACGACCGTAATGTAAAACCATATTTCCATTGAAAAAAGAAAAAAAAAAAAAACGATATAACTAACCATAATAACACGACCCCCAACAAATAATTCCCACAAAAAATTAAAAATTAAATTAAATTAAACCATTAAAGACAGATAGTCAGAAAATAAGTAAACAAGAACATAAGATGGCCACAATGTAAAATCATATTTCAAAAAAAAGAACATAATTAACCATAATAACAACCACAAAAAAAAAAAAGATAGATAACCAAGAACCGAGTTGAAAAGAGAGGACGACTTAGAACCAGCTAAAAAAAAAAGTCATTTACAGCATTAATTACCGGCAAATAAGAAAGATCGAGAGTTCGAATTTCTTTACACTTAACAGCAATCAAACCAACCCCAAAGTCGCCAACACCCAAACACCATCTGAGACTAACCAACCTCAGCTTCCTACACCCAACCGCCACACACCCAACTCCCAGATCCGTAATCGACTTACACCTCCCCATCCACAGCTTCTCCAGATTCTTCGCCTCCGCCACCGCCGCCATCGCCGAATCCCCGATCTCCGTCGCGTTCGACAGGTCGATCTCTACCAAATTCAGGCAATTCAGCACCAATCTCAGCAGCCCCGAGGCCGAGAAGAACCTCGATTTCGAAAGATCGATAGAGAGTAGATTTGAGCTGCATGCGCTGGAGATTTGAGTCAGAGAAAGGTCGGTGATTCTTGGGCAGAGAGTGAGATCGACATGGGTTATGTTTGGGAACCGGGTGAGTAGTTTGGAGAGGTATTGCGATCGGGTGGGCTTGAGGGTCTTGCGGTGCTTGGCTTCCAGGGAATGGAAGTAGCTGCAGGCGCGCGAGAAGGACTTTCTGTCAAGTGGGTTTTCTTCGAGGAAGTCGAGGATTGAGAATATGAGTTCTTCCGATAGAAGATCGAACATGTTCGTCGGCGTTTCCTCGGCTCTCTGCTTCTTGTTTATCATGGTTTTCTCCGAGCTCTTTTTTTTTTTTCTTTTTTGTGTTGTGGGGATTTGGAAATTTTGTTTCTGTTTTTGTAGGTGAAGAAGAAGATGAATTGAAATGGATTCAGAGTTTGAGAAATGGATGAAAGAGTTTTTTGCAGAAAAACATTGGTCTGGTTTGTTTTGTTTGTTGGTTGGGCAGCTCCAGGGAGTGAAGATAAAGGAGAAGTTAAATTACGTTAGTGCCCTTTTCTACTTTAGTACAGCTTCCGTCCTGTTTTGTTCTTTTGTATACGAAATGACAAAATCAACCCTTTTGTTTGAGTTCTCAAATTTCTAATTTTTTTTTTCAATATATGATCGGAATAAATCTATTAGTCCCTGTGGTTGATCTACCTTTTGTCTCTAGATTAATCTCTATATAAATTATACTACATTTAATCCTTAAACTAAAAAACAGATGCCAAAATTTTATTTTATTTTTCTTCAAGATTCTTGTTACCTTTTATACACGGTTTTCTTTTTAATATACCTGACGTATAAATTGTTGTTATTATTATTACTATTACTATTATTACTGCTATTATTATTACTATTATTATTATTATTATTTTCGATTCTAATTACAACCTCATACCATTAGTTTATATTTTTTTTCTTCAAGATTCTTATTACAATATATAATTAAACTCTTCGTGCCAATCGTTTATATATTAATTCTTATTACAATACTTATTACACTTTTGTATAAATCAATATCTTTTTGAAATAATTGATATCCGGATCAATATCTTTTTTTCTTTTTCTTTTTACTTTCTTATATAATGTAGTACACAAAGGGTAGGTGAAAGGAATAATCAAGCACATAAAGTATTGACGAGAGCACAAATATTATATACTTTTTTTTATGAGAATAAGAGATGCAAGAGAAAACAAAATTTAGAAAGGAAGACGGTTGGTTTAGTTGGTTGGTGGGTTAAAAAATGAGAAACGATACATTTAAAATGTAGGGATTTTTTGGAATAATAATAATTAATTTAAAATATAATTGATGAACGGTTTAAAAATAACCTCAAGTAAAAAATATTTTTTTATTCATACAACAATTTTATAAAATAATTATACAATACACTTTAGTGCATTGTGGATTGTGGTTTATAATTAATTGTTTTTATTTTTTTGAGGAATTTTTAATTTAGTTTACTGATTACATTGTACAAAATCTTGTATTTAATATTTTCATCTATTTATTTTTTAAAAAACAACTTTTACATATGGTTTTTTAGTTTAAGGACAAAACATAATATAAGTTTTAGCATATGAACTATTTATAGAGAGAAAATAGTTAAAAAACTATTTATGAGACAAAGTTTATAATTTTCATCTAAAATTTAACTGTGGGCTATTTATGAGACACTTTTTGAGTTCATTGACAAAATTAACTACAAAGACTAATTTTAGAGAGAAAAGACAATCCATAGACTATTTATGAATTTATCCCTATAAAATATTTACTTTTAGAGTGTTTAGTAGATCGATTGGAAATGAAAATTTTGGTTTAAAAACTGTTGCATTCGAGAACTTTATAATGTAATAACTTTTTTACTTTTTATTGTAATTACTAAGAGCTTTATCTTATAGTCTGTTGTAATCAATTAGTTCTAACTCAGTTGTCAAATATTTAACATTATGATTTTTTATTCTATTTTTGTTGGTTTTATATGTTATGTGATTGTTATTATGAATAATATATAAATATTAAATATTAACCGTAAATTGTTTTTGAAAGAAAATATTAACTGTAAATTGTATATAAAAGTAAGGTTGTAAGTAAAGTTTAGAGCTAAATTTAGCCCTGAGATAAATAGTTCAAATTTACAACTCACCCTCAATTCTCAAACCAAAAAAATATTAATTTATCATAATAAGATAGGAATACTCTAGAAGGACGTGGGTATTTTCGTCGTTTCATAAGGGAGACATTTCGTACGGGGAAGGACAATAAGTACGAATTGTAATAAAACACGTTGTTGGAGGCCAATTTGGGTAGTGAGGGAAAGTCCCTTTCTTATCGCAGACCTTATTCGGTGGAGAGCGTATATGAGGAAGGACAGATTCAACTTTCCAGTGTACGAACAATTTGACAAAAGAAAAACAAAAAAAAGTAAAACCCAATAAAAAAATTAAAAACTCTTGGCTATTTTTGTGGACCATGAATGTGCGCCGAACAAAATAATAAAGAAATGCATAAAAGGAAATAAGAATCTAAAGATAGTCTGGTGAATGTATCGCCGTACTTATAGGTGGCGTTACGTAGTACCAGCCTTACTCATATAAGAACGGTTATGAGAGAGAAAAAATTAAATACAGGTATTCTTTCCTTTTCTCTAGAGAGAGAGAGAGAGAGAGAAAGAGGGTCAAAAAGGACTCGCAGTATGGTTGGGGGAAGGTCGTGCCTCGTACAGTGCCTCTGCATTAGTGGCCACTTGCAAATTTAATTTTAAATTCTTTTTCTTTCCTTTTTTTTTTATTTAATATTCGGTGGTATGATATGAACCCCAAAAAAACACGATTACGTGGCTGTAGGTGTAAAGTAACCCTGAATTGATGCGACTTTATCATAAGATAGTGGTTTGAATTCCTATGCTTCCGGTTTCAAAAAACAAAAAAAAACAAAAAAAAACATTATTCTTCAGAAAACCGCGTTTAGTTTTATCAATGCACCATGTGTTTGATAGCTGTTAGTTTTCATTATTTTTTTAATTATAAATAATAATAAAAAATTTATTAACGTGTAAAATTTTTATATATTATATTAAAAATAAAACGATTTTAACCATCTTATTAAATACCTTACAATTTTTAAAGAGAAGTTAAACTAAAATTATTCACTTAAAAA
This sequence comes from Artocarpus heterophyllus, assembly GCA_025403435.1. Taxonomy (NCBI): domain Eukaryota; kingdom Viridiplantae; phylum Streptophyta; class Magnoliopsida; order Rosales; family Moraceae; genus Artocarpus; species Artocarpus heterophyllus. Next base: position 7,286,167 of record CM046348.1, on the reverse strand, counting down.
GACCAAAAATTCTACTAACTTAAATAGAATAGAGTGTAGGAGTATTGATTTGAACCAATTAATTTAAAACATTGTAAGATATGAGAATTTTATGTTTATTTTTGCTTTTATGTTATAATATAGGGGAGATTTATATTGTTCGAATTTAAACCAATGTTTTAAAAACCCTAAAAGTAGAATATAAATGAAGTTAGAATATAAATAGAATCTAATGTAAAACTGGAAACCAAAAACTCTATTCTGTTTCAAATAACTTTATACATATATATATATATATATATATATATATATATATTACAATGGAAAAAATAGCTATCCAATTTTACAATGGGATACAACATTGTCTTGGCAAGTTTGACCTTTGGAAGATGTGTGAGAGTTGTTGGTCGTTGGTTCAAGGGGATCCTTTAAACTTTTGAACGCTCATCCCAAAACAAAAAAAAAAACCTTGCACTTCTCCTTTTGATTTGCCCCAAAGATTTTATAATTATAAGTTTTACATATGTTTTAAAAACAATTTTTATCATTTTTCTAATTTTTTAACTTGGGTGAGGGGATTTAAACTCTTCAACTTGTGGCAGAGTCGGATTTGGTTTTACCGCTATGTTATACTTGCAACCGTTTAAATTCTTATTTTATATAGACTCATATTATATAAAATTTGTTAAATGTTTAAATTAAACCTTAAATTTTGACTTTCGAATATACAAATAATTCAAACTTAAAATCTCAATAAAAACAAAAACTAACTACACTACTATATAAATTCATAACTTTGTTGACTTTAAATTTTAAAAAGTGAGTTCAAATATATAAGAAGGAATTAAAAGGTAAAATTATAATAAAAAGAGAAAAAAGTGAAAGACCAAGAGTAAAGAAAAAAAAACCGTACTTTTATTCACCTTCAAAATTTTAGTTTCACTGTGGCCTTAAAAAAAACTCTAACTTCGTCATTGGGAATGGTATTCATTTAGGACTTATTCATGAATGGATCACCTATTATAGATTGAATAGAGCTCACAAAAAAAGTAATTAGATAGATTGTATGAAAAATCTAAATCCTAGCTCTAATTATAAATATTTTGTTGTCTATGAAGTCACTTAAAGATTATATTAATAGATAATCATGTGTAACGACTCTACTTATGTGGTCGTTACTTAACTATTTAAATATATACTCATTAAGATTACTTAAATTTGCAAAACATTTTTTTACATTACTAAATTAAATAACCTTACTAATTAATTTTAATTAAACTATTCTTACTATTATTGTAATAGAAACTATAACATATTGTTTTAACATATTAGTCTTAAGGTCATACAGACTGAGGCTGCATAGCTATAACCTTGGTCACCAAAATATACATACACAGGTTCAACAATGCTCCATATACTTAATTAAAATTCATAATTAACAAAACTAAGTGCGGAATAATAATGAGTGCAGAATAATAATGTGCATGGTATCTATTTTGTATCTCCATTGATCACTCGCTGCTATGCCATCATCCATCAAATGTTGCTAGTAGGTTGCTTACCTACAACATAAACATACTTATATGAGCTTTTACTTAGCAAGTAGGAACTATGTCTTGTAAAATATTCGAGCATACATATGGTAAAACATGCTTGTGAAAGTTATGCTTATTTATGGTCATACCTTATTAAATGCATGCTTATCCATTCTTTTTAGTTTATGTGGAAGAACATCCATTGATAGTGTAAGATTAGTTTATCTTATGCTATATAATTTAGCATAATCGTACTTTCTTAGAATACATTTTCGTTTTATTATTATCATGAAATTATCATATTTATTACAAGGATTAATTAATCTAATTTTTATAATTTAGTTTTCTTAATTTCCTTTAATTAATCATGCTATTAATCAATCAGTTTAATAATCAATTAATTATCTTATCCATGAACTAAATCCAAGGAAACTCCCTCGATTATTCTTGTTGGGCTCATAGTTGTATAAAGGCCCACTTCTAGTTACTATTCATTTTTTTAAGCCCAAAATAACTTATTAAGTCTAGAGACGTTCTATGGTACTCTGAACACGTGGTAATCAAAACTTAGATCCGAGAGAAGGCTTTTGAACTAGTATGGGTGTTGGGCCCGTACCTGTTATCGTGATGTTGCGGGTTTAACATGTTAAGCTTTTACTAAAACCCTTTAACAATTCCCTTAAAAACCATTGAAGTTTGTAAGAAGGTCCATATTCGTGTATGTAAAGTTTTGTATCAAAAATCACATTTTAAAATAGAGTCCAAATTTGATAGAATTGTAATCTATAGACTCATATAGTTTTCGAGTGTTACAATTCTTTTGTTGGTCGTAAATAGTAATTCTGTCACTCAACAGGTGTCTTCTTTTAAAACTAGTACTAAAAGGTACTTTTTGTTAGTTTTAAAAGTCACCGTTGTATGTTAGAGACAATTTTCGTAAAAAAAATTTTCACGAAAGTTCCTTATATGATGAAGTCTAAAACGTTTCAATTTTCCAAAATTCTGTTTTTTGTCTTTAACATATTTGTTTTTAGTGATTTTTGTAAATTTTATAGATTAAACAATTTTCTAAAAAGTTTTAGTTTTTATAAATCTATTTTAAAGTTCATTTTAGATGTAGAATTTTCAAAAATTTTCTTCATGAAATTTGTTTTTTCTTCGATATCTAAAATTTTCATGTTTTGTAGAAATCGTGATCTAGACATTTCGGGAGTCGCTTTTCCAAAAAACAAAAATGCACTATAGGTGTTGCAACAACTTGTGGAACACCTAAGAAAATAGTTTTCACAAAAAATCACATACTACACTGTAGTTGCTGCAGAAACCTTGAAAAACAATAAACTAAGCGGTTCAACTTTTGAAATAAAAGATGGGGCATGGTTAAAACAAAAATGTTATCTGCATTGCATGTTTGCCAACAGTGTTGCAATACCTCTTGAAACATTGAGTGGAGCAGTTTTAAAAACACCTAAAACACCATCTTAGAGTCGAAATTTCAGCATTTAACATTTCACGTAAAGTTGTTCAAATTGTTGAGATCTAAAAGTTTTGTATTCAAAAAAATGTCAAAATCGACCTTTAAAGGTTCCATTTCTAAGCTCAAAATAAGTTGGATTTTTTTAACATAAACCATAACCTAGGCCTAAACATGCTCACATCCAAATCTTACATAACAACTTAAACTTACTAAAATTATAACAAATACACAAATAAGAGCTTATTTGCATGCCACAATCACAATAACCATAAACTGACCCAAACTCAAAAAAAAAGGGAGAAAGATTATTGAATATGTCCTTAAAGACTATCTTGAGTGGTCCTTCCTAAGCCTCCTACTTCTCTTAGTTTTTGGCTGGTGATTTTTAGTAGGTAGGGGATGGAAATATTTGAGAGATGATGGAGTAAAAGAATCGGTTTTCCTTGAAGAAAATGGGTGAGAAAATGAGAAAAATGGGATCTTGTTGTGAATGAACCTATTTAGAGACAAAATGTTAAACTAGGTTAAGTTTCCACTTAATTTTTCACCTATTTTTAAAGGATTTCATAAAGACTTAATTATAGAAAAAACTTGGTTTTAATGATGCCTAGTAGTGGTACCAATTGATTAAGAAAAAGGGGAGAAAATAGCTCATTAATTGGTCATTTTTTAGGTGTAGATTTTTCACTATTCGCAAAGTCCTTTCTTGTCTCTTTGTTCTACCATTTTACCTACAAGAATCCCTTAATTCAAGGAAGTAGATAAATATTTTTGATTGGTTGAGGAAAACTAACTATTCGTTAGGAGTTTTTCAGTTCTTGTCAAGTCCTCTAACTTTGCGTGTCACAATCTAAAACCAACCTCCGAATTAATCAATACCGATATATTCTTAATCGAGTAATAAAATTGGACTATTTTGAAACTTAAAAATTATTTCTAGACTGAATAAATCCTAAAGTTATTTTTTCCTATACTTTGCCTCAGTAATGACATAGACTTTGATGAGGTCAACTTTCGAGCTCAGATAGCATTTTTTAACCAAAAATACTACTCGTGTAACTCTGATTTTTAACTAATCGACAATTAATGACTTGTTATATGTTAGAGCGTTTCTCAGTACACTGTTAACACTGTAATATGCTTAGAATTCCTATATTTTGAATTCTCATTTTATTTATGGATTAAAATTTCTTTCGTCTTAAATTGCAGTTAAAATTATCAACAAAATTGTTTGATTACAAAAAGTTAATAAATTTAACTATAATATTAACTATAGAATTTTAAAATATATTTAATTAATTCCATAAATCCTGTAACCACAAAACCCAAAAATGATATTTTTTAGGAAAATATTTGACTTTTATATGTAAATTTCAATATTTGATTCTAGGATTTTCTTCGTCATTATAACATATATGTGTTTTATTTTGATAATGGCTTAAATTGAAGTTAATAACTATGTTAATTTTGTTAGCCTAAGAATGACTGCCTAAGAAGAGGAGTGGATTGGGTTTTTAAAATCTTTTTCAAAATATTAGAAATTAGAGCCAATTACAAAAACAAAAAGAAGAAGAGAAAATTAAGTAACAATAAACTAAAGGCCCTAATAGAACTTATAAAACAAAGCAATCAACTAAATGATATAAATATGCACATAACCAAGCTAGCCAAGATCACTAAGAGAATTAAATATAATTTGCAAAAATTAAGAAGAAAAAGGAGAAGAAATTGCAAACATTATTTGTAGTAGTTCGAATGTCTACTGTCATCGATTGATATTTGACTCAGCCTCTTTCATTATCTTGATTAACTTTCGACACAATCACATCATATATAATCCGAAGAGTTCTTCTACACGAGACTCACCAAATCTTTACAAACCACTAATTTTCTATAGAGATTAGCTGTCACGCCCCGGAGTACGGGAGGTGACGTGGCGGAATATTTAGATTAATTAAAAGAGGATTTAATTAAAAACTGAAAGTTTGAGAATCCAATTAAGTAAGAAATAAAGAGATTTTTTCACCACATTTGATAAAAGAATTTAAAATCATTAAACAAATAACAATAATTGGATAAAAACCTCGAATATGGGTTCCACACACACATGAATCTGACAATATCATAAATACAATTACAGTCCAAGTATAAATGAAGTTAAGTCTTACATGCCTTGCTTAATAAATACAGAATGTAAATAAATTCTCCTATTGCTCCTGAGTTCGGTCCGAAGAATCTTCTCCAAACCTAAATGGGAAACCACCTAGAAGGGGGGGAAATTTAAAAACAGATAAAACGTGAGCGAAAGGCTCAGTAGGACTAAGTTTTATAAAATAATTTAATGCAAAGAAACATAACATTATCAGGAGTTATACAAAAAGGGAACTTGAATAAATAAATAAATAAATTGAGTAGAACCGTTCTGACACAGAACAGTCTACTCGTCAAATTAAAACACCAGTTTACTTTTACTTAGGCAAACCATGAAATCACCACCGTAGTGGCCCAGCTGGGTTTCGGGACCTGCCCCCAAGGTCGATCACGACCCGATCTCTGATATGGCATCATGCCCATGTGTTTACTATCATTATCATTCAAAACCCAATTATCGAGTGTTGTCAATTACATTCATTATGAAATTCATTTCATGTCACGGTATATAAAAATATAACCGATAAAACCATTTTCAAACAACCGTTGAAAACATTTTGATAGAAATCCTTTTTAAAGCCAAATCATTTCAAAACCAGGCTACCAAAGAAATAGGATAGAAGTCCTACCTCAGTACTCGTGCCGGTACCCCACACCGTAATCCCGATCCGCTATACGTTAGCTCCACGGAACCACGAACAATCCTAGATACAAACTAAGTCGATCAATATCTAGTTCGAGACATTCTATGTTACTAAATCATTTCATGATGTCCTAGTGTGCCATTTGTATCATTAAAATCATCCTATAAGGTTGGGATTTAAATCAGGGTTCAAAACAGTAAAAACGGGTAAAAATCACAAAATTTTCCACGCCTCGGTCGGCCTGCCGGACGCCCTGCTTCGGCCTGCCGAACTGCACAGTTCGGCCTGCCGGAAGCAAAGTTCGGCCTGCCGAACATTTCCCAGATTCGGCCTGCCGGTCGGAAGAACACCGGCCTGCCGATCATCACTCCGGCCTGCCGAACATGAACTTCGGCCTGCCGAACTGGGAAGATCCAGAAATCCCAGCCACGGGTTTCTCGATCCCCAAAATCCAAATCTTGTTCCTAACCTGTTTTTCTCAAATCCCAGGCATGAAAAACAACTATAATTGATAGAAAAACATTCTAGAACATGTTTGGAATCATTTAAACAACATTTAAACTCAAAATCCTCAAAAATCCGAAAATGAGAAAAAGAGGAGAAAAATGAAAATCTTGAATCCAATCCGTTTTTCTTCAATCTAGGTTTAGATTCTAGTTGTTTTAAGTTCATTTAACACAAATCCATGGTTTTCTAAGCTAAAACAAACTTAGATTTCAAAAACACACAAAATCGAAAATTTTGTTAAAAGTTTAGAAATTTCGAATCTAACCTCGAATCGAAGCTTCAATCCGCGTTCTCGGTCGCCGAATCACGTCCCCGAGCTTCCTCCTTGCTGTTCCGAAGCTTGGATTCGAATGAAAATCAAAATTTTTGAAAGAGATTGAGAGAGAGAGGGAGCTGCCGAGAGAGAGAAGAGAGAGAGAGTGAAACGTGAATGAGGAGAGAGAGAGAGAAGAGAGAAATAAATAGAGAAAATCGGTGGGCGGTTTTACTGTGCGAAAACCATGTGCCGCCCACGGTTTTGCAAAACGGAGTATTTTTAACATTTTACAAATTGTTGTGTTTTAAAACTCAAAACATCATTTTAAATCAACAAGGAATCTTTTGAACACATCAATTTAACAAAACAACCAAAAACTAAAAATCCAACCAGATAATCTAATTAAAGTTAAAACTTTAATTATGGCACACTAATTCATCATTTACATTACATTAATATTAAATAAATTTCAGGACGTTACAGCTCTCCACCCCTAAAAGAAATTTCGTCCTCGAAATTTACAACTCATCTCAAAAACAAAACAAATGCGGATATAACTCCCGCATACCCGACTCTAGTTCCCAAGTGGCTTCATCAACCCCGTGATGCTGCCACACAACCTTTACCAACGGTATTTCACGACGACGCAAGCTAATCACTTTCCGGTCGATAATCTGAATCGGCACTTCTTCGTACGTCGTATCCTCCTGAACCTGCACATCGCGAAACGATACTATCTTACCCTGCTCAGGTGGACACTTCCTAAGCATAGACACATGAAACACATCGTGCACATGAGAAAGTTCGGGCGGAAGATCAAGCCGATAAGCAACCACACCAACACGCTGAGTGATCCCGAACGGCCCGATATACCTCGGCGCGAGCTTCCCACTCACTCCGAACCGCATAGTTCCCTTACGAGGTGACACCCTCAAGAGAACAAAATCTCCAACCGCGAACTCTAAGGGTCTACGTCTCCTATCTGCGTAGCTCTTCTGCCGACTCTGAGCTGCTCTCAACCGATCCCGAATTACCACGACTTTCTCGTTGCTGTCACGAATCTCATCCGGCCCAAGAATAACTCTATCTTCCGGCTCGGCCCAACACACAGGTGACCGACACGGTCGCCCATACAACGCCTCAAATGGTGCCATACCGATACTCGCCTGATAACTGTTGTTGTACGCGAACTCCGCCAAATGCAAACATTGCTTCCAATTCCCGCCGAAGTCCAACGCACAAGCACGCAACATATCTTCGATAACCTGAATAACCCGCTCAGACTGCCCATCAGTTTGAGGATGAAACGCCGTACTGAAGTTCAAATCCGTACCCAAAGCCTCCTGAAAACTCCTCCAGTACTTAGCATTAAACCTGGTGTCTCGATCAGAGGTGATGGACAAAGGAACTCCATGCAACCTCGCAATGTTCTGCATATACAACTCCCCGAGAATCTTCCTGGAACACGTCGACCTAAACGGAATGAAATGCGCCGATTTCGTCAACCTGTCGACTACAACCCAAACTGCATCATGCCGCTGCTCCGTCCTCGGCAAACCTGTGAGGAAATCCATCGTCACATGCTCCCATTTCCACCCTGGAATAGGAAGCGGCTGAAGCTGACCTGCAGGCTTCTGATGCTCAGCTTTCACCTGGAGACACGTCGAACACTTGGCCACGTACTCGCGAACATCTTTCTTCATGCCTCTCCACCAATAGTGCCTCTTCAAATCACGATACATCTTGGTGCTCCCCGGATGAATAGCAAACTGAGACCTATGAGCTTCATCTAGAACGGCTTTCGTCACCTCGGCGATAACTGGAACTGCAAGACGCTCCCGGAAGTACAACGATCCATCTGCATGCACGCTCCATTCTTCAAACTGCTCCCCGTTCTGAATCCGCGACCAAATCCCCTGCAAATGTCGATCTTGCCACTGACCTTGCTTCACCATCCGAACAAGAGCTGGAGTCGCTTCCACATGATACAACAAAACTCGATCACCGTCTTCATGATACTGTAGCCGATACTCACTCACTGTCGCATCCCTGCTCCAGTCCTCAAAAATCAAACAAGCGAGAATCCCTGAAGACTTTCTGCTAAGCGCGTCCGCTACCACATTAGCTTTTCCGGGATGATACTGCAACGCGAAATCATAATCCTCCATGTACTCCACCCATCTGCGCTGCCTCAAGTTGAGATCCCTCTGAGTGAACAAATGCCTCAAACTCTTATGATCGGAGAAGACCTGAAACGATGCTCCTATACAAGTAACATCTCCAAATCTTCAACGCGTAGACCACCGCTGCCAGCTCTAAATCGTGAGTAGGATAATTCCGCTCGTGAGGTCGTAGCTATCTCGATCCGTACGCTACTACACTGTCCATGCTGCATCAACACGCATCCAAGTCCGCGCCCTGAAGCATCAGCATAAACCTCATACGGCTCGTCACTGCTAGGAATAATCAACACTGGAGCTGAAGTCAACCGGTTCTTCAATTCCTGAAAAGCAGACTCACAGTCTTCATCCCACTCAAACCTGACATTTTTCTTGATCAACCTCGTCAACGGAGCTGCAATCTTCGAAAAGTCCTTTACAAATTTCCTGTAATATCCAGCAAGACCTAAGAAGCTGCGAATCTCCGCTACATTCCTTGGTCGTTCCCACTCCAATATAGCTTCAATCTTGGACGGATCCACTGAAATACCATGCTCCGAGATGACATGACCCAGAAATTTGACCTCAGTCAACCAGAACTCACACTTTTCCCTCTTAGCATACAACTGGTGCTCCCGCAGAGTCTGAAGCACGATCCGAAGATGCTGCTTATGCTCCTCCCAAGTCTTAGAATACACAAGAATATCATCGATGAACACGATCACAAACTGATCCAAATACGGCCGAAATATCCTGTTCATCAAATCCATAAAAGCTGCTGGAGCATTCGTCAACCCGAAAGACATAACCAGAAACTCGAAGTGCCCATACCGAGTCCTAAAAGCTGTCTTGGGAATATCCTCTTCCTTGATTCTGAGCTGATGATAACCTGACCGCAAATCAATCTTCGAGAAGTATCGCGAACCTCCCAACTGATCAAATAGCTCATCAATCCTAGGCAAGGGATACTTGTTCTTCACCGTAACACGATTCAGCTGCCGATAATCCACACATAACCTGAGAGTCCCATCGTGCTTCTTAGCGAAACAAAACAGGTGCTCCCCACGGAGATGTGCTATTCCGAATATATCCTTTATCAGCAAGCTCGTGAAGTTGCTTCCTCAATTCCTTCATTTCTGCCGGCGCCATCCGATAAGGTGCCATAGAAATCGGTGATGTCCCTGGAAACAACTCGATACCAAACTCAATCTCCCGATGCGGTGGTAATCCTGATAACTCGTCGGGGAAGACATCCTCGAACTCATCAACCACCGAATTGCTACACCTACTACTCGAAACATAGGGCTCGCAATCTAGATTGGCAAGAAAAGCAAAACAATCTAGATTCCTTCGCCCTCCTAGACATGACTTCATGAGACGCTCACTCATTAGCCAATCACCACCACCCTGGTAAGTGATTACCGTCCCCCTATCAGACACTAGGGTCACCTTTCTAAGTTGGCAGTCCACAACTGCACTATACCTGGACAACCAGTCCATCCCTAAAATCACATCATAGGAACTCATGGGGAGTACAATCAAATCACTTTTCAAAATCTCATCCCCAATCTTTATTTTACAATGATTTACACATACAATTCACACACACCCGCCCCAAGGAGAAGTTATAACTAGGGGTTCCTTAAACTCTTCTACTTCTAATCCCAAGGCATGTACAAAGGAACTCGAAATGAGAGAATGAGAGGCACCGGTATCAAATAAAACGCGAGCTAGAGATCTAGAAACCAAAACCATACCATCGACAACCGCGTTACCAATCTGAGAATCTGACCCTCCAGATGCCATTGCATGAACCTGCACTGGCGCCTTCCCTTTTCCTCTACCGACATTGCTGGGTCCTGCATTACTCGGCCGATACTGCTGAGATGGAGATGACTGCACACTACCTGTACTCGGCGCTCTATACTGAGGAACACTACGCTGAAAATACTGCGGCTGCTGTCCCCGTGCCGGATATGAGAATTGCTGAGGAGAAAACTGCGGATACTGCAACTGCGGGTACTGCGGAGGCGGAGGTAGGGTCTGAGGCTGAGGCTGAGACGAACGACTGGCATCCTCCCCGGTCTGCGATCCAAGACGAGCACTCCTGATCGGGCAATTCCTCTTGATGTGTCCGGGCTGCTGACAGAAATGACAATGAAAGCTGTAGGGATTGCTGCGCCCGCTGCCAGACGAACTGCTACTGCCACTGGTCGCACCGCCTTGCTTGCCTTTCCCCGGAGCTGGACGACTACTGGTGCTCTTCCTGCCACTCCTCTGCGGTCCTCCTGAAGCCTTAGGCTCGATCCTCACAATACTGCACGTAATCATTCTCCACGGAGATCGCCGACGACACAAGCTCTCCGAAACTCCTAAGCCGTAGAGCAACCAACTGCCGCCGAATAGGAGCCTTGAGTCCTTCCTGGAACTTGATGCATTTCTCGCGCTCCGATGCCACAGCTGATGGAGCAAACCTAGCCAACTCGCTAAACTTTGCCTCGTACTCCCGAACTGACATATCACCCTGCTGCAATCTATAAAACTCAGCTGCTTTCTGATCTCTATACCCCTGCGGAAAATACCGATCATAGAACAGATCCTCGAACTTGTCCCAACCGATATCGCCACCGCGCTCCAGACGCTTAGTTTGTTTCCACCAGGTGTTAGCGCCACCCTCGAGCTTATACGCCGCAAACTCCACACGATACTCCTCAGGCACACCAAGGGTATCAAGATGCTTCAAGATCGAATCCAACCAATACTCTGCTAACTGCGGATCCCCATTGCCATCAAAAGTCGGAATAGACGCCCGCCGAAATTCCTTAAAGAAAGCATGCCGACTACCAACACTGGAGTCTTCCGGTCTAGTCCTGGCTGCCATCTGCCGGAAAGCCGCAATCATAGACCTCATCAGGCCCTCATCATTTCCGAACTCGGCGTCAGCTGTCGAACGACGTCTAGGTGCCATTCTCTCACTTCTGAAAACAAAATTTGGACTGTCAGAGGTATTTCATTGTCAAACCTATGTGTGCACAATTCCCAAGGTTCATAACCTTGAGCTCTGATACCATTCTGTCACGCCCCGGAGTACGGGAGGTGACGTGGCGGAATATTTAGATTAATTAAAAGAGATTTAATTAAAATACGAGAGTTTAGAAATCCAATTAAGCAAGAAATAAAGAGATTTTTCCACCACATTTGATAAAGAATTTAAAATCATTAAACAAATAACAATAATTGAATAAAAACCGCGAATATGGGTTCCACAACCCACAACTTGTGCACACACATGGATCTGACAATATCACAAATACAATTACAGTCCAAGTACAAATAAAGTTAAGTCTTACATGCCTTGATTAATAAATACAGAATGTAAATAAATTCTCCTATTGCTCCTGAGTTCGGTCCGAAGAATCTTCTCCAAACCTAAATGGGAAACCACCTAGAAGGGGGGGAATTTAAAACAGATAAAACGTGAGCGAAAGGCTCAGTAGGACTAAGTTTTATAAAATAATTTAATGCAAAGAAACATAGCATTATCAGGAGTTATACAAGAAGGAAACTTGAATAAATAAATAAATAAATTGAGTAGAACCGTTCTGACACAGAACAGTCTACTCGTCAAATCAAGACACCAGTTTACTTTTACCTAGGCAAACCATGATATCACCACCGTAGTGGCCCAGCTGGGTTTCGGGACCTGCCCCCAAGGTCGATCACGACCCGATCTCTGATATGGCATCATGCCCATGTGTTTATTATCATTATCATTCAAAACCCAATTACCGAGTGTTGTCAATTACATTCATTATGAAATTCATTTCATGTCACGGTATATAAAAATATAACCGATAAAACCATTTTCAAACAACCGTTGAAAACATTTTGATAGAAATCCTTTTCAAAGCCAAATCATTTCAAAACCAGGCTACCAAAGAAATAGGATAGAAGTCCTACCTCAGTACTCGTGCCGGTACCCCACACCGTAATCCCGATCCGCTATACGTTAGCTCCACGGAACCACGAACGATCCTAGATACAAACTAAGTCAATCAATATCTAGTTCGAGACATTCTAATTACTAAATCATTTCATGATGTCCTAGTGTGCCATTTGTATCATTAAAATCATCCTATAAGGTTGGGATTTAAATCAGGGTTCAAAACAATGAAATCGGGTAAAAATCACAAAATTTTCCATGCCTCGGTCGGCCTGCCGGACGCCCTGCTTCGGCCTGCCGAACTGTACAGTTCGGCCTGCCGGAAGCAAAGTTCGGCCTGCCGAACATGTCCCCAGATTCGGCCTGCCGATCGGAAGAACACCGGCCTGCCGATCATCACTTCGGCCTGCCGAACATGAACTTCGGCCTGCCGAACTGGAAAAATCCAGAAATCCCAGCCACGGGTTTCTCGATCCCCAAAATCCAAATCTTGTTTCTAACCTGTTTTTCTCAAATCCCAGGCATGAAAAACAACTATAGTTGATAGAAAAACATTCTAAAACATGTTTGGAATCATTTAAACAACATTTGAACTCGAAATCCTCAAAAATCCGAAAATGAGAAAAAGAGGAGAAAAATGAAAATCTTGAATCCAATCCGTTTTTCTTCAATCTAGGTTTAGATTCTTGTTGTTCTAAGCTCATTTAACACAAATCCACGGTTTTCTAAGCTTAAACAAGCTTAGATTTCAAAAACACACAAAATCGAAAATTTTGAAAAAAGTTTAGAAATTTCGAATCTAACCTCAAATCGAAGCTTCAATCCGCGTTCTTGGTCGCCGAATCACGTCCCCGAGCTTCCTCCGTGCTGTTCCGAAGCTTGGATTCGAATGGAAACCAAAATTTTTTTTGAAGAAATTAGAGAGAGAGAGGCTGCCGAGAGGGAGAGTGAAGAGAGAGAGAGAGAGCTCGTGAGAGTGAGGAGAGAGAGAGAGGAAAGGAAAATAAATAGAGAAAATCGGTGGGCGGTTTTACTGTGCGAAAACCATGTGCCGCCCACGGTTTTGTAAAACAGAGTATTTTTAACATTTTACAAATTGTTGTGTTTTAAAACTCAAAACATCATTTTAAATCAACAAGGAATCTTTTGAACACATCAATTTAACAAAACAACCAAAAACTAAAAATCCAACCAAATAATCTAATTAAAGTTAAAACTTTAATTATGGCACACTAATTCATCATTTACATTACATTAATGTTAAATAAATTTCGAGACGTTACATTTGCAGATCTATTCCATGGGGAAACTGGTAGTTTTTTTGGAAAGGCTTTGGCTTTGTGGCCTCGGTGCTACTTGAAGTTACAGGTTGTGTTTGGCTTAGAGGATGGTTTTTGCTTGCCCCTTGGTTTTATGGGTAGTGTCCTAAGCCGGGATTGGCTTAAGGTGTGGCTCTTTTTGTGGTCATTGGGACCATTGTTGGTAGGAGTTTAGCTCTGTCTAGGGTTAGGAATATATGAAACTTTATCGATCAGAGCACAGATTTCTGGGTAGATTTTTTGAGTCTACTTATAATATCCTATACTTGGTTTAAGGACCATTAACTATACCTTGGCATTTTTCGGCTTATATTAATAAATTATTTTTCCTCTTGTCAGAGGCCTTTCCTAAAAAAAAAAAAAAAAAAAAAAAAAAAAAGAAGACAAAGACGCCTTAATGCACATATTGGGTTTAGGTGTTACAAATTTCTTCCTTTTTTTAAATCTTTTTCAGAATATAAACAAAATTATGTCATTAGACAAAGATTCAAATCCTACAACTCACTTATAAGTGGGAGAATTATCTCCAACCATGCTAATTATTCATCACCAATTTCATGAGCAAAAAAGCCGAACCATAGAGACTTCATACATATATGACCACAGAACCCATTGAAGGGAGAGAGCTATAAAAAACTTAATACGTCCATCAACAAATTGCCAAACTCATTATAGGGGACTAACTTGCTTATTCTAAACGGCACAAGTCATTGATGATGCATCCAACTCCACTATGTGAAGATTACCGTGCCAACAACAGACTCACCGTGGAGCCTTAGCTCGAGCTTTTTTCGGAGAGCAAAAGGCCATGAAAACTCTTAGCCAAAGCTTCCATAACAAAAACTGATGAGTCATTAATAATAGCCCCAAAACCAATTTTTTAAGACTCGTAAGAGATTGTTGCATCTGTATTCAATTTATGGCAATTACTCTCTGGTAAAACCAGTCTAGCAACAATCGGACCTTAATCGAAGCCTAAAAAATTGTGCGCTAAAATGGTCCTTTTTAAAGTAAATTCTTGGTTTATGTCCCTGATTCTGTTATATTAAAAAGAAGTCCATTTTTGAAAAATTCAAGAATTACTAATTGACGTGATTGAAAATTAATAAGTTCAAATATATGTGTGTAAATCAATGGCTTATTGAGATCAATTACTAGTTTGTTGAAATCAATCAACAAGTCGTCATCCAAGTCATTTAAAAAAAATAAAAAGAAAAAGCTCCTTTTCCATTTAATAAAATTTGGGACCTTTATTTATGATCAAAAAATTTTGGGACATTTAATTAAATTAGGCTTTAAAAAAAGTCGTCCACCGCGATTTCTTTCTTTTCTTGAGCAACTTAAATTTTCTTGAAATGGCTAGACCACTAATTCTCTTATTTCTTTCACCCCAAATGCCCCAAGCTCCACAAACAAATTGTTCTAGCTGCTGCTGTGAAAAACTCTCAGCCAACAAATGGAGAACTTCTTATGAGTCTAAATATAATCCAAATATGTAAAAAACCATAGACATAAAAAGATCATAAAACGGAAGCGTGAACAGCATACCTTCGGCCATTGCAGTTGCTTTCTATGCCTTCCTCAGTTGCTCCACCGGTTTGTGAAGCTTCCAAGTCCTCACAAACTTAAACGGCGTAATAAACTGAAAAGAGTTCCAAACTTGGGGCCCAAAAATTTCACTATTGTTTTTCTCTCAAAACCTTGCTTTGTCCATCATAGAGCTTGGTTTTATGATGCCGGATAGTGCAAATAATGGAATCGCAAAAGTGTCCATAAAATATGGACCATACTCAAGGAAACATATTCCTGTGTTTTACGGGAAAGGTTTTCAATATTCTCCCACTTAGTCCATATATTCTATCATTTTTAACAATAAGAGACAAAATATATGAATTATGACGATAGGTCCTCTAAAAACAAGTATTATCTTTCATGTATCACCATGCATTATGTCTCTTAATCACTAGCCCATATAACTTAATGAATAAACCTCATTTTTATTCTAGGTCGAAACTTAATGATGTTTATCAAAATAAATAAATGTGTACACAAAAGAAATTAAATATGAGAAAACATCACAACTGAAATAGAGTTTCATTAAAAATAGTATTCGTTCTTACAATGAAAATTACACAAAGGAAATAAGTCTCATACTATATACATGATCCTTAAATTTGAACGGTGGTATGCCTTTAGTCAAAGGATCAGTTATCATCAATTCAGTGTTAACATATTCAATAACTACTGATTTATTTTTAACACGTTTCCTTATGGCCAAACACTTATAGTCGACATGTTTGCTTCAACTATCACTTTTGCTATTTTTGGCCATAAAAATTGCAGCTGATTTGTAACAATATATCCTCAATGGCCTAAAAATCGAATCCATAATTCTAAGTCCAGAAATGAAACTTTTCATCCACACACCATACGAGGTTGCCTTAAAACAAGATACGAACTCAGCCTTTATGATGGAAGAAGCAGTCAGTGTTAACGTGTTCAATAACTACTGATTTATTTTTAACACGTTCTTTTATGACCAAATATTAATAGTCGATATGTTTGCTTCAACTATCACTTTTGTTATTTTTAGTCATAAAAATTACAGTTGAATTGTAACAATGTATCGTCAATGGCCTAAGAATCGAATCCACAATTCTAAGCCCATAAATGAAACTTTTAATCCGCACACCATACAAGGTTGCCTTAAAACAAGATACGAACTCAGCCTCCATGGTGGAAGTAGCAGTTAGTGTCTACTTTGCGCTTCTCCAAGATATAGCTCCACTGGCAAACATGAAAATGTATCCAGGTGTTTATTTTTGTGAATCAACATAGCCAGCAAAGTCCGAATCAGGGTAGCCAATCACTTCTAAATTATCAATCCGTCAATACATAAGCATGTAGTCTTTGGTCCCTTGAAGGTACCTCATCAGTTTTTTTCCAACTCTCCAGTGGTCCATACTTGGATTACTCTGATATCTACCTAACATTCTTATTGCAAATGTAATGTCAGGCCTTGTATAGACCTGAGCATACATCAACCTTCCAAAAGCTGAAGCATATGGGAAGTTCTTTATTTCTTCCCTTTCAAAATCATTTTTGGGGCACTGGATCAAATTAAATATATCACCCTTCATAATGG
Organism: Artocarpus heterophyllus; assembly: GCA_025403435.1. Taxonomy (NCBI): domain Eukaryota; kingdom Viridiplantae; phylum Streptophyta; class Magnoliopsida; order Rosales; family Moraceae; genus Artocarpus; species Artocarpus heterophyllus. The sequence goes on along the minus strand of CM046348.1, from coordinate 7,269,052 downwards.
GAGCTATTCTTGCTGAACAATTTTTCATCCGAAACCTCTCTAAAACTTCATTGATATAGATTTCTTGTGACAGACCTAAAATTCCTTTAAATCTGTCTCTATAAATCTTTATGACAATGACATAAGATGCATCACTCATATTCTTCATATCAAAGTTTGTAAAGAGAAATTGTTTCACCTCATGTAGCAAACTCTTATCATTGATTGCAAGTAAAATATCATCTAGACATCCCTTCGAGGGGAATGTCCAAGCAAGAAAGGCAGAGGCAGATGGAGGAGCTCTGCCGATCAAAGGGCAAAGAGGTCGTTTGTTCAAAGAAGAGAAGGACCAAGGAGCCCAAGCGACCTGTGGCTGTCGATCTGCCTAGCACCTCGTCGCCGCCGCCCAGACAAGGGGGCTCTTTGAGCAAGGGTTACCATGCCCCTTCTACTGCCGTCACCATTATCCCACCCTCGCTAGCCGACTCACCGAGCAGGTGCCATCCGACTCACCGAGCAGGCGCCATCCGACATGCCCCCTTATGGTTAAAACCAGTGGGGAAGTTGTGCCGGATGAAGAATTCTTTAAGACGCCTAAGGAGCCAACCTTTTCGATTGCTTCGAGTCGACTTCCCAACAAAGCATCCAGGTATGCCCGGTTGAAATCTTGAGCTCCTCATTACTTGTCATTTTCTTGGTCTCTAATTTGTGCTCTTGTAAGTCCACACATACTTGGAAGCTTGCCGACCTTCGAGTCGAGCGTCAATTCCATACCTAGCAGAGAACGACCGATAAGGCCGCCAAGGAGAAAAAGCGAGTGGAAAAGTTGCTCAAGGAGAAGGCCAACAAGCTTTCCCAAGTGAAGGCTGCTTTAAAAGCTGTAACGCCCCTATATTGGGGTTAACGGTTTTTAATAAAATAAAATAAAAATAAAAAATAAAAAATAAAAGCAAAACCTTAAAAATAAAGTTGCCCGGGACTTAAATGAAAACTCTCAAATTAAAAATAAAAATATAAACAATGATTAAACCACAGTTTAATGTAGCACCTTAAATTTAATAATATAAAACTGTCATCATCATTTCAACCCTCAACGTATTTTAATACAGTCACAGAAAGTAACAATTAATGCTTACATTATCATAAAGAACATTCTTAGCAATTGAAGTAGTCCCAACGTAATATAGCTACATAGCTTCCTCAACTATTTTTCTCGTAGCCACCTCACACTTAGTGAGTCCTGAAAAGATAAAAATATAAGAGAATGAGCGACAATATGCTCAGTAGAGAAAACCATTACTCACCTTTAGGTTTTTATCATTACTACAATAAAACCTGCATGGTTAGTTAATACTCATCATTATCCAGATTATGAGATTTATTATAATCATATTCTGTGAATACCATAGTTAATTATTACCAAGTTCCATACATATACATATATATAAATGTTACAGTTCATCATTATTCCTAAGTGCCACGTTCAATAGAGTATCATTCAACTCATCGAAACCCAAATAGACACGCTTGATCACCCTCTAAATATTTCAAGGGTGTTCCGGTGGACATCAAGCCCCGAGTCCTCACCAAGTTGATTCCTGTACAGTGTGTTCTGGGACTTTCAACCCAAGGAAGCGTCGTCATCTTCCCCCTCTTTTACCTTTTAGGGTATTCATGCCCAAGGACGTAACTGTCGCCCTCTTCACATCTCACCATTTCTCTATATTCAATCATTATTAATAGAGTCATTTTTCCTAACCATGCTTCTCAATTTATAACATGTGTCAATTCATTATGTTCATCGTCGTACAATACAAGACGAGTCCATGTCATAGTTTTATATGTGATACTCACATAATAGCAGTTCAACATAGATATATATATATATATCTTGCGGTAAAATAATCAATTTTAATTCCATAAAAACCTAACAAAAGATGAGTAATAGAATCCCTACCTTCCAAGCTTATCAACAATCTTTCAATCCTGAAATCAATTAACGTTAGCTCCATACTCTCTTGATCCTAAGGTGTGCATAAGGACAATTAAAACTAATGCACAACATACAATCACATTCATAAATAAATCATGTGTAAATCCATCTTACTAGCGTGTCATTAAAGCTTTTATGCAAATTCCTTTTTGAATACCATAGTAAACAATTTTTATCTTAACACGATATAAAATTAAACAAGTAATCTATATGTTTTAGTCCCTAATAAGATTCATCAATCACTTAGGATAATATTGGAAAGGTTGCAAGACCTTAATGAATTAGGTGGTGAGCAAAGATGGGTTCTTGGTTCAGGTTAGCAGCTGGTATACCATGACAAACTGGCAAGTTTACTAGTTTCCAATCCAAAAATTGAAAAATTCATAGAAAATAAAATACAACTCTGATTTAGGCTTATGATGGCTCGTTAGAAAGTTTAGGATGTCTACTTTTTAAATATGCAAACAAATTTATAAAATTCATTTTAATTTAATCTCAGAATTTCAAGAAATAGCCACTGCCCATAGAGGTATTACAAAGTTTATGAAATGTCAAATTTTTCTTTAACCCAAAACATATTATCCTTGTTCAAAATCTTAAAACCATTCCAAAATATGTAGCTTGCGTTATATAATCACAATAAATATATTTTCATGAGTTTTATACCAAAATCATCATCAAACCATATCTCTAGTCTTTTTTTACAAATAAGGGTGAAAACATGCTTATGTCAAACTTTCTCATTCAAAACCATAAAATCTAAATTATGCAGCAAAATAAATGAGCAATTTCAAAGTAAAGATGACAGATAAGACTATATTAATTTTCTAAAATCTTACCTTAAAATCTCATTAAAAACTTTAAGTCATCAATTCAAGAGATTAAAGCTCAAGTTCAACTTTAGCATTAGGACTTTTGAATGACATGGAGCTGGGTTTCTCAGGCTTAGAGAGCAGAAGAAGAGAATGAGAGGAAGACATTTCAAGGAGGAAGGGAAAGATAAGTGTTGCACGGAGAAAAGAAAATGAATGTATGATTTTCTTTGTTGGAGGGCCCAATTGAAGGAAAATAATGGGAAGTGGGAGACAAGTAGGTGAAGTATTAAGTGCATTATGTCTCCTTCGGAGACTTTAGTTCATATAATGTCAAATGAAATTTTAATAATTAATTTGATGTTTCAAGAGCGTTTTGGTAAATTTACTAAATAGATATAGAAAAATTTTAGAAAATTTTGAAATATATAAAAATAAATAGGATGAAATAGATTTTTGATGAAATAAATTTTAGTAATGGGAATCACAAAAGCCAACGCGACCCAAGCTGAGGAAGGGGCCTGGAAAGCTTAGGAGGAGGCAGATTAGGTGTGGTTGGAAGCAGAGCATGCACGAGCCGCCCTCCTTGAAGAACAAAATAAAGCCCAGCCGCGTGGGAAAAACATAAGAGGTTTTTGCGGGGGGAGTTGCCCGGCAAGGTGACCCAGGCGGTGGAGGATTTTAAGGACTCTGCAAGTTTGCAGACAACTACTACTTCTGGATGAAGGACTTGTAGAAACACCTTTTGGAGAAGCATCCTGCGGCCGCTGCCATGGATTTGTCTATCATTGTTGAACCCACGGCCCGGGAGGAAGAGGCAGAGATTGAGGAAGTCTAGCCTCCGATAGGGTAGGGCTCGGTCGTCTACTTGGAAGCCAACGATGGCGAAGGCAGAGCCCAGACTTGATGGCCCTTATTTTTGTTATTTTCTATTTGCTTGTCCAGGTTTGGGAGGTGTCTGGTTATTTGTACCTCACACCAGAACTTACTAATAAAAGTTTTTCATTTTTCCCAAGTTCAAAGTTTCTTGGGTTATTATTATTTTTATCTGTTTGCTATATAATTTTGCTGGGCCAAGCAGGAACATGTCCAATTCTCGGGTCCTCTTGTTCGGAAACCCCTGTTTGGCGAATTTGGTCTGAGCTGGCTTACAGCGGCGCATAATGCCCTATACCCCCCGAAACTTGTTTAGGTTCTTTAGGACTTTTTACAAGTCTAATAAGTAGGGAGTTGTTTTCCCCGAGGTCATTACCAGTTCGATGTGACTATTGGTTGGGTAGCCAATGGTGTATTGGACTAGTGGGCTGCTGTTTCAAGTCAACTTATGGTTGGAATGTGTGCCAACTAGCCCCCAGTTGGGAGTTAAGACGGCCCCCCCTTTTCGAGAGTTGTGGCCTTTTTCAAGATTCGAATTGCTCAGAGGAATTCTTTGAATTTATACTTTTTATTGATATTTCTTTTTTGTACATTTCTCTGCTCTACTTGGCAAGTCTTTTAGTTTTAAAAAGAATGTTGAAGCTAGAGATCAAAAAAAGTATTCTGGCTCTCGTCAGCAATAAAATTTCTTGAAGTGTTTGGCATTCCAAGAGTGGATCAGCACACTTCTTTCCATGTCTGCTATCTTGCATATACCTAGTCGGACGATGCCAATCACCTTGAATAGGCCACACATTTGGGTCTGAAGGAACCAAGCCAGGGTTGTTGGACGATTACTTTCTTCAAAACTAGGTCACTAACTTTAAAACTTCTTAGATGAACCCGCTTGTTATAATACCAGATGACAACTTGATTCCAAACAACAATGTAGATAAGAGCAGTATCTGTCTTTTATTCCAGGAGATCAAGTTCAGACATCATGAGCTTTGCATTTTGTAGCTTGTCTTAGTGTTCAACTTTGAAGCTCAACAAACTGACCTCGATTGGGATTACGACTTTAGCTTCGTAGACCAAGGAGAATGGAGTTTCTCCCGTGGCAGTTTGAGCAGTGGTGCAATATGCCTAGAGTACCTTCAGGAGCTCGTCGATCTATGCGCCCTTGAGTCTTTACAGTTTCTTCTTTACGTTGTATTTGATGGTCTTGTTGATTGCTTCAATTTGTCCATTGCTCTGAGCGTACTTAGGTGAGGAGAATAATTTCTTGATGTTGAGTTGTTCATATATTTCGAGGAAATTGGCTGCTTCAAGTTGCTTGACGTTGTCGATAACTATAGTGTACGGGATGCCATATTAGTAGATTATATTCTTCTATATAAAGTTGGTGCACCTGGCTTCGATCATGTCGACACATGATTTGAACTTTACCCATTTAGTGAGGTAATCAATGGCCACCATATAGTATTTGAATTGTGATCGGGCCGGGGTAAGAAGTTTGATCAAGTCGATGGCCCATTTGGCAAACGGCTAGGAAGATACCACAGAGTTGAGCGGCTTGGCATGCTGTCCAATTGCTTAGGCAAACTGTTGGCACTTGAGGCACTTACGTGTGTATTCTTTGCAATCTTAGTCTCTAGTCGGCCAGTAGTTGCCTTGACGGAGCCACTTAAGCGATAAAGATCGTCCTATGCATGATTGCCACACAACTCGCTGTGAATCTCTTCCATGAGGTATCAAGCTTCTTAACGCCCGATGCATCTCTAATAGGGTGTGGTGTAGCCACATCTGTAAAGTCCCATGCATCTCTAATAGAGTTGAGCGGCTTGGCATGCTGTCCAATTGCTTAGGCAAACTGTTGGCACTTGAGGCACTTACGTGTGTATTCTTTGCAATCTTAGTCTGTAGTCGGCCAGTAGTTGCCTTGACGGAGGCACTTAAGCGATAAAGATCGTCCCATGCATGATTACCACACAACTCGCTGTGAATCTCTTCCATGAGGTATCAAGCTTCTTAACGCCCGATGCATCTCTAATAGGGTGTGGTGTAGCCACATCTGTAAAGTCCCCCCCCCCCCCCCCTCCCCCGCGTTTATTGAATACCAGGCCGAGCTGTTGTGAATGCGTCGAGCTTCTTCTCAGTCGCCGGCAGCTCTGCTATGGCCAGCTATCAGATGATCGGGTTTATCCAAGTTTCGATTTGCTCATCAGCTATATTTACCAGTTTTTTGCTAATGCTCGGCTCGGCTAGCCTTTCGAGTAGAACTGACGTCAGATCGCTGTCTTCGAGGCCCAAAGCTAGTCGAGCAAGAGTGTAGGCTTTGGCGTTCTCTGACCTCGGGATCTGAGCAAAAGAGTAGGCCCTAAATTATCTGAGTAAGGCTTTGACTTCCTTCAAGTATGCAGACATGGACCCAATTTAGGCCTAGAAACCATTGGTGACTTGCTTGACAATAAGCATTGAATCGCTATGGATGCAAATGCAACTCACCTCGAGGTCTCATGCGATCCTGAGCCCTGCTATCAAAGCTTCATATTCTACCTTGTTGTTGGAGGCCTTAAAGTCAAAGCTAAGTGCACAGCTTGCCTTGTAGCCATCTAGACTGGTGAGGATGAGACCGACACCTGAGCCGTTCATGCTTGATGAGCCTTCCATGAACAGCTTCTATTCAAGCTCGGGCTTAGGACCTGCTGCTGGGAGAGTCAAAGTCTTCAACGGGTGCCTTATCGGCCGAGGGGGTGATCTGCCCGGCGTCTGTAAATTTCGCTATGAAATTAGTCAAAGTTTGCGCTTTTATGGCTGTCTGGGGCATAAAATGTATGTCGTATTGCCTGAGCTCAACAGACCACCTAGCCATCTGACTAGAGATCTCTGGATTTGCAGGATTTGGAGCAAGGGATACTTGGTCGGGACTCAAATAGTGTGCCCCTGGAAGTAGGGTCAGAGTTTTTGGGCAGAGGTGACGAGGGCAAGAGCCAATTTCTCTAACGGAGGGTACCTCTCCTCGACTTCTTGAAAGGCCTTGCTCGTGTAGTAGACTAGCTTTTAGACCTTCTCTTCTTCTCAAATAAGGACCTAGTTGATTGCCTTCTTGGAAACAGCCAGGTAGACATAAAGCGTCTCTCCTAGTAAAGGTTTGGATAGAAGTGGGGGGTGTGGCTAAGTATTTTTTAAGATTTTGGAGTGCTTCTTCACATTACCTGCTCCACTTAAACCTCCCCTTAAGTGCTTAAAAAAATGTTAGCACTTGTTGGTAGACCGGGAGACAAACCTAGACAAGGTTGCTACTACGCCAGTCAGCTTCTGGACTTCCTTGATGGTGCAAGAAGAATGGATATCCATTACAGCTTGGGCTTTTGCAGGATTGACTTCAATACCACAATGGTTGACCATAAATCCAAGAAATTTATCAGACTCTACTCCAAACGTGTACTTGGCCGGGGTTGAGCTTCATCTTGTATTCCCAGAGTATGTCAAAGCTGGCTCAGAGATCGACGATGTGGTCTGCTGCTTGAACTAATTGGACGAGCATGTCATCAACGTGTACTTTCATAGGCTTCCCAATCAGCAGAGTAAACATTTTGTTTATGAGGCGCTGGTTGGTGCCCTGATATTCTTCAGTCTAAATGGCATGACCATGTAGCAGAACAATCCTTGGTCCGTGGTGAACGTGTCTTCATTTGGTCTTCCTCGGCCATCCTGATCTGGTTGTATCCAGAGTAGGCATCTATGAAGCTAAGCAGCTCGTGCTTGATCATTGTGTCCACTAGTTGGTAGATCCGGGGCAACGAGAAGTAGTCCTTTAGGCAGCTTTATTCAAGTCGGTATAATCGATGTAGACCTACCATTTCCCCTTGTCCTTTTTGACCAGGACTAAATTCGCCAACCGCTCTAGGTATGTGACCTCCTAGATGAATCTAGCCTTTAGGAGCTTTTGGACTTCTTCGTTGATGGCAACATACCTCTCCGGATTGAATGCTCTCCTCTTTTGGATGATCAGTTTGTGCTCGGGATGAATGTTGAGGTGGTGGTTGATTATGCTTGGGTCAATTCTGGGCATGTCCTTGTGAGTTCATGCAAACATGTCCCGATATTCCATTAGGAACTTCTCTAGGTTGGTTTAGATCTCAAGCTTTAGCTGGGATCTGAGTTGGACCATTCAATCAAAACGTTCAGGGTCTAAGTGATTCGACACCAAATCTTCTGTAGGTGTGGCTCGCACTTCTTCTTTTAGCATCTGTGGGTCGAGGTCAGATAGCATTTTTCATTCTTGCTCGGTAGGAAAGGCTATCTCATCTTGAATATGGCTGAGACGGTTAGCTGTCGAGTTATAGCTTCTTTAACGGCCTTGGCATAGCACTCGTGGGAGTCTTTCTGCCTTGACCTTATTGTTCTAACCCTGTTTTTTATGGAAAACTTCATTGCCAAGTGATAGGTGAAGACCACAGCTTTGAGGGCGCTGAGGGTCGGTTGCTTGATGATTATGTTGTGTTAGGATGGTGTTTATCTACGACGAGGAATTCCACCCGACACGTTACTCGAGCAGTGTCCTCGTCGATGTGACCGACAAGTAGATCTTGCTTATTGCTTGATGCACTCCCATGTGAAGCTGTACAGAGGTGTCTGCACTAATTAGTATGGTGTTACTGATCTTTAATTTGTCATAGGCTTGTTTGAACATGATATTAGCCGAGCTGCCGTTACCAATCAGAACCCACCGGATTATATTGTTAGCGATCTGGAGCTCGCACACCAAGGCGTCATTGTGCGGGTGAATAAGTCAGTCAACCTTCTCCTCTATGAAGGTAATGGAGATGTCTTCTTGCCTGCAAATCTTGTTAATATGCTCAGACATATTCATGAGGTCACCCTTCTCAACCAGCCTGGCCTCTCAAGCTTAAGCTTTTGGGCATTCGAGATGTCCCCGATGACAGGCTCGCCAAAGATTGTATGTTCGATGTTAGGCGGGTCTAGGGCATTCCCACCATCGTTATGTGGCCGAGGTTGCTCTTCTAAGGCAGGCTGATCGTTCCTCTTAGCATTGGTGCTAAGAGTCAGGCTCACTCAACAAACTCCCTCAAATGACCATCTCGAACAAGCCTTTCGATTTGGTCTTTCAACTAGATACAGTCGCAAGTGTTGTATCTGATGTCCTTGTGGAAATTACAGTACTTATTCTAGTCTCTTTTAGTTTTGCTCCCCTTTAGCAGAGGTGCATTGATGGTGGCCGGGTTCAACACCTCATCGATGGTGGCGACTAGGGGTGCATAGCTTTAGAACTTTCCGTTGGGACTTTGGATTTGTTGGGTTTGCGTTTTTTACTCTGGTCGGCTATGGGCTGCTCAGGCAGAGCCTTATTCTTCTTTCCTTTCTTGTCGCTGTTGTTGCCTTCCCCTTCTCGACAGCTCTTCATATATTCGATTGCATCAGCATGCCTTTGAGCATAATCGAGCATTTGAGAAAATGTGCTTAGCTGCTCGAGGGCAAGCGACCAAATTAGGTTTCTATATTTTTTGCCCTCCGAAAAGGCATGCTTCAAAGTTTCATCTTCTAGGTGCCTCGTCTGTAGTGCTGCTTGGGTGAAACGATTGATGTAATCTCTCAAGCTTCCATTGCCTTGCTTGACATTGTAGAGATGGGTCACCTCCATCTTTTTGGTCTGGGATGTGGCGAATGCAGTCGAAAAGGCGTTAAATAGCTAGCTGAACGAGGTCATGGTACTTGGCTCTATATGCCGGAACCATTTCCAAGTTGGGACGGTCAGAATAGCGAAAACACCTTGCACATCGTAGCATCACTAGCATTCTGGAGAAACATATGATCTCAGTATAGCTCTAGATGCTCATCCATATCGATGGTCCTATCATATGGCTTTAATTTGTTGAACCTTGAATTTGTTTGGCATGAGGGCCCGCATGATCGCGTCGGTGAAGGACAGGTCTGGCATGCTGCCTTCATCTAGTCTGAAACAACAATTCTTGATCTAGTCGATCTGTCATTGTAAATCTCAGAATTGACGACTGTTGATATGTTTAGGCAATTCCACCCTATATTAGGCTCCGCCCTCTACCTGTCGCCTCTCCCGTCCTGGGGAGGCCGGTGTCCTTTATCCTTGAGCCTATCAAAGACTAATAATCGAGAACTTTGTGGGGATCTCTCCGACACCCCCATCCCTGAGGACCAATCTAGCCTTCTCGGACAAGTCTATTATTTGCTAAGATACCTTTTATGGTCTGTCTGATACCTTCTATGGTCTGTCTGGTATGCTCGGACAAGTCTATTGTTTGCTAAGATACCTTTTATGGTCTGCTAGATACCTTCTATGGTCTGTCTGGTATGCTCAGAGTTTGCCCAACTCGACCTCCGGCCTGGTCATTCGAGGCCAAAGGAAGGAGAGCGGGGGTGGCTGTTGCTGAGCCTGTTGCTGCGTTATTTGTTGTGTAAGTAATCTGAATGCAGCAGTCAGCTTGCAGATCGGGTCCTGCGTGACCTACTCTACTTTGGCCTCGTTGCCTTGGCCACCTAACCAGGATTTTTCTGCTTAGGGCCTTTCCCAAGGTCTCTTCTGGTTGTGATTTTAGGAATTATCTGATCGGTACCCTCATCTTGGGTGTTTCCTCTGCTTACCATGCTAGGGTTGGCAGATGTGACTACTAAATTAGAATGCTGAAAAGGCATAAACGTCCTCCTTCTAGCGCAAATGTTGAGGTCTAGCTTTAGATTGTTGTGTAAGTAATCTGACTGCAGCAGTCAGCTTGCAAATCGAGTCCTGCGTGACCTACTCTACTTTGGCCACCTAACCAGGATCTTTCTGCTTAGGGCCTTTCCCAAGGTCTCTTTTGGTTGTGATTTTAGGAATTATCTGACCGGTACCCTCATCTTGGGTGTTTCCTCTGCTTACCATGCTAGGGTTGGCAGATGTGACTACTAAATTAGAATGCTGAAAAGGCATAAACATCCTCCTTCTAGCGCAAATGTTGAGGTCTAGCTTTAGATTGTTGTGTGTAAACACTACGTGCGGCTGCACATGGTTATTAGACCGCTTTTCCTGCTCGTCTCAGCCTCTTGAGGTGAACTTGTAATAAAAAGAGGGACACTTCAAAGGTAAGGGGCATTGGTGTGGTGCCGACCAAAGGCTCTCTGGCACTCAAGTCAGGTATCTATTCGATAGAGTACAGGAGCTAGTGAGTTGGAAAAGGGCACGTTACCTCAAGTTGTAGTAAATGCACTTAATTTATAGGTGATCACTTGAACTGGGTGCTAGGTGGGTTTGACCTGTGACCCATGTATCACATCAAGACCTGTCAGGGTGTAGGTGACAAATGTCATGATCCCCACCAGTGGTTTGGTCTCTATCTGAGGGTTGAAATGAGGTCATTTGTCAATCTTCTGTAGTGAGTTATTGCTGGGTGTAGGCTCTAACAGTCCGACCTGAGCATGTATTCTTCTCGAAAAGGCGATGCCTTGTGTCACAGCCAGCGAGGACTCTAAGGAGCACCTCGGGAGGGAGAACAGAGCACATGAAGTTGCAGATTTGTCTTCTCAATGATCTTGTTAAGCATAGTGGCTGAGCTGCCACAGGGGCAATCCTCGGGAATAGCGCCGAGCACATCCCCAACATAAATCATGTTTATAAATTATGAATCTATTAACATAAAACTTGTTTGTAGGCTAAAAGTTTTAATTACAACAAATGTGATCCTAAATCACTTAATATATAATTTTATTTAATTAAAGCCGCTGTGGTTAAACTCTAAATAATTAAAATTATATGAATCACTAGACATTTATTCTAAATTTTGTTCATAAATAAACTACATCTATCTTAAAGCAAAATAAATGAATATGAATAAAAATCAACAAACTGCATCTATCTTAAAGCAATATAAATGAATATGAATAAAAATCAACAATTTATGTACTAATATTCTTCATGCAAAAATTAAAATTATACATGTAAATAACATAATCTAGCATATAATTATACAAAATTTTAATGTACTAATTTATTCAACTTAATATTGCATGTATAATTAAAATTACTAATTATACATAATGAATATAATGTCCACATAAATATTTAGAATTATATTCACATAAAAATACATAAGATTCATAACAAATACCAAAAGTTATGAATATTCAAGATTATGAATATTTTCATGAATTATACCAAAAATATGAAAAATTCATAAAAATATCAAAATTTGTTAATATTATGAAAATTTCATAAAATATTAAAATTTTTAAATTTTATGAAATTTTTCCTAAAAATATTCAATTTAGTAATCTGGAAAATTACTTAATTTTTTTAATTTTTGGGTTTTTTTTTTTATAATTTTCTGCCCGGAATGCCCCTCCCTTGGTCCAAACGATATGTCAATTTCTCTTAGCTGAAAAAGGATCCCAACCAGTCCATGTCGTTTGGCCAGACGACATGTCATTTTTTTGTCATCTTCAACCTCTGATTCAGGTTTTTTTTGTCCCAATTGACCAAAATTTCGACCCAATTGCATACATGGCTTGTTTTCAGCGTTTTGGGCACCATTTTTTACTTTTTCAATTGCAAAAAAATTAAAAATCGAATATCTTGATAATTTCTAACTTTAGTTTTAAACAAAAAACTCTATATTCAAAAACTCAACAACATAATTAATTTTTTACGTAAGTTTTCAGACAACAGTATATTTTCCAGACTATCAAATACAAGGTAGAGATATAAAACGGCCCTGATGCTAACTGTAAGTCTAAATAGGATCTAAATATGCAAAAAACCAGAAGCATAAAAAAAACATAAAACAGAAGCATGAACGGCGTACCTCCGGCCATTTGCAGTTGCTCTCTGTGCAGTCCAGTTGCTGCTGCCTTCCTCAGTTGCTCCACCGATTTGGGAAGCTTCCAAGTCCTCACAAACTCAAACGATGGTGTAATAAACTGAAAAGAGTTGCAGACTTGGGGACCCAAAAATTTCACGACTGTTTTTCTCTCAAAACCTTGCTCTGTCCATCATAGAGCTTGGTTTTATGATGCTCGGACGGTGCAAATTATGGGATCACAAAAGTGTCCATAAAACATGGACCATATTCAGGGAAACATATTCCCGTGTTTTACGGGAAAGGTTTCCAACACTTCCATAAAAGGCAAGGAATAAAGACTTGAAACAATCTTAAGCTCAGATTAAGCCACAGTAAGTTCTTAAAAATGAACAAGTATGGCTTGGAAGGCCGTGGATTGTATTATAAAATTGTTTCTAGCCTTCACTGCAAATTTCTTTGAAGGTGAGCATATTTGTGAATGGAGACTAAAAACACATCAACATTCTGACAATCAAAAACGCATCCAACATTGTTGGTGTAACGCTTCTTTTTACTCTATATTATGCACAAAAACCGCCACAGTAAGAATCTCCAAGTGTTCTGGTCATGATTTTAGCAGGTGGAAAAAAAAGTTGGCATTTGGATCATTTAGATTGATACATAGCCCATTAAAGACTTTATTTGGATGGAAAATTTCATGTAAGAACAAATTGATTACAGAAGGAAGGCAGACGAATATTTATAAAAGAATGTTCCCCTTTTTATCGGATTCCTTCATGTCTTCAAGCTTCAGTGTTGGCTAGTGTAGGAGCTGAAGTCACTCAAAGACTGGCAGCTTTTGATCCTCTTATGTTGAGGTACATGGAACTTTAGGTCTCTTGGTATAGTTGGATGCTTCATTGACCTTCGTATAAATATATAAAAAAAAAAAGACATATAAACTTGGTATAAGAGGAACCGTCATTGCATTTAGACTTTGAAAAGATAAGATGGATATATTTTCTTTTACCTTCTAGGAACGAAAGGCCTGTCAAAATAAGGCATAGGCTGCGCTTTTGGGACGAGCTCCTTCCTTAGCCTTCGGATTTCTTCCTCTTCCGCCATCTGCAAAAGAAACAAATCAACCCAATATAACACGTATATAGTAAGAGAAAAAGAGACAAGCCCATCATTCTTTTTCATATCATTAACCTTCTGTTGCCTCTCTTTTTCCAGCTTGTACAGCTCCATCAAGGCCGTCTTCTCTACTACCTGATTGTGCACAGAAATGGTAAAACATATAAATGAATTCATCTTCCTAGAAGAGAGACAGTAACAGACCAGACACGATCCATAGTTATGATAACATAGCACATTGATGAACTCATCTTACTAGAAGAGAGACGGTAATAGACTAGACACAATCCACAGTTAGGATGACATAGCACATTGATGAAATCTAATGAATTAATATGTGTGCTTGATTCGGCTCCATAAAATTAAATATGATCTACAACAGATCCATCAAAAGGTTACAAGACAGATTTAGCTCCTTCAGATTTGGTATAGTACTTGAACCTGTTAATTCCTTGTCTTTCTTTACCCACAAGAACACTACAAGACAAAATGATTATGGCTATGATTATGACTACCAAACTATTAAGATGCAAACTTCTTGGTAAAATGATTAGAAAAGCACCTCATGATCAAACTCAGCACGCTCGACTGCTCGCACATCACTATGAAGCTTCAGGTTGACAGGTATTGTGCTCTCTTTAATAGGAGGTTTCACAAGACACTGAGATGACAAACACCGAGGAAAATGCATTGACTCAAAACATTAGAATTGGCTCAAAACATTAGATTAGTAAGGACAAGATAAGCTATAAAGAGCTATAAGATTGGCCTAAACCTCTGGCTCATCTGTTGTCCATGGAAGGCCTTGTGCAACTGGTATCCGCAGTCTCGCTTCCTCTCCCACCATTTCCTGTAACTTCTTCACAAACTCTTCCTCCTTTAATTTCCCCCTTTGCTGCAGTGAGATTCCAATCCCAGATGTCATAAGCCATTTCAATGTAAATAAAATTTGCATTTTGGTCAGAAACATATAAATTTAACTTAAATATACCTCTGTTCTTAGCTTGAATGGTTTCAGGGATGTGGCTTTAAGCTTCTTCTTCTTCCATCTGCTCCCACCAATTGTGCTTGCTGTTTCTGAGCTCTGTAATTAGGCCAACAGTTGAAAATCCCATCAATTTGTGAAACTTCTACGCTATGCTTAACAATCTAAAATAGTGGAAAAACTCTTACATTTCTTCGGCTCCTTCGGCCTCCACTAGAATTCCTGCTTGATATACTACAGTGGGCAGTAATAACAAAAGGAAACAAGTCAGAACACAATAATGCCAGATCTAAATAAATGCAACAAATATTCTGCTAAATAAAGTAAAGTAAGAAAACTTTCAAACCTTCTAAGGCTGCTATCCCAAGAAGACGAAACTGATGCCTGTGGATCCAGACCGAGGTTCTCTGACGTCAAGAACAAGTCTGATGGACTGAACGAAGAAGATGAAACCTGTGTTTCAGGAGCACTTGGGGGTTGCAGTCCAGGTAATGCCCACTTCATTGCCTTCTTATTATACGCTTCAACTTGTTCCTCCTCATGCTCATTCTTCGGATCATCAGAATCCTTCGAGCTTGGGATCGAAAGAAGCTTCTCAAAGGCCTTAACGAGGTGCATAACTTTGCCGCACTCAGGCACACTGTTCCGTGCCTCTTCCAACAGCTTAGCCCGCCTTCTCTTGACCGTCGAAGAACCTATCCCATTCGATGGATCGACCTCACCTGGTTCCCCATTTTCAGACTCATTTAATGCAGAAACTTCACCTTCCCCGATCTTCCCCCGATATCCATCATCAACTTGACAGTCCTGAATCATCAAACTCTTTTCTATTTCCTCTTCCAGTTTGATCTCAGCTCGATCCACGGCCTTCAAAATAGTCAAATCCGAGACCTCACTGCTGCCTCCGGAACCGCGATCCTTGAAGAACTCCTCCTGCGACGCCCGGAGATTCTCATAAGCCACGCAAAGGCACTTCTTCGAATTCCCACCACCACCACCGGCCTTCTCTTTGCATTTACAAGCAACCTTCGTTCCCAAATCATCCTTCTTCGAGTTCTTCTTCTTCGCGATCACAAACTTCCTCTCTCGTATCTTGTTCCGTGGAGAGATAACCACCGGGTTAGGGTTAGGATTAGCGTTCTTCGAAGCCGATTTCTGAGACTTGGCCGATTTGATCGCAGGGGTATTGGATGGTTTGGAACCAGGAGAAACATTAGGGTTTAGATTCTCCGAACACCTCGAAACTTCTCGGTTCTTGGATCGAGACACGTGCGAATCTTTCACAGGCGTCGTTGTTCCGGCGTTCTTGCGGATCAAATCCATCGGAATCTGAACCAGAACGATAAGAGAGAAAGAGAAAGAGAAAGAGAAGGGGAGACAGAGAGAGAGGGAAAGGGAGAGAGGACTTCTGGTTTTTTGGAGACAACGGTGAAGAAGAAAAACAAATGATTGAAATGGGAAGAATCAGGAAGGGAAAAAAACGTTGAGCTCTCGACGTTCTCTATGTCTAACGGCTAGTTTTGTGGGGTTTTTTTTTCTGGGACGTTCGATGGGAGATTTTAAATTTTTGTTTGGGTTTTCACCGTTTGATATGTGATTGTGGATGATAATTGCCATTTTTGGATTTCGATTTGAAACCGTGATGGTCGGGTTTAGCACTGCTTAATTGTTTTCCCCTTTTTTCCCTCTTATTGAAAAAAAAATATTTTGTGAAGAAAATACAAAAATACTCCTGTCAAAAAAAATACAAAATTACTTATTTCTACGTCTCTCAGAGAAAGGGAAAAAAAAAACTATTTCTATTTCTAAAATTGTCCAAAAAAAAAAAACCAAAAAAACACGACCATGCCAAATGATATGATTTCTTATCATTTTCGTGGAACGACATGACGTTTTTTAGTATAAACGACGCATAGTTTTGTATTCAAAACCAAAACGACCCTGCCATTCGGCCATTAGTACATATGCGAACACTACACGACGTTTCATTTCCTGTAGGAAGAACGACACGATTTCTACAAGCAGACAAAGGCATGTTTTTTCTTTTTGGTCCTCGGGGAAAATGACTCCTCGTCACTTAATCCATTTTTTGACAATACCTCCCTTCGAGTTTCAAGAAAAACGAGAAGATATACCCATAAGAAAAAAAACGTCATTTTTCCGTGAAACGACATGTCGCATACAGACGTGCTTTTGTCCCTTAGGGAAAACTTGATGTCGTTTTAACCCCATTGGGGGAAAACGACAAATCTCAGAGTCATGGCATATGCATGATGTTGCCCTGCCGCCATTATTGACCACGTCCCCCGCCTCCTGCTCTAAAAGACATGTCGTGTACTTGCGTGTTTTTTTTTTATTTTTATTTTTATTCTTCCATTAAATTACTTGCGTTGTTTTGCCCTTGTGGAAAAGGATTAGAATGTCGTTTCCATAATTCTTGGAGAAGAAAACAACCAACTGCATTGATGTGTAACGTTATTTTTTCCCTTATCAGGTTCAGGTTCAAGCATCCAAATCCAACGAAGAGGTTTCTAGTCGTACATAAAACTTTATGTCGTCCATTATTTGACTTGCCAACTACATTCGTTTGTTAACAAAAGGGAACGACTCGTCGTATTTACGAAGCAAAAAATAATCTCACATTTATTTTCTTCACACATACATCACCGTTCTATCTCTTTTTTTTTTTTTCGTTCTCTTTCTTTTGTTGCTCTCGTTGCTGCCCTTGTGAGTATAATTATGAGTCATCATCACTCATATGACTTTATAGATTTGTTCTTCAATGTATTTCTGAATGGCTTCAAACCCACTCCAACATTTTCTGAAGCTCTAAGCAAAGTCCATCCTTAAGTTTCAAGTTTGCCCTTTAAAACATTAACAATGGTGTCATGAACTTAATGCACAGAAAAATTACCACCCAAATGAATCAGCAAAAAATTATAAGGTGTTTGGGTGCTACAGTTCAAAACATATTTTGTAGTTCAAACTAATTTTACTGCAATATTACAATATTTTTAGTTAAAACCATTAGTTTGACCTGAGTTCTAAAACGTCTTATTTATTGCCATACTTCTTTTAAAATTTCTCTCTAGTAAAGCAAAAGAAATACTAAAATGAATCCATCCATATAATTTGATATTCACATGAGGAAAAAGTTCTCTTTCCTTTCAACACGCTGAAATGCATTATATCATACCATTACTCAAATAAACAAGTAAATTATATTGATGCATTCTAAATTATTCGTTTTTTTAAAATACACCCTAAGCTTTCAATTTTGATAAAATACACCCTAAATTTTGAAATGATTGGTGATTAAAATTCAATAGCTATAATAAGCGTTAAAAAACATGGATAATTTTAGTCACGATATTAATACATGAGTTTTTTTAAGAATAGAGCTTGTCAATTTAAGAAAAAAATTGAAGCTCAACATATGAAAAAGAGTATTTAATGAAAATTAAAAGTAGCTATATGACTTCGATTACCAACAGTTTTAAAATTTATGGTATATTGTATCAAAATTAAAAATTCAAGATATATTATACAAAAAATAAATAATTCAATGTGTAACAGTATAAGTTATTCCACATAAACATATAAATAATAGACGTGCTAAAGAATCTTAAGCCAATTTCTGAAATTGGGGACCATGATATACCAGCCAAAAGTCAAAATTCTCGAGGAAAAGAAAATCAATTTACGACCTTGAGAGTTTGTGATCAAATGGGCCTTACTATCAATTCCACGTTGTCAAAGTTGCGACCCCACCATGCTTGAAGCTACATTAGCCAATGGCACAAATCCAAGGAGCCACGTTTTCAATTAGTGGCAGGTTCTTTCATGGAAAATCCATCAGTAAATTGAAAGGTCCAGCTATTTTACTTCTCACGCAAAAACCGGAAAAAACAATTGTGTCAAATACCCATAAGATTGAGGTATAGTGGTTAAAAGAAGTATATAATACCCAACTTTTCCGATGAGATTTTCGGTATAAGTTTTGAAACTATTAAATTAAGTAAAAATTATTATTTTAATTAAAAATAAGTATTTTTTTCGATTCTTAAAAAAAATTACCCGTAAATAAAACTCTCCGAAAATAACATCCATTTATAACAAACATGTCAGTTTTGCAAATTACGCACTATTAAATTACAAAATCAAAATGTGTCACATTTTTTTAGTTATAGTAGATAAAATCTAAAAAGCAAACCTGTTTCCTCTCACAAAAAAAAAAAGAATTAAAAAAAAAAAGAGGAAAAACAAGAGTAAAGCTATTCATGTTCCGTCAAAGAAGCAACTCCGAGGAAGCTCACGAGCTTGTGCAATACAGCGTTGTGCAATACACTGATGTGCTAACTTAGCAAACGCGTGGGAACATGCTAAGCTCTTTATTATTATTATTATATTTTTTCAACGACTGATTCCAGAAACCTTTTTGACCTTTTAATTCATCTGTAATAACGAAGGTTATTTCCGTAAATTCAGCTCGCCACTTAAAACCGTCTCCAACTATGATTTTACGATCTTACCCTTTCCGACACAACTGCAAAACGGTAAATCAATAGAGAAAAAAAAATAAATATAAAAAAAAATGTTCGTTCAAGAGCTTCCCATCAAAGGCACTAGCTTGTAATTTTGGAGAAGTTAGAGGGGTAGATCTGGAACATGGATTGACTATTTAAGCGACCTCCCACATTCGTCTCTCTTCATTACAGTTTCTCTTCTTCTCTCTCGCGTGGAATCATAGAGCAGGATTTCAAGAGGTAAAATTTCGACCTCGCGATTTCAAATCTTCGTTCATTCGATTTTTTTCTTTTCTTTTTCCTTGATTTCTGTCATTTTGATTTGATATTCTTCAATATTGAGAGGAAAATTTCAGTGTTTTTCCTTCTCTGTCGAGTGGAATTCTTCTCAGTTTGCCATCGTTTCTGATCTGAATTAGATGTCAGATTTGATTTTCCAGGAATGAATTTTCCTTTTCATTTTTTCTTGGTAATGGATTTGATTATGATGTCTACTCAATCCAGATCTAACGTCATTTTCCGGTTTAGCATTGTTTTGGTGATCAATATGGTGTTGAGAATGTAAATTGAGCTGATTGACATTGGATCTGATTGAATTCTTGGTTATTAAGCTTTAATTATTCAACAAATCAAGTTTTCGTTCGTTATTTGCGAACATGCTGTGCGTTGAAATCGTTCTTTTACCTGATTTTTGTATAGTATTATAGCTAGTTGTCGGTGTCCACATATAGGAGCTAGATCTGGTTTTGTCCTAGCTCTGATTATTTATCTGTTGGCAAAAAGGAAATAACTTTGATTTTTTTAATTTTTTTTTAATTTTGCATGCGTGTTCTTAAGGTCCTTGTTTGTCAGAAAGGACTTAATCATTCCTTCGTACGTTTCTATGTCATCCCACTGACCGTGTCAAACTGTTTTTCAACCTGATTTCGTACTAGAATTCTATGGAATCAAATAAACATCTGTTCATATTCTGCTTTTGAACAAGATAGCGAATTTCTTAGTCCGTTGAGGTTACTATTTGTTCTCTAATCCGTTGTGAAAATAGACACGGTAAAAAAGGTATTTGAACTTTTTGAGTCTAAGGGCTTAGATTCGGGAAAAAGTCTCATGAGCTGACCATCTGCTTAAAATATATTAATAAATAATGGATGTATGAGAAAGTTTTTTTGTTTTGTGAAAGTTATCATTGGTAACAGTGCTTAAAGAAGTTTCGACATTTGCATGTTTTTGCAATAGTGTTTTTTTATCGTCCTGATCTGTATGAACCTCATCGTGGGCAGGTTTAGAGTCTAAAGGGGGAAAGATGGTGAAGATCTGTTGCATTGGTGCTGGATATGTGGGGGGCCCAACAATGGCAGTGATTGCACTTAAGTGCCCCTCCATTGAAGTGGCCGTTGTTGATATCTCTGTGTCTCGGATCGCTGCCTGGAACAGTGACCAGCTTCCCATCTATGAGCCTGGACTCGATGGTGTGGTGAAGCAATGCCGTGGCAAGAACCTCTTCTTCAGCACTGATGTCGAGAAACACGTCTCGGAGGCTGATATAGTCTTTGTCTCTGTCAACACCCCGACCAAAACTAGAGGTCTTGGAGCAGGCAAAGCTGCAGATCTGACATATTGGGAAAGTGCGGCTCGCATGATTGCTGATGTCTCAAAGTCAGACAAGATTGTGGTTGAGAAATCCACAGTCCCTGTCAAAACAGCTGAAGCCATTGAAAAGATTCTGACCCATAACAGCAAGGGAATCAAGTTTCAAATTCTTTCAAACCCAGAATTCCTTGCTGAGGGAACTGCAATTAGAGATCTATTTAGCCCAGACCGTGTTCTTATTGGAGGGAGGGAAACACCTGAGGGCGAGAAAGCCATCCAAACATTGAAGGCCGTTTATGCACACTGGGTCCCTGAAGATCGAATTTTGACCACCAATCTGTGGTCTGCAGAGCTCTCCAAGCTTGCTGCCAACGCTTTCTTGGCTCAGAGAATTTCCTCTGTCAATGCCATGTCTGCTCTCTGTGAGGCTACTGGGGCCAACATCTCAGAGGTGTCATATGCAGTTGGCAAGGACACAAGGATTGGACCCAAGTTCCTTAACGCCAGTGTTGGTTTTGGCGGGTCCTGCTTCCAGAAGGATATATTGAATCTGGTTTACATTTGCGAATGCAATGGCCTTCCGGAGGTGGCAGAATACTGGAAACAGGTCATCAAGATCAACGACTATCAGAAGAACCGCTTTGTTAACCGTGTTGTTTCCTCCATGTTTAACACAGTCTCAAACAAGAAGATTGCTATTCTAGGGTTTGCATTCAAGAAAGATACTGGTGACACAAGGGAGACCCCAGCCATTGATGTGTGCAAGGGCCTACTGGGTGACAAGGCCAGGCTGAGCATATACGATCCGCAGGTCACTGAGGACCAGATCCAGAGGGACCTCACAATGAACAAATTCGACTGGGACCATCCTATTCACCTGCAGCCAATGAGCCCGACCACCGTGAAGCAAGTCACCGTTGTTTGGGATGCCTATGAGGCGACCAAGGATGCTCATGGTGTTTGTATCCTGACTGAGTGGGATGAGTTCAAGACTCTTGACTACAAGAGGATATATGACAACATGCAGAAACCGGCATTCATATTCGACGGTAGGAACGTCGTTGATATGGAGAAGGCACGTGAAATTGGTTTCATTGTATACTCCATTGGTAAGCCGCTCGATGCATGGCTCAAGGACATGCCTGCCGTGGCATAGAGCAGATGTGAGTTTCAAGTGGCCTTCTGCTGGGGGGTCACACATTCATACCTGAGGCAGCCAGTTTTATTCTTTACAATTTTTTTTTTTTTTTTTTCTAATGGGTTTTTGTTCTTTCTTACTTTCCGATAGTGTGTCAGGATAACGATACGACTTTGGTGAAAGTAAGAAGCTCTATGTTTTGCCTTGCATTGAATTCTATGTTGTTGTATTACTGTATGTTATTTTGTTAGAAGACAATATGATATTTTGTTGGTTCAATCTACCATCATAATTAGAACGATTTAATTCTAAAAACTATTTTCCCCTCGTTCTTTCGGGAGCTGAGCCTTTTTTTTTTTTTTTTTTTGTTGGGGGAGGGGGGGGGGGGGGGGGGGGGGGGGGGGTGGGGGGGGCGGAGGATACCCAATCGACAGTTTTCCCAACCTGCAAATGCTGTTCATTGCTAAATTTGCATACTTACAAGTAATCATTTAGGTCAAATAAGCTGTCTGAATCTGATTATTGGATTCTTGTTGTAAATATTGTGACTTCAAGTTGAAATAAGCTAAAAGCCAGATATTTACGTTCTTGTTATGGCTGACATGTTTTTGTTATATGAGCACTCAATCCCATGGTTAAAATCTTACTTTTTACCAAATAGTAGGTCCCAATCTTAAAGGTACACGTATGCTAGACTGTGGCTTATTATTTTGTGAATAATGGGGTTTTAACCTATAGTGATAAATTAGATTCTTCTTGTTATATTTGTGCATAAATTGCTTTATTGAATTAGGTAAGGTGCAAAGCGACAAGCCTAGTCATGATGAACCTAATCATGTTTCTCTTAGCTCCACAACAATGCATGGACCGCCATAACCTTAACTATCTTGTTCGTTGGTTTGCATTTTATGCTTTTAAGAAGTTTTGCAACCCATTTCTTCAGACAATTGACCTCTAAAATTTCTATCCTATCCATTCCAAACTTTGTCTTAATCGGTTATCTGCATTGCTTTTGACCAATTATCAAATCTAGAGGTTGGGGCAAGAATGGGGAATAGAGTATTGCAAGTCAATATGCCTGCTATTGAATTAGTCAAGTCGTTTTTCATAAACTCCACACATCCCTACGTGTAGATCTATTGTTTTCTTTGAGAATTCTTTTAACTGCAAAACAATTCACAAGAAGGCCATAAGAAAACAGAACAAAAGAAAAGAGAAATGTCAATCAATGAAATAAGCAAAGAACTCAAAAGATTTACTTGGTTCAGAACTTTCAGATTGCAATGAACAATCCTGCATCCAGGGCAGGGATATCTCCTTAGTTCAATTTCAAGATACTTTACACACTCAGTCTCTCGTAAAGAAACTGGACCTCTCAATACATGAATATCTCCTGGTTTACACAATTTTCTTAAGAAACAAACACTCTGCAAAGCCCTAATATAGATATAGAAAAAATTGTAGTACTCAAGTTAAACGGCTTTTTTACTAAGCATCTTATTTATAATACAATGCAAGCAAAAAATACTTAGGGTCCATTTGAATCACTACTTTGGATTGTTGAAATTTAAAATCTAAAAATAAAAAATAAAATAAAGTTTAGCTAATTATGACAAGTTACAATTTTTACCCTCAATAGGTTGGTGTAGCGATAAGGATGTTTTTCCTTCTTCTTTCAGGATCTGTTTTGGGTTTGATACCCATGGCATCACTTTAAAACCCTACCCGACCAGTATATTGTGTGGACATTAGGTTTTGTGGCCTAAGTGAAAATTGAACTCATTCTTTAAATAGAATTAGGTTGGATCTTTTTTGTTCTATTAGTAGTCTTGATATTTCTAAAACAAACAAAGGGACGTGAAGGGGGAACATGACCAGATCTTACAAACTCCTCCATTAACATGACTGCCAAATAATCAATTAATTAGAAACCTCAAATCTACAAATCTTACCTTGACTCCAATTGAATAAACTATAAGACTTAAACTGGTGCTCATCAGTTAGCTACATAACTAGCAGCCTCAGCAAACTCAAAGACAGCTTCCTCGAGACAACTTCGGTGAAAAAGTTAAAGACGTGTTGGCTTTATATACCAATCTTGTTTTATTCCACATAACTGCTCAGCATTACTTTGACTTTTGTCCACATGGAAGATGCTCATTGGATGCCAAAAGTTCTTACGAGATTGACTTTTAACACACGTAACCGGACAGAAAATCTTTTCCCGCTTTGCTCAAACACAGAATCATGAAGTGGCGCCAACGTAATTTTCTCACGATTCTAACCTCTTTAGTTAAGTATCATTTATCAAAACACGGACCAAAAAAGCAAAACAAAAACTTCAGCCATCATGTAAATGGCTATAACATCGCAAGCTCCGAACTTTACCCTTTGTGTCCATTTCACCGATCCCCCAATCTTTGTCTGATCCAGTTTCGTATAGATCGATCCGTTCTATCTAAATTCCAATCCTTATTCATTCAATTCGTTCTCTTCTGGACCGATTGATTCCGATTTTGTCCATCGCTACGCCCTCGAATCAATTCTAGGGTTAGGGTTTTGTAAATCTCAGAAATCTTTCGATCGGTTATTCTTTTTGCCTGATTCGTTGAGTATCTGAATCTAATCTAGCTCTTCTCGATAATAATTTATCTTCCTACGTTGAATTTTCCGGATTCTTCCGAAATTTTTTATTTTTATTTTTTTTTAAATTTATATTTCCCAAAAATATATTTTTTAATTTATTTATTTTTTATTTTTTAAGCTGTGTGTAAACCAATATTTGAAATTGTAAAATTTAGGGATCTAGAATTGGGTCCTGAGAATCAGAATTCTGTATCTCGTTTGTGGCAGCTCTTGCAGTGGTTTTGCTAGGGAGAATTTGTCCAGGTAAAGTCTTACTCTTTTAAGCTCAGTATTTTATACTTATTGCTTTATATAGATTTAAAATAATTTTTTAATCTGAAATTGTTACAGTTTTTTTTTTATTATTTATTTAATAAGAGTGTACAAGGAATAGTTGGTTGAATTTATTTATTTATTTTCTAATTCACATGGAAGGCGTACATTTTTATGCCTTACTCTTCTTAAACACAGCTACCCTTACGTGCAGTTGAGAAATAATGATAAATAAGAGGCCTTATGGTGATGAGGATTCTTATGAAGTTGCTTCTAAGCACCCAAGGCAATGTGCTAATGAGGTTGCTCCAATTGTAGATATTCGTATTGTCCAGAATGATCCACAAAAATCTTTTTCCGGTATGATATCATGTAATTAGGCTGATTGGCTCAGTTTTGTTTAAGGGCGGTCTGTCCCATGTGATTTAAGCTTGTGCACATAGTGGTTGCCCTTGTCCGTTTTGTGCTTATCAGACAATGAAGTAATTTTTGTTCAATTTATTCGACTAATCATTTCTAAAACTTGCTCTGGATCAGTTGTTTTGGTTCTGATCAAGATTGCTGAATACGTTGTGTGTGCGTGCGCTCACGGACACATTTATACATAGATGCATACATGCACACACTGACACCCTCACATATACACGCGCACGTGTGTGTAACCTATGTGTTTCAGCAATGATATCTGTGCAATTCATAATTCTTGTTTATGTTGTTCTGGTCTTTAAATATTCAATTTGAGCTAATAGCTGAGATGTTACCTTATGAGGTTGATTTCCCTTATGAAGCTGATGAAGGTGGAGGCAATTTCGAGAAATGTCAAGATGAAGGGAAATCCATTTGTGATTTGATCATTGATGTCTCGAAAGAGACTGATGAAGCTGAAAACAGTCTTTCTGGTAGCACTCCACATTATTTGTGGGTTAACAGCAGTATTATTGAAGCAGATCTAAGGCTGGAGACAGCTCCTCATCTATCTCTTTTCATGAATTCTTCGAACATGGAGACTGTTTAAGGGTTTTACTTCATTCTAATGATATGTATGCGTCGTCTTCAGTTGGTTATCCTCTTCAAAAGTTAGTTGCTGTTGGACCAGAACATCAAGCATGTGTCCCAGAATGGCATCCAAAGGGTTTGAACTCTTCACCTCAAATGCTCGATGCTGACGAGGAGAAGATGGGTACTTGCATCATTTCAATGCCTAAGCATGACTTTTTTTTAAATTCTCTCTCTGAAGATGATGCTGTTAGCAGAAATGAGTGCAGGTGCCTTGATGGCGGTTCTGTTAGATGTGTGAGACAACATGTGAGGGAAGCTAGAGAGAAACTAAGGGAAAACATTGGGTTGAAACTATTTGAGGAGTTGGGTTTTTGTGAGATGGGGGAGAATGTTGCAAAGCAATGGACCAAAGAGGAAGAACGGATTTTTCATGAGGTTGTTCTCTCAAACCCTGCATCACTGGGTAAGAACTTTTGGGATCGTCTTCCAGTTGCCTTTCCATCTCGAACTCATAAGGACCCTGTAAGCTATTATTTCAATGCCTTCATGCTTCGAAAGCGTGCTGAACAAAACAGGTTTGACCCCTTAAATATTGATAGTGACAACGATGAGTGGCAACAAAGTGAACTTGCAGTGGTAGAGGATGAGGAGGATTCTGTGGTGGAATCCCCCGTAGATCAAGATGTTCCAGCTTATTATCAGGGAGAGCATTTGGAGGGTTTCCATGAAGACTTGAAGGATACAAACGAGGTGGATGCTTGTGAAGACGGTGCTGATCTGGTTTGTCAGGTTGGAACTGATGAAGAGGATGGAGGGGACATAGATGATGGATCTGGAACTTTTGCTAAGGATTCACCTGGTAATTTTTGTGACACCAAGATTGATGTGCTAGGCAAAACTCCTAGCAATAACGGGGAGGATATTGACGTTCAAGATGATTCCTGCACATCTTACGAGTATCAGCGAGACAGGACAGAACTCTGTTGCCCACTTAAGGATGGAAATCTGGGTTCCAATGCAAGCGACTGTAGCATCGGATGATAATATTAATCTTCGATACGTCACATTGATATGCTCATGAGCCTTGCAACAAAACAAAGCTTGGATTTTTAAAGGCAAGAAGTTTAGTCATCTATGAATATACTCTTTGTTGGAGGTTGAGTCACTGTTAAATATGTGAAGCTGACCGGCTCCGTTTATTGTTCCTTTTACAGATTGAGCCTGTTCTGTGGGGCTCCATTTCTTAGAGAATTTTCAAGGACAAGGGATGATCACAAATAAGAGTCACAAAAATTTTGTGATGGATGATTCACTTTCCAAAAAAACTATTCCTCTTGTTTCCCCTTTGGAATGTTTTACATGTGTTGGTAGTGGCATCTTATGAGGGTATTTTTCTCAGTAGGTGAGTTGATGTCATTGGGTGTGTCAAAAATTAAAAGGAACTCTCTTGGAAGTTTGCTTTCAGTATCTTGGGAATGGGCAGGAACAATATGGGTCTGAAGGCATGTTTTCTCCATTAGAAGTCAATAAAAGAAGTGTTGTTGCACGCTCTTTCACTGTATGATTCTCATTATTTATTAGAAACGACCAGACATTGTGTTTCTTTATCCCATCCCACCTCTTCTTTTTATTTCTTTTCTTATTTTGGAAATGTACCACTGGCAAATATTTCTCTCTTAGTGTCGGTGTCAATAATATTCATTTTTGTGATCCATCTCTCTCTCTCTAATATGTGTGCGCATATATATATATATATGTATATATATATGAACACCCCACTATTTGTTCAATTTACTTTCTTCAAGTTTTATGTAGCACATAAAGTTTGACAAAAAGGATCACACAAAAAGAATTGCTACTGCAATCAACAAGACGTTGTTCACAAATGCTTTGTAGAAAAATGGTTACACAGTATACTCGGCATATAAACAATGCTAAATTAGACCATTTTTCTTAAAATTGTATCCTTCCACCTGGTTAGTCCTTTTCTTAATTCTGTATGGGACAAAATGTCAACAACCAACTTATGTCCCTGCAGAGTGCCAAGTTGTCATCATTCAGGCATTATTTTGGATGGTCTTGGTTCCTTGTCTCATATTTTGAGTGAAAGTGGGTGATGGGTAAACATCCATGGTGCAGAGATCATGTAAAAAAGCTCCCATTTTATGGTTAGTTTACAAGGAACTTAATTGTCTCTGTCATTGATGCCAAGAAATGGCACCTTTTGGCCATGATTTGATCCTGTCAGATGCAACAACTCTAGTAGCCTTTGGACGTTCAGAACATCCACATTCATTTAAAAAAAAAAAAAAAATCGTGATTATTATTATTATTTTTTTATTTTTGGAATGGAAATATTGATTAAAATGTTTCCAATGTAGTGCAGCTGTATAGATGGTGACCAAGCATGACAAGAGCATAAATCCATGTGGCGGTTTTTGTTTTCACACGCTCCCTCCATGGTGTTTCTAAAAACACCATCTCATTGAATTTTAAAAAAATCCACAGATTCAACATGAACACCCCCTAAATAGTGCTATTTTCCATGAAAGAAATAAAGACTGACAAGCATTGTTGTGCGTTTATACACGGTAAAATGCTCGAGCGAGCAAGGATGTAATTGTCGACAAATATTTTTATGACAATATTCATATTTTGAAGTCTTGATATAAATATGAGGGAGAGATTTTTCTTCTAAAATGTGGGTAAAATATCCACAACGTCTATAAATATCTGTAATATCGGTGAATATTCGTGAAATTCTAAGATGTTTCAAAAAATTTCCACAAAATATTTAAAAAGATTGGAAAAATTTTCTTTTTTGCACAAAAATCAATTTTATTGGACTTTTTAAATTATTTTTCAATAAAGTGTGACTAATTTTTTGAATATAAAGACAATAAAAAGTATTTATTAAGACTTACTTAGTCTTAAAATAATTTTTACTTTTAAAATAAATAATTCATGATTTTTCTGCAAAATCCTATGTTTTGTTATATGTAGATATGTATACTATATTTTTATTATTTTTATCTCTTAGTTTCAATTATTGTTCTTCATAGAGCATATAAATTTTGCCATAATTCTGAACGAATGATGGTGGGATGGTAATTGTAATGATAATAGAAACTATGAAAAAAGAGAAAGTACAATGTCCAATCAAATGCCTTTTAGTCTATTCATTAGAGAAGAAAAATTTAAGCATGCTACATAAGATAAAGATCATGGTTGTAAGACAGCAGGATTTTGGGGCAATTATAAAGTAACATATGAGATGTGCAACTCAAATAAGTGAAACTAAGAGGATTCTATTGTCTTGAGTTTTGACTCCATGCACTTCAGAATTAACAAAAATTCTTATAGTTATAATATTATTTATAGTTTTCAAACGGGGATGAGTTTAGAAATTCAAAACCAAAATGGTTTCTTTGATATACTTGTGTATCTTTCGTCTTAAATTAGTGTTGAGATATCATTATAACTCCATGAAGATGGCTCATCTAAGTTAGTTAAATCAACAATATCTAATTTATGGATTAACAATAGAAGAGATCAAGAAATATACATATGGCACAAAATGATTCAACGATAATATCTTGCAGATGTATTGTTTAGATTAAGATCGGAACCTCATAATGCTTTTCAACTGGTTAGAAACTCCTTTTGATATTAAATACACTTGAACTTTGTGTATATTTTGTGTATAATTTGTTATCTTTGATGGTAGTTTTATGTACTATATTATATAATTACATCTTGTTTGTAATGAGTATATAAAATTATATTAGAAAATAACCAACATATATAATAACGGTATCCTTCTATATATTAAGCAATATAACTTTCATATTAGATCAATACTGTATTAATTATGTTATTAACTTA
This sequence comes from Artocarpus heterophyllus, assembly GCA_025403435.1. NCBI lineage: Eukaryota > Viridiplantae > Streptophyta > Magnoliopsida > Rosales > Moraceae > Artocarpus > Artocarpus heterophyllus. The sequence goes on along the minus strand of CM046348.1, from coordinate 7,239,445 downwards.
GTTCAAATCAAGTAATATTTATTATTTTAGCATTGTATAAAGTTGTAAGAAAAAATTACAAATTTTTCTCATGATATCTATTTTTTTCTAATATCCGTCATTATTGACAATATTTACGACATCATCTATAAATCAAAACCTTAACAGCCTCGACAACATTGACCTTTTTGTCTTTGTGCTCGCGAAATTATAACCGGTTTTTCGGTTCTACGAAATCACGAATCCGAGCAATGTTCACAAAGCAGACATAAATCATATGAAACTACTTCAGATTAAAATAGCAAAGCAGCCCCCCCTTTTTTTTTTTTTTTTCTTTTTTTAAGTCCAAGCAGCTTATTTCAACCAAACAAATATGGCTGACGAAGCCATCAAATAATGGCTTGGCCATTTCAACTTCTCAAACACCATAGACCTCGTATGGACAATGGACATCATAACTTAGAAGATAACATAAACTAAACCAAGAGTGGGGGCGTGCTGTATGTCACCCTATAAAATATATACATTCCTTAGTAGCAGGAGGTACACCAAAAGTCTCTTTGTATTTTGCAATTTTTTTTTGGAATATAATTTTTTTTTTTGTTTTTTCCTTTCTTAGTGCCTATACTACGAAGAATATCCGTGTCTGACTCTTTAACCAACTACAGGCTCGTCCATTTGTACTTGCCACCTATCCATCCACATAGATATCCCATGTCACAAAAAATGATACACATTAGATGTACTATAAATTATCAAGGATGTTTGCAAAAAACTAGAAGTATAACGTGTATGAAAAATTGATTTAAATTGAAAAAATTAGTTTAAAAATTATAACATGTAAAAATTTTATATTGTAATAATTTTTTTACTTTACTCTATAATATGCAAGACTTTACACTAAGTTCGAATTGATTTACCAAACAAAAGAGTAATCTTAAGCTTTTTAGTTAGTGGGAAAAATATATCATGTGGGACAGTGCTGTTGGAACTTGTTATACACTCAACATGGACATAGCCGAAAATGACCATTTACTATTGTATTTTCTTAACCAAAAAAAAGAAAAAAGGAACACGTATTTATATATATTGTTTGTATTTTTCCCTCATCTTTTTACTGCAATTTTCGTTGCTCTTTCTGATCTTTAAAGGCTTGATTATGTCACACTTACCAAGAGGTTGGTTAAAAGTCTAGATCATGTTGATTTTAACTTTTATTTATTACTAAATGATTCAATATTTCAAACCGATTGCTAGTTTGCACAATACTAGCTGAAGAGCCAAGGTGGATGCAGACATGAACTATCAGCAATTTAACTTATCCATCCATCAGCAATTTAACTTATCCATCCTAAAGTTAAGGCCTTGAATTCGAATTTCAATCCTAACTTAAATATGAAAAAGAAATTGAAAGGCGATTCCTATTTGTCATTTATTAAGGGGCAATTAAAGGCCTTAAAAGTGTCCCTTATTAGGGGTTGCTCTAGATTTGGGAGATTTATAAGGAATGATACGGTAACTAGTCACGTTAGTCCAAACTTTTCACAAAAGTACGATTTTAGTTTCTAATTTTTTATTTTTGATTTATTAGTCCTTAATCTTTCATTTTAGTTGTTGAATGACTAATTTAACATGTCACATTTTTGATAACTTTGGGGACCAATTTGTCACATTTTTGATAACTTTGGGAACCAGTTTGTCACATTTTTTATAACTTTGAGGATTAATTTGTCACCTTTTTTGTCTAAAATTAATTGTTTGATCATTAAATTAGTCCCTTGTCAACTAAAATCAAAGATTAAAAATTGAAAAATAAAAAATAAAAAATTAGAGACTAAATGTTCACTTTTATAAAAAGTTAAGAATTGTTGTAGCAATTTACCCGGAATGATATTGCTATTTGTTTTGGTATTTTACTCTTGCCTAAGGAAATGACCGTTCTTAGGCCATTTGATGAAATAATAAAGGTTTAAGACATTTTGTAAGCCTTTTAATATTTGCCTTACTTTTTTGGTACCTCAGTCCAATGTTCTAATTTTGCTTTTGGTTCTTAGTTTTTCCTAAGTAGTAAAATATGGACAAGTAGAAATCTGCAAGGAAACTCATTCTTTCAACACCTAATCCAATATAAAATCTTCAAGTCCTTTAAGAAATATCAAATGTAAAGATTCTTCACTTCTTGTGCATCCAATTGACTTCTTTTTTTTCCTTTTTCTTTTGGGACCATGGGTCTCCTTTCTATAAGAACGTGGACTTATTTATTTTCTTTTTGCAACAAATATCAAGAAAAAAACAGTTTTTTTTTTTTTTTTTTGCAGTAATATGATGTTTCAAAACATTAAATTTTGATCAAAATTGCATCAAAATAGAAAATAAAAAATATATAAAATTGACAAAATATGGTATAAATTTAACGGTCGAAAATAATGTTTATTTATTTTTTAGATTGTATTATAAAAATCTCTAAAATGAAAAAGAGAAAAAAGAACCACTAACTATGACTCATTAAACAATCTCAAACAAAATCCACGTCTCTCACTTAATTATAAAATTGGCAAGACCCTATTTATTTTTTTCACATCATGCTTTAACGTCACAGCAAGTGGGAGTGCTAGCCATTTATGATTTATTCCTTTCAATTTTTCTCTTTTTATTTTTGCTAGAATATTTTCAGCTTTGCTTTCCATGCAAGGATCTCTCCTTCCAAATATGGCATCAAACTTTGAGAGAGAAAGTTACAGTGCAAGAAATCCTATGCTCGCTTATTTTACTCCCTCTTTTTTCCACTTCTTTTTTTTGAATGAATCTTCTTCTTTTTTTTTTTTTTTTTTCCCTGCGCCTATTCGTCCTCATCTCACTGTAAAAACAGTGGTCGCTAGAAGAAAAAAAACAAGCTAATTTTCTCTTCAGTTAGACCAATAGTGAGAGAAAGAGAAGGAGAGAGAGGAAGAAGACCACGAGAATCAGTTCGAGCAAATCTTGATCGTTGAATCCGAATCCCAAATGGTTCATTTCGCTCTCTAATCGCTTGAGAAACAAAGAAGGTAAGCAAGCAACAAGAAATCTCTCTGTCTCTGACCTGGGTCTTTCTTCATCACTGAACATTCTTCTTCTATTTTTTTTTCCTACCTTTTTTTCCGGGAAAGTTCAAAACTTTCTCGGAAATTATGCTTCTTGCTTCGGTTTCTGATCTGGATTTTTCTCAGTTACCTCCATTTTTCCGGTAAACAAAACCGCCATGGATCAAGATCAAGAACAGAGGCACGTGTGCAGATTCTGCAACAAGAGCTTCTTGAGCGGAAAAGTCTTGGGAGGTCACATGAGGTGTCACGGAACCAAAAACTCAGCCAAGACAGAGACCAAAAAGAGGAGTGCGAAAGATGGTGAAAGAAGTGGCTATGGCTTAAGAGTCAACCCCAAAAAGTCTTCAAGAATTTCAGACTCAGACAACCTTCATCACCATCATGATGATCATGATCATGAGCCTTCATCTGGGCAAGACATTTTCTGCCGAGTTTGTGGCAAAGTGTTCGAAACGATGAGAGCTTTGTTTGGCCACATGAGGCACCACTCGGGAAAGAGAAAGAAAGAGGAAGTCCATTGCAAAGAATGTGGGAGAGAGTTTGGTTCTTTGAGATCTCTCACTGGCCACATGAAGAGTCATTCGGAAAAGAAGAGATTTCTGAAGCTTTTTGGGGAAACATGCCAGTTGGTCCGGAAGAAAAGGTCGTCTAGGAGATTGTTGAGGTACGACAAGGTTGCTAGTCCCAGCAATTGTTCTTTTTCTAACAATTTGAGTGAATCTTCAAGTGGGGTTGTTGAACATGATCTTAAAGAAGTGGAGGAGGTTGCTTTTTGCTTGTTGATGTTGTCTAGAGGAGTTCACAGCTGGGAGGAATTCTGCTCGGTCAACGCCGAGTCGTCGGATAACAATTCTTCGCCTTCCGACAACAAGTCTCCGAATCGAGTTCTGGTGAAGAAGCCGAGGGTGGAGAAGTTGGAGCTGCTTGATGAAAAGAGGGTGTCTGAGTTCAGTGAAAATGATTTTGGGCTGGTTGAAAGTGATGGCGAGGAAAAGATGGTGAGTTTGGAAGCTTCTGTTTATAATGATGATGATGATGATGTTGATCATGACATGATCCCCAAACTTGCTGACATTGAGATTAAAAAAGAGAAAGAGAGTGAAAATGGGATGAGAATTATCAATTCTGTTGAAGTGGAGTCTGAGGAGAATAATCAAAGACAGGAACTAGATCTTGTTCCCCATAGCAAGAAGAGTAAGTACAAGTGCAGGACTTGCAACAAGATTTTCCAATCTCATCAGGCACTTGGAGGCCACCAAACCATCCACAGGCCTGCCAAGAACAACTTCGCTGCATTCCAATTCGACTGCGATTTTCCCGGGATTGAAGCCGAGCACAATGAGAATTCAATGGAGCTGGAGAAGGAGATGGATAAATTGACTGTGACAAGCTATGAGACTATTAATAATAGTAATATTAAGGAGCACAAATGTCACATATGCTTCAAGGTGTTTGCTTCAGGCCAAGCTTTGGGTGGTCACAAGAGGGCTCATATTGTTAGAGATTCTGAAATTGAAGCTGACCAGATCACATTGATGAAACAAGAAGGTTGTGACATCTCAAATGTACTTGATGTTAATGTTTCATTGACACTTGGGGATGAGGAGGCCAACACTGATGTTCAGCTCAAGCCATGGTGGGTCAACAATGACCACAACCATGAGGTGCTGGTGGGTCTTATGCCCAACTAACAGAAGCGATTTCATCTTATCATTACTCTCTTGGAGTTTCAGTGATCTTTTTTGGGCTGGTTTGGGGAAACTTCATATAGAAAAGGCCTCTGAGGTTATGACTCGTAAATACCAGTGGTGAATTTTTTTTTTCCTGTTCTTTTTTGGGGGTTACTTTTACAGTTTATACTGCAAGTTTCATCAATTTTTTTCATTTTGAGAATTTGTTGACATGTACTGAGGATATTTTTGTCCTTTTAATGAATGAAGGCAGAACGGCCAGATTTGTTGACCCTTTTCTTTGATCAAAATTTCCACAAGAATTGTCAATGAACACTAGGAATAAAATTATGCCCAAAAGATGGCATCTAAGCTAATAATGGTTTTTTTTTTTTTTCTCTCTCTTTTTCAGTCCTCTCCCACTAACTAAATCTTAAAAACCCATCTACTCTCCCGCTAACTGCTGTATCTTATTTCTTATATTGTATGATTAATAGTCCACCCTTTTATCTATTTCTCTTGCTAGTTAAACACTTTCTTTAGCAAGCGCCTAGGTGTTCCTTTTGCTGTGTTTCAAAACCGTCTATCTTATTTTTGCATTTACATGCTTAAAAAATGTTAAAAGATGAAAGAAACATTAGAAAAATTTGCATCAAATCAAAACATGTTTTTAAGACAAAAAAAGGATTGATAGTTTGGCATCTCGGTTAGTTCTGACCGATAAATAATATAAAACTACCAGTAATTACAGTAAAAAAAAATATTATAAGCTTAAAGAAGCATTAGAAAAAAATTTGAATCAAGTCAAATCATGTTTTTAAGGAAAAAAATGATTGGGTAGTTTGGTATTTTGTTAGTTTCTATCAATGAATAATGTAAAACATTTTAATTATGAAAAAAAATTATAATATAAAATTTTTGTACCTTATAATTTTAAAATCAATATTTTTATTTTCAAGGGCTATTAGATTTTGTCAAATTGGTTGCAATGCAGGAAGTGTGTGAGGACAGACAAGAGCGGCTACGCATGATGAGGAATTGACTGATCCTTTTTGGTTAGTAACCATCCACTGGCCAGTGATTGGTCCTGTACTTTGAGTTCTGAACCCAAATGATTACAAGTATAGAATTAAACCAAATAATGGTGTTGGCTTTATTCATTACTAAAGACCTTTAAAGCATAATCTAAACAAACTGGAGAGCCCTGTTCTATCCCCAAAAAAAAAAAAAAAAAACTTAGAGCTGAGTTGGATGTTCTGATTAAAAGTGCAAACATTTAGAGGAGGGCTTAATTTGTCCCTTCTGAGTTGATAAGTTTTGATCTAACTTAGGCCCAACACGATTTGTGGAGTCTAATTATTCACTTGTATTTATAAAAACAAAAAAGAATTAATCATTTTTTTTGCCAAAATAATGTTGATCTCAAAGAATGGTCTAATTCTAATTCACTCTAGAGGAATCAGAAATCCGCAACCAATTTAGCACGGGGAAAAGCTTATGAGGAACTCCAATGCTATGAAGATTAAAGGCCCAAGCCAGGATTTGTAACATTTTTGCGTGAATAATTGTTAATCAATAACTCTCTTCATTCTTCAAAGATTTCTTTTTTGCTTACGAAGATAAAAACTTTGACTAATTGACTCAAAGTGAGAGCCTTTTAAGTTCAAAAAGTAAAGTGGGAACGATCTTCGGGGGTGTTTGGCAGTGGTGGAACCACTCAGTTTCCACCACAATTTCAGTTATAAACAGTATAAAACTCTCACATGCTACAGTAACAATAAAAAAAATATGTTGCAGCATAAAACTCTCTGGTTCCCACCACCCTTTCAAACACCTTATTAAAATTAATGAGCACTAGTAGAAATAATTATAGGAAAAAAAAAACATTTGAAAGGGCGGTCTCCCTTGAAATTAGAACACAAAGAAGTGGAAAACATGAAAGAAAGATTAATAATTAAGGGAAGGTTGGGGATCATTGCATGCAAAAAGGATAAAAATCATCTGGGTTGGATTGGATGGAAAATTATGAACATCTTCATTTGAGTTTAACACAAGTTGTTTACCCAAACAAAAAGCAGGAATTCAACAAAAGGAGGGAGAGGCAGGAAAAATTAAGATTTAACAACAAACAATTCAAAATTTTTTCTTCGAATAAATTAGGAAAAATTCTAGAATTATTCCCCAAGTTTATTCAAAATACCACAAATATACTCTGGGTTTTGAGTAATGAAAAAATATCCCTGCAGCTTTTTGAATAATAAAAAAGTAACCCTTCAGTTTTTGTAAGAGTTAAAAAACACCCCTTTACCCAATTAACTTAGAAAAAATATCAACAATAGCCTCACTAATAAGCATCAAATCAACTTATTTTCAATTTAGAAATATATTTAAAACAAAAGTTTTTGGAAACTATTTAAAAAATTAAATAAATTTAAACTTAAAACTTAAAAAGAAAAACAAATATAAATAAATCTATGAGGCACAAAATAAGATGAGGCGAAAGAGTAGATCAGCTGCGCGGGTTTAGATCTGGCTGAGTAGATAAGCGAATTAAGGGGGTGAAATGAGAGATAAGCTTTTTATTTTTGTTTTTTTGTTTTTAAATTATTATTTTTAAATATTTAAAGTTTAAATAATACTTAATTATTGATTATTGAGGGTGTTCTTATCTCTTTCAAAAACCTAGGGTACTTTTTCAATCAATAAAAAACTGAAGGATGCTTTTTGATCGGTTAAAACCTGAAATATATTTGTTGTATTTTGAATTAAATCCTGAATACTTTTAGAATTTTTCTTTTTTTGAATAGTTTTGCATTGAGGCACTCTTCATCAAAGTTCTTCTATCTTAATAATATTTCATACCATAAGTCATAGCTTAATTTGATCCATAAGGGACAAATACATGCAAACGTTGCAAAAGAAGAAAAACTATTGATTGGAATTATACGTACACTGATGCAACTGCACAAGAAAATATATATGTGTATATATATACATATACTTACACAATTTATTTTTTTTTTGCTTGAAATATATACTTATACAATTGTAACAATAATGATAATTCTCAATATGATTAACGGAAAGCAAAAGGCGTTGGATTAGTTTGAAAGTGTAAAGATAAAAATTTAATCAAACAGACAAAAAACAGTAATTCAGAGACTATTATAGAGACAAAAAATTCAAGAACTAATTTTAAAGATAAAAAAATTAGGGATCTTCAATAAAGAAAAATTAATTTTAAGCCTTTAAAATATCTTAAAAAAACATAATTGTCATTCAATTTAACGATAGCTCTATAATTTAACAAAACTATTTATGAGATTTTTTTAGTTCAAAGACTATTTAAAAGACAAATTTGACTACAATTATAGAGAGGAAAAACAAAAAGAACTAAGCGACCTCTGATAAAATCATTTCTATATTTAAAAGAAATATATATGTATATATTATTGTCATAAGGGTAATATTACTTAGTATATATATACATATGCGTGTTCACATATACATATACTTGTACATGTATCAAAATTAAGGAAGAAAGGAGAGAAATAACAGATTTTTAAAACATTTTAAAGTAAATAATATAGTTTGAAAACATTTGTAACAAGCAGTAAATTTTTCACTCATAATAAATATATAAGTACAAAAAGTTATCAAATAAGTTTATTACTATTTACTATAAATATTTTCAAAACCGCTACAATTACTTCAACAAATTTTGAAAAAAAAAAAAAAAGTTGTATATACTACAATTTTCCAATTAGGGAAAAACAGAGAGGTTTGGGCTGGGCTAGGTCTTTTTCTTTCTTGGGTTTTACTTTATGTTTCTGTTCCTCTTTAGAGAAACCTAGTATTAGACACACCAAAAGACAAAGAGGTATGCAACTATGCATCTGTCCACAGTCACTCCTCCAATTCTCATTTACTTTCCGCTTTAACAATCTCCCACAAAAAGTTATTATTAATCAGCATGGATCAACTTCCTATAGATATAATTCATGTCATTATTGTTTGAATTATGGCTCACATAATTAATTAAAGGCTTATAAAATTTATCAAATTTATTTATTTAGTTTAATAATTATTTAAATGCTAAAATTTTATTGTCTATGAGGTTGCAACTCTTATTAAAAGATGTATCTATTTCTGAAAAGATATGCCTATATCTGAAGAGATGTATGCTTTAATGGAAATGCACCTATTGAGAGTCTATAAATAAGAGTCTAGTCCTCTTTCCACCCAATGAAAATTTTGTATTCTTCTCTCCATTAGAAAAAATACGTTAAAGAGATTGTGGCTTTAAAGAGAGAAATTAGGTTCTTCTTCTCTGACAATTTCTGTTCCAGAGTTTCTGAAAATTGAAGTTATGAATCAAGGTACGCTCTAAATCTTCATCTGTGAAAATTTTGAGTTCTAATATTTATATGAATTAAAGATTTTAAGAAGTTTTACATGTGGTATTCAGAGCATTTAGGTTTTTGAACTCATGATTTTCCTTTAAAGTTATATTACAGTTTATATATGAATTCTAAAATTTTTGTGGTTAATTAATGATATTATTTATAATCTTCGCTGCAATTAGGTATTTTAAATTACAGTTATTGAATTTTGGGATTTTGTTTTCGTGTGTAATGATTTTCATAAAATTATGGTTATAAATGTTTTGGCAAGTATGTTATATACTGACTTTGATTATTAATACATATTACATATACGCTTCAAAGCCTGTTCATAAGGATGTTTATGTCGATGAAATACAAAACTTTTACTTTTCCATTTCTTTGAATCATTGCCTGTGTATGCTTGTGTGTGTGTGTGCATATATACACATTAAAAGACAGAATTCAAACCTGACTTTGTAAGAAGTTTGCGTTTGTTGCTTCTGCTTTATGATTTCACGTTTTCACACGTAGTATATATGTTTTGAACTCTTGTGACGAAAAGCAGTAGAACCAAAAAATATATATATATTTCTCTTTGCAATGTAATAAATTGCCTTTTATAAGAAATGCTTTGCAAGATTATCGCCTTTGTCTTTGAAAAGGCATCAATCTGACGAGTCAATAGTAGGGTGTATTTATGGGCAATATTTATTTGAAAGTCATGACCTGTGTAAATAGTTTAAATATTTAGAGCAATCTAGGTGAATAAGAGCGTACAGTATATTAATCACTGATTACATTATAGTTTTGTTTCAGTTTTGTTTTGATGCAACCTTGTTTTGGTATATACATGCAATAATATTTGCATTATGATCATTTTCATTATGAAAGGAGAAAAACCTATTGTTTCTAATTTTGAAATTATATTATTGTAGTTTGTTAGTCACCAAAGTGGCCAAACTTTAAACTTAGTAATTTTCAAATTAAGAAACAAAAATACAATAACCCATGAATTTTGATGCTTATAATTGAGATGACATTCATAGATCATGGGGCATTGAATTTCATCTATTATAAAAACTTAAGAATCGCCTAAAGGTTGATTAGCTTTCTTTATAATTGATGAATATAATAGTTGGTAATTAATATGTCCTATTATTTTTGTTTGTTTATCCAAAGATAGCAAACATTTTTACTAGGCATATTTATGATTACCAAATTAAATTTTCATTATTAATTAGCATCATTTATAGTTTGTATAGTCTTAGTATAACCCATAGGAGAACTGGGATATACAATTATTGTCTTAAGTTGTATCTAATTATGTGATTATCACAAAGTATTAACGTATAAATATTTCTTGCATATTTGCCTTATTTGTTCCTATTTCTCTGCATTTGTATGCTTCATTTGTTCCTTTATTTAATAGATTGAATTTCTTTGATTGGTGTGAACAAATCTAATTTCACTTAGGTGCCTTGGATCTTGATTTAACACTTCAAGATAAGGAACCTACTGCTATTACTGATGCTAGTAGTGAGGAGGAGAAATCTTTTCATAAAATATGGGAAAGGTTGAATAGATTAAGCTTAATGTTTATGAGAATGACAGTAGCAAACAACATTAAAAGTACTCTTCCCAAGACTGAAAGTGCAAAGAAATTTATGAAACTTATGGAAGAGCACTCTCAAACTGCTAATAAGTCTCTTGCTAGTACATTAATGGCTAAATTAACGAATATGAAATTTGATGGTTTTAGTACTATGCATGAGCATGTCCTTGAAATGACAAATATAGTAGCAAAATTAAAGTCTTTCCAGTGGAGGGAATTGACACTTATCGCTTAATATTAGACACTGGATATTATCTTGATTTATACCAAACTCTTTATGTACTTACTTTTTCTCACAATTTAGTTTCTTTATCAAAACTTGATGTAGCGGGATTTTATTGTAAGTTTGGATTTGGATCTTTCAGTTTATATAAAAATAATAGTTTTATTGGTTCTGGAATCCTTTATGATGGTTTATATAAGTTAAAGCTTGATAATTTTTTTTTTGCTAAAACTTTGTTAACCATGCGTTGAAGTATTGGAACCAAATAGAGTTTAGTTGATGAAAGTTCTGCTTACTTGTGGCATAAACGCTTAGGTCACATATCCAAGGAAAGAATGAATAGAGAGATTAGTAAAGAATGGAATTCTTTCAAATTTAGATTTTACTAATCTCGGTGTATGTATCGATTGCATTAAAGGAAAGCAAACCAACCACACTAAGAAAGGGGCTAAAAGAAGTACATAGCTTCTTGAACTCATACATACCGACATATGTGGACCTTTCGATACTCTATCCTTTGGTGGAGAAAAGTATTTTATCACTTTTATTGATGATTTTTCACGTTATGGTCATTTTTATCTATTGCATGAAAAATCTCAATCTGTTGAAGCCCTTAAGGTATTTATTAATGAGGTTGAGAGGCAATTAGATAAAAGGGTGAAAATTGTAAGATCAGATAGAGGTGGTGAATAATATGGAAAGTATGACGAGTCAGGGCAATGTACAGGTCCATTTGCTAAATTTCTAAACAAGAAAGGCATATGTGTGCAATACAATATGCCAAGTACACCATAACAAAATGGTGTAGCAGAAAGGCGTAATCGTACATTAATGGATGTGGTTAGGAGCATGTTAAGTTATTCATCTTTACCCTTATCTTTGTGGATGCATGCATTAAAGACCGCCATGTATATACTGAATAGGGTTCCTAGTAAGGCAGTCCCAAAAACTCCTTTTGAGATGTGGACAGAAATGAAACCTACTTTAAGGCACCTGCATGTTTGGGTTGCTCGGAGGAAGTGAAAATTTACAATCCACATGAAAAAGAAATTGGATTTTAAGACGATTAGTAGTTATTTCATTGGTTATTCTGAAAAATCCAAAGTGTATAAATTTTCTTGTCCTACCCATGGTACGAGGTTAGTTGAATCTGGAAAAGCTAGGTTCATCGAGAATGGTGAAACTAGTGGGAGTGGAGAACCACGTAATGTGGTCATTGAAGAAGTTAGGGTAGAAGTACCTCTACCTGTAACTTCCAAGATTGTTCCTAACATTGTTGTACAGCCTAACAATGTTCAAGAACAACAAGTGAATGGCCAACCACTTCACAATAAAGTTGTACTCGATGAACCATTAGTAGCTGAACCACAAGAAATAGCATAAAGAAGATCTCAAAGAGAAAAATGGTTTGTTGTTCTTGATGATTATGTGGTTTATCTATAAGAGTCTGAAATTGACTTGGAAATCGATAATGATCCGATTTCAGATCCAGTTTCGTTTTCACAAGCCATGGAAAGTATGGATTCTGACAAGTGGCTCAATGCTATGAAAGATGAGTTAAAATCGATGGATCAAAATCAAGTTTGGGACCTTGTTGAGTTGCCCGAAGGTTGCAAGAGAGTCGGGTGTAAATGGGTCTTTAAGACCAAGCGCGACTCTAAAGGCAATATTGAATGATACAAGGCTAGACTTGTTGCCAAAGGTTTTACTTAGAAAGAATGTATTGACTACAAAGAGACTTTTTCACCGGTCTCTAAGAAAGATTCACTTAGAATTATTACGGCATTGGTGGCTCATTTTGATTTAAAGTTACATCAAATGGATGTGAAAACTGCCTTTCTCAATGGAAGTTTAGAGGAAGAAGTTTATATGGACAAACCTGAAGGTTTTTCAAGTAAAGGAAAGGAACACATGGTGTGTAAATTAAAGAAATCAATATATGGACTTAAACAAGCTTCCCGACAATGGTATCTTAAGTTTAATGATATCATTACTTCGTTTGGATTTAAAGAGAACACCGTTGATTAGTGTATATATATGAAGGTCAGTGGGAGCAAGTTTATTTTCTTAGTCATATATGTTGATGACATTTTGCTTGCTACTAATAATCTTAGTTTATTACATGAAACTAAAAAATTCCTCTCTAAAAACTTTGAAATGAAAGACATGAGTGAGGCAACTTATGTGATAGGAATTGAAATATTCTGTGATAGATCACAAGGATTATTGGGGTTGTCTCAGAAAGGCTATATTAACAAAGTTTTAGAGAAATTTAAGCTGGACAAATGCTCAGCATGTATAGTTCTGATTCAAAAGGCGGACAAATTTAGTCATATGCAATGTCCCAAGAATGAATTGGAACGAGCGCAAATGAAAAACGTTCCTTATGCATCTATCGTTGGTAGCTTGTTTTATGCTCAAACTTGCACCAGACTCGACGTTAGTTTTGCTATTGGGATGTTAGGAAGATATCAAAGTAATCCAGGAATAGATCATTGGAAAGCTACAAAGAAAGTTCTTAGGTATTTGCAAGGAACAAAGGACCATATGCTCACTTATAGAAGAAGTGATCATCTTGAAGTGGTCGGTTACTCAGATTCAGACTTTGCCGGATGTGCTGACAGTAGAGAATCTACATTCGGTTATATGTTCCTTTTGGCCGAAGGAGTAATTTCATGGAAGAGTGTGAAGCAGTCCGTCATTCCTGCATCCACTATGGAGGGCGAGTTTGTGGCATGCTTTGAGGCCACAAGTCATGGTTTATGGTTGCAGAATTTTATTTCGGGACTTGGAGTTGTCGACAGTATAGCCAGGCTACTGAAAATTTATTGTGATAATGCCGCAGTAGTCTTCTTTGCCAAGAACGACAAGTATTCTGATGGTGCGAAACGTATGGATATTAAGTACTTAGTCGTTAAGCAAAAAGTTCGGGAACGTAAAGTGTCAATTGAACAAATTAGCACTAATTTTATGATTGCAGATCCTTTAACAAAAGGATTACCGCCCAAGACATTTATTGAACATGTTGAATGTATGGGTGTTATTAGACGTCATTAATGGTTATGTATTATGTTTTATTTCATTTAATGATATGACACGTTGAGCTCACTTATTATGTTTCCGATATATCATGTTTTCTATTTTGTATACATGATTGTTATAGATTAATGTTTGACATGATAGTCTCAACGAAGACATTAAAATAAACTATTATTATAGCTCTCAATTATGAATTATGTTTAATAGATGTCCAATGTTGTAGTACATGGAAGGGACTACACTAAATTGGGATGTACAACCGCCATGACTCACGTTAGATTTTTTGTTTAATTATGATGTAGAGTATTAGCCAAATTTTAAGAAGATTTAGCATAATATCGTTGTGCACATTATAGCATTATTAAACTAATAAATGAATATTATATGGGCCAAGTGAGAGAATGTTAGAATTATGGCCCACATAATTAATTGAAGGCCTATAAAATTTATCTGATTTATTTATTTAATTTAATAATTATTTAAATGCTAAAATTCTATTGGCTATGAGGGGTTGTAACTCTTATTAAAAGATATATCTATTTTTGAAAAGATATGTCTATATCTGAAGAGATGTGTGCTTTGATGGAAAGGCACCTATTAAGAGTCTATAAATAAAAGTCTAGTCCTCTCTCCACCCAATCAAAATTTTGTATTCTTCTCTCCATCATAAAAAATTTCGTTAAAGAAATTATGGGTTTAGAGAGAGAAACTGGGTTCTTCTTCTTTGATAATTTCTATTCCAGAGTTTCTAGAAATTGAAGCTATGAATCAAGGTACGCTCTAAATCTTCATCTGTGAAAATTTTTGAGTTCTAAGATTTTGTAACGCCCCTATGTAGGGGTTAGCAGTATTGAATAAATAAAAATAATCTTAAATTTAATATTATTTAAATCAATTAAACAATGCCCATGTGTCTTTAAACAAAAATAAAAATAAACGTTTAAATACAAGCCACAGTTTTTAGTGTAGTACCAAATATATAAAGTACAGTCATCATCACTATAGTACAATTCTCAAATAACTTAACACAACCATCATAAAAAAAGTAATAATAATAATACAAATCTTACATGTTCTAGACAAGTTACAAATAAACAAGATCTTCTAACATGAAAATAACAGGCTTGTTGTTGCCTATTCCTCGACAGATAAGTTGCACTGTGTTCTACCTGAGAGATGAAGATATGATAGGAATAAGCATCAACATGCCCAGTAGACAAAATCATTACTCACCTTATGGTTTATTCATTACCACATTAAAACTGCATGATTAGTTAAGTTACATCATATTCCAGATTATGAAGTTTATTATGATCACATCTCGTGGATACCATAGTTAATCATTACCAAGTTTCATAATTATACATTTATACAAATATTAGCATTCATCATTGTTCTTAGGTATCCATGTTAAATAGAGTATCACTCAACTCATCGAAACCCAAATGGGCGCGCTTGGCCACCCTCTAAACATTCCAAAGGTGTATTAGTGAAGGGACATCAAGCCCCGAGTCCTCACCAAGTCGATTCCTATATAGTGTGTTTTGGGACTTTCGACCCAAGGAAGCGTCATCACCTTCCCCATATTTTACTTTTTAGGGTATCCGTGCCCAAGGATGTAACCGTTGCCCTTTTTACATCTCACCATTCTTTTATATTCAATTTTTATTTATAGAGTCAATTTTCCTAACCATGCTTCTCAATTTATAACATATGTCAAATCATTATGTTTCTCACTATACAATATACATATTTTACAACATAATACAACCAAATTTTAATTTACTAAAACCTCACAAAAGATGAGTAATAGAATCCCTACCTTCCAAGCTTATCAACAATCTTTTACTCTCGAAATTAATTAACGTTAGCTCCACACATCCTTGACCCTAAGGCGTGCATAAGGACAATTAAAACTAAAGCACAACATATAACCACATCCATAAATGAATTATGTGTAACCCCATCCACTAATGTGCCATTAAGTTTTTATGCAATTTCTTTTTAAATACCAAAAGTAAACAATTTTTATCTTAAACACAATATAAAATACATACAAATAATCTATATATTTTAGTCTCTAATAAGATTCATAAATCACTTAGGATAGTGTTGGAAAGGTTGCATGATATGAAGGGATTAGAAGGTGAGCAAAGTTGAGTTCTTGGTTCAGGTTAGCAGCTGGTCTACCATAGCAAACTGGCGATATACTTTTGCAAAAAGGTGGGTTCACTATCTACAATCAACACATGGGTTAACAGGTGATTTACTTAAGGTAGACGGGTGGTTTACTGCCACTGGCATGTTTACTAGTTTCTAATCCAAAAATTAAAAAATTCATAGAAAATAAAATACAACTCCGATTTAGGCTCATGATAGCTCGTTGGAAAGCTTAGGATGTTTACTTTTTAGATATGCAAACCAATTTACAAAATTCATTTTTATTTAATCCCAGAATTTTAAGGAATAGCCACTGCCCATATAGGTATTATAAAGTTTATGGAATGTCTAGTTTTTCTTTAACCTAAAGCATATTATCCTTGTTTAAAATCTCAAAACCATTCCAAAATATGCAGCATGCATTACATAATCACAATAAACATATTATCATGAGTTTTATACCAAAACCATTATCTAATCCTATCTCTAGCCTTTCTTGCAAATGATAATGAAAACATGCTTAAGTTTGCTCTTCAAGCTCAAAACTTGAAAACATTAACCATAGAGCTATGGAAACTAGTTTTAAACATTCCTAACATGTTTTTAACATTGTTATCAAACCAAAATAAAGGTTGGTTGTGGGTTTTGACTCAAGACTCAAGTTTTTTGTTCATAAATGCTCAAATATGCATGTTAACATAAGTAGAAATTTGCATGAATTTTGAACACAAAAATTATGCATTAGACACGGAGAAAACACAAACTAAAAACCAAGTTTGAATTAAAGAAAACCTACCTCAAAACTCCTTTGAAAAGCACCAAAGTTCAGATTAAAATCAAGCTTGAATTGACTCTTAAATGGCTTCAAACATGGCTGGGAATTATAGCTGCCTTGGTTGCAAAGAGAGCTTTATGCTCTGTGTCTTTAGTTAGAAATTGAAGTGAGAAAGGGAGAGAATGAGAAACTAGAGAAGAAGGTGGTGATGGCTAAATAAAAAGATGTCAAAATAATTAGGAAGAAGGGAAAGTTTACGGGGAAAGTTGTAAGAAGAAACAAATGAGCATTAAAAGAAAATATCATTCGGAGACTTTTAGCAAAATGATTTCAAGTCTCTTAGTAGTTGGGGTGAATTGATTTCATGTCTCATTCGGAGACTTTTAGCAAAATGAGAAGAAGGATACATAATTGAGCATTAATTTAGGGGGACAAGATTGGTAGAGTGGGTATTGGTAAGTTTTGAATGTTTCCTACGGAGACTTGGTAAGAAAATGTTAAAGTGACATTTTTTTTAAATAATTGAAACAACATAAGCAAACTTGGTAATTTTAAATGCTGCAAAATTTTAAATTGTCTCATTTTATTCATTAAATTTTACAAAAATCATACCCGTTAAAACACGGGTGTTATAGATTTCTGGGAATTAAAGATTTTAAGAAGTTTTACAATTATGTCAAAATTACTAGTGAAAATTCTTGCACAACCAAAGTGTGCCCATATCTAGAGTTGACCATGTTTAGCGAAGCCACACTTAATTAGTAGTGAGCCAAGACTTCTTTTTCTTAATTATCCCTCCTCCCCCACACGTTTTTCATATGCGATGTAGATACAGAGATCCTGTGGTCTCTGGCATGAGAACCGAGGTATACACCCTCGGATCAGTTGGCGAAGATCTAAAATTAGCATCATCATCATCATCATCATGGAGAGCTATCAAAAGCATTCCTTCTCGTCCTATACCTTATAACTGTGGAGCGCCTGTGTTTGTAGGCAGAGTTTTTCATTGGGACAGTATGCCTAATTTTAGTTGTCAGGTTAGTATTCAATCCGAAATCCAAGATTTCAATAGCAATAAAATTGTTTGTTTGCCTCGGTCTCTTTTTTCTGTTGCTCATCTCCGTCTTTGGTGCCACTTGGTTGATCTTGGATAATCTTTGGGCCTCGTTGATATTGATGTATGGAATATCAGGATCATTGGGTTAAACATATCAGGATCTGCATGGATTTTATTAGAACTTGCTTGAGTTATTGTTCTGTTAGTAAGGTTCTAGGGCCATGGGAGAATGGTCAACTCTTGATCAAGATTAATGGCCGCGATTTTTTTTTCCCTACAACCCAAACATTTCTCATGAGAAATTCAGGTTGATTCGCTCTGAAACTCAGTTCTGATGTAGAGGTATATTGCTCCACATACAGCCTCCGATAACGTTCTTGGAAAAGCCTCTAGATAATAGGCTCGATTATTTTTTTTAGAGTTATTTTTTAATTTTTTTGTTTTCTTTTCCTGCATTTTTCTTTGTTTATGGAGTTTAAATTTGTCCCTACTCACTACGTCATGATTTTTTTATTTGGTATTCTATTTAATGTGTTGTTTAACGATGTGAGTAATTAGAACTAAAACTTTTTGTTGCTATATTGTTTTTAATTAAAATTGGTTCAAATTATTGGTTTTAACCAATGCTCTCAAATACCTAAAAAACAATATTTAATTCAGTTATAAGGTTATTTTTGTCTATTGGAATGAATTGACAATTTTTTTTTATTTTTTATTTTTTTTACTTATAGTGGTAGTCATTCCACTGGGTATTATGAATGCCATAAAAAAAAAAAAAGTTGTTCCATTCTAATCTTGAAATTATTTATAGGGTAATTACCATCATTTTGTTAACTTATGATTTGACGAAACATTACATTGAGGGCTTGTTGTTAGGAAAACATTAAAAAAAAGTAACATGTGTTTTTTACTATCATTCTCTTAATAAACTCCGAACAAAATTTTTTAATATTACCAACGAAATGAAAATTAAAAGAACAAAGAACAAAGAAATCCATACATATATAAAAAAGAACAAGAATGAGAAAAAAATATGTATGATTAAAAAAAGCAAAAGAATAAGAAAGAAAATAGGATAAAAGAGAAAGAAAGAAAAATAAAGAAAAATAAAAGTAAAAAAAATGTTTCGATGTTTCAAGTACTCTGGGAGCATCGACCGAATCCCATTCTCTCTTTATATTATTGTTAAAGATAAAGAATGCCACAATTCCCTGAGAAATATTTATGCTACACTTTTTTTGGTGTGGATTGATTTATGCCACGTTTAAAAAAACAATATAATTAAATGTCACAAATAAAATGACACTTAAATTAAAAAGACTAATATATTCTTAATGGCAATAAAAAATATCCTATTTTTATAAAATCTGATTTGCGCTTTAAGGGTCTGTTTGGTACTATAAATTATAGTATAATGATGTGGCGTGATATTTTTTTGCAATTATTTTTTAAGTGGCACAAATCAATATTTTTGTGGCATATTTGTGAAGAGCCCATTTGCAAGGGCTAACCAATTAGGCTTCTCATATCACTTCGTGTAGCAGTTTGCAATCCAATCGAAACAACAAAAATCATAATTTTGTAGGAAAAAAAAAAAACAAAACAGCATAAAGATGAGGGGCACCTATAAAAAGTTTTGAAAAACTATAAGCAGAAACATAAATTCTCAGAATATATAGGTTTTATAGTGTTTAAGAAGTAAAATCATCACTTCATACAGATCCTAGTGGTTTGATATATTTAATTAAATTTTACAATCTTACAAACGTTTTAAGCCTTCTTAAAATAATTTATAACGTCCAAGGGGCTGTCACGGCAAGTAAATGTTGTCGAGGGGGTATCGTTATAACTCATCCGTCTCCAAGTTTAAAACAAATTGTCACTTATTGTTAAAAGTTTCCTTCTTCTAAATCCAAGAACATTTATGCTGTTGTAGTGAGCTTGCATTTGGGGTTAATCCCACGAATGGTCATGGAATTTATCTCTAATTTTATTTTGGTCCATAACTTTTAAAACTCTAAAAGTAAAACTTATAAAATATAAAAGGAAGATTTTGATGAAAGGGCAAAAAAAAATTTCAAATTGAGTAAAAGGCCTCTTTTTTTTTTTAAAACAAAAAAAACACGTTTTTCTGTGCAGGTAAACTGTTCCAGTTTTTTTCAACAAAATAAGAAAAATGACTGTAGCAGAATAAGAAACCTCAACATGATGGAAAAAAAAAAATTGGAACCGTTTTAATGTCCAAAAATCCTTTTTTTTGGTGTCAAAAACTGTCCAAAAACAAAAAACCTATTTACCAAAATTTTTTTTGGCCAGAGGTCATTTCTCAAAATCCCTCTATTTCAATTATTCTTTTATTATTTTATTTTAGTTTTGATCTCTCTATTAAATAAGTGTTAAATATTTGATGAAAGAGTACGTGCTTCTTGTATGCCAGTGGTGGCAAGATAAAACGGTAATTTTGCAAACAAAAGAGTGGCGTTTTTTGTAAATGGAAGGGCAAGAAGACAAGTGAAAACAACCAAGCCCTTTAGTTCACACATATACCCTTTACCCACACTGACACTGGCAACGGGAAAGCACGCGCAAGATTTTGTCCAATGTTATATCCAACACTAAGTTTTTGAAACGAACGGATTAAAACCGAAGCAGAGTAATAAGATTAGAGTTAAAAAATTTTAAAAGTCGAGAATTAAAATGAAATTAGATATTAGTCTCGTAGATATTTGTGAGATTAACCCTTAAATTTCAATTCTTTTGGCTTTTTATGTGTAGAACAAAAGATACTTTATTTTTGACTCTTTTGAAAAAACTGTAGTTAATAAATCAAACATTTACATTTCATGGAATAAATGAGATGACACTTGATGAAAAGTTTTTACAAACAAGTTGTCGTTTCTATTTTTTATTTTTCCCTTTTTTTTTTTTTTTTTTTTTTTTACCTTGGGGACGAAATGGGGCCATTTGGTATTTGGTATTGTTTTTAAAATAAGTGAAAATATTTTTATTTTAAAAAATGAGAATTTTTTAAGAATTATGCTGAGAGTGTTTTTAAAATTTTTGCATCGACAAATATGAGAAAACATTTTCAAAAATTTTGATAACAAAAACAAATGGAGCCATTGTTTCTGTTTCTTTTTGAGTAAATTGTAATGTTATATTCCAAACATTTTGTGTATGTATAATGCACCTTGTACTTTTATTTTTAACAATATGGATTCTCAATTTTTAAGACATTGACAATTAAGATTCAATAGCTAACAAGCATTAAAAAATATGAACAATGTTGTTCACGAGATGTGCATGTGAGTTTTCTTCTAAGAAAAATTAAAGCACAACACATAAACAAGATTACTTAACAGAAATTAAAAGTAGCTATAGGACCTCAATTGTTAATTTTAAAGTTCAAGATGCATTATATCAAGATAAAAACTAAAGATTTATTATATAAAAAATGAACAATTTAAGGTGCAACAATATGATTTACTTCTTTTAGACGTCATCTTTGGGTTTTATTAATTCTTCGAGCACTATATATACCACTTTATACCCTGCCACTATCAATTTTCTTTTTATTTATTTATTCATTTATTCTTTCAATTATTGTCGTTGTTGTATTAATAATAATCATGTCACGCTTAACATCCGTTTTCTGCCCCTCTCCATATATAATCCCCTTTTTACGCACAAAAGTTGCTCAGAATACACTCTTCTAGTCCTCTCTCTGAGACTCTCCAACTCCCCATGGATGAACTTAGAGGAGCTTGCGATGACGCTACAGTAACTTCTCCTCTTTGATTCTCAAGTTTTTATTCAATTTTGATCATTATTTGCACAATGCACTGTCTTTGAGACACCATGGCTGAGCTTAGAGAAGCTTACGGTGAAGTAAGGTTTGCTTTCTTTTTTTCATTCTCAAATTTGTAGTTTATTCTGACCATCGCACAACGAGACTCCATTGCTGGCTCTAAAACGATTTCAAAGAATCTTACAATGAAGCTAGAGTAGTGCTTCATTCTCTCTTCCTTTTGATCCTCAAAGAATAAAAAAATGAAGCCGAGCCTCCCCTAAGCCGCCGAGCAGCTACCTCTTCTGTGTGGATGGAGCCGCGCCCAAGCCGAGCTGTGAAGCCGAGCCGTAACACCTAGGTTCCACTTCACGTGGGCAACTGGAAGATCTCTCAGGTGCGTCCGATCGGCTACAGGCGAGCTTACGTGCGCCTCCATTCACTATACGTCCACAGGTTGATCGAAGACCATATAGACGGTGTAGATTAGCCCACCTGGCCCACCACATGTGCTTCAAGTTCCAGCCAGATCTCGTGTTTTACAGTACGGATCGGACCTTTCTTTGTCCGTTCACTTGCTGACACACCGATTCACAAAGAAGAACATGCATTCCAACTGGAGCCGAGCGAACAAGAAGAAAGAAGAACAACAATTTCTTTATGCATCAAAATTGATGGATTCTTACAATAGAGGGTCGAATTATTTGGTAGCTTACAGAAAGTTGTGCTAAATCATTCACATACCCCGGCGGAATATGGTGTGTTCGTCGTGTTTTATCTGTAAAATTTTGCGGAGAATCACCCAGGTGTGCCTATAAAAAGGCAACAATTCTTCGGCTTAAATCATCGATTCTCATTCAGAAAATTCAATAAACTTTTGGAGTTTTGAGAAAAAAATAGAAAGCAACAGAGAAAGGAGGAGGAATCCAATAAAGTTTTTGTAAAATATTCTTAGAGGTTGTCATTATTTTTAAAATTTTGATAATTTTTTGAGCTACAAATATTATTAGTTTTTATGTTTTTGTTATTATTTTTAATTATGTCTAGCTAATAGAGTATTTGACAAAGTTAATTGGAACTAACTTTTTAGTTAGGTATAGTGTAAAGCTCTCACATGCTACAATAAAAGGAAAAAAGTTGCTACAGTAAAAAACTCTCACAACTTACAGTGTTTTAAACTAAAAAGTTAATTCTAACCAATTTTGTCAAACATTCTATAAAATTATTTTTAGTTAAAGATGATTTCAAAACCTTAGTCATAATTATGTAGTTGCTTGTATGAATTATTTTTGAAGTTTTCAATTGAGATTGCTTATTTTTTCACTATAATTAATGCTTGTAGTTATTTTCTTGTTTAACTGCATGTGCAACTAAATGAGATTAAAAAATCACCTAACGCTACGTTAAAAATATATATTTCTAATCGTCTTGTTGAGTTGATTCTCAACTTTTTTCTTAGAGAGAAGAAATTTCTTTATAACTTCATCTTTATTTTTCAACAAATATACATTGTAGTATTTTGTTCTATCATCGACAAAAAGTAATAAAATACTTATTGCCACCCCTTGTCTGTGCGAATTTCAGATTCCATATATCACTATGGATCAAATCAAGGCGTTCAGTGTTCCTTTCAATGGTTTAAAATGATGATCTTGTCATTTTCACCTCAACACAAGTTTTACATTTATGTTTGAAATCAATATGAAAAGTGGGAATACACGAAGTATTGTAATTACCATGTCCTACTCTTACCATGTCCTACTCTACTCTGCCATATACGGAGTATTCTTCTTAAGCAGAAGAATTAAAATTCTTATTAATAGTGAGCTTCATAACATTGAGTTAAACAGCCCATCTGTTACATACCCCTTCCCCACAGACACTACTCTCAGAATGACTTTATGAGACAAAAACCATCCGGAATCCATGAGTCCTATTAAATTCTCCTTCAAGTATTTCTTTACCAATCCCACAGTACACCACAAGCACTAGAAACATGTAAATATCTTAAAGCTTTTGATGAAACCATCGCCCCAACCACCCCTAAAAAAAACAAAACAGACAAATCACAAAAAAAAAAAAAAAAGGGATCGTGTGCAATGGGCACGTGAGTATGGGATTGAGTCACTTGAATCACTGCTCTGTGGCTGGCCATGTGCATGCTCTGCAAAATCCCTCAAAAAGTGCCCACATAACTTTAACAACGTGTTCCCTCCCTGTGGCTAGCTATTTTAGCACAAAGATCTAACTTGTCCTAGTATGTTATTTAATCTTGCACAAAATATGAGAACTTCTATGGTGGAAGCACTTCATCATTCATCTTTAAACCAAGTTGCACGTATGATATGGAGCAGGATATAGGAGAATTCTTTGGCGGCACCATTACACCCAGTTCATTTAAATCGTACAGTTGAGGTCATCGCAAAATTACTGTTATCGTTACCTTAGTCAACTATTTTTACTTCGGGACCAGTAGAGGTTTCTATGAGGATGAGAGTACAAAACCCTTTTGGAACGCTTCAATTTCAACATCAGAAGCATCCATCATATTATAACGGCTCAATTATGAGAAAAATGTGCAAGCTCGTCTGAGGTTGCAGCAATTTGAAATCAAGAGGTAGTAGAGGAAGAAAACGCAACAAATTTATTTATTCTTAGTCATTAGTATCTTCTTAAACGAGTACATAACAACAAAATTTTTATTTGGATAGTGTCCTCGAGCTACACTTTATTCCCTTGCAAAAAACTCTACATTGAGATTAAACATAAATACAAGGAAGAGAGAGAGAGAGAGAGAGAGAGAGATAGAACCAAAATATGGAGGAGAAGAGCAACGTAGGGCATGGCTTATCACAAGGAGTGAAATCAAAACCTGTTATTTGGTACCAAGAAAATATCAACTTTCTATGGTAATTCGACAGGTTTAATGTCCCATATGTCTTTAGCATATTCATGAATGGTTCTGTCACTGCTAAACTTGTATGAGCCAGCTGTGTTCAGGATTGACATTCTTGTCCATTTCTGCACAAACACCAATTTACCAAAACTCAGGAGTTTGAACCCTCGATCTAAAAGGTAAGAAGGTGAACTTATTGAAAATGTAAAGCTTACCTTTTGGTCCAGATATGCCTCGTCAACCTTCTCTTGGCATTCTATGTAATCGGGGAAGTCCTTGCCCACAAGGAAATAATCTGCACGACCAAAACCTTCATTTCCTTCCAAAGATCCAATCAGTTCATTGTAATTGTATGGTCCGAACACACCGCTTCTGACGAATTTCTTGACTTCTTCAAACCTTGGGTCCGGAACAAACTACATCACAAAACCAACTAGGTTAGATACATCAAGGAAATAATCAGAGTGTAAGTAGTTATTTCCTGTTTACTTGAACTTTTGTGTGAATGCATTTGTAAATCTTTCATGTTTAATTGGACTTCTGCGTGAATGCATTAGTGAATCTTTCGTGATTACTTGGACTTTTGTGTGAATGCCTTGGTAAATCTTTCATTTTCTTTTTGGCTTACCAACCACAAGTTTAGAAGCGTGACATTGGATGGCAGGAAGACGTCACTGACTTAGTAGATAAATAAGTATGAAATTGATCATTTGATTATTAAGACAAACCTTTCCCTCAGCTCTTTCTTTTCTCAGGCCAGCAATCTCATGAGCCCTGGCACCAAAAAGGAAAAAGTTACCTTCTCCAACCTCTTCCCTTATTTCGACATTGGCCCCGTCCAATGTCCCAATCAGGACGCAGCCGTTCATAGCAAACTTCATGTTGCTAGTTCCACTGGCTTCCATTCCCGCGGTACTGAAGAGAGGAAGAGAAAAAAAAAAAAAAAAAAGCAAGCAATTTGAGAGAAAATATACTTTCCCATCTGACATCAATAAGGGCTTTTGTTTCTGCCGGAGGATAAATGTGGCCTGTCTCTATTTGACACAATTTTTTAAGCATCTATTTATGCTAAAAATATGAGCAGTGACAAAATCTGGAAGCAAGCTTTTTTATGTACCAAGAGAACAACACAAATTAACCATATTATGAATCTGAAGTACCTGATGTGCTGTGATAGCTCACTAGCAGGAATCAATGATTCGGCAACACTAACATTGTAATCAGGGACGAAGACAACCTAGAACGACAAGGAATTTTAAACAGTCAGTGAAGCAAATGAACTTACAACGAGCACGGTATACTCTGTGATCGTCTTAAAAGTATTTAAAAATTTGCCTATCTGATCTGAGTACTTTTCCTCCATGTCAGAGTCTACTGACAAAAGAGCTGATACCGGGGGAAAAAAAAAACAATTACACTTGAGAAGTAAATTACATCTTACAGTAAGCAAATTAAGGAATTTTGGTGCTTCAGTTGATAGGGAACATACCTTGAGCAAGTCACCAATTTCAGGATCATGATTAACTGTAGTACCAACATCTGTGATAAATTTCACAATTCTCTTTGCTTGGACATATGTAGCAAACGCTTTTCCTCCAAATATACAAACTCGTGGAACAAATTTTTCTTCTCTCTCCACGGCACTCATTTCTTTCATTTTCTTGTACCGATAGACAATGCCCAAAATATTTAATAATTGTCTCTTGTACTCATGGATGCGCTTCACCTAAAATACAAAGCCCAACCTACATTTAGATGTTGAAAAGGAAAGACAACTTAAAGAAAAGGTTTGGGATATTTTGTGTTCTTCCATCTGGCGACAAAATGTTATCCTCCAGCACTTTGTCAAATTCTTAAAATAATAATAATAATAATAATACCACCTGGATGTCAAACATAGCATCAGGGCCAACAATATATCCAGTTTTTTCCTTGATCAATTGTACAACTTTCATCTTGTTGCTCCTTTTTGCTTCCCTCCACTGGGCCTGGAGATCCTCGTTGTCCGCGAACTGTCAAAAAACAATACAATTCTCATAAATGTGCCTCACAGGACAGCATAATCTAGACATGATTAATGAACATGAAGTGGTAACATAGAACCTGAGACAATGTTATAAACAAGAGACTCAGTTGCAATCATTACCTTACGTAATTCAGCAAGTTTTTCACTATCTAGAACCCAGTCTTCTGTCCCAATCCAATTAGTAATGATTTTACTCAATTCTGGATTGCAAAACCGGATCCATCTTCTAGGCGTAACCCCATTTGTTTTGTTCTGAAATTTGTCAGGCCACAGCTACCAAAATCGTACAATAAAACAATAATATGAGGGAAGTTTCACAAATTTTAAAAGCCCTAACTCAGAGATAAAATAATGCAAATACATGTGCTCTTACTAGAAAACAGAGAAAAGATGATCCTTTGACTAGTTTACCTTAAAAAAGGAGTTAAATACTTCTTCCTTCACTATTTCACTATGTATCGCGGCAACCCCATTCACTGCATGACCACCCACAACACAGAGATTAGCCATACGAACCATCTTTGGCGGTTCTGGTACTGGCTCTGGCAACACCTCCTCCTTCTCTTGAGGGACTTCCCCTTCAGATTTGTCTACTTCACTGACTTCAACTTCTTCAACCTTATCAACTTCTTCAATCTCGTCAACTTCTTCAACCTTGTCAACTTCTTCAACCTTGTCAACTTCTTCAACTTCTTCAAGTTGCTCACTGACCACAACCGCCGGGCTTTCTTTAGGCTTTACAATTACCTCTGCAAAGGCAGGTGGCAACTCCACATTTTCTAATATTCTCATCTCCTTTAGTTTCTCATCCAACAAGTCAAAATCTGCTGTACCATATTCCACAATTATATTGCCAATAAGCTGAAGATAAATATGGTAGGAGTTAGGGCAATAGATAGCAGATAAAAAGGTGTAGCATTTCAACAAAACCCAAGATTACCTCCTCATCTATCTTTTCTATAATCTCAACATGTCGAGGTAGCAGTTTTTGCATAAGGTCTAAACTCCATTTCTCCAATGCCTCAGGTAGAACAGTGTGGTTGGTGTATGCCACAGTTCTGGCACAAGCAGCAGGAGAAAAGAAGTTTAAATAGCTTGAGGAAATACCAAGAAAATGTTATCTACATTCGAAATAAGTCTAGAACAGATCATAGATATATATATGAGGTTTATATTTTAACTTAACGGAGATCAAAAAGATGATTAGTGTGGACCAATTTGATCATAAACTGAATTCTTGTATTGAGCTTGATAGGATGGAGCTAAAAAATGAACTCTAGTATTAAGCTTAATATGGTGGTGCTAATGACGATACAAGCAAAAATGAAAAGTTAATGATCACAGACCTAAATATAAACTGACATAAATTTATTGAATTCAGCCAGTTATCTACAATTTCTAGCCCCCCCCCAACAACAAAAAAAAAAAAAAAAAAAAGGAAGAAGAAGAAACTTATCTATACTAGTCTCCTGTTATTCTGGTCAACAACTATATTGGTGTCTGCAATTGCTACATTGCTATACATACTCCAATACATAAAACATACCTTTGAGTGATATTCCAGGCCTCCTTCCAACTTAGACCCTTCACGTCAATCAAAATTCTCATCAACTCAGGAATGCAGAGAGTTGGATGAGTATCGTTCATCTGCACTGCAACCTTTTCAGGGAACTCTTCCCATTTGACAGATGCTCCAGATCTTCTCTCAAACCGAGCAATAATATCTTGGAGAGAAGCTGAACATAGAGTGTATTGCTGCTTCAGACGGAGGAGTTTTCCTTCAACTGATTCATCCCCAGGATAGAGTATGTAGCAAATCTGATAGGCAAAGCATTGCAGACGAGGTCCACTTATAATATTAGACTATAAGTGGTAAAAGCACCATAATGAAACTTCTAAACATCAGGATTACAACATGGATCACCCAAAACCATATCTAAAACAATAATTAGCAATGGTAATAAAAGCTAAGAAAACTAAGACAAATCAGTCATTAACTAATGCATACCCTTTCAGCACTTCCAAGGGACTCATATGCCTTGGTATGCTCTCCTGCGTTGAAGGCGGATAAATCAAAATCTTCTGACGGAGCCTTAGTCGACCACAATCGCAGATTAATTGTGGTTTTAGTTTTGTATCCTGGAATGGGAACATCGTAAGCAACAGCTACTATATCTTCTCCTCCAATCCAATGTCTTTTGCCATCTGATCCAGAAACAAGCTTGCCGTAAAACTTTACAGGATATGAGATATCATTTCGAACAATTTCCCAGGGATTGCCCATCTGCAAGGAGAAAAAGTAATTCTTCAAACACTAATGAGTCAGACAAGCTGAAAGACTGTGATAATTCTATTAATCTTGAGAGATAATAAAGCACTTAAAACAGAAGTGGTAAAGAGATAGCATTCATACCTCAAGCCAGTCCTCAGCAACTTCTTCTTGACCGTCTTTAGTAATCCGCTGTTTAAATAAACCATATCTGTATCTAAGGCCATATCCCCATGCTGGGTAATTAAGAGTTGCCAAGGAATCCAAAAAGCAAGAAGCCAGCCTCCCGAGACCCCCATTTCCAAGTGCAGGCATCTGGCTCCTACAATTAAAAAACCAAGCATTCAGCTCCAATGAGAGAGCGAGTGTGAGAGCAAGAGAGAGAGAAAGTGTAATAAGGGGATGACCTGAGAAGCTATTTGTTCTAATTTGTGTCCAAGTTTGTTTAAAGCTTCTGCGTAAGCACCAGTAAGCTCCAAATTACCGATGGCATTTAACAGTGCTCTACCCTACACCAAAAAAAAAAATTATGGGACAC
The DNA here is from genome assembly GCA_025403435.1 of Artocarpus heterophyllus. Classification (NCBI taxonomy): domain Eukaryota; kingdom Viridiplantae; phylum Streptophyta; class Magnoliopsida; order Rosales; family Moraceae; genus Artocarpus; species Artocarpus heterophyllus. The sequence continues at coordinate 7,209,946 of CM046348.1, read as the reverse complement.
ACATATAGCAAGGAATTCAATATAAATATGATTTCTGCTTGTAGAGCAAATGTGGGACATTTATGACATACCTGTAGAAATTCCATTGACAAATAATATGCCTGCTTTACATTCACTTTCTCATAATAATCATATGTTGCATTCCAGTTAATAATGAGAGAATCCCGAACACTTTGTGCAGTTGCAAAGAAAGCCTTCGGAAGATCAAACAGCTCAGGAGAAAATAGCGGGCTGAACTCTGCATGGTATTTGATACTTGAAGTGATAGAAGCAGCATCAGGTGTGAGAGAACCGAGTGCAGCTGCATCTTCTAAATCAACACATGAAATGTTACAATTCGGTGAGACTTATTGAGAATGATGAATAAACAACATCATTTTGTCCTAAGTGCTTACAAAGTTTGGTGCACATTATCCGTAAATTTCATTCACCAATCTTGTTCTGCCTTTATTCTAATTATGCTAGAAGTTCAAAGTCTATTTAGTTTTTCTGGAGCTGAGTATTTAGGAAAGCACGCTTACAGAGCTCCAGACATTGTACCCTAAAAGCTTAGATCACCATGAAGTCGGTTTTGTCCTTGAACATTGTCCGAGAGGGGAATAATTTATCCTCAAGGACAATCTCCAACATGCCTTGACCTCACTTCTGCCTTTGGCGACGTCCCTTTGTTGTATAATTTTTATAAAAATAATACATAAATACAGTAAAAAAAAAAAATCTTTACTTAAATAATACAAATTAGACAAACCTATAAATCTTCATGATATCCACAATATATGAAAGATTAGATTTAAAAAAGAAAATAAAACTAAAATTTTTCCATGTCAGTATCAAAAAAGGATCCGAATTCACCAAATAAGGTATGCAATGTCATAGATCAGTATGGCAAAAAGCCAACTGATATGATGATTATCAGCCACAGCCAATACTCAGTATCCAATATATCCTAAACGGTTTAGGAAGTAATCGGATCTGGGTGGTTGAAGTCATTAAAAAAGGCAAAACTTTTAATACAATTATATGTACTAGCCCATCAGATGGTAGATCCCAATCCTTTTTTGACGCTAACAAGGTAAAACATGAATGATTATACATGGCCTACCAAACACAGCTTGTTAAAAAAGGAACATAATCAACTAAAATTCTATCTCCTTTTTAGTTTTACTTTTCCTTAAACGAGTTGAAAAGAACAACGGTTATACTTTATTATAATAATTTTTAAAAAATCGGAATTAAGTCGTAAAACAAACACAGATAAAAAGAGAGATATTTCAGCTTAACAAGTCAAAACAAATGGAAGCAGATTACTGCAAAATGAAAGCTGAAATGAAGAAGACGATCAGGACCTTCTTCGGCGATCGGATCCTTCAATTTCTGCGTCGGCTCGCTGGAGACGCTCTTCACCGAAAATGACCGCCTCGGTGGCCCGCGATTGAGAGTCCGGACGAACAACAGCCTCGAATTGGCGCTTCTGAAGCCGAAATCCATGAAGTTGGAGCGTGAATCACGACGAAACAACGCCTCTGTTCTACAACATGTCGCAGAGAATTGCGAAGCCGCCATTTTTCCAGCTCTATCTCTCTCTTCTTTCTCTCTCTAGATTTCTCCCTCTCTTTCGGATCACAGACTCATATGAGAAGTGTAGTATGGTAACGATACAGAGTGAGACTGAGAGTCTCCAACTGAGATTTTTCTCACCGTTTCCCACGGGAGTTATAAATGTGATGTACTATATTATCCATCATTATTATATTTATATCGCAATTTCATCTTAATTTTTAATTTTATAAATTTAAGAAAAAATTTCGGAACGTCCGTGCTGAGAACGGCGCTTTCACGAGTGCCCCACCTTAATTGTTTTATGTATCATTATTATATTGCAATTTAATCAATTTTTAATTTTAATAATTTAAGGAAATATTTTGGATCGTCCGTGCTGAAAACGACGCTTTCTCAAGTCCCCCGCCTAAATTATTTTGTTGTGGAAATTAGATTTCCTGCGTTCAAGTCCATCTGTAACTGCGCACGTTTCCTTTTCTGTCGTATAAGATTCTCACACGTTTTGGCTTTAACAATCAGTACGCAGACATGTCAATTTTTTAGTGGTAAACTTTGGGTAAGTACAACATTGATTTGATATTAATTGCAGGTGATCTGTGCTATATATTTTTTTTTATTGCAAGTGGATGTATGCCCCACAAGACATGGTTCACTTTCCAGCCCTTTTTTTCCGTAAATGAACAAAAAAATTATATTTTATTCCAACGACATGCACACCGTTCACTTTTTTTGTTTCCTTCCCCCCCCTCGCCAGTAGCGCGGACCGTTCACTTGCCAACGCTTTACTGGCATCAGAAGCAGCTTTTCTTCGGACTAATCTTCTCCTTTTGTTTTTAAATATGGATGGGGCACGTCTTACCAATATGCACAGTGAAACCCTATAGAAACAGTCTTAAGTCGGGCACCCGAACATATCTAGCACTTACAAGTTTCTTCGAATGTAAATGAAGTTTGTTTGTATATTTATATAATATTTGACTTTGTTTAAATGTGGCATCTAACCTTACATGTATTGGACTACGTTACATATTAATAAATTAAATATTACACAAACGGATAAAATAAACTTACATTTGCAAACAAAAAAACTTACTTGTGTCGAAACGGTCCTAGCCAGACTTAAGACTATATATATATATATATATATATATATATATAGAGTTGAAGAGTTAATTACATAGAGTGGCAGAGTCAGAAAATTTTTCAAATGGAGGGCGTCAATTAAACCAATTTTTTTTAACTAAAATAAATTATTATTATTATTTTAATAAATATGTTTGAGAGCTTTGATTTAAACCAAAACTTTTGTTCAAATTAAGGTTATTATAGTGTTTATTAGAGTGGTTCAAATCAATGGTTTAAACCAAAGTTCATAAATACCCTAAAAATCCAAAAGATAAATTCAGGGCTATGGTTAAAACTTTTTAAAGTTTCTAATATAAATATTATAAAGAATTAGTTTCAATTGGGCAAAATAAGAAAAAAAGTGTAAAAATTTTAATATTGAGCTTAGATCATAAAGAAACCACTTGAGTCAGCGGGAGCAGCCGGCTTAACATGGCTCCCCTACTGATTACATATATATACTTTTTTTTTGTGATGGTGATCCACACCCCCCAGGAGGCACGGACCCTTTTTATAAAGGCCCTTTAACTCTCATAGGGTTTATCTGACTAGTCCGAAGCTGACCTATAGAGAGACCCAAATGCGGCAAGAGTCTCCCAATACTGACAGCTGCATTCACAAGGACTCGAATTCAAGTCGCTTGCTTAAGCAAAACAGTCCCTTACTAATGGAACCAGCCAGGTGTTGGTATTTTACATATATATACTTATTACCCTCTGTTTAGTACACTGGTTCAAACTTTCCAATTATAATGGTCCACATGCTATAGCGTTTAAACAAAAACTATTTTAAGCCATTGGTTTGAACCTTTTGGTGCACTCTCCCAAGTACTTTTAATTATTAACAATTTTTCTAGTGTGAACCAAAAAATATGAGTATACACCTTTTAGCCATTAGGTTCGAAAAAAAATATTTCAATTAGATCTAACGGTTTCAAGATGTACAATCTTGGTGGGATTTTCACCAGAGAAGTTGCTTTCATTATTTGTCAATTTATCTTTCTATGTTTAGAAACTAGAAAAGTATAATTTAAGTATGAAAATTTTGTTTCAAGTTATAAATCAATTTTTTTTATTGTAGTATCTTTTATGAAAATCTAAATGTTCAAAGTTTTTATTGTTAACACCTATATATCAAACAGGTCCATGTGTTTGTGTGCAATGCCGTTTCTATTCGAAATAATGCAAGAATGCAGAGACTCCTTTAAAAAAACTAACACAGAACACAAACTAGAACTAACTATTCTAAGGCAAAGGTCAAAGGCCATTATTCTTGAATAATGTGACCGAAGCCTTGGTGAACGCAGCAAAATTCCTTGTTGGGTAAGTTTCGACCCGCACAAAGGCGTAGCAATGTGGGTTGCCTTGAAGGAGCTAGCATGCTTCTTCTTCAATATTTGCTATCTCCTTTGTGCCTAATCTTGCATGAGAAGAGGAGGAATCTAAGCAGACGCGGACTCAAATCTTCCTAAGCCCATACCTGGCGAACTTTTGGGTCGAGAAAAAAGCTTAGACTTCGATTGGAACATTTCCTTCGAGGGCACTCATAACTGAAGTACTGGCTCTCAAACTATTCAGTGCCCTAGATCGTTCTAGAAAGAAGGATCATGATGCCCAAAAACTATGACATCTTGCAGCAATATCTCCTTGCGCTAGAGACTCTTGTAGAGAGAGGTAGCAAAACTACTCGCTGATTGCTAGTTAGTAGGAACAATCTTTTTCTGGGTATACCTCGTCAGCCAGCATCCACCTCACGAACAAGTAATCCCTTAGTTCCGCAAGAGATTGTAAGGAGATTGTCAACTAGGAAGCACTATCTCGATGCGATGGAATAAGAGTAAGAGTAAGAAAGCAGCAAATCCTTCTGGCAAAATTTATGGTTCACTCTAGAATGGGGCATAAAGAGTTCGAAGCCTTTGAGAACAGTAGCGGAAAAAAAAGGATTTTAGGTAAGAGATAAGATGAGAACCTCTCGCAATACCGGATAATATAAATATAATCTTTAGATTCAAAATTATCACCATGTCTTGAAGCCTATACATAATAGCAAGTTTAGATCAAAACCCAACTCGCTTAAATGTCCCAGCGAGGGTATCGATAAGGGTTGGATGCAAACCCCTCCCATGAAAAAGAAAGGAGTCTAGTAGCCTTCTGTTTACCTAATTGAATGATCAAAGAGCAAAGAGTCGCATTATTGGTCTGCCTTGTTTGCTCCTTCAAGTCATTCGTTGTATCCTTCCAAAAAAAATTGTATGTATATTGAGGGGAAAAAAGTTTGTGCTTCCCTTTTGTGCCAAATAGATGAAATACATGATTGGTGCATCTCTAATATTAATTGAATTCTTGTGCATAAAAGGATATTGCTGAAACATGTTTTAATCACCTGTAGTGAAATCATTGGCTACTACAAGTTTATAATTCTTATGCCATGCTTAATTTGATAATGGTTTTATGGTGGTGGAAAGCCATCTTGTAGAAAAGACAAATGTGTGGAAGAAAGACAAAATAAAAAACAGAATACTAGGTCTAGATATCAACGACCATCACTTCCTTGCCATTAAAAGAAGTATATTCGTATAATATTGCAGATTTAGTATAACCTTTTTACAATATTATCTTTTATTTTGAGAAAAAAAAGGCTAGGAAAATATAGTATTTTTTGAATAAAATTCATCAAATATCTTGTTATACATATAGTTGGCTAGCTAGCGGCAAGTCACAAGACCATTGCGATAAATGTATCAAGAGTTTAGTAATAACTACTAGCTAAGATTAAGAGTGAAAGCTTGAAAGTGAATGTTCAACATGCAGAGCCAGCTGAAATGAAGAATCATGTGTTAGAAATCATCTGTCTTAAGATATGTTTGGCACAGCGTATTATATTATATTGTATTGCATTGCATTATATTGTATTGTATTAGTGTTATACAATACATTATTTGGTTTGCACCATATTAATATGTTTTATTACACTATACAATATTTGTTTACTATCGTATCGTATTGTATTGTATTAGTATTTAAATTTTAAATATAGTAAAGTTGGGTCATAGTTTCGGGGACAAAATTCAGGTTTGGGATTGGGGTGGGATTCGAGACATGGATCGGGGTCAGAATTCGAGACTAGATTTGGGGTTGAGATTTGGGATTGGGGTAAAGGTTGGAATTTGGGGTCGAGGACGAGATTTGGGACCATAGTTGGGATCGAGATTCAAGAACGGGATCAAGGTCGGGGTCAGGATTCAACATCAAGGTCAAGGTTGGGGTTAGGGTCGGGGTACTAGATTTGGGATCCGAGTCAAGATTCAAGGTCGGGGTCGAATTCGAGACCGGTGTCGTGGTCGAGAATCATGATTCGGGATTGAGGTTAAGGTCAAGATTCTGGATATGGGACTAGAGTCAGGGTCAAAATTTGGGGCCGAGGTACGGGTCGAGACTCAAGATAGGTGTCGGGGTCGGGATTTGGGACCAAGGTTGGGGTCGAGGTCAAAGACAGAATTTGGGACAGAGGTCGAGGTCGAGGTCGAGATTTGGGACCGATGTTAGGGTTGAGATTAAGACTGAGGTTAGGGTCAAGGTTGGGATTCAGGATCTATGTCCGAGTTAGGGTCGGCACCAGGATTTAGGACTAGGCTAAGGGTCGGGATTTGGGACAAGTGTTTGGGTCAGGATTCAAGGTTGGGATTCAGAGTAGGGTCTGGGTCTGGGTTGAGATTTAGGGAATTTAACCCTCACCCCAACCCTGCCCCGAATCCTACCTTGACCTTGACCTTAGTTCAAAATCCTGACCCTTACTTAGGCATCAAATCTCAACCTTGGTCTCAAATCCTGACCCTGACCTAGATTCCAAAATTTGATCTCGACCCCGAATCTCGACCCAAAATCTCGACACCAACCATGAATCCCGATCGCGAACCCAGTCTTGAATTTTGACTTCGACCCCAATCCTGACCCTGATCTTGATCCCGAATCCTGACCCCAACCTTCACCTTGGTCCCTAATCTTGACCTGAATCCCAACCTTGACTCAGGCCCTAAATCCTAAGCTTGACCCCAACACTGGTCTTTAATCTCGACCTCGACCTCGACCCTAGTCTCCAATCCCAACCTAAAATTCCAACCCCAACCTCAACCTCGACCCCAGTCCTGCATCCTAGCCTCGACCTTGATATAGGTCCTGAATCTTGACCTCGACCCTTGTCCAAATTCCTGACCCCGACCCAGACCCTGAATCCCAACTCCGACCCCTAATCCCAACCCCAAATCTCGACCTTGATTGTGGTCGCAAATCCTAACTCCGACCATAGTCCCAAATCTCAATCTTAGCTCTAGTCCCAAATCCCGTCCCTGGTCTCAAATCCTGACACCAACCTCAAATCTTGACCCTAGAACCTAGTCTTGAATCCCAACCTCGACTTTGGTCCTAAATCTTGTCCTTGAATCTCGACCCCGAATCCCAACCTCGACCTCAGTCTTGAATCTGGACCCCAGACTCCGATCTTGAATCTCATTCTAAAACTTCAATTTCAACGTCAATTTTTAATATATTTTAAATATTTGATTGGTTTATTATATGTATTTTTGGTTTAAATTGCACAATACAATCTAATACGAAGATTTTTGTTCGTATTTGATATCACAACTTATATTGTATTAATTTTTTATTTCGTATTAAATAGTACAATATATGGATGTCACCAAATATTGTATTTTTTTTACATAATATAATATACAGTGCTAATACGACATGCCAAAGATGCTCTAAAGTAGCATATTAACCACACAATGCCTCTGCAACTTCTTCACCCTCTTTTACATTTACAAGTACTACCTTGTTGAAATCCCCATTAATATCTCCTTAATCTTTGGTATGTCTTTTGTCTTGATTTCCCAAAAAAAAAAAAAAACAGAGGCCTCGTTTGGTTTTGTTCTTAAAATTTTTGAAAATGTTTTAGCATGTTTTTCAAGGCAAAAGTTTTAAAAACACTCTTAGTATAATTCTCAAAAATTTCCTATCTTTCAAAACAAAAATATTTTCATCTATTTTGAAAACTATATCAAACGACCTCACAATGTGTCTGCAGCTTTTTCACCCTCTCTTACATCAACAAGTACTACCTTGTCGAAATCCCCATGATTATCTCCTTAATTTTTGGTTTGTCTTTCGCCTTGATCGCCACAAGAAACAACTTCTAATCCTATACATTGCTGAGAAGGTAAAATGTAACCAACCGAGGTTAACATCGGTACTCATTCAACAATATAGCCTCAGCCACTCATGGGATGGCCACGTCTTAGCCGCTGGGATAGAGGTAAAACTTGCTCTTTCTCATCATGACTTGGTAGTTGACACGACTTTAAGGTGCAAATCTAAGGACAAGTTGTCTCAATTAGTAAAAAGTCAGGAGTCTGAGGTGAATCCACAAAAAAGTTAATTAAAGGGCACAAGATCACCAATATTTAAATAAAATTAAGATATATTTACAAATAAGAAGTACATATGTTTAAAATTATAAGGTGCAGAAATATAAAGGACAAAAATAGAAAAAAAAAATTATACATTATGTAATTAAATAAATAAAGCGGCACAAGAATTGAATAAGTGTTAAGATTAGAGGATCCACTCTTGGTATTTCATTGTGGTTAATTTTAACTCTTCTTACTACTCATTTGGAATCTATACAATCAAGGTGGTACCAATCAGCTTATAGCAATTAAGGAATATATTTATAAATGGGTTAAACTATTCATTGTGTAATTCTTTGTCATAAAAAGTCAAGATTTTCCAAGCATTTGCTATGTCAATCTATGTTGACAATACAAAAAACTCCCACCTTACTAGTAGGGGGTATTATATTTACTTTGTACTGTCAAGACTTCTAACGGTGCAATATTTGCATCGCCTACGTCGTGCGTGCATACACATTGGGCCCGTAATCGATCGGGCTGATGATATGCACCCTTACTGTGCGTGAGAAAGCCTCTTAGGCACATGTTTTTACGTAAGAGCAAAAGTGCAAACTCATTTAAGCTCCACCAAGGCAAGTTGCCCAAGCAACAAGGGACTCCAATTTTTAGCATTCTTTCCGACAAAAACTAATTCCAATGCGCATACTTTGAGTACCAATTTCTTATTCACACAATAAGCATTTTGAGAATATGAATATATGATTTCGATCTTCTTACGACTGAAAACGCAAATCCATGAAGACCCGTCGTATATACAAAGTAGGTCCTACTCTAATTTTGGCCTCAAAATGGTTCCAAACAATGGTTTATTAAACAATTTTCCAACAATTACAATTAAAGAGAACTATGTTTACTAGCAAGCACCACTTGGCTTGTCCCACATGGTGAAGCAAGAGGAAAGAAGTGGTCTTTGCTCATTATAAGAGACCCCTCACCTCAAGTGTTCATTACTTCTATCTTAGAAACAAAGGTTATTACAATTTAGTGACCCTCTTATAACTTTGGTATGATATATGCAATGGTTTGGTGGGAAAATTAAAGCACCTCACTTTTGTTCTCGAACTTTTTTCAAGATTGCTTTCAATGTGCAAAAGTCAGATCAAATGCATAGGAGTTTCATCTTCATCTTGCCAAGTGAAGTTCATCAAATGTTGTTTTTATGGCCCAGTAATGAAATTTTTGTACGTGTGTTATTTTGTTTTTCTATTTTTAAATATTTTTTTTGTTTCTTACCATTTAGCTCAAAGTAATGGTGGCACTAGTCAAGGCTCTGATTGCCATCAAGACATCAATCTCCATCATTTGTTGGTTTTTATTTTATGACATGAGCGTCATGATGTATGATTTTAGTTTCAAATATCTCCCTTAGTTATCTTATTAATACAAAAGAGTATATACAATTTATCTAAAAGGTAAGCATGAAGACATATTAAATACAACTCAATATGTTTGGTTTGTGGTTATAAACGTAAATCATTTTGTTTATATACATGATGAACTAATACCCTTCTCCATCAACCCATTAGGTAGGCACGTTGGATGAAGGTAGAACCATTCTTAAAAGAAAGGAATAAACAATAACTTGCTCTGAACTTTAGAAGAAGGGTTATGTAACGCCCCTATATGGGGGTTAACAGTTTTTAATGAGATAAAATAAAAATAAATAATAAAAGTAAAACCTTAAAAATAAAATTTGCCCGGGACTTAAATAAAAACTCTCAACTCAAAAATAAAAATATAAACGACAAATAAACCACAGTTTTAATGTAGCACCTTAAATTTAATAATATAAACTGTTGTCATCATCATTTTAACCCTCAACACATTATAATTACAGTCACAGAAAGTAACAATTGATGCTTACATTATCATGAAGAACATTCTTTACAATTGAGCAGTCCCAATGTAATATAGTTACATCGCTTCCTCAACTATATTTCTCGTAGCCACCTCACACTTAGTGAGTCCTGAAAAGATATAAACATAAGGGAATGAGCAACACTATGCTCAGTAGAGAAAGCCATTACTCACCTCTATCATTACCATATTAAAATCTGCATGGTTAGTAAGTCACATCATATTTCAGATTATGAGGTTTATTATGATCACATCTTATGGATACCGTAGTTAATCATTACCAAGTGTCATAATTACACATTTATACAAATATTACCAATCATCATTGTTCCTAGGTATCCATGTTAAATTGAGTATCACTCAACTCATCGAAACCCAAATGGGCGCACTTGATCACCCTATAAACATTCCAAGGGTGTTCCGGTGAGGGGACATCAAGCCCCGAGTCCTCACCAAATCGATTCCTGTACAGTGTGTTCTGGGACTTTCAACCCAAGGAAGCGTCATCGCCTTCCCCCTACTTTACCTTTTAGGGTATTCATGCCCAAGGACGTAACCGTCGCCCTTTTCATGTCTCACAATTTCTCTATATTAAATCATTATTAATAGAGTTAATTTTCCTAACCATGCTTCTCAATTTATAACATGTGTCAATTCATTATGTTCCTCGCCGTACAATACAAGACGAGTCCATGTCATAGTTTCATATGTGATACACATATAATATCAGTTCAACATAGATATATATATATTGCGGCAAAACAATCAATTTTAATTCTATAAAAACCTCACAAAAGATGAGTAATAGAATCCCTACCTTTCAAGCTTATCAACAATCTTTTAATCCTGGAATCAGTTAACGTTAGCTCCATACTCCCTTGATCCTAAGGCGTGCATAAGGACAATTAAAACTAAAGCACAACATACAACTACATTCATAAAATTCATTTTAATTTAATCTTAGAATTTCAAGAAATAACCACTGCCCATAGAGGTATTATAAAGTTTAACAATATAAATTTTCTGTCTAGGGCATATACACTTAGACTTCATACATATGCTCCAAAATAGCAACAAACATATACTTAGGTTTAAGAACGCAAATTTGAATAATCCTTTAGTATAAAAGAAAATTTATAAATGAAAGACTAAATTTGTTCATAAGATTCTAACCTCGGATTATGGTTAGTTGGAAGCTTGAAATGGCTTCAAACAGGTTCCTTTACTTCGGTATGACTGAAATTCTTACTCAAATGGAGGTGATGGTGGCTGATTTTTATGGCTGCCTTGAAGAAGTTCTCTAAGTATTTTGCTTTAGCAAAGAAATGAGAAGAAGAGTGTGGGAACCGTGGAAGAGAAAGGAAGAAAAGATGAAGTCTTTGAAGAGAAGTGATAGAAACAATTATAGAGGAGACATGTTGAAGCATGTCACGGAGGAAATAAAGAAAATGAGGGTCAAGAGTAGTTGGAAAAGATATCCTTATGTCTCATCTAAAGACTTTAACACACATAATGCCAATATGACATTTTTGAGATTTATTAGAAGTTCTAAGGCTTTTTAGTAATCATACTAAATAAATATAGGAGAATTTTAGAAAACTTAAAAATAGATAAAAATAAATATTATAAAATAAATTTAAATGAAGCAATTTTTTTTTTATACATTAAAAATTAATTTAATTACCTCAATACCCGTTAGGAGAATAACGGGTGTCACAGCTCTACCCCCCTTAAAGAAATTTCGTCCTCGAAATTTCAATTCTAGCAATACTAGTAAAAATTTTGATTCCATTATGATTCCAATTCCGAGTCTAAACCGTTAATGTTGTTTATCTTCCAAAGTTAAGTTATCGTATCTCCACTTATTTACTTGCATAATAAATCTTACTCCTAAATCCCTCAATGAGAGTATTTCTGACAAGTTTCAACTTATAACACCGTATAATAGTCTAAGAATCTGATCAGGCATACATATTGACCATACCATGATTCCAGTCCTTCATTGTCCATGGACTGTGATTTACAATCACATTTAAGGAGATTGCCAGAGAAATTTTATATACTTCATCTTTAGGTTCCTTTTCCTTTTTGAGTAAGGAAAAGTCAAATATATTTGATTTCATACCTCAACTAATAAACTAAAACATAATCATAAAACATATATCACAAACGCTTTTATTCAAAACTATACATTAAACTTACTCATAGAGATATTAAACGGAATCTCAGAGTTGCAAACATACCCGGCATATTTTTCATTAAACAGCTATCCTCATGAAACAAACATTCAACCCAAATAATATACTCATATTTCATATGGAATATCCCCATAACTGACTCTGATACTTCCACATAATATTAACAGAATATTACACATTACAAACATAATACGGATACGTTTCGAGAGTACAAGGCACTCCGTATACCAGCTATCCATATCATGCATGCTTAGAGGATACAAAAACATCGATAAACAAAAGATCGGACCTTAAGAAGGATGCGTTTCGAGAGCATCAAGTACTTCGTATCCAGCCATCCCGGCATTAGGCTCAATGAATCTAAAAGATTGAACAACAACGTACCACAAGAAACACAGAATACAAGGCAAACGGTTATTCGTAACATACGAAATACGGACACACATGCCTACATGCCAAAGATAAAACAAAAAGATTACAGATGGAGATTCAAATCAATTGGCCGCTCCCGGCTTTCCCTTTCCCATTCAAGCTTGGATGTTGCAGTGTCGGATTCTGGATGTATGATTTGCATTTTATCTATCAATTCCTCAGCTGTTGAAGCAGTAACAAAGATTTGTCTCTCCGATTCTGTAGTGATGTTTTCTTCCACAGCGTAATCTAGAAATTTCAAAAGACCGTCATAAAAACCCTTTACGTTCAGCAGTCCCAAAGGTTTGGAATAAAAGCCCAACAATTGCCCACAAGCAACTATAAATATTTCCTCAAGAGTACCTAGACCACCAGGTAATGCTATAAAAGCATCGAAATTATAGATTATGTCTTTAAAATTTTTAGGGATACTCCTGACTCCTTCTCCCTTACCTATGGCTTCCTTACAAAGGTTTCCTTCAACTGGAATATGAGGCCAAATTCTTACATCAGTAGCGTCGCTAGACCTAGCTGCTAGTGCCATATTTACCATCATTTTTATACTACCACCCCCATAGATTATGTTAATCTTCTTGTGTGCTAGGACTTGCCCTAAGTGATTTGCAGCTTCTAAATAAGCTTTATCTTTTCCAAAGCTGGAACCACAAAAGACACAGACATTCTTTATTTTCTTCGTGGACTGGGAGGTAGACATATTTGGTTTATAGAAGTGGTTGCTTAATGTCTGCTCCACTTAGACTTCGGGTTCTACATGAGATTTTAAAGATGAGAAATATACAAAAAGGGCTAAAGAGATAGACGAGTAGGTAATGAAAAGGTAATCCAAAGATTTAAACAAAATCTTGTGCAGATAAGAAAGTAAGATAAGGTGATTGATAGTTTACAGAAAATCTGATTTACTTTTTGAAAAAGATTAGACTCTAATTGTATAACTTTTGACAATTGAGAACAATTCGACAGAAGACCCTCTTGACACAACTGTAGACTTTTTGACAAATATACACCGAGTCTAGAAATTTAATATAAACGACAAATACTGTAGAACTTTTGAAATTTGAGACACAAATCTTGAAATATCTGGATAAGTTTTTCAAAATTCAAACATATTACTGTACCGTATGTAACGTGTCTGATAAGATAATATATTTTATTATATATATATTTAAGAAAATCATAAATTAAATAAGATATTAACACTTACTGTATCAATCTAATAATCACAATTATTTCAAACACAAAAGCAAATATTCTGAGTAAAAGAAAAACACAAACTGTTGAACATCAGCTAAAACTGCTTCAAATAAGTAAAGACTAAATAACCTTTATAGAACGATGACTTATTCCCCATCCAGTTTTCTTATGGCTTGGCAAACAGGATCTAAAAATACCATATTCCTGAGGCGTTGTCTTTCTGTATAAAATTTAGGCCAGAGTTTAAAAATAGCTCCTTGAACATATCCACTAGGGTGACCATGGAGAGGAGGATGGATGCTATCCAAGTTCTCCTTTGAAAGTCCATCCCTACAAAACCTTATTTTATCCTCTCTATTCGTAGACATATAACCAGGTGAAGTACATTTACCGTTACAATTTTGTCTTCCACATTTGTTACAAGTGACCACGATGGCACGAGCTCTTCTTTTCATTGCACTACGACTGGTACCTGTTCCTGGTAAACCGACATCTTGACTAAAGTCACTCGGACGGATTTTCCCCTCTATCAACATTCTCACATCACAAGGGATACCAAAACGCATAAGAATCCACAACCGAGTAATTCTAGCCTTGTATTTCTTTCTAAGAATCTTTTGGCAGAGTGATGGGAAATACTTTCTCAGGTGTTGGTACTTTGGGTCCATGATGAGATGAAAGAAGAGTAAATAGAAAGGAAAAATTAAGATAGTAAATTGCAGAATCCTAGAATTCCTTCTTCTTTTAGAGAAAAAGAAGAATTTCTAATGTAAAAGAAGAGGATTTGCGATTTAGAGAGAAAATAACAAATTAAGAGAGAAAAAGTGAACTCGGAGAAATAAACTCTTATGCACAGTAAACGTATATGTAAACAATAATTAAACCACTGTATATGACACGTATAGAGACCACGTGGGAGAGACAGTGTGAATCAAACTGATTTAAGATTTGAACTAGGCCCAAATGTTCTTAGTTGAAAATGGTCAGGTTGTTTCGGGCCTTAACACATTTAGAACGAGTTAAATAACAAACATAAAATTGAAAACCAATTCGTATGAATCTTAAACCCAATTCAAAGTCCACTATAGATAAAGTTAACTATAAACAACAAATCTAATTTAACGACAACAAGGATCTTCCTGAATGATCCAGCAACTCAAATAATTTTGTTTTAATCAAAACCTTATTGAACAATACATACACCCATATGTTATTCATAATACTTAACATCTGTCAATGGATTCATCATCATTACTACCAAGGGTTTAGAATGTGACTAACCTTGAAATCAATACGATTTACGTCTTTCAACGTAGACCATATAAATGAACAAAGACACTTGATGTTACTACTTAAGAACATCTACAATCCCCACAATTCTACTTATACAATATATAATTTCCTCATATAACAAAACCTTAGGTAACCAAAGGATTCACTGATACACTTAAATACAATGTACGTAACGAAATATTCCAATTTTGAGATTCATGCATTCTAGACTTTACACAGTCTCAACAGACCAAAAGTCTAACATTTATCTCTCTCAAGATTCAATACCATGATTCCCAACTTATATCATATTCCTCAAATAAATAGAACTTTTAAGAAAAGATATTGACACTTATGTGCTCCATCGAATCCACACATAATCATTACTTAGGTTTGAATCAATTACGAAAAATTTGGCATATCTATGTCAAACTTTAAAATCAATAAATCAAGCCTTATATTTCTTATTGTTTTTCACGAGACAAAAGGCTCTTAAATCCTCGTATCTATACGAATTTCTCATCGTTTATACGAATTAGATATGCTTATAGATCCTAATATTATACGAATCTCTCATAAGCATTCTACTTATAAACTCATTCCATATAATTATCATTCCCTTATAACTATTAATACTTTCCTTCTATATAATTATTGTACTCATATAACTATTGATATTTTCATTCTATGGCCTATCCATGTTACATCCTTCTAGACTGTATAAATCAATGTGAAGGTTCATTTTGATGATGACAATGAAAATTCAGCTTCAAAACCATCTCAAAAATATATTTTTTAAAGTGGTGCTACACTCCCTAGGTTAACCGAACCTAGGCTCTGATACCAAAAATTCTGTAACGCCCCTATATGGGGGTTAACAGTTTTTAATGAGATAAAATAAAAATAAATAATAAAAGTAAAACCTTAAAAATAAAATTTGCCCGGGACTTAAATAAAAACTCTCAACTCAAAAATAAAAATATAAACGACAAATAAACCACAGTTTTAATGTAGCACCTTAAATTTAATAATATAAACTGTTGTCATCATCATTTTAACCCTCAACACATTATAATTACAGTCACAGAAAGTAACAATTGATGCTTACATTATCATGAAGAACATTCTTTACAATTGAGCAGTCCCAATGTAATATAGTTACATCGCTTCCTCAACTATATTTCTCGTAGCCACCTCACACTTAGTGAGTCCTGAAAAGATATAAACATAAGGGAATGAGCAACACTATGCTCAGTAGAGAAAGCCATTACTCACCTCTATCATTACCATATTAAAATCTGCATGGTTAGTAAGTCACATCATATTTCAGATTATGAGGTTTATTATGATCACATCTTATGGATACCGTAGTTAATCATTACCAAGTGTCATAATTACACATTTATACAAATATTACCAATCATCATTGTTCCTAGGTATCCATGTTAAATTGAGTATCACTCAACTCATCGAAACCCAAATGGGCGCACTTGATCACCCTATAAACATTCCAAGGGTGTTCCGGTGAGGGGACATCAAGCCCCGAGTCCTCACCAAATCGATTCCTGTACAGTGTGTTCTGGGACTTTCAACCCAAGGAAGCGTCATCGCCTTCCCCCTACTTTACCTTTTAGGGTATTCATGCCCAAGGACGTAACCGTCGCCCTTTTCATGTCTCACAATTTCTCTATATTAAATCATTATTAATAGAGTTAATTTTCCTAACCATGCTTCTCAATTTATAACATGTGTCAATTCATTATGTTCCTCGCCGTACAATACAAGACGAGTCCATGTCATAGTTTCATATGTGATACACATATAATATCAGTTCAACATAGATATATATATATTGCGGCAAAACAATCAATTTTAATTCTATAAAAACCTCACAAAAGATGAGTAATAGAATCCCTACCTTTCAAGCTTATCAACAATCTTTTAATCCTGGAATCAGTTAACGTTAGCTCCATACTCCCTTGATCCTAAGGCGTGCATAAGGACAATTAAAACTAAAGCACAACATACAACTACATTCATAAAATTCATTTTAATTTAATCTTAGAATTTCAAGAAATAACCACTGCCCATAGAGGTATTATAAAGTTTAACAATATAAATTTTCTGTCTAGGGCATATACACTTAGACTTCATACATATGCTCCAAAATAGCAACAAACATATACTTAGGTTTAAGAACGCAAATTTGAATAATCCTTTAGTATAAAAGAAAATTTATAAATGAAAGACTAAATTTGTTCATAAGATTCTAACCTCGGATTATGGTTAGTTGGAAGCTTGAAATGGCTTCAAACAGGTTCCTTTACTTCGGTATGACTGAAATTCTTACTCAAATGGAGGTGATGGTGGCTGATTTTTATGGCTGCCTTGAAGAAGTTCTCTAAGTATTTTGCTTTAGCAAAGAAATGAGAAGAAGAGTGTGGGAACCGTGGAAGAGAAAGGAAGAAAAGATGAAGTCTTTGAAGAGAAGTGATAGAAACAATTATAGAGGAGACATGTTGAAGCATGTCACGGAGGAAATAAAGAAAATGAGGGTCAAGAGTAGTTGGAAAAGATATCCTTATGTCTCATCTAAAGACTTTAACACACATAATGCCAATATGACATTTTTGAGATTTATTAGAAGTTCTAAGGCTTTTTAGTAATCATACTAAATAAATATAGGAGAATTTTAGAAAACTTAAAAATAGATAAAAATAAATATTATAAAATAAATTTAAATGAAGCAATTTTTTTTTTATACATTAAAAATTAATTTAATTACCTCAATACCCGTTAGGAGAATAACGGGTGTCACAGGTTATTTGTTGTCCAACTCAATGTATGAATGCAGCAACTATCTACCACCGTGAAAAACAGAACAAAAAAACAAACAAACAAACAAAAAATAACAGCAATTGTATATACAAATTAATTGTAGTATGTGACCAATTTACCCCTGTTTTTACATCACTCGCGTTCTTTTCCCCCTCTTTCTTCTCTACCCTCGACGCCCATCTCCTATTTTTGCTCCAGCCACTGTTGCTTCACCATCAGCACCACAACCTGCCATAATTTGATGTCTTCGGTCTTCCCTTACTCTAGATGGAGTCGATCTCCCCACACGATCAGAGGTTGTATTGGTGGAGATGCATTCATCGGAGATCTCAAGATAACGATCGGAGTTTAGTTTTATGGAGACACATTCCTTGGCGACCGCATGAAGCCGTGATGAGTTATGTTTGATGGCGATGAAGGGGATGACTATCACTACGAACCCCACACAACCTCCACGATCGTGGCGTCACTGCTGGTGGTGGTGACACGCCCTCCACCCAACCACCGTGACGAGAGGGACATCCTTTGCCAGTACTCGTGATTAAGCCAAGCTTGTGGATCTAAGCTTCCTTTTGCTGGAGAGCAAAGAGAAGATCTTCCATTATTGCACCTGTTCGATGCATTTTTTATTTTTGGATTTTGTGAATTTTTTGTAATTTATTATTATTTTTGGTTATTATGATGGATTTTTTTTTTTTGTATTTTTTATAGTATTTTGTCGGCTGTAGTTGAAAATAGCAGTTTCCAATGAATATCGGGGCAAACGCGACAATTATTAGACACGAACGGACAACCGTGGCAAGGATGAAAATGTCCACAATATTATTGATATGTCAACGACAACATTCATATTTTGAAGTCTTGACATATATATAGGGTGAATGATTTTTTTTCATATATCTGTAAAATGTCCATAATGTCCACAAATATCCGTAATATCGGTGAATATTCGTGGAAAATTCAGGATATTTTCAAAAATTTCCACAAAATATCCATAAAAGCTAAGAAAATTTTCTTTTTTTCACAAAAATTAATTTTGTAGGTCTTTTTTTAATTATTTTTCAATAAAATGTGACCAATATTTTAAACCTAAAATTAATAAAAAGTATTTAATAAAACTTATTTACTCTTTAAATAATTTTTAATTTTAAAATGAATAGTTCATAACTCTTTTGCAAAGCTATATTTAGATCTGCATACTATATTTTTACTATTTTTGTCTGCTACTTTCAATTAGTGTTCTTCATAGAGCACATGCATTTTGTTACGATTCTTGCCAAGCATGCATATGAGTCAAATAGATTATGCTTTTGTTTCCTTGAGTTGTGACCCCATGAGCTTAAGAATAAATGAAAGTTCTTGTGGTTATAACATTCCTCATAGTTCTCAAACAGGAACGAGTTCTAAAGTACAAAACAAAATAGTTTCTTTTGTATACTTATGTATCCTCCACTACAAAATAGTGTTGAGATGTCATTATAACTACATGAAGGCTACTCATTATGTTAGATAAATTAACAATATCATATTTATGGGTTAACAGTAAGAAGAGATCAATAACCATATATATGACACATCAACAATTACGTACCTCCATAACTATTCAAGAGTAATATCCTATTCAGATCAATATTGAAACCTACATAATGCTTTCCAAGTGACTAGAAACTCCTTTTAGTATTAAAAACACTTAAAGTCTGTACTTTATTATATTAGCGGTAGTTTTTTACGTACTCTAATATATTATTGTACCTTATCTGTAATGAGTATGTAAATTAATATTAGAATCACAAACATTTATATAAAGATGGTATCCTTTTATAGTAAGCAATATATGTAACGCCCCGAAAATTAATTAAGTGGTTTTAGTGTGTAAAATGGTGGATTAGTGTGCCAAATCATAATTCAAGCCTAATCTAAATATTTTGCAATGATGTCTTAATAAATTTAACTTTTAAATTAATTTGATCATTTTAACTTGTTATTTTGAATTTTTGAAACAAAACTATTTGTTAAATACCAAATACATGCTGTTTGAAAACTGTGTATCGTACATAGCTTTCTCATATTGGTTTTACCCCTCTTCTATTTAAACTCTCCCTCTCTCTCCTTTTCCCTCACTCTTCCACGCTCTCTCTCTCGTCTCACTCTCCCTGCCTCCCTTTCTCTCTCTTCTTTTCTTAAATTTTTGAATCAAAAATCAAGCCTAGCTTCGGGTTTTAGTGGATTGAAGGCTCAGGAACGTGATTTAACAACTATAAACTCGATTTGAGGATTGAATCAAGGTTAGTTTTTAAAATTTCAAAAAATTTTCAATTTTTCAATTTTCTTTGTATTTTGAGATCTAAGTTCATTTAAGCTTGGAAAACCTTTAATCTAATTAAGTTAGAGGAACATAAAATGACTAGAATTTAAGCTTGGTTTGATCAAAAACGGATTTAAATCAAGATTTTTCATTTTCCTCCATTTTTCCTATTTTAGGATTTTCTTGGATTTTCTATGCAAAACTTGTTTAGATTAGTTTAAAAGTGTCTTATAATGTTTTTCCATCATCTATAAATGTTTTCTATGCCTGGGAATTGAGAAAATAGGTTGAAATTGAGGATTGGAGCTCAGGAAGCCGAGGCTCGGGTCCTGAAAAATTTTAGAATTTTCCAGTTCGACAGGCCTAATTCATGAGTTCGGCAGGCCAGATTCATACGACCGGCAGGTCGAACCTGGAAAAGTTCGGCCGACCGGACCTGGCTTGCCGGCAGGCCGAACTAAGGAGACCGATAGGCCAACTGGGCATAGTGAAAATTTATCATTTTTCACCCACTTTTACTGTTTTAAACCCCGATTGAGAATTTAAACTTTATAGTATGATTTTGCGAACTAAATGGCACACTAGGACACCATGAGATGGGTTAGTAATGTAAAATATCCTAAGTTAGAAATTGATGAGCTTAGTTTATGTTTAAGGTTGTTCAAGGTTCTGTGGAGCCAACGTGTAGCGGACCAGGATTGCGGTGTGGGACACTAGCACGAGTATCGAGGTAGGACTTCTACCCCTTTCTTTGGTAGCCAGGTTTTTATTGATTTTGGCCTTAAAGGATTCTTCCAAAATGATTTCAATAAATGACATAATGTTTTTAAATGTTTTCAAAAAGGGGCTTTTGGCCACACAATGATTTCTTTTAAAATGATTTTCTTTGGAATGAATTTCAAGGAACGGTTTAGATAAACTTCTTAACAATTTTCATTACTCATCAAGAATTGTATGATCATAATGAATCGAATAATAAATGTAATTGAGAATACTTGGTAAAACAGGATTTAAATAATAATAAATACACATAAGGGCATGATGCCATAATCAGAGATCGGGTCATGTAGCGTGCGACCTTGGGGGCAGGTCCCGAAACCCAGCTGGGCCACTACAGTGGTGATAAATATGGTTTGCCCAGAAAGGTGAAAAAGGTACTCTCTGGACGGGTTGTTTTTGATAAGATTTATTTAAACGAATTTATTTATTTATTTATTTAACCCTGTTCTTCTAATCACTTCCCTGAAAGGTAAAATTTCATGTTTAAATTGTTTATTTATTTTAAAACATAGTCCTACTGAGCCTTTCGCTCACTTTTGCTTGTTTTCAAACCTTTTTCCCTCTAGGTGAGATCCAGCTTAGGACCGACGGAGAGTCCGCTGTCCGGACTCGCGAGCAATAGAGGATCTTGAGTAGGTTAGTGGCTGTAGTAGATGAAGGCATGTATTATTTAAATTTTATTTTTCATGTTGGACTGTGACTGTAATAATTTATTGTCGATACTATGTGTGTACACACGTTGTGGGCCCGGTGGGACCTAACACGTACCCTCCTTGCTCTCTTCATTATTTTATTTCCTTTTATTTCCTTTTTATATGTTTTTACATTTTTTAATAATTGATCAAAAGTTTTAAATTGTATCACATTTTAATATAATTAATTAATTCCTTAAATTGAAAATTTTTAACAAAAACTAAATTAAATTAATCAAATCAACAGCCACGTCACCTCTCGTACTCCGAAGCATGACAGAATGGTATCAGAGCTCAAGGTTATGAACCTTGAAAATTGTGCACACATAGGTACGACAGTGAAAAGCCTCTGACAGTCCAGTTTTATCTCTAGAATTGAGGGAGAATGGCACCTAAGTGTCATCCAACTGTGGCTGATGTGAGTCCCACGATTGAGGGATGTATGATAGGGATATCATATGCCGCTTTTTAGCAAATGACAGCAAGGGTTAGGCCTAAAATTTTTGAAGGGAGTCGCAAGTGTGAGTGCCCTAAGGAGCTTAGGCGTGTGTTTGCGCCAGCTTTCGGTGGCTGAAAATTGGTTAGACTCAATAGTAAAATGTTTGGATATCCTTGGTGTACTGGTAGTGTGTTAAGTAGACTGCGTGGCTTGTAAATTGACTCGCAGTACTGATACTTGTAAAAGTAAACGAAGCATCTAGAGAATGGTGGGAGTATCGGCGGGAAAAGATTCAATGAATTGTTCCGTGAGCGTCATTTCTGTAGGGATGCAGAGACCAAAGGATCGTTGGATTCTACTGGTTGGAATAGGATGATAAGACAGTTCGGGAAAACGAGGTTAAGTTTGATGAGTTGGCCAAGTTTGCTCTGTTCGTCGTGGTATCTGAACGTGAAGGTGTATCAAGTTTCAGGAAGGGCTTAAGCCATTCATTCAATGGCAACTGGTGGTCTTGCGACTTCAGGATTCTAGTAGGTTAGAGTTGTCAGCTTTATCGATAGGAGTAGATCACGCTCACTATTGTGAGGATCGGGTGAGAACATCAGGAGGACCCTAGCAGAGCAGTGGGAAAGGTAGAGGTCGTCAAGCTTAAGTAGAAAATCGGCATGGAAGCATAGCAATGGAAGCATCAAATCATCCAACAGTAGATGAAGCAACCCTTGCCATTTCTACAACAACCGGGGAGCTGTCCAATAAGAAACGCTCGACATGGATCTTAGACTGAAGAAGGTGCAAGCTATCGGCCTCAACCTCAGTCTTTATCTCCACCTCATTGACTTCTTTGGTTTCAACTTCATCAGTTTCCTTCGTAGCAGTATCAACCGATGAACCCAGGATGTGGCAATGCTAGTAAAGGAAAAGGAAGAGGCTCTAGTTCAAGTTTGCATAGTAATTTTAGGGAGTTCAAATACTCAGACCAATGACGTGACGGTCGATAGTACGGTCTCAGTTTCTTAGTCTTTAGTTTTGATTCTCTTTGATATTGGTGCCATTTATTCTCTTCTTTTGAGTTCATTTGTACATGCCTTGAAAATTGAAATAGGAGAATTTGATGAACCCTTAGTAAATACCTCACCCTTGAAGCGGGTGTGTGTGAACCATAGGTGTAAACCTTGTGAGGTAATGATTGGGGATAGGACTTCGAGAAGTAATTTGGTTATGATCCCCATGAGTACTTATGATTGATCTTAAGAATGGACGGGTTGTCCAGGAATGTGCAACTGTAGTTGTCGCACTAAATAGGTAACCCTAGGGATCGATAGGGGAAACGATGATCGTTTACCAGGGTGGTAACGATCGAGTAATGAGTGAGTAACTCATAAAAATGTGTCTAGGTGTACGAGGGAGACCTAGCATGCTATACATCAATGTATATATATATGTTCCTCTTAGATCTAGGGGAGGAATCTGATGCCGCAGGAAGAAATGTAGCAACATCGGTGGCTAATGAGTTCGAGGATGTCTTTCCTAATGGGTTATCGTGATTAGCATCGCATCGGGAGGGTTAAGTTGGTGTCAAGTTATTTTCGAGGACCGCTTCGATTTTCGTAGCATAGTGTTGTTTAGCGCTAGCAGGAATGAGGGAATTAAGAAAACAGCTTCAGGAACTCATGGGTAAAGGATATATTCAGGATTGCGTAAGATACGTTAATTTCATTTGCCAAGAGGCACAATGGTACGCTCAGATTGCACGTTGGTTATCGGCAGCTGAATCAGGTCACCGTGAAGGACGAATATCCCAGGCCCAGGATCGATGAGTTATTTGACCAGCTAGGAAGTTCTCGATATTTCTCGAGAATAGATTTGCGATCCAAAAGCACAAGCTGCATGCCTAGAAGGTCGAGTTTGAAGCATATCATTTGAGTAAGGCGTCTTAGTAGATTCGTCTAAGATTGAGGCTACAGTATGATGGGGGCGACTGAAGATCGCGGCCGAGATTCACAGCTTTTTAGGACTTGCTGGGTGCTGCAGGAAAGTTCGCGAAGGGTTTCCCCAAGGGTAGTGGCTCCATTGACGCAATTGATTGGGACAAGTGATAGGTTTGAATGGGACGAGGAATGTAGATGCGCTTTCCAATAGTTGAGAGATCGGTTGACTACACTTCTGCACTGGCTACATCGAACAGTGACGAGTTTTATGAGATCTACACCGCTGCAGTAGGACAAAGGCTTAAATGTGTGTTGATGTGACATGGACGAGTTGTGACTTATGGATTGCAACAGTAAAAGCCTCGTGAGCAGGACTTCCTTACTCATTATTAGAGCTCGCCGTAGTGATTTACACTTCGAGGGATCTGGAGAAGCTACTTGCTGGAGTGATATTTCAGGTAATCTCAGATCATAGGGGCTCAAGGTATTTATTCACTCAGAGAAATTCAAATTGAGACAGCAATGGTAGGTGAAATGTATGGGGGACCAGGATATCTCGTTGTAGTATCATCCGGATAGGGCCATCGTGGTTGCAGATGTGCTCAGCATAAGGTCTTGGGAGATTCGTGCATATCTGACACTAAAGGATTGGTGAGAGATACTACCGTGAGCAAGAATGGGCCGCAGTACCATGAAGACTTCGATTCAGCATCAGTGTATTTCAGGGACTCGATTTTAGCACTTGTTCGGATGGTGAGGCAAAATTAGTGGCGAGACCAATATCTTCAAGGAGCGTGGGTACGAATGCGGTTCGGGGAGCAGTTTGAAGACCGGAGGTATTCCTACCAGTGGATCGTTGTAGTCTCAGGGAACGTCTGGCAGTGTCTGCAATCGAGGGAGTGATGAAAGCCTTGATGAATGAAGCTCGCAAGTTTTAGTTCACCATTCATCCAGGGAGCACGAAGATGCATCGCGTTTTTCAGGGGCAGTACTGGTGGAAAAGCCTGAAGAAAGATGTTTAAGCATACATGGCCAAGTGCGTGCTTTGTCTGCAAGTGGCGGCCAAGCATCAAAAGCCCGCTGGTCAGCTTTAGCATGAAAGCATGTCGTGGCGGATTTCTTCTTTGGGTCGCCGTTGGTAGGCTGACGAAATCGATGCATTTTATTCTCATTATGTCCTAGTGTTTGCAACGAGTTCTTGGAGGAGCTTTCAGGAAGCTTTAGGCACAGACTTGGGTTCCAGCGTGACTTTTCATTCTCAGGCCGATAGGTGGTTTGCTCGAGGTATACAGATTTTTAGAGGTACATTGCATGCACGTGTATTGGATTTTGGCAGGAATTGGAAACGACATTTGCGTCTGGCGGAGTTGGGTACAACAGTATCTGTCAAGTAGCATCAGGATAGCACCATTCAAAGTACTATATGGATAGCCGTGTTGATCGCTAGTGGGTCAGGCAGAACCGAAAGGTAAGATTATTTTGGGACCCAAAGAGACGCTAACCTTTAGAATTCGAGGTAAGGGGTTCTGTTCTCTTAAAGGCTTCACCGTGCAAATGAGTTTTGCATTTCGGTGTGCGAGGGGAAAATGCATCGAGGTATGTCGGGTTGTTCGAGATTCTCAACGCGTTGGGGTGATCGTTTATTGCCTTGATCTTTCTCCCAAACTCTCTCATGTCCATGTCGTATTCTGCATGTCGGTGCTTTAAAGTGCTTGCTTAAGTCAAGAGTCATATTGAAAGTGTTTGAGGATCAAGTTAGAAATTGAAGTTGAAACTTAAGGCATCTCCAATTGCAATGTTATATTAATATGCCAATGACAAATTTGGTATTGGAGTACGAAAAAAACACTCTCCAATGCAATGTATTTTTAATACCAAATTTATTATATCTTTGTGGCAAATTTGCTATTAAGTTTAGACCATCTTCAATGCAAATGTCAATGCCAATGTTGTATTTGCTACCAAAAAATGTAAAAATAGCATATTTGATGTATTATTTTATTTTATGCTCTAATGTATAATAGTATTATGTCGTATTTATCTTTTTTCATAATCATTATATCTTAAAACTTGTAAAAGTAAACTTTTAATATTAAAATAATTAAAAAAAAGTATGTTGTAATTATTAAAGCAAAAAAGTTAATCTACCAACCATTAGAAATCAAATGCCAAATTTATTATATGCTAAACTTTATGATAAATTTGTCACAAAGTTTAGCATGTAGCAAATTTAGCATTAAAAATGACATTGTATTAGAGAGTTTTTTAAATTTTTAATTTTTACACTCAAATGGTAAATTTGTTATTGGTATATCAATTTAGCATTACAATTGAGATGCTCTTAGTATATAGCAAACTTAACATTTGATTTCTATTGGTTGATAGATTGACTTTTTTGTTTTAATAATGACAACATTCATACTTTTTAATTATTTTAATAGTAAAAATTTACTTTTACAAGTTTTAATGTTTAATAATTTTGACAAAAGGTAAATATGACTTTTTAAATAAAATTATGTACTGGAGTATAAAATAAAATAACACATCAAATATGCTATTTTTAACTTTTTTATGACAAATATAAATCGACACTGACATTTGTATTAGAAATGGTCTTACATTCTGTAGCATGTGAGAGCTTTATATTATAATATACTTTTGCTTTACACTGTAATATGTAGGAGCTTTATATTAAAACAGTTGCAATTTTGTAGGGTATTTGGTATAGTTAGTTAGAACCAACTTTTTAGTTAGGGAATAATATAAAACTCTCACATGCTACAGTAAAAGGCAAAAAGTTTTACAGTGTAAAGTTTTTACATGCTACAATGTTTTGAATCAATAAACTAGTTCTAGCCAACTTTACCAAACACCCTAGGTGTTGAAACTTTTTCTTGGTTCTCAAACACTATCTTTATTAGTAGGTGAATTTACATAAATACAATCTTTTAAGATTTACTTTTATAAATAACATAAATATTTACATGTGACACAATTTAATATGTAATATGAATAATAATATGACATAAATTTTTTAAATATAACATATATAAACACAATTTTTAAAAGTTTGACATATATAATTTTGTTGTATTTTATAAGATGTCTAACAAAAATAATTAAAACTAATTTTTTAATTAATAAATAATATAAAATATTTATATACTATAATAAAAAAATTATTATAATATATCATGTTTATATACTATAATATTTTAAATAAAAAAGTTTGATTCCAAATATATTTACTAAATACCTGTACGCACAAAAAGCAATCCTCCCTGTCATGGTCACGTGGAACCTCCACGGGATAAATGCATCACTGTCTCATGAAAAGCATTAAAAGACACAAGGCCATTGGATCATCAAATCTTTTTTTTTTTTTTTTTGTTTCCTTTTGTTTTCTTCTGTGATGTGTCATTAATTTCCCTCGTCAAATCGTGTACTTTGTACCAGTCTCACTCTTGGACCGATTTCCCTCTTTGTTACCTAAGACCCTTAGCCAAAAAGAAAAAAAAAACGCAGATACAAAGACCTTCTTCAAAGCTCAAAGCTCAAACCTCTGACGTTCTCCAATGGCGGCTCACCCCCACCACCACCACCATCTTCTCCCAACCTGTTGCAGCACCTGCTCTTTCAGCCATGGCTGTACGAGTACCTGCTCTAACATAACCCACAACCAAACCCACCATTATTGTTCTCCACCATTTTCATCACCCCCCACAGATCCACATCTCCAAGCAGCTATTTCTTCCCAACTCCTCCAATCCAACAACTTCTCACCACAAAACACAAAGTTTCAACGCCTAAAGCCACGGTTTTATAATCAAAATCAAAAGGAATATCAATCACAAGAACATACCCATAACGTGATATCCTCTCTCATTTCCAGAATCGAAGCCCTCGAAGCATCTCTCAATCATTTCCCTATCATGAACCGTTTTCGTGATGATTTTCCTTACTATTGTTCTCTCCGAGACGTGGCCGCTCGGGTTATCCAAACCCACTTCCGAGCCTTCCTCGTTCGCAGATCGCAAGCTCTTAGAGGGCTCAAGGACCTTGCTCTCCTCAAGTCAGCTTTCAATTCTCTCAAGTCGTCAGTTTCGAGCGAAACCCACTTTGAGTTTTGCGTCGTTTCTCGGAAAGCCATGAATTTGCTTGTCAAGCTCGACTCTATTCAGGTAGACAAGTTATGGGTTTTCGTGGGTATTTGTTAACTTCTTGATTCAATGGCCTTTTGAGTTTTTGATTTTGTTTGTTTTGTCGGTTTTGGTTTTAGGGCGATGATCCGATGGTTAGAGATGGGAGGAGGTCGATAAGTAGAGATTTGGTTCGGTTTTTGGATTTCATCGAAGGGATTGCTGTGAAGAGGCAGGAGCTTTCTTTTAAAGCGAGGAACAACGTGAGGTATGTTCCAAATGGTGAGAAATCTAGGGTTGTTTTGAGCAAAAAGAAAAATGATTTGGGAAAGTTGAGGGAAAGAGTTGAAAAGATTCGGGCATATACGAGAGTTTCTCAGAATGACGACGAAGATGTTGAACTTGAAGAGTTTCAACATGTGAGGGATGATGATGATAATGAGGAGGAAGAAGAAGATCCTATAATTGTAGTTAGAGAAAAGAATGGTCAAATCAGAAATGGGGTTTTGGTGAAGAGGATAGTAGATCAACCTAAAGCGAAGAAAAGTGTGAGCTTTGCGGAGAATAAGAATGTTTTGAAGATCTTTAGCAACTCCAATGGGGGAGCTCCAAATGAGGATAGTTCTACTAGTACTACTTCTAGTGATGATCAAGGAGAGATTACAGAGAATGTTTGTGATGGAGGCGAGGATGATGATGAGGAAGCTCATGTTGTGAATAAAGCAACTTCCCAGAGAAGTGGAAGTGTTCCAAGAAGAGATTATCAGGGACATGATGAGGAGTTTGTATTTTCTGCTCCTTTGCCTGTTCAGATGGAGGACAAAGCTGATTTGTTGAAGAGGAGAAATGAGTTGAAGATTTTGAGATGAGGAGACATAATTCTGAAGTCAGATTTTTTTTTTCTCTTTTTTTCTTTTTAGTTCTTGCTGGCAAATCTTCTGTGACTAAGCGTGTAGGAATTGGGTTCTGTAGGCTCTGTGATTGTGTGAATTCTTTTACTAGTTTTGAAGCTGCCTTGGGAGCTTTGATTGATTTTGTGGTGTCTCATGAGTCCATTGACTGGAAATGTAACAGGGTCCCACGGATTTAATGTTCCATGGCTTATGGAATGTGTGAGTCAGCAAATTTTGCTCTTTTTTCCAGCAATGGTGGTCCTGTACTGCTACTTCTCTGAGAAGGTGGAGCGTGAAACCCGTATGCTTCCATGGCATTTTTGCCGTCTATAATTGTGGTTCAAAACATAATGCGCAATACTGGTCTCAAAATTGTTGAAAACTGGTTGGCATTTAATCATTAATCAAACATGTAGGGGAAAAAGAACTCTTGATAAGTCCAAATTCTGCATCTGAGCAAATTCTTAGTGGACTTGAGACTCGAGTTTTTGTTTTAAAGGTCTTGAGCAAATCGAATGAGCTAGTTTCGAATGAGGATTGTCCTAACTGCGGGGATGCTTACAGCACCACTTGAAGTGATGGCAATGGAGAGCTTACAGAGAGCAGCTTTCCATAGGGATTGAGGATGATAACGGGGAAATTCACGTCGTTAATAATATAATAGTGTCCTTATTAATAGCGTCGTTAATAATAGACTAGATAGAACATAATAATAAGATAGATTTAGCTATATATAAAGTCACTTTAATCCTAATAAATTGTACAAAAATTCTTTGCAAGTGCCAGCATCTACTGTGATGAACAAGGTGAAATAATTGATTAGAGCACTGATCAGTTATGTTACCAGACCATTGGCGTCAATTTCCCTACAAACAAACTTGGTAAAAATAAGATCAGATGTTGAATGTCAGCCAAAAATAAAATCAGAAGGGAAGGGCGTTACCATTGTATTTGAAACTTCTTAACCTGATAGGTTGTTTGGCATCAAATTACAGTATAAAAATATCATATGTTATAGTTTTTAAATTAACATTTTCAGTTCCAACCTCTCTCTCAAACATCCTATAAATCCTACAACCACAAGCAAGAACAGCTATCATGACCAGGGCACTTACAATTAGTATACAAACTAACTCCACTTGCTGATTGCTTTGGCTTTGGCACATATTTAAACATGTCCTCGTCCTCGGAACTTTCTCTCTTCTATGTCTTTCTAGTATTCAAGAGGCTTTGTAATTTTTAATGAACTATCCACTTGACTTGCAATATTTTTTTTCTCATTCTCTCTCATGACATTTTTCTTGGCCTCGACATTTTTAATCCTAGCTTCTCTTAAGGAACTTAGCGCCACCTTCTCATGGCATTTGACAACTTCTTGGTATAAACTATTGTACTTCAAGTTCTCGTCTTTTTGAGAATTACGTTACGTATGGACACCGAAAAATTCATCCGACATAGCCTCATCCTTGGCACTTCTTGTCCACCGCTTTAAGACGTATTTGTGTGGAAGTATAAACACATTTGTTGCTTTGAACACTGTAAGCACATGCCTGCATAGAATCCCTTCAAATTCAAACATCTTGCAACTACAACGAGCGACTTGTTCCCTAACATTAAGGTCCACAAGGTACACTATATGTTCTTCATCGAATCTAGCTATCTTGTATTTAGTGGTCCCATTGTCCTATCCGGAAGAGTTTACAGCGAGCACCAACTCGAACACTTCGTCCTGAAATAAGGAGAACATCTTTCTTGTGTAAAGTTCTGCTGCTCGTTTTTCCACAGTTAGTGGAAAGCGTTTTCGTATTGCTCCATGAAATCTTGTAAGGTAGTCCTTGCATTCACGTAACCACCAAAGAGTGAGCTCACTCATCCACATCATTGAAGCCAATCGTTTCCTCTAAGATTGTAGTTATAAAGAAGCCCCTACCAAGAAGATTCAAATTTGTCCGGTGACCCACTCCTATTAACTACTCTTTCAAATTCCACTTGAAATGTCTTTGAGAGTGAACCGTGTGTCAGATCCATTTCCTTTAGCATTTTGCTTATGATTTGCCTCTTGCAATATCTAAGGCTTAGAATGTGAAAAACTTATCGTACCGTTCTTCTTGTAGCCGAATCATATTCGGTGATGTTCAACCTTGGTTTTCGTGCAAACATCGTGATAAGATCCCATCCTATACTGGGCCTCTACCAATTGCCTATAAGCTCATGGGTAGAACTCGCCTCTAAAAAGGGGCTTGTAGGGGGAGGGGGCCCATTGACTTATAAGCCAACAACCAATCTCATATTTGGTCGATGTGAGATCATAACACACCATCATGCTTTCGACACCGACAGTCACGGCGGCCCACATTGGGTGACCTACTTTGGTAGCCCACTCTGGCCTGCTTAGGTCGCCCCTACTGTGAAGTGGTCAGAGCGTGGGGTTTGGATCTGATACCAAAATAATAATTATGATATCATTATGATTATCTTTAAAATATTCTAAAAATTATACTAAATTTCAATTTGACTACAATAATATGATCACATAAAACAATTTTTCCTTAAATAAAACCTCACAAATCACTTCAAATGCAAGGTTATAATCTTATTTATTAGCCTATAAACCGGCCCATCAATCTTCATAACTCAACAACAACACTAAAAACCTTTCAAATTCCAAAACCACCAAAAGTAATTCTAAAACTCCAACCCAAATACATACTAATTAATTATACTCAAAACTTTTAAACTTCTAAATTCCCAAACATTAACACGATGCCTCTTTATGCTCCCACTTAATTATATAACTCCATTTTATATGCTGCGTCTGCATCAGGTTGCTTCTTGTGAGATGAGAAAAAACTCCTCCTGTAGAGACCGAAGCATTTTACAAAGATTCTTGGATGTTTTTCTTGAATGGAAGATGGTATACATATAGTTGTAACACAAGTAAAGAAGTATTTCTATTTTGTACGTTTTCCTGTCAAATCGGCTTCTTCGTCTAGTACTACTTGTGAAGTACCAGAAGCACCTTCACCGGGCTGAGAAATAGAAAAAGACGGATCAGTTGGGCTACTCATCGCGTAACTGGCTTGTACAACAATTGATGGTTCACAACCAAACAACACAGATTGTTTGTGATGGTTCACTTCAATGAAAGGCGCAAACGGCATCTTGTACTGATTCACTTGGCAACTACTATCAAAGGCCACAACATCAGAGAAATAAATGTAGGCAATTTCCGATCTTGTTTCAACCCAAAACACACTTCTTAGCCTATTTCTTCCTCAACCTGAATAGCGTGGAAAAACGCAGGATCACTAACTTGCATAACCTTAAAAAACCCAAGCGGACTTTGAGCATCAAAACCAAAGTGCTCAACCTAGCTTTAACACTACCCTCTACAGGAAAAGGCATATTGCCGAACTGTTACCACCACCGTCTTCACCCAAATTACTCAGAGAAGCACTTAAACCTGAATCATTCAAACTTTTGTTGGGATCACATTCAGGCTTACGTGACACAAGAAATTGCCTCATTGATGGAACAGTGACTAGCTCATGGTTGTGACTCTTCTCTAACTTTGCCACATACCACTTCCCACTCTCCCGTTTTCTCACTGTCATCAGTGCCTTGCAACCTTCCCTAGTGATAGGCCTAGCACACCTCCTCTTAACGCTATGATCACTGACCGAATCCTCCTCCGCCTTCTTCCCACGCCCCTCGTGTCGAAATCCTTCTTTTGAGCAACAAAACTCCCGCTATATGATTGAAATTTTTCTCTTCGATCCATAATAGGAGTTGACACGAATGCTGAAACCCTGTCTGCTCGGCATAGGCAAATTCCATGCCCAATGTGGGCTCCACTATAACTTACCCGATAAACATGTTGGACCTACTGCTTCAACACTTTCTACATCACAGTACTCCTTGACCTCGTCTTCCATAGAAACATAAGAACCTTCTATTTCTTTAGCTTCATTGGATTCTCGCTCAAACTTCCATGTATTGTGCATTCATCATGTTTAAACCTTGGAAAAAAAAAAGTACCCTTTTAACTCTTAGAACTAAAAACTCAAAATAAAGGATACCCTTTTCACCTTCTTGCATATTGGCGATTTTCCTTATACTTTAATGTTCAACTAGATTATGCAAACAGCGAACTATGAAAGGCAAACATATTACCAAGCTAACAGTTTCAGGAGCAAAATTGAAGATTGTCAAGTAGAAAGTGCAAAAAGTAGACTCTAAGAAACATGTGGACAAATAATTAACAAACTGAAAGAGTGTTTCACGTAGTAATTAAAACTATTAGTTAGAACTGTAAAAATTATAACATATAAAAGCTTTATGTTATAGTAATTTTTTTTTACTGTAATATCTAAAAGCTTTACATTATCTGTAACTAAAGCATCGGTTAAATCAACTTTATCAACGTATCCTTGGAAGTAAAACAAGTCCTTAAATATGGGTTTCAGAATTACCTTAAAGGTCCTTATTCGTGTTTCTTATTATGGACTAGAAGCACTGAAATAATGACCGTTCGTGCTTTCCCTTGTAACTGCTTCTTCCAAAATTTACGGTTGATATTTTTCTTCTTCTTTTTTTTTTTTTTTTTCCTTTTTCTTTGATATGGTTCGTAGGCTGAAGTTACGCTCTAGAGTCTTCGTTTGAAAAGAGCAACGCTTCCTTAACAGTCGACGGTTGTCTTCAAGCGAGACGCTTCTTTTAAACTTGTGGAGGACTCCTCTCAGGCTCTACCTAGAACCAAGCACTTTGTCACCAAACAACTAAACAACTGTATGGCCACTCGATCCCTCTGAAGAACCAAACAACTTCACGCCTATTTTATTATCACCTCAGCCTCTCTGTCCTCTCGCCTCCTCTCAAGTTTCACAAGGTGTTATGCTCTAATGGGTCATGGCTCTTATGCCCGTAAGCTGTTCGACGAGTTGTCGGACCGAAGCTCGGCATTGGATAATGCTATGATAAGAATGTATATACACAATGGTATGCATTATGATGCTCTTAAGGTGTTCAGCCGTATGCTTGACAAGGGAAAGTGCCCGCCAGATAACTTTACGTACCCGTTTGTTGCCAAGGCCTGCGGCAAATTGTCGTTACTTGATGTGGGCACGGTGATTCATGGGCGTACGTTGGTGTCCGGATTTGGGTCGGACCCTTTTGTCCAGAACTCCATGCTGGCAATGTACATGAATTGTCGGGAGAAAGAGGCGGCTCGGAAAGTTTTTGAGGCAATGCAGGATTGGAATGTCGTGTCTTGGAATACCATGATTAGTGGGTATTTTCGTAATGGGTGTGTTGATGAGGCTTTGAAGATGTTTAGGTGGATGATGGACGTGGGCGTGGGAGCTTGATAGTGCCACTGCGGTGTCAGTGTTGCCAGCTTGTGGTTGCGTGGAGAATTTGGCATTGGGAAGAGAGGTTCATGCCTTGGTGGACCAGAAGGGATTGGGGATGAATATAAAAGCATACAATGCGTTGGTGGATTTATACGTGAGGTGTGGCAAGATGGATGAAGTGCAAGTAGTTTTCAAAAAAATGGGAGAGAGGGATGTTGTAACATGGACGACCATGATCAACGGTTACATTTTGAACGGCGATGCACGAAGTGCTTTGTCACTTTGTGGGCTTGTGCAGTATGATGGGGTAAGACCAAATGCCGTGATTATAGCCTTGCTTCTTTCGGCCTGTGGTAGTTTAACCCTTTCAAAATATGCCAGGTGCTTGCATGGGTTGGCGTTGAGGCTAAAGCACGAGCTTGATGTCATTGTGGAGACTGCTTTGATTGACATGTACTCAAAATGCAAATATGTAGATCACAGCTTTCGAGTGTTTGCAAGGACTTCGAAACAGAGAACTGCTCCTTGGAGTGCCATTATCTCTGGATTTAGTTATAATGGGCTTGCAAGAGAAGCAATGGAACTTTTCAAACAGATGCTCGTGGAAGCTATACAACCAGATGATGCAACCCTGAATGGTCCCCTTCCTTCATATTCTATTCTTGCCCATTTTTGTCAGGCAAGGGACATACATTCTTATGTTTTGAGATCTGGGTTTCTATCAAGCACTGAAGTTGCTACCTGTTTGGTTGATGTTACTCGAAATGTGGAAGTTTAGAATCTGCTCACAAGATGTTTAGTGAAGCCCCCAACAAGGAGAAGGACATAATCGCATGGAGTGTGATAATAGCACGTTATGGAATGCATGGTCAAGGCGAGGTTGCTGCCTGACTTTTCAATCAGACGGTTCAATCTGGCGTCAGACCAAATGAAGTTACTTTTACTTCTGTTTTGCACGCCTGCAGCCATGCTGGTTTGGTGGATGAGGAATCACACCTGCTCAAATCCATGCTTGAAAGTGAGCAAGTGAATCCGCAGACTGATCATTATACATGCATCGTTGACCTTCTTGGTCGTGCAGGTCGACTAGAAGAAGCACATGATCTGATCAAAAGCATGACCTTTTGGCCTAATCACGCTATTTGGGGTGCACTGCTTGGTGCGTGGGAAACACATAAAATGTTGAACTCAGAGAAATATTGCCAAGCGGTTGTTTGAGCTGAAGCCAGAAGACACAGGAAACTATGTCTTGTTGGCGAAAATTTATGCTGTGGTAGGTAGGTGGAAGGATGCAGAAAATGTGAGGCGGATGATGTCTGAAATAGGACAAAGAAAATCACCAGCTCACATGTGATTGAGGTCAGAAATATGTGAGCTTATTATACTTTCTTTGATAGCGTCTTACTTGGATTCTTTTTGTATATTGCCAATACATCTGTAGATTTGTAAAACGAATGCAATATCAAGAAGCAGGTTCACTGTATATATTTGTCATAATTTTTAGCATTTATGAACTTCTAGTTAACATAGTTAGATTCATGTCTCCGTTTAATTTAATCATGATCCATATACCCATATAAAGATCAATAAAGAACGAAGTGAATAATGTAAAGCTAGATTATGTTGAAACAATACGAGAAGGGCACATTACAGCTTAAATTTTCATTTCTGTACCTTTTCACTTTAATTTTTTCTTGACAAGTCCTTTTCACATTTGGTATAACAAAAAAATGCCTCGTTGGATTCGTTTTTCTCCCCACCGTTCTAATCTTTTGTTTTCTATTCTTTCATTAAATTTCAAGGCTTAATGCTTCCTTTCAACAATGAGGTCTTCTTCTAGTAGAAACCAAGTGTTTTTTGCTGCTTTTACTTGTACTCACTTGACTCACAGAGGAGTTTTGATCTAGAAAGAAAGTTGGAAGATCAAATTACTCTTAGCTTTTCTCAATGTTTTCCTCGAATTTGTCAGATAACACTTGTCGTGTTAAATCTCAACGGGTTGGTATTTGGAAAACAACATGAGACTTGTGCCAAACTTATCCTATCATTTTACCGCCTTGTTCTTTTCTTTTTAGTTAAAATTTACATTCTTTTTTACCTTTTACTTTATTTTTCTATTCCATGTATGACTTTAGATTGGCCAGGTAAGAATGATACTTTTAACTGCCGCTATGGATCGTCTATTATTAGTACTAAAGAAAATATGCACCAGAAAAATATGATTTTTTACCCGATGGAGACATAGCCCCATCATCCTCTGTTGTGTCTGATGGGGACACATCCCCATCAGGACATATAGAGCACCATTTAGAAGTGCTCTACGGATTATGATTTTTACTCGTACATGAAAATAGCTGCTATTTGAGTTTGATAATAGTTTTAGACATTCACAATAAACAAGCTTGCTCTAAGTGAGAGGTGGGAAACATGAAAATGTTCTTGTACTGATCTACTAAATGGTAAATTGACCCCTTCGGCTTTAGAATGAAGCCAGCATGCGTCACTCATACTTTAAACCCGTTGTCTCCAACTCACTACCAGAACCCATGTGTAATATGCTTTTTCTTCTTTGCAATTTGTGATGTGCTTTTAAATGGGCCCCCCATATTTTTTCTCTTTGCAAAGTGTACATATCTACGCTCTGTACTTAAAAGTAGAGAAAAAAGAGAGTGAGCGAACGGGTGGTTTCTTCTGGTCTTGTTTCGGCTTATGGAGATTAGACATCATACAAGGTACTTGCAGAGGCCCAAAATAATTGATTCAATAGTGTTTTCATTTTCTCTAAAAATTCTTAGTTATTTTTGTAAGGTTTCAACATCATAGATCAAATAATACGAGACTTTCATTGTTGGGTGTAAAAGAATTAGTCCATTTAGGAACTATAGTTCAAACTATAAATTTGTTTTTTAAAGTCATATTGTCATAGCGTTTTCTCTTTCAAAATTTGATAACAATTAGTTTAAACCATAATTTTATGGTTTGAACCGTATTTTCAAACAATTGAAAAAAATTTAAACAATTGATTTAAACTATAATTTTATGTCTCATTAATGTTGTATAATTTTAAATCGCTGTATCATATCATAAAATTAAAAATACCCAAATCTAACGAACCTTCATAAATATATAGCAGTTTAGAATTGCACGCTACGAGAGGGTATTTAATTAAACTTGCAGCAGAGTTCATTTTCCGTCTCCTCAAGTGAGGTTCTACAACTTCAAACTTCAGATGTCAGGCAAATTTTATTCAGCTTTTTTGTTTTAGAAATTAGACATATTCATCTAATTAAATCCATTTTTTTATTATAGATTTGTCGGTGTTTACTGTTTAGGCCTAAGAAAATGGCACCCTTATCCACTTGTAATTCACACACGTCTTTCTCGTCGTTGCCTTCCTCAAGACTCTAATCTATTGGAGCCTTTTCGAGCTGATTAATACCATGATTTAATATTATTTCATTGTCAATATAATAACAGTGCCACGCAAAGTAATAATTCACTAAAAAATAATAAAAAAATAGGTGATGATATTTATTTATTGGTCCAGAAAATTACAGCTTTCTAACTTAAAACATCAAAGTCTGTTTGTTTCGATATTTAAATCATGGTTTAAATTATTTTATTATAGCATTTTCTCTTACAAAAATTTAAATCTTCATTCAAATACTTGAACCAAACGGACCACAAATTTCAAGAGCTGGACCCAATCACCATTTGGGGCTTTTTTTTTTTCCCTAGTAATAGCCTATTCGTCTGAAATTTTGGGCACAAACTTGGTTGGTCAAATCTCTCTGTCTCTTTCGTACCGTTTGGAGTTAATCATGTTTTGACGGCAATTGAGTTTTCGCATTGCTGCAAGTAAGACTGTACAAAAATCGTTCCGCACCTATCAACCGCCCGCGTCCACGCCCGCGGCCGCGCCCGCTTATCTCAAAAAAAGCGAGTTTACGTTAGCAACCTATTGGTGGGCGGGTTTGGTTTTAAGTTTTTGAGGGCGGGTTCGGGTTCAACCCACACCCACCCCGCCTATATATTTTTTTAAAAAAACTTATCATTTATTTGATTTTGTTCTTATTTTAGAGATGATTGAACAATCTAACACTTCAAGCATGGGCTCGGCTACCTCTTAACATATTAGAAACTGAAAATTCTCTTATTATTTTGTGAAGTGATCAAAATTTAAATCAAGTAAGTTAGTAGAAAAAGCCTTAAAAGAAAAGGAACACTTGACTTTGTTCATCATTTCATTTGTAGCATTATATTATTTTCGAACCTAGTGAATAGGCTTTAATCTTTATGGACTCTTGACTTTGTTCATCACTTTATATGTAGTTGATGTTTCTTGTTGCAGTGAATGATTATGTTTCTTAATTTGTACTTTTGAATATGGCCATTGTCTTTAAGCATCAAACTTGTTGGGAATGCTTTATGTATTATCATCTTATATTTTCTACAAATTTTCTTCACTTTTTAAAAAAAAGGTCCAAAAAATTATATTGGGCAATAGCATAAGTCTAAACCGCCTCAACCCGTCCGCAACCACCCAAAACCAAACCAAAACCGCCCGTCATGTGGTGGGCGGTTTGCGGGTTGGTTAATCGCCAACCTGCTATCTAAAAAAACCGTACCGTACCCGTTCAAAAATTATCAAACCGTCCGTCGTTCACCCCTAGCTGCAGGAGGCGCCAAAATACAAAATATTCTTAAAAAAAAAATCTATTGAAAAATAGAGAAAAAAGAAAAGGTCTAACGGGCCCACAAATTGTTCTGATCTATCCCGTAGTGAGTAACCAGTCACTCTTGCATTTTTGCATGGCCTATTATGCAATGAAATTAGTGGCAATCTAGAAGGTTGTGCTTTTAGAAAATTCCATGCCAAGTTGCTTCCATGTTC
This sequence comes from Artocarpus heterophyllus, assembly GCA_025403435.1. Classification (NCBI taxonomy): domain Eukaryota; kingdom Viridiplantae; phylum Streptophyta; class Magnoliopsida; order Rosales; family Moraceae; genus Artocarpus; species Artocarpus heterophyllus. The sequence continues at coordinate 7,170,585 of CM046348.1, read as the reverse complement.
CATCAATGCTCACGCTTGTCCATTCTGTTCATTTAAAGCCACAAATTTTAGACTTCAGGCTTGTTTTGAAAAATGAGTTTAAATCTACTGTTTGAATTAAATATTATAATATGTGAGATGAAATACTATTGAAGACTTAATTGAAATTGCAAACCACGTTTTGAACCGTAGCTTTCAAACTGTTTGAATTTTTGCCCAATTTTGATTGGATTTAATTATGACTATTTTAACTTATGTGATGTTTGAAAGGATGATGAGAATCGTTGGTTAGAATCATTTTTATTGTAGCATACGAAAGCTTTATGCTGTAGCAATTTTTTTAATTGTTACTGTAGCATGTGAAAACTTTACACGATTCATAATTGAGTTTGTGGTGAAAACCATTCAGCCAAACAGCCTTTAAAAGAGAATTGAAATATGGTTAACAACATGGACAATTGAAATTGTAATTTTATTTTTTTAAAAAAGAAAATTGTAATTTTATACAAGTATGATTGTTAAACACGCTCAAGTAATATCTTTTTTTTGGGTATTATTTTGGCGGCTCAATTTCCTGTGTCAAAAATTGTATAGTTCATATGAAAGGTCAAGAATTCCAATAACTCTTCACACTTTCATGCCATGTGCATCATAGTACACCTGTCCGGTGGCTAACGTCCAAAACAGATTCTTCATAAAAAAAGCTTCCAAAAATAAAGTCATGAGAAAATGCCCAAAAAAAGAAGATTTGTCCTTGTCTATTTTGCATTACAATTTACAAGACCGAAAAATCAGGATTGCTATAATCTGTTTCAGTAAGTTTTCCCATTTCATTGTTTTTTTGGGATTTGTACTCTCTTTAACTTTTTTGAGTGGTCTTTACTTGGAAAGTAATTTGAATTAAAATGCATCCTTCATTTTCAACTGCATAAATGTTCACCAACCACGAAATAAGAAATGCAATGATGTAATATTGGAAAACGTCCCAATTTATTTTTCCTTGAAAAAGAAACGTTCCAAACTTCCATAGCAGTACTTTGTTTTAATTTAAATCAATTAATGTTCGTTTAAAATACTCTAAATTTGAACAATATGAACTCAAATGTTTGTCTAATTTTTATATCCTAAATAATGTTTAATCAATTACATTATAACACATTGTTTAAGAAAATTTAAAATAACATCAAACTCACTTATGTATACTTTTTATTAAATAATACGATTAGTGAGACGGTATTTACGAGACAAAGGATTTGCTTCTTACAATACAATTGCCCCTAATCTATCCATCTTCTATAACTTCTGTTTAACTCGTTAATAATCTCAATTAACAAAAAGAATAACTAAATTTAAGTTACTAAGTATTAGATTAGTAAAAAAAACATAAACAATCGCATCCTCATAATCCCTCCTGAGGCAAAAGTTAAGCCCTTAAACAAAGGTCACATTTTCCTAAGGGGCGTTTGGCAGTGGTAGAACTACTCTGTTCTCATCACAATATCAATTATAAACAATATAAAGCTCTCACATGCTACAATATTTCTACCACTAATTTTTATCATCCTTTTAAACCCCTTATAAATTTAGTACCAAATTCAGCCCCACTCACTCACTTGCCCTCTGCCTTAAACATATCAAAGGTCAAACTCCCCCAAGATTTTCTCTCTCTCTCTCTCTCTCTGTGCTTTCTCTCTCTATATTAACTAACACGGTTTTGACCCAAAAAAACGTAAAAATTTTTTTGCAGACTTTTTTTTTTTTCGACATTCCCATTTTCGTAATTGCATTTTAATTCTCCAGGAAAACGAGAAATTAGATCGGACCGGTTTAATCAATCAAATAGCTTGTCAGGAACTCGGAAGGCAAAGTCGCGAAGAAAACCCAAAAGAAAATTGAGGGAAAAAAAACAAAATTTCTCTCTCTATTTCTTTCTTTCTCTTTATCTATCTCTCTTCTCTGACTAATTCTCTGTCTTTGATTCATGGGAAAAAACGTAAATTGATCGATTTTCGACTGGAATCTCCATTAATCGTGTGAAGAGAGAGAGAGAAGGAGAAGAAGATCTTGTCCGTTGGGGTTTGCATCCTCCAATGCGGTCTTCTACAAGACCGCGAACGAGCAGAAACCAGAGGTACAGATCTGAATCGAGAAGGCATTGTCGCCGGGCGATCGGTGGATCTCATGGTGAGGATTTTGCGGCTGCGGGCGTCGTCGGTGGATGCTATAGCGACGGGTTTAGGCGGTTGTTGTTCGACGAGTGTTGAAGAGGTAGCAGAGAAGACGACGACGACGGTGCTGCGGAAACGACGATGCAGCTTCGCTTCTCGCCTAGCATGAGAAGCATCACGATCTCAAGCACCAATGGCTTTATTGACTTGATGAAGATCAAGGTCGCAGCTCGCCACATCTCTTATCGAACTCTCTTCCACACCATCCTGATCCTCGCTTTCCTGTTGCCTTTCGTCTTCATTCTCACCGCGGTCGTTACCCTTGAAGGTGTCAACAAGTGCTCCTCATTTGGTACTCCATTTTTTCTTTCTAAAAGCGGTTTGTTTGAGATTGTTATATGATTGATAGATCTTGATTTGATTTGATTGTTTTGCTTGTTTTGGTTTGATTCAAATCGTAATTTTATTATTCAAATAATTTGTGGCGGCGTTTCGAATAGTTTGATTGGTATTTGTCATTTTGTGCCACAGTATTGGATTGGTCCGGTAATGCGAATTCTGCATTGTTAGACAAAATCAGGATTGAAGGAGGCGATTTGGCTTCTGAAATTCTATTGAACACTCTAGGGATTTAAATTTGACTCTAGTGCTTAATGAAGATCAAGCATCTATTCGATCTTATGTTTTTTTAATTATTGAGGTTAATTCTGAGTTCAATTGTTAATTGCGACTTGAAATTACTGTTTCGCTGGTCGTACCTTGGTTAGTTCTGAGATCTGTACTGGAAGAATAATCTGCAACTCTGACTTATTTTGATGTCTAAATTTGAATCTTGCATTTAGTATCTTCTGTGGCATAGATTAAAAAAGTTTCAAGGCTATATGTGCCTTGTTTCAGTAAACCGTTTTAGTGTCTATGGATATTAAAGCAATTTAATTTCAGTTTTGAATTTGGTTTCTTTTTGTCGAATTGATGCAGGTATGTGTGCTCATTAATTTTGAAGTTTTTCTTGTGCACTGTTCAAGTTTTGGTTAGGATTTATTATTCTCATCCGTTTAACGTACTTTTTATTCTACTGTCTGTGAATTCATTGAACTTTTGAAGTTAAAAAAAAAAAAAAAACCACCATTTAGAAGATTAAGAGCTAACTGTCATATAACTTATACAAGCTTTTATCATTTTAATTGTAAGTTAGTGTGGCTAGAGCTTGATTTGGGAAAACCAAAATCAATGAAGAGGAGTTACTTTGCTTACCCCCATATTTTTTAATGTAACTACCAACTCCGTAACTTGTTACGTAAATTCCCACTTGTCATGACCTTAAATATGAACAATGGGGTCTCATTTCCTAGGTTCTTTTATTTTCTTTTTTTACCTTCACCCCCTTGGAGGATCTTCTTTTCTTATGCATTGTCAATGTTTAACTATATAATTTGGCAATGGTTGGTCTTTCAGCACGATATATTATTCATTTTGCTACACTAGCGTTGGTTTATAAGCCTGCTCTTATTGTCACTTTGTTCTTAGATTATGATCTGAAACTTATTATTTTTCAATGTGTTTACAATCGGTCCATTATTTATTCTTTTTTTATTCTGTGCCTCAGATTGTTTAGGCAGACGGTTGGGACCACGGCTTCTTGGTAGAGTTGATGATACAGGGGTAAACCTTTTTTCCATGCTGTGAACTGTTTTTTCTTTTCTATCTAGAACTTTGGGTCAATTACTCAATGATTCTTCTACATCAATATTTAAGCTGATTCCTTGTTATGTGTTGATGGTGCAGCAGAGACTTGTTAGAGACTTTTACAAGATTCTTGACCAAGCGAACACGGAAGAAATTCCAGCAGATCTAAAGCTCCCAGATTCATTTAGTCAACTTGTTTCTGAAATGAAGAAGAACCAATATGATGCGAAGACCTTTGCTATTATGTTAAGGGCAATGGTATGTTATGCTCATAGAAGCCAAAGTGTGTTTTTTTTTTTATCTCATAGTCTGTCGGTCCTCAATATTTTTCTTTTTTTAGGAATGAATTGTATGAGAATAAATGGTTTGTATGTTGAATATCTCCTCTATCTTAATAAAAGCACTTCTGTTTCTTCTTAAGCTGTACAATCAATCAGTTGTCATCTTCTAGATACTGCTGTTAGGATATTGTACGTTTCTTTCTCCACGTATGAGATTAGTCTTTGGGAGGTATGCCGTGATAATTTTGTGAGAATTACAAAGTCTTCCTTAATCCTAAACTAAGACCCAACAGTTTGATATTCTTGGACGCTTTTCATAATCATTTACTTATCCTTGTGCAGATGGAAAAACTTGAAAGGGAGATGAGGGAGTCCAAATTTTCAGAGTTAATGAACAAACATTTTGCAGCAAGTTCCATACCTAAAGGAATCCACTGTCTTTCTCTGCGCTTGACTGATGAATATTCATCCAATGCTCATGCACGCAAACAGTTGCCTCGTCCAGAGTTACTCCCGTTGCTCTCTGACAACTCATACCACCATTTTATCCTGTCAACAGATAACATCTTGTCTGCTTCGGTTGTTGTTACTTCTGCCGTGCAGTCATCTAGTAAACCTGAGAAGATAGTCTTTCATGTCATTACTGACAAGAAAACGTATGCGGGTATGCACTCATGGTTTGCTCTAAACCCTGTACCCCCTGCTATTGTTGAAGTCAAAGGTGTACACCAGTTTGACTGGTTAACAAGAGAAAATGTCCCTGTGCTTGAAGCTGTAGAAAACCAAAATGGGATCAGAAAATATTACCATGGGAATCATGTTGCAGGGGCAAATCTCACTGATACAACCCCACGAACATTTGCTTCTAGACTGCAGGCTAGGAGTCCAAAATATATATCCTTACTCAACCATCTTCGCATTTACTTGCCTGAGGTAATTGAAGTTTTATTTCAGACGATAATTCGTCCTTTCAATTTTATCGTTCTACACTAATGATGCTTATTATGCGATATCAACAGCTATTTCCAAACCTCAATAAGGTGGTTTTTTTGGATGATGATGTGGTGATTCAACAAGATTTGTCACCACTTTGGGAAATTGACCTTGGAGGAAAAGTCAATGGAGCTGTGGAAACGTGCAGAGGAGAAGATGAGTGGGTAATGTCTAAGCGTTTCAGGAATTACTTCAATTTTTCCCATCCCCTTATAGCAAAGAATTTAGACTCTGAAGAATGTGCATGGGCTTATGGAATGAATATCTTTGATCTTAATGCTTGGAGGAAGACAAACATAAGAGAAACTTACCATTACTGGCTGAGAGAGGTAAATCTATATTAAGTTCCCCCCCTCCTTCCCTTTTTTTCTTATTTGATGCCCCTTTTTTTTAAGTAAGTGAAGAGGGTCTAGAAGTGACACATACCGTGGAGTTGAGTATATCTACGTGAGCTACTTGTTGGTGGGCCCTAAAGTCTGTCATGTTCTTATCTAGTGCTGTGGGGGTAAAGAGAAAATGATATCTTTTGCTCGGTACTTAAGATTAAAAAAAAAAAAGAGGAAAATTTCATACAATTGATATTTATCTTATTTTTGAATTTCAAGATGCTCTTTTTTAGCCCTTGATTAAAGACGAATAAGATCTTTTAGGCCAAACTTTGTGGTACATTTTCAACGTTTCTTTCTAATTTCCTTTCTCCTCAGAAGGCCAATTATTCTAAATTGCCTTTTTGACCAGTTTATGGTAGTATTGTTGGGATTATTGCAACTTTTAACTTGGTTATCTTTTTCCGAGCAGAATCTAAAGTCAAATCTGACAATGTGGAAGCTTGGAACATTGCCACCTGCGTTAATAGCGTTTAAAGGTCACGTTCATCCAATTGATCCGTCCTGGCACCTGCTTGGGTTGGGCTATCAAAATAAAACCAGCATTGAGAGTGTTAGAAAAGCGGCAGTTATCCACTATAATGGCCAGTCAAAACCATGGTTGCAGATTGGTTTTGAGCACCTTCGACCATTTTGGACCAAGTATGTCAACTATTCGAATGATTTTGTCAGGAACTGCCACATTTTAGAGTCATAGCTGATCGTCTGGAGGAGCTAGAAACAAGATATTGGACAAGAAAATGAAAGCGCAGTTTTTACGGGCTTGATGTTTCATGCAAGTTTTTGCAGCTCAAGATGACAATCCGAGACATGGCAAATGGCAAAAGCTCCCTGTTCATTATGATCCCGTCGTCTCTTCCACTTCTGCAGACAATGACCAGCATCCCTGTCACAGGCATATGAGATTCATTCTTTCATCTGTAACATAGCAATCCATCTAATTTTTTGGTTTGCAGAAGGTTAGTACTATTGGTCTTCCTATTGGAGGTTTTGCTTGCATTTTTTATTAGCGCTTATTTCAGAATAAAATGAGATGCACAAGATTAAAGATTGCCTATCTCGACTCCAATATGCTGATCGGTGCACAGAAAAGGAAGGTTGAGTTCTTTTTTCAGGTTCCTTACATTAGCCCAAATATGTTTTTGCCCCGCAAATTTTTTTATTTTTCACTTAATTTTTTTGTTATCATTTTTGTTAGTACTCATTTCTTCCCTTTCGCTCAATATCTTCACGGCGAATTTTAGAAGTAGTTCCCTGAGATTGCTTTGTTACAGATCCCATTGAAATGGGGGAGCGCTACTTAGAACATATATCGGTATTTGTTGTGTACGATTCACCATAGATAGACATTTGAAATGTGCAGAAAATTCTTTACTTCCATTATTCTATATTTCCGTCTCATTGTAATACTTTATGCACTTAGAGCATATTTGACATACCGTATTGTATTGCATTACATTATATTGTATTGTATTATATATAAAAAATATAATGTAATACAATATAATATAGTATAATACGGTGTGTTAAACAAGCCTTTATAATTGTTTGTGGAACTTGAACTGCTGAACTATTTGATAGAATATAGATATTCATATGGTCATGAGATCAACTTTGGCAACTAGTCAAATAACGTAGATGTTGACTTACATATTTTGGGCTGTCTTTTTTTTTTTTTTTTTGGCTTTTTGAGATTTATTTTTCCTTGTGTTTAATAGGGCTATAGGGGCGTCTTTGGTTATGTCAGAGTCATTGAGGTTACATTTTTTTAACCAAAGTCTATCTTCTAGCGGAAGAAGCTTTTTCATGAAATAACGTTTTTTGGAAATTAACCCTACTTGTGAGACGGGTTCCAATTACTCGTTTTTCGACATTGACGGCATGGACAGGTGTTCTACGGGGGCAATTTTTAAAACTTTCCCAACAAAAGATTATTGATCGTCGAATTTTCCAAGTTGATGATGACAAGGAACCCATCTTGTGATGTTAAAAATAATAAAAATAAAAATCCTTGGCATCCGATCACCAAATGTGCTAGTTCTAATAACTTCTATGCGCACGGGGGGATAATTCCTGATGCTTAACCACCACATTCCTAATCTAAAACACAATTTGGCTCCACGTCTAGTGGCCTCTTTTGGCATTTTGCTCTTTTCTTTAATTGATATTGTCGATTTTGTTAATGAATGATTAGACGTTTGGTAAGTATCGCCTAGTTGCATAATTTTATAACCAAAGTTTAGTTGATTCTTCCAAAGATTATGTTTATAGATAATGGAGGAATCTGAAATGTTCTTGGACATCTCAACTGCTTATCTACCTCAATTATACGAAAGAATGAAAGTGCATTGTATTCAAAGCCAAAATGGACCAAACGTACATCCTATTCACTAGGCTTTTGGTGCAAGAAAGTAAATGATTGTTCTCAAATGCAAGATGATGAACCTTTTTCCTGTTTTTGATTTGCCGTAAATTTGAGCTTCGACATTCTAAATTCTAGAGGGAAGGTATGCTCAATCATGGTGGCCATGACCCCAAAAGGAGAACTATAAAAACAGTACTAATGTAAGAATATGTAACGGTATTAAAAGATGACGACTTTCCTACCACTCCCCTCTTTCAATGTGCATAATGACTAGTTAGTGATAAATCATTCTTTTTGGTCAAACCCATGGATTATGACCCCTCAAATTCAGATTTCTCCACTTGACATTGGTTTAAATTTTTTGGTTCGAATCATTTATAGTGGAAACTTTTTCGCAATAGCTATAATACAAGACTCTTCAAAATCAAACTTAGGACCATTCTGTGTATGCTATGTAAATCCAATCATTTTATTTGGTTAATTCATTGAAAGGGTATGATAATCCTTGATCATGATTTTGTCTTGAATGTGATTCACGCATAGATAGGTACATTAAAAAAAGCAGAGAGAGAGAGAGAACGTCAACTTTGTTTTGGTATCCCTGAGATTGGTATCTCTTGGCGACTACGTTGTACATTATTTCCCACTTGTGTATTCACCGATGGAAGTCAAACGTATCAAATTTATTACCGTGGCAAAAGAACCTGATTGGCGGGTTGTGATGATCGCCCATCAACGCTTCATCATCAATCATCAACCTCATCGGAAGATTCCCTCATCGGCGGTATGCATCACGCGCAAAAATAAGTTTCTCTCTTTTTTTTTTTTTTGGAAGCATCAGGAGATTTGAAGGAGAAGGCAAGAATGGAGTCATTGACCAAAGATTTGGAAGACTTTGAAAACTCCGAAACTGCCTTCTGTCTAGGCACTTATTACTATTTCATCTCTTCTTCCTCTCACTTCATTATTCATTAATTAATTAATTTTATTAGCATCGACTTCTTCTTCTTCTTCAACCGGCTAGGTGGCTCTGTACTAAAAGAGAACAAAACCCAAATCAGTTGTTCAAAGGCAAGTAAGGCACGTACAAAAAAAAAAAAAAAAAAAAAATCCCATTTTTTCAGTGTTTGCCTTTTCTCTTTGATTGTTTTGGTGTTGACCCAGTTGAGATTTTCAGTTGGTTTTAGTATTCTACAAACACCCATTTGAAAATTTTGGTGGGATCTCTCTCTTTTCGTTGAATGGTCAATTATTTATGAAGAGCTCAAAAATTCTTTTTCTTCCCAGAAAATTAAAGACCATACATAGATATGTTTGACTTTATGCTGTATTACTCTTCAATTCCAAGTTTGTTTGTCATATAAATCCAGAATCAAAGAACTGATTTTTCGTTTGGTCTGGTATTTTGCAGAACCCGGAGTGAGGAATTATGAAGTTTTTGTCTGTTTGAGATCTAATTTAAGTGTTAAGATGTACTGGTATTGATTGCTCTCAGCAAAGACAAACAGTCCGCCAAAAAAAACAAAAGTGAAGATTTTGGGTTCTTTCAGATTTAGAAAACAAGTTTGAATCTATAAAAGGTTAATTGGATTGTTGAAGATGGCTGGGGTGCAAGATCAATTGGAGATCAAGTTTCGGTTAACTGATGGATCAGATATTGGTCCCAAAAGCTTTCCTGCTGCTACAAGTGTTTCTACCTTGAAGGAAAGTATACTTGCTCAATGGCCTAAAGGTAAGAATGAAAATTCCTCTCATTGAGAATTTCTTAAAAAAAAAAAAAAGAAGAAGTTATTTTCGTGTATGTATTTGATTTTATTTGGAAACAAATCAGAATAATTGACTTATTATCATCTAATCACCTGTCTTTGTATATGATGCGATTTCCTATTGATCCAAAACAAAGCATCTTGACTGTTAAATTTCACCAAATCGATTGTTCTGTTGTGAAAAATTGAGAAAAGTATGGTAATCGAAATTGGCATGTATTGATCCCGCATCTTTATTTGCCCTCTTTGTGTTTTTATTTACTTGTATTGTATTTTGGGGGGGTGTTTCTCAAAGGTGAGAACTTGAAAGAAACCAAATTAGTTACATGCATGTTTGAATGCCAATGTGAAATCTATTCTTGAGGTGTGATTTATTGGAAATTTAGATGATGATTTTGTGACAACATTTGGAAGTGTTACCTCACTTCATCTTCACTTCTTCTGTTTATTTTTTTCTTCTTTCCTTTCCGTGCTTTCTTGAGTGAACAAAAGAGATGCCTATGACAAAGGGAATTCTTAGTTTAAGATCAATCCATTGGCGGTTTTCTTAAAGCTTAGATTTGATTCTCCAAACAGCCATGGTAGTGGTGGAGAAAAGCCTTTTTCTGCAATAGCTTTATATGCCACAATTGCATAATGAATTGGTGGATATGCATGTTCCTTCAATCACAGACAGTTCTTGAAGAGAAGGTCTTAAATCTTATCAAACAGAATTGTTTTTCATCAACAATTCAAATTCTAGATTTCATCCTCTGAGTTAGTAGATGAGACAATGTGAATAGTAAAAGCAGAGAGCCAGAATCTTTGAGTTGCGAGAGTCATTTGCACTGTGGTCACCAAAATCTTAGGAGTTAGGCCTGTTGTTGCCATACTTTTTAAGCTTACTATCAGAATAATTTTTGTTTGTTAAATATTTTGTTGGTCAAGGCGTCGAGCTAATCAAACATGAAAATTTCTCTGTTTGAACAGAGAAGGAGAATGGTCCAAGGACAGTAAAAGATGTGAAGCTAATAAGTGGAGGAAAAATATTGGACAATAGTAGAACGATTGGCGAATGTCGTAGCCCCTTATGTGACATCCCTGGCGGAGTTACAACCATGCATGTTGTTGTTCAACCACCATCAGCGGAGAAAGGTACAACTAACTTCTGGAGCATTCCAGAAACTATAACCTGCATTCTCAATGTAAAGAAAACATTTCATTCTTGCTGGCTCTTTTATATCTCTCCTTGTTCTTGTGACAAAAACTTGGGGGTGAAAGAACTATTTTCTTTTGTTTTGAGTCATCAGAAGTTTTTTTTTTTATCCACAATCATACATTCAATTGCTCAGAAAGAGATGGAGATCATAGCCTTGAGTTCTTGAGCCAAATTGACTGAACTTGATAATTTCAGAAAAAGTATGGAAAAAGATTGTAAGAAACAAAAGTCATATAAACTTCAATTTTGTATGAAAAAAGGGAGTATAAAATAAGGCCTCGAAGTGAAAACTGGAAAGAGATTTAAATCGAGGAAATGGTCATATTTTCCCATTGTTTGTTCCTGTTGTCATATCTTTTTATCATGTTTGTTTTGTTAGGTTGCTTTCCTTTTTCCTTTTTAGAATTTATGATTAAAGTCTGTAAGAACTTGCTTCTTTTTCTTTTCCTTATAAATTTTTTGTTTTCACTTTCAGAAAAAAAGAAAAGAAAAGAAAACAAAAGAAGTTTTTGTCACTTGTTTTAATAATTTACACAGCTTAAACCTGGTCTATATGAAAGATATTTACTTTGGGGGAAACTGGAAAACCGAGTTACTAGTTTTCATCCCTTCGAGGCTTATTCAATTATTTCTTAACCTTACTTTAACTAATGTTAAAACTCATTCAATTCAAACCAAACTGAGTTCCACTACAGAATCTAAGTACCTAACTTCTTCCCTGCCTTTTCCACTACCAACTACCTTCTATGTGGTCTTGATGCTTCCTCGTCTGTATCATTACAAAATGTGTCTTCTTTTTTCTCACTCCAACAGAAAAGAAAGCGACAAGCGAACCGCAACACAACAGGTGCGGCTGCGTCATATTATAACTCTGCAGATCTTAAATATTGGGAACGACATCATTTTTAGGTTGGTATTTAGATTCTTTACAATATCTCTTCCTTTGCTAATCTCACACTAAACTTCTAAATAGTATTTTTTTTGGCATTTTGCTTATTTTTGTTGCTTGTGTTGTAGGTAAGAGAGAGCTGGGGCTGGTAAAGTTAAAAAGGAAGTTGGTGAAATTTGCTGATTGATGCAAGGCTCTTTTTGGATCAAACACATGTTTGTTATTGGTCACGTATTGGAAAAGGTCTCTGTCATTTTCTTATAGCTATTTGCCCTTTTCTTACCACTACACTTTTCTTATTTGTTTGTATCCATTTGATCCTACAATTGTTGCTCGGATACATTTACTCAAAATTCATGCATTCCTTCTTTCTGCTTTTATTGATGTAGAATTTATTCCTTTTGGCGTTATTTGTATTCGTATCTTATGCGTTTTTGACCTTATAAAAACTGCATATAATGTAACTTAGATATTCTCAATTTTATTTTTTTTTATACAAGAGGAGGGAGAATGACACTAATTTCACCCTCAATCTATAGTTAGGATGGAAGAATTTACAACCAACTAGGCTGTCTTCATTCATCAAATATTCTCAATTTTGCACCTTTGAATTTTAATTTCATATTAGATCTATATCCTCTCTTGATCAACTATTAGTTTAGACCGTTTACATGGTGGCTTTACAATTGAAGATTATCATCAACTTATTTACTCTATACCTCACAAAACTAAAAAAGTGATCATTTAAGTAGTTAAAATTAGTATTTGATGGAGAGGCTATATAAATGTAGTATGAAATGAAAAATTAAGGATACTGAATATCCAACATACATCGTTCTTTTCTTTTTTTAATAAATTTAAAAAAAGTGTTGGGGCATTAATAATAAATAATATATGTTTTTTTTTTTGTGTGTGAGAAGGTGAATCTTTACCAATTTCACAATGTGGCTTCATGTAGTCTTGGAGGCCATATGTTTATGATATGGGAAACGTGAAGGCCCAATTAAAACCCTCCGTTGTGATACCAAAATGTTGTGAGCAATGTTGTTTTCTGTTAGTGGTGCTTAGCATCACGAACACTGTTATAAGCTCCAAATTAAAAAATATATATCTTACGCACCAACAATGTAAAGCACCACATTAATAAAAAGTAATTCGTATATTTAATCTGCTACTTCATTTGGAAAATAAGTTAAAATTGAGAATTGAAAATATAAACACTTTAAAATATGAGAGAACATTGTTGAATTAACTGAGGCTGACAAACAACCTTATGTTTTTAAATCCTGCAAGTAGAACACTAATGACTTAAAAAGAAAAGGAGCGATATTATTTATCCTCGTAGGATTACAATCTATCATCTCATAAAAGATGGGTAAGATCCACTTCTGGGAGAATGGAGCTACAGCCTCATGATTATACAACATTTTTCCCTTAAAAATTGTGATCAATTTATAAATTTCGCACTCGTGAGACGTCTAATCTAGCATGGCAGAGTCCGAAATACAATGCTGGCCCATCAACAAATTAAGCGAACAAGGAGATCCAACATGGTGGGATATGAAAGTTGTGTTCCACCATTTAAATCGATTACCGATTATACAAACGACGTAACCTCGGATCACGAGTCATCAGTCTAATGGGCCGAGATCTCGTCAAAGGGCTCCCACAACAACCCAAAAAAAAAGAAAAGAAAAACGACAGCCATTGAAGGCGATTGCAGTCAAACCAATCGAACGGTGGAAGATTGCTTCCTGCTTGACCGAAGCTGGTAAATTAGGATCTACAAATTTTAGCAGCAGTCAAATGAATTTTACACGAGTGTTCTATGGACATTCAAACTTGAACATGCTCCTTTTCACTTGGGGGCTCGGACTAACAAAATCGTCTCACTTTAGTCTTTATGTTAATAGACAGTCACAGAAATTATCAAATCATAAACAATCTTGTCCTACTTTCTAGTCGTTATAATCCATGAAAGCGGGTAAGATGAGATGATTTTGTTACGAGTTTGTAACACCGGCTCTAATTTTAACTTTTACTGACTAATAAGTTGTCGTTTAATTATTAAATAAAGATTATCACATCAATTAGTAAATATCTACTAATAAAAGAATGACAACTCATAAATGGGTAAAAAATGAAGATTAGAATTGATATCTTTGCCTTACTTTTTTATTATTTGAGAAATAAAGCCAAAACTTTTATAAATTTATTGATCAAAGCAGGCTTATTGACACCTTCTAAAGGGGGAGATCAAAAATCGAGTTTAAAGTCCATTAGGTTCAAGCTAGTTCAGACCATGCAGACGGTTTTAACTGGCGTTTGCTAGAATAATAATTGAGGTTAGCTCAAACCATGAAGTTGGTTTTAAAACGGCTTAAAGCTCCAAATTCTAAACTTTGCCCCATTCTTAAGTTGACACAATTTAAACTATTTTCTATAGTAAAAACTATTCACATTCTCATTTTCTTTTTATAAACTATATTTTTTCAAACATCAGTTCTCATCATAAACTTGATATTCTCGTTTTAAATTTTTACGTTCTAAACATCAGTTTAAAACCACACAGTTTAAAACTCATATTTCAAGCTATAAAGTTATAAACTATACTATTCTAAACCTACGCACTAAACAAAGTATAAACCTTTTTAAAATTTTTATGATATCATACAAGTAATTATAGTAATATTTTATTATTCTCTATTCCTTTCTTTCGTTAACACTAAACATGAGATTTTTACAATAAGATTTAAATAAACTAACCGTGTTATATCTGTCATGTGTGTTTATAAGCCATCATATCAACATAAAAAAACTCTTTCAACCATCATATCAACATAAAAAAAAATCTGTTCTTTTTTAAAAAATATCATACAAGTAATTATAGTAATCCAATTATTATTCTCTATTTTCTATTTACCTTTCTTTTGTTATTACTAAACATGAGATTTTTACAATAAAATCTAAATAAACGGTGTTATATGTGTCATGTGTGTCTCTAAGCCATCAACTCAACGTAAAAAAAAAACTATCTATTCATTGTTAAGAAATATCATACAAGAAATTGTTGAGAGAAAAAGGGTGTGCTGAGTCAGTGTACATAGAAAGTTACTGTTTGTAAACTGATAGGTTACTAATAACTTGTATAGATGACAGTTAGAGTTAGTTAGCTTCCAGTTGGTTACCTGATGTAAGCAAGTCGGTTATAACTGTTTTTAGTTAGTAATTCAGTCTAGCCTTGATCACGTGTTACTTAATAATAAGGGGAGGCTTGTATATTTAAGCTTAATCATCAATAGAACATTTGAGAACTCAGTCTACAATTTAGAGAATTCTTCTCATGTTCATCTCTTTCCTTCATCTCTTTCTTTACTCAAAATAGCACCTTTGTTGTTCAAGAAACTTCAACATGGCATCAGAGCGGAATGATCTAGGGAATGGAGGCTCGCCTGAGATCACTAACAATGGAGAATCAAGTTCTTCTTCTACTCGATTCACTCCAGTTTCATTTCCACATCCAGTTTCATCAAAGCTGGATCTCCCCAACTTTCTTGTTTGGCAAAAACAAGTTCTTGCCACTCTCAAAGGTCATCGACTACAACACTTTCTTTCAGATTCAATTCTGCCCCCACGAAAATTCCTATCACTTGGTGTGAATTTGCAGAGAAGATCAATCCTCAGTTCTTGGATTGGGAACAACAAGATTAACTGATTCTTTCCTAGATTCTTGCTTCAGTCTCGGATGGAATTCTATCAAGATTGGTGAATTGTGAATCATCTGTGCAGGTGTGGAAGACATTGGAAATCTACTTTGCTTCTCAGGTAAGAGCAAAGGTAACTCAGTTTAAAACTCAATTATAGAATCTCAAGAAAGGTTCTCAAAGTATCAATGAGTTTGTCCTTTGTGTTCATTATTATGTTGACATGCTTGCTCTTGTTGGCCATCATGTGTTAGTCAAAGATCACATTGATTGTATTCTTGATGGTCTCCCTCCTGAGTATGAGACAGTTGTCATTTCAGTCAACACAAGAAATGAACCCTTTATAGTAGAAGAGATTGAATCTTTGCTTCTTGCTTAAGAAGTAAGGATTGAGAATAATTTAATGAGCCTGGATTCAGCAATGGCTAATCTGGCATTCTCTGGTCATAGGCAGTTTGGGAACAACAAGAAACTCTTTAGTGATAACAATGGAGGAAGCTTTCCTTCTTTTTCCCATTCACAAGGACAAAAGGCACCTCAGCCCAGAGGATTCTTCACCCCTCGAGGGGTGGAAGATCTTTTGGCAAAGGTCATGGATCGTGGCAAAACAATAAGATGTAGTGTCAACTTTGTGGCAAAATGGGACATATAGTTGTCAACTGCTACTATAGGTTTGATTAGTCCTTCACAGTACCTACCCAACTTCTTGGTAACACTACCAGTCCTATTCCAAAAGGAGGCTCTCAAGCAAATTTCACTCAGCTTTAGTCCACAAACTGTAAGCACTCTCAACTACTAATGTCAGCAATGCTAGCAACACCAGAGAATATCCACAACTCAGTGTGGTATCTAGAAAATGACAATGAATGGTATCCTGACTCTAGAGCAACAAATCACATCACTTTGGATCCATCAAATTTGATGTTCAAGACAGAGTTCAAAGGCAAAGATCAGGTTTACATAGGAGATGGTAAGGGTCTTAACATTAAGCATGTTGGCTATTCTCAATTCTCATCACCTTATGTTGCATCTAAAACACTTACTCTTAAACAGATTCTCCATGTTCCAAGAATTACCAAGAATCTACTTAGTGTTTCAAAATTTGCTAAAGACAATCAAGTTTATTTTGAATTTAGACCTGACTCCTATTTTGTGAAGGATCTTGCATCCCAAGCAATTCTTCTGGAGGGTCATCTTAAAGGAGGTCTCTAAACCTTTGACACTTCACAAATCAAGTTTCAACCAATCAACTCATCCTCTCAGCCATCTACAGTACAAATTCAACAACCCAGTTTACAAATCTGATTGATGTCAATTCAATTTCTCGTAAAAACTCGTGTAATATGTCTAAATGCTCTTATTCCTTGGTCGACATTTGGCACAATAAACTTGGTCATCCAAGTGAACAAATTGTCAAGCATGTACTCTCACTTTGTAATCAGAAAAATATCAATAAAATACCTCATAATATCTGTTCAGCCTGTTGTCTTGGCAAATTACACAAGTCCCTTTTTTCTAATTCCACAACTGTTTACACAAAACCATTGGAACTAGTGTATACTGATCTTTGGGGTCCTTCTCTAATTCCCTCTACTAGTGGCTACAGATATTACATACACTTCATTGATAGCTACTCTAGATTTACTTGGATCTATCTACTAAGACACAAATCTGAAGCCCTGCAAACCTTTGTAAACTTCAAGAAACAGGCTGAGTTGCAACTAGGAACCAAATTACAAACTGTACAATCTGATTGGGGAGGAGAATATAGACCCTTCACTGAATTACTTTCTGATCATGGAGTAGCCCATAGACATCCCTGTCCACATGTCCATGAACAAAATGGTCTAGCAGAAAGAAAGCATAGACACATTGTAGAAACTGGCCTAACTCTACTTGCTCAAGCCACTATGCCCTTTAAATACTGGGATGAAGCTTTTAGAACTGCAGTTTACCTTATTAATAGGTTGCCATATTCTGTTCTTGGAAACCTGTCACCCTTGGAAAAACTCTTCAAGACTAAACCACAATATAATCAACTCAAGGCCTTTGGTTGTTTGTGCTTTCCAAATCTCAAACCATACAGTCGTCATAAATTTGCCTATAAATCAGCACCTTGTGTCTTTGTTGGGTATAGTCTCAATCACAAAGGTTATAAATGCCTAGATTCCAATGGTCGAATTTTTATCTCTAGAGATGTTATCTTCAATGAACTCATTTTTCCTTTTGCCTCACAATCTAACTCTTTCTCTGAAAACTCAAATGAGTCTCCCTCTACTTTCTCATCTATTCCTAATTTAGATGCAACAGATGATTATTTTAGTGAGAAAGTACATAATGTTGTAATTGAACCAACTAACTTTCCTACTCCATGTGATCATCATGATTCAACCTCAAAGTCTGAGGATCATGTACTAGGTGCAGTTCAAAAGATTACACAAAATGCTCATCCTATGAGAACTAGAGCTAAGGTTGGTATCCACAAGCCAAATGTGTATATAGCCACTAAAGAACCCTGTACAGTTGCTAAAGCTTTAGCAGATGAAAACTGGAAGTAAGCCATGATGGATGAATATATGGCTCCATTTAGGAACAACACTTGGAGCTTAGTACCACTACCTGAAGGAAGGCAAGCTGTGGGCTGTAAATGGGTGTTTAAGGTTAAAGAAAATCCTGATGGCACAATCAATAAATACATAGCCAGGTTAGTGGCTAAACGGTTTCATCAAGTTGTAGGATTTGACTTTGATGAAACTTTTAGTCCAGTTGTCAAACCAACCACAATTAGAGTAGTGCTTACAATAGCACTCACTAGAAATTGGCCCATAAGACAGATTGATGTAAACAATGCATTCTTAAATGGAGATCTGCAAGAGGAAGTCTATATGGTACAACCTGTTGGATTTGTAGACTCAAATAATTCTCACTTAGTCTGTAGGCTTCATAAGTCCTTATATGGACTCAAACAGGCACTTAGGGCATGGTTTGAAAAGCTAATTCAAGCTCTCATCAGTGGGGTTCAAATCATCTAGATCTGATCAGCCATTGTTTATTCAGCAAAACAACCAATTTACACTCTTTGTACTGGTCTATGTTGATGATGTCTTAATCACTGGAAGTAACAGCTTAGCAGTACAAAATTTAACCAGTCAATTGAATGCCAAATTTGCACTCAAGGACCTTAGAGAAGTTGACTACTTTTTGGGAATTCAAGTGAGGAAAACTGCAGATGGAATACATTCATCTCAGTCCAAGTATATCAAAGATTTGCTGTGCAAAACTAAAATGCAGTTTGCAAAAGCCACTTCAGCTCCTATGACAACAGGGCATAAACTGACTGCATATGGAAGTGACCTTGTTCAAGACTCACATATCTACAGAAGCACTGTGGGTGCTCTATAATATATCACCATCACTAGACTAGAGTTGGCATATTCTGTGATGTTGATTGGGCCTCAGATTTGGATGACAGGCGTTCAACTTCAGGTTACTGTCTCTTCTTTGGTGCAAATCCCATATTCTGGCAGTCAAAGAAGCAACACACTGTGTCACGTTCATCAACCGAGGCAGAATACAAGAGTCTTGCAGGCTTAGTTGTAGAAATCAGCTGGACACAAAGTCTGCTAATTGAACTAGGAATAATAGGTTCCAAAAGGCCAGTAATATGGTGTGACAACTTAAGCACAGTGCATCTTGTAGCCAATCCAGTTCTACATGCTCACACAAAACGTGTTGAATTGGATTAGTATTTTGTTCGAGAAAAAGTGCAAAAAAAACTCATTGAAGTAAAACATGTGCCATTAGTTGATCAAGTGGCTGATGTATTTACTAAAGCAGTCTCAAGCTCAAGTTTTAGGAACTTTAGAAACAAACTTAAAGTTCTAAACTTTAGTACTTTAAGTTTGAGGGGGGGTGTTGAGAGAAAAAGGGTGTGCTGAGTCAGTGTACATAGCAAGTTACCATTTGTAAACTGATAGGTTACTAATAACTTGTAAAGATGACAGTTAGAGTTAGTTAGCTTCCAGTTGGTTACCTGATGTAAGCAAGTCGGTTATAACTGTTTTCAGTTAGTAATTCAGTCTAGCCTTGATCACGTGTTAGTTAATAATAAGGGGAGACTTGTATATTTAAGCTTAATCATCAATACAACATTTGAGAACTCAATCTACAATTCAAAGAATTCTTCTCGTGTTCATCTCTTTCCTTCGTCTCTTTCTGTGACGACCCGCCTTTTCGGGCAGTCACTTTACTTTCATAAACATAGTTTCATAAACAGTAATCTTACTTACTTAGTAAGAAAATACTGTAATAAAATTTTTTTTTTCTTTCCTTAAACGTTCTTTAAAACTAACGCGACCTCCGTCGCATTCAAGTGGAGACATCGCTCAACACTTGACCTTAAAATCAGTTCAAATCGTTTCTCAAAACTTAATAAGAAACATTTATTAAATCATAGTTTAAAACTTTACTTTATCATTACATAAAACAGTTCATAAACTGTATCTTAAAACTTTGAATACAATTCATAAACTCTGATTTTCTTAAAACTTCGAAAACACAACATTAAACAATGGAAAACATTTTCTTTGCATAGCGGAAGCAAACAGTGATGGTATCCATACCCAAATCTTCGCATCTGTCCTCCGCAGCACCCAGCTCTTCTAACGGGTCCCATTGGTCACCCATAAATTACCTACAGCATGAAAAACTTTTAATGAGCTTTCGCTCAGTAAGTTCAAACATATTCTCACAAAGCATTTAAACATGCTTTAAAAACTTTTCTCATGAAAACCTTTCTCTTGAAACGTTCTTCATGAACGTTTTCCATAAACATTTATGAAATATTTTTCATAAACGTTTTCCTTAAACATTTCTAAAAACGTTCTTCATAAACATCTTTCATAGAACATTTTCTGAAACGTTTTTCTTAAAACGTCATTCGTAAACCTTTTCTTGAAAACATGAAATGTTTTTCACAGACATTTAATGTAAAACTTTTCTCTTAAAACATTTCTTGAACGTTTTTCTTAAAACGTCATTCATAAACCTTTTCTTGAAAACATGAAAATGTTTTTCATAAACATTTATCGTAAAACCTTTCTCAAAATGTCTTTCATGACATGACATATAAATATTTCATAAAAAGGCATTCAAGCAACATCAAAGTGCATGACTCCATTTATGCTCAATTATTAACTTCAATTATGAGCATTTTATGAACATTCTATAAACTTAAACATTCATTTCTTTCCCAATCTTTATTCTTGTTCTTTAACTTTCTTTATCTTATAACCTTCCTTTTCCTTACTTTACTTTAGTGTTCGTACCAACTCATTAATCATGAGATCATAAACATGATGCTTCCCTTGTGGAAGACTTGAGACCATCAAACATTGAGGTCTTGTACCTCACCTTTAGGAGGTCAAACTTTAATTTTACTTTCATTACCTCATAACAAAGAGGCTGGTACGACACTTTCTTTTTATCCTTACGTTACCTTCTTATTAACTTTAGTGAGCATTTCAAATGCAATCACATTATATGCAATACACTTGCAATTCATAGCTTGTACTATAAAATCTATTGCATTACAAATGCAACATATTGCTTAACAAATGCATCAAAAAATGCAAACACATTTTGCAAATCATAACTTGCATTCTAACACTCATTGCATAACAAATGCATCATAAAATGCAAACACCTTTTGTAAATCATAACTTGCATTTTAACACTCATTGCATAACAAATGCAACATATTGCTTAGTAAATACATCATAAAATGCAAACACATTTTGCAAACTATAACTTTTATTCTTAAATTTATTGCACAACAAATGCAAATTATTGCATAGCAAATGCATCATTAAACCTTTAACTTAAACTATTAAACATTTTGCATTGTCATAATGCAAAACATACTTTCAATACTTTAAAAATCATAACTTACACTTTTAAGAAACGTTATGCATATCAATATGCAAATAAACCTTTAACATAACGGTTGTAATTTCATTGCAATTCTTTTTCTTGAACTTTAAAACTTCTTGCATAATAAATGCAAACATACTTTAAAAACAACTTACTTAGCAATTTGCAAACACATTTGCAAACATATAAATGAGCATTTAAAAATCATTTACTTCATGCTGTAGGTGAGGTTTGAAACTTACCCGAACTATACTCTAGCGTTCTCTATTCCGTTCCTTTCTCGTTCCTTTTCCTTCCATTGGTCGGCTTTTGTGTCCTGATCATACGACAGCCGACTCATTAATTAACTTTCTTTATTATCAATCAACTCGATTGATAATAAAACATAAACATTAATCATTCTTTCCTTATTCATAACTTGGTATACTATCGGTCTACCATTCTCTTACTCAACCTTATAAACTGTCAGTTTACATTTCCTTCATTTAGCCTTGTAACCCACCGGGGTTACTTTTCCTTTTAACTTTGTAACCCATCGGTTACCACTCGTTTACTTAAAACATTCCTCGTTAAATCTTGATCTCACATGACCGTTACGTTACTTAACGTATCACGGAACATTTTCCATCTAATAACATTATGCTAAATCGGAGTGTTCGACTCCGTTCTAGCCGTTTCCTTAAAAATGACGATTTTACCCTTAACGGGTTTTTTCGTCACCTTGTAACGTTATAAAACCTATTCTCACATAAAACAGTGTAACAATCACTGATCATGCATTTCATAAATTTCTATGAAAGCATCTAAAACAGTTTATTCTAAAACAGTTCATACTGCATGCGAGATTCCTACTTACTTGAACTCCAAGCTAAGCAGATCCAGTTGTATCTCGCTGCATCTACAGTATATGAAGCATCCTCTGCAGTGCTCCTCGAGCGACCATGAATGGCTAGGAATGCTTCCTGGAGATCATACATTCTTGAAACTGTCATTCTGGACTCCGATATTGCTGTTTGAATCGCCTCGATCTGCGTGCAATCGGTACCAGATGATTTTCATCGGAGTGGAATTTGCTCGAACGGAGGTCACCATTGCGTTCAGAGCATCGAAACGAGTCGGGAGGCGGTCTCGGATCTTCGATCGGAGGTCCGGATCACAAAATCCCATTTTGCCCTTTGACCGGCCGTTGACCGCCGTTGACCGGCCGTTGACCGGCGGCGGTTGGCTCCGTTGAGGGCTGAGCTCGAGCCTACCCCCCCTAATTCGACCCTCCTGAGTCGATTGGTGGGGTCAATTTCACCCAATTCGGCCTCCATCTGCTCCAATCGAGGATGGATTTCTCGGCCAAAACCGGCGGCTCCGATCTCCTATCTCCGGCGGAGATACCGTGAAATTGAGGTGGGGGAATTGTTCCCCGACCTCCTCTGAGTGTTTCCCCTACGATGGGGCAGCTCAACACCGCGTGGAACGGCGGCCCGAAGCTCCCCACGGCGGCGCACCAAGGCGGAGGTCGTTCTCCGGTGACCGGCCGTCATTTCGTGCAATTGAGAGTTGCTTCACGCTCTTCTCAACCATCTGAACATTTTCCCCCTTTCAATTTGGGGCGAGGCAGCCGAGAACGGTGGCTACGATGGCTTCCGCGGCGGCGCTCGACGGCGGAGGTGGAACTCCGACCAGCAGCGGCTGGGCTGCGAAATTAGGCGAGGGGTTTCACTCCCCGTCGCCGTCTGAGTCGAACGGTGGCGGCGGTGTACCTCACCGCCGCCATTATCGGCGGTTCTCGAGGGGCGACGACACGGCGGAGACGGGCAGCTCCGGCGAAGCCTTTCCAGCCAAAATTGAGCTGGAAAATTGGTACCATCTTGTTCCTCTCCTCACACTGAGTCCATAGACACCAAAATCACGTCGATTGGTGGTCGGACGGCGGAGAAACGACGTCGGGAAAAAAATGGGTTTTGCCGCCACTTTGGGCGGCGCGTGGGCCCTCCTCCGGTGGCTATTTGGGTGGCACGACACCTCGTTGGACTCAGCTCAACGAGAGCTTCCCACTGGTATGGGAGGTGTCGAAAAATAACGCCGGAATCTCAAACGAGATTTGAGGAGAGAGAGAGAAAATTCTAGAGAGAGAAAGAGGAGAGAGAAAGTCTCGAATTTTGCCCTCAATTTTCTGATTTTTCCCTTTTTTTTTTCTTTTCTTTTTCTTTTATAAAAGTATAAAAAAGAAATTGTGGTCCACACAATTCAATTCTTATACTGCGTTGCTCTAACACTGTATAATTTTCCATCTTATTATACAGTATTTTCCTTTAATTGTACTTTGTCTTAACATAATCTTTAATTTAATGCATTTTTAATGCATTAAAAATCTCGGGTGTTACACTTTCTTTACTCAAAATAACACTTTTGTTGTTCAAGAAACTTCAACAGTTTCAACAGTAATTATAGTAATTCCATTATTATTCTCTATTTTCTATATACTTTTCTATGTTGATATTTTTTCGACAAGATTTAAATAAAAATTGTTATATGCGTCATGTCTGTCTTTTAAGCCATCAAATCAACATAAAAAAAACTCTCTATTCTTTTTAATTATTTTAACGTGATTTTAATTAAATTTAAGGTGGAGGAGGTCCCACTAAATATACCTTATTACACTCCCCCAATCAGAATCATATCCATAGCTACGTGTGTGAACTCAAAGTAGCTCCAGAATCATCCCAAACCTAAGTACGCTCCAAAGCTCCCGACGTCTCCCGAACAGTCCTATCTCTTCCTCGCCTTCTTTTCCGATTGTTCTCCCGACACAATAAAAAGGTGATCTTGATTCTTGAATTCTCCTTAAACAAAGCTTCTCCTTAAAACAAAATAACGAAGAATATTTAACCAAACACGCTTTTTTCTCAAAACGAAGCTCGCTGTTACTGTGAGAGTTTACCCAACTCCCAAGCAAACCAATCAAGAAAGCTCTTATATACATCCTATAGGAAGAATTTTAAAAAAGGGCAAAAAAAATCTTTAATTAAAGAAATGATTTTTTTTTAGGTACAAAAAAATATACTTTTTAAATAGATAAATTGTCTCAATTTTTTTTAGAAAAAGACGAAAATAACTATAACGAGAAGAGAAACCTCAACAGAGTAGAAAAAAAATAGAGCCATTTTTATGCCCAAAAAATATATTTTTTCACATAAAAAAATTACAAAAAAAACTATCAGCCTAAAATGACTTTTTCTTAAAGTCATTTTTTAAAATACCCCACATCTATATATATACGCAACGACAATATTTTTCTATAAACCAACTCCTGAGTAGTTTCTGGAAAGTCCCATAATGGCGACCTCTACGACGTCGTTTGCTTCTGGACTCGCTCTTCGTCTTCCTCATTGCAACAGAACCGCCCTCCTTTCTCTCAACTTCCCTCCCAAATCCAACTCCTTAGTCATCGAATTGGAATCGGAGCGGCGGATTAGCCTTTAATTTTTGGAGATTTGGTAGGAGCTCGAGGCGTTTCATCGTCCGTTGCGATGCTTCCAGTGGAAGGGTACGCTTGATTTTGGTTGAAATTGGTTCAATTTTAGGTTTTTTTTTTGGGTTTTTATTTTTGGTTATGGTGTTTTGAAATTTGAATTTTGGCAGCAGATTACGCAGCAAGAGTTTACGGAGATGGCGTGGCAAGGGATTGTTTCGTCGCCGGAGGTGGCGAAGGAGAACAAGCATCAGATTGTGGAGACTGAGCATTTGATGAAGGCGTTGTTGGAGCAGAAGAATGGGCTTGCTCGTAGGATCTTCTCCAAAATTGGGGTTGATAATACTCGCCTTTTGGAAGTCACCGATAAGTTCATTCAACGCCAACCAAAGGTAGGCTTTTTACAAGATTGGATTTTGAGTTCATTTATATGTTTAAGATGTTTTTGGTGTTTATTTTGATGAAACACGTTAATACGAGTATTTATTGGTTTCTTAAAGTTTGGAACTTGAATTAGGTCATAAAATCTATCTATTATAATTAGGAGAATTATGTGGTAGGGTAGGGCTATTTTGACCATTTGATGACATAATAATCAATATTTGAATAGAAAATGTTCGAAAATGGAGCGTAATTTAATGATATCAAATGGGTTCATTGGAGATTTCCAGAATTATTTATTAAGATAATTTCATTGGCTGTTTATGTAACACTTTAGAAGAAGACTTTAGAACAAGTTGTTAGCCTCTCAAAAGCTAACAACTTGTATTAGGTTGATTACTAAGAAGCTGATGACTTGGGATTTGTGTGTGTTTAATTAATAACACTAGGTTCTGGGTGAGTCTGCTGGGTCGATGTTGGGACCTGATTTGGAAGCCTTAATTCAACGAGCTAGGGAGTACAAGAAGGATTATGGAGACTCGTTTGTGTCTGTGGAGCATTTGGGTCTTGGTTTCACACAAGACCAAAGATTTGGGAAGCAATTGCTGAAGGATTTTCAGGTGTCTGCACAAAGCTTGAAATCTGCTATAGAAGCCATACGGGGACGCCAATTAGTTATCGACCAAGGTTGTGGTTTGTTCCTTCACTTTCAAGCAATGTGGTTGGCCAAATAAATTGTTTTCATGCGATTCTTGTGGCTTTTTTCTTTGGAAAACCTAGTACTTGTGTTTTGTGGTATGTGTCTTTCCAAGTTATTGGGATAGACTATTGAGGCTTTGGTTTTGTTGCAGATGCTGAAGGAAAGTATGAAGCATTGGAAAAATATGGAAAAGACTTGACAGCCATGGCAAAAGAAGGGAAGCTTGACCCTGTGATTGGAAGAGACGACGAAATACGCAGGTGCATCCAGATTCTCTCGAGAAGAACTAAGAACAACCCTGTCCTAATTGGTGAGCCTGGTGTTGGAAAAACTGCAATTTCAGAGGGGTAAGTTGTTAGGTGTTCGCTTTGCTTTTTCATATATGAGCTCTGTAAATAGTTTATTTATGAGTTGTTGAATTTTAAGACTTTTTTTTGGGTAGTTGCTCTGTTAGATTGATTTATTTTCTCGATTTTTCCTACTTTTATTGTGTACATCCATCTGATTCGACCACTTCGACAGGCTCGCTCAAAGAATTGTGCAAGGGAATGTCCCACAAGCTCTGATGAACCGCAAGGTGTGTGTTATATCAGGCCGTCCAATTCAATCTGCTTGTGGTTGAGTATTTGAGGATTATGGGCTTTGTTGTGATTATAAATGGATTCTGGATGTTCATCTAACTGATTTCTCTTTGCAGCTAATATCCCTTGGCATGGGTGCACTCATTGCTGAAGCAAAATACCGGGGAGAATTTGAGGATAGGCTGAAGGCAGTACTCAAGGAAGTAACGGACTCGGAGGGCCAGATTATCCTCTTTATTGATTGGTGCAGGTATTATTGATTTTGGCTAAGTCGAAAATAAATGCTGAATTTTCTACTATTCCGCTTCTCTTTTTAAATCTTTGATGATTTTATTTCCACAACGCTGATAAGCTACCATCTTCTGTTTCAGGTGCTACAAATGGTGCTATGGATGCAGGCAATCTCTTGAAGCCTATGCTTGGTCGAGGAGAGTTAAGGTGAATTGGTGCAACAACACTGGATGAATATTGCAAATATATCGAGAAAGATCCAGCGTTGGAGCATCGTTTCCAGCAAGTTTATGTTGATCAACCGTCCGTCGAAGATACCCTATCAATACTTCGGGGATTGCGCGAGAGATATCAGTTGCATCATGGAGTCCGCATATCTGATGGTGCCCTTGTGGAAGCTGCTATTCTATCCGACCGTTACATCAGTGGGAGGTTTTTACCTGACAAAGGTAATATTCATGCACTTGTGCTACAACCAATGGATTTAAAGTGATGTTTGATTTGCGTAATCAATTGTATTAATTATGAAATTTAGTGATATTTACTTTTTGTTAAAAGTAGGCTATCATATGCTCGTTTCTCTTATTTTCTTCCTACTGTTGATTAAAGCTCATTTAGCTGACACTGACTGCTTGCAGATATTATTATATGATACCACTTTAATATTAATAACTGCAGTTAATAACCGAAAATACTTGTGAGGCTCAAGGTTTGGTAATTGAGATTACATTTGTCTTTGTCATGATTTAGATTTTATGGGCACCTTAATCGTGTACTAATTTACCTTTCATTGCAGCTATTGACCTAGTTGATGAAGCAGCTGCTAAACTGAAAATGGAAATCACTTCAAAACCCAGTGCCCTTGATGAGATCAATCGATCAGTATTGAAGCTGGAGATGGAAAAGTTCTCTCTCATGAATGATACGGACAAAGCATCCAAAGAGCGGTTGAGCCGCCTTGAGGCAGAGTTGTCTCTTTTAAAGGAGAAACAAGCTCAGCTGACTGAGCAGTGGGAGGATGAAAAGTCTGTTATGACCCGCCTTCAGTCGATAAAAGAAGAGGTATTTAAAGTGTTTATCTCCTTGTTAGTTTTTCTTCGTGGTTGCATTTCGATACATGTTCTCATACCAAAGGGGAATCCAGTCTGTTTATCTGTCATGAATTAGAAGACAGGATTATGTCTGAAAAAGTATTTGGGTAATGAATGACTGTTTTGTTTTCTCATGTACAGATTGACAGGGTAAACCTTGAGATCCAGCAGGCTGAGCGGGAGTATGACCTTAACCGTGCTGCCGAATTGAAGTATGGGAGTCTGAACTCTTTGCAGCGGCAACTTGTAGAGGTATAAAAAGAATTGGGCGAATATATGAAATCAGGGAAGTCTATGCTGAGAGAGGAAGTCACCGGGGATGACATTGCTGAGATCGTCAGCAAGTGGACCGGTATTCCTGTTTCCAAGCTTAAACAGTCAGAAAGGGAAAAACTGTTGTACTTGGTGGAAGAGCTGCACAAACGTGTCGTGGGCCAGGTCCCCGCAGTGAGAGCCGTTGCCGAGGCCATCCAACGATCTCGAGCAGGGCTATTGGATCCTCATAGGCCAATTGCCAGCTTCATGTTCACGGGTCCCACTGGTGTTGGGAAGACAGAACTAGCCAAGGCCCTTGCTTCCTATTTGTTCAACACAGCAGAAGCGCTCGTGAGGATCGACATGAGTGGGTATATGGAAAAACATGCCATATCAAGGTTGATTGGCGCCCCACCAGGTTACGTGGGGTATGAGGAGGGAGGACAGCTGACAAAAATTGTTCGCCAGAGACCTTATTCAGTTATCCTGTTTGATGAGATAGAGAAGGCGCATTCCGATGTATTCAATGTCTTCCTCCAAATTTTGGATGATGGAAGAGTCACTGACTCGCAGGGTCGTACCGTGAGCTTCACCAACACTATCATCATCATGACATCAAATGTGGGTTCACAGTATATTCTTAATGTGGATGATGAAACTTTGCCAAAGGAGGTGGCTTATGAAACCATAAAGCAACGGGTAATGGAAGCTACGAGATCAATCTTTCACCTCGAGTTCATGAACCGTGTAGATGAGTACATAGTTTTCCAGCCCCTGGATCGCGAACAGATCAACAGCATTGTCAGATTACAGGTAAATTTTGTCATCAGAGTCGTCGATTTCCTTGTGGCATGTATTTTCCCTGTATCATTTGTTCAAACTTTTCGACCACTTTGCTCATGGTTTCTGTTTCTGTTACAGTTGGAACGGGTGCAAAAGAGGGTTGCAGATTGGAAATGAAAATCATTGTGAGTGACGCGGCAGTGCAGCTTCTTAGGAGCCTCGGCTATGATCCAAACTACGCTGCCAGGCCAGTGAAGAGAGTGATTCAGTAGAATGGCCGATTTTAAAGTGTTTTTTTTTTAAATAGAAGAAGTTTTCTAAAATTAGTTAAAGGGCTGAATTTAACAAATTAGCATATCCTAGATCTACCGTTGTCGTCGCCGGAGTCACATGAGGAG
Organism: Artocarpus heterophyllus; assembly: GCA_025403435.1. Taxonomy (NCBI): domain Eukaryota; kingdom Viridiplantae; phylum Streptophyta; class Magnoliopsida; order Rosales; family Moraceae; genus Artocarpus; species Artocarpus heterophyllus. The sequence continues at coordinate 7,141,353 of CM046348.1, read as the reverse complement.
GAGGCACCAAAGTTGCTTGAGGTGTAGGCATTGTTGCTAGAGTCACGCGAGAGGAGTAGGCTCCATCAAAGGTCTCGCAAGTTGCAAGAGCCTTGTCGGAGTGGTGTAAGGAGCAAGAGCCTTCGTTGGATTCGCGTGAGGAGCAGGAGGCTTTGTCAGAGTCATGTAAGGGGCAGGCGCCGACATGGCTTGAGGAGCAACAATAGGTGCTGTCACCGGAGTCCTACAAGTTGCAAGAGCGTTGTAGGAGTCGTGGAAGGAGCAAGAGCCTTTATTGGAGTTGCGTGAGGAGCAAGAGCTTTCACTAGAGCCATACGAGGATCAAGTATCGGAGTCTCATGAGTAGGCGTCATCGTCGGAGTCTCACAAGTTACAAGAGCCTTGTCGGAGTCGCACAAGGAGCAAGAGCCTTCGTTGGAGTTGCATGAGAAGCAAGAGCATTCGCGAGAGTCATGTAAGAAGCAACGCCGAAGTCGCCCAAGAAACAAGCGCCGTCACCGGAGTCATTCCTGTTGCCGCCATCTCGCCCAGAAATCGTAGACGCCGTCTCCCCACATGCTTGCCATCACCACACCATCACCATGATGACAGTAACACAATAGGAACCAGTAACAACACTAAAAGAGTCTGTCATTTTTTAAGTCGAACGATATAAAGTTGTCGAAATATTAAACGACATGTCCTTTTCGCTGCCTTCCACCGTTGAACTGAAAGATGAAAAGGTGAGTGAAAAAAAAAAGGGACGAACAAACAACTGCAGATTGCAGCAAAGGAATGAGCACCTTTTCTCGTTGTTTCATTGTTTCACCGTTGCCGCTTTGATAGTGGGGTCTCTTTGAAACCTCTTGAGACTCAACTTGGAGGGGGAAAAATAGAGAGAACAAATAGGTAAAAGTTTTGGGTGTTTCATTTTCTGTTTCTAAGAGATCCGGCTACTTTTTTCCTCTTTTATTTTTTTCCCCTTGTTCTCTTGGTCTACATGTATCTAGCAAAACTAACCACGTGTAAAACAAAATAATTTAATTTTGGTCTTTGGGTATTTTGATGTTTTTGATTTAGAGCAAAAGTATCACACGAAAGGGAAAGAATATGGTTGAGGAGGTAATGGAAGGAGTAGCTTCAATAGCACTTTTGCCATGTGGGTCCATTTCTGGTAATTTCATCCAACTTCCATGTTCCATTTGCTATGGCCATCAAGCCACTGGTACTACTACTACTTGTACCTAAATTCTATCAATATCTCTGAAGTTCTTTTCATCCAACTTCCTTATTCCATTTGCTATGGCCTTTAAGCCATTGGTACTGCTACTACTTCCTTGTACCTCAATTCTATCAATATCTCTGAAGTTCTTACTTTTTTAGGGGGCTAATTAAAGGTGTGGAAATATTCTTTCTTTAATCCCATTTTCTAGGGTCAAGTATCTACTTAGAAAATCGATGCATAATTTTCTTAAGTGGGTTAGGTTAAAAATAAGAATTTTTTGTTGTTTCCTAAAACTAGTCGATGGTAAACTTGTTTTCTCTGGAATTTAGGAAATGTGTTATTTTATTTATTTATAACTCCTCACATTATCTATGTGCTTCTGACTTGGTTGGATCAGGAAAAGAGTTGCACAATGTATATCTATATAAAAAGTTTCGAAAGGGTGTGTTTTAGTTGATGAATTTCTGATTCTAGCTCCCTAGATACTTGGATTTTGATTTTTTTTACTTTTTTTTTATTCCTCCTTGGTGTCAGAATTGGCATGTGAACGGGAATGTAGTAGAGGTGAGGATTACCGTCTGATAAAGCTCACAATCATAGACCAAGTCATATGAACCTTTCATCATCACCATTTTTTTGAGTTCCCTCAAAATTAAACTTGTGTTGTGTCTTATGTCTCTTTTTTGGTTACTTTTTTTTTATTTTGTTTTATAAAAGAGAAAGAAAGAACAGGATGTTATTTTGGGGCGTAGAGGCCATGATGCGGCCAGGTTACGCAGCATTGATCATGCTCATGGGTAAGCCATCTTCGAACGCCATTTTGAACTTCAAAAATTATGTTATCTGGCGAAAAATCATCGATTGAGAGATTCATTTAACTAGCATGACATGATTTTATCATTGTGTTTTTGAAATGCTTTTCTGCTCAGTTGGGAAAACGATGTTGTTGGAATGGTTGAGGAGAAACATGGGAAGAACAAGATAACGATTTCTTTCGATTGCAAGACACTGAAAGCTTAGAAGGCGGTTGAAGATCATATCAAACACTTCATGCCCAAGTTAGCTGGCCTTGATGCCGTTGGTATGTAAAGCTATTGCTTTTGCTGTTATATTTCTCACAAAAGAATAAAGTCAAAAACAAAATCTGGGTTTGGAGAAGTTTTTTATTTTCTCACAGATAACAGTTTGAAAATTGTCTTGCTAATCCCCTTTGTTAAGAATAGTAGAGTTTTGGAAATGGTGATCATACTATGTGTGAGGTGTGTCTCTAGAAGAATAAAATAAAATTTTAAAGGAAAATCTAGTTACAAGACCTATATGATTTGTTTCATCTGGTATTGATTTGAAAATGTTTAAATGTTTGCTTGCTACTCCAAAAGTGCACTTTATGGGTTCAACTTCATGCCGTATTTTCAGAGAACATCGAAGCATTCTTGTAGATGCTGGACATGAAGATAAGCCTGCAAAGACTTAACCAACATGTCATCAATGTAAACTTCCATATTCTTACCAATTTGCTATTTGAACATCATATTGACAAGCCTTTGGTAAGTAGCTCTTGTGTTCTTCAACCCAAAGGGCATAATCTTGAAGCAAAAAATCCCCTGCTTAGTGATAAAAGTGGTCTTTTCTTGGTCGTCAAAATGCAGAAGGATTTGATTGTAGCCATCAAATGCAACGAGAAAACTTAAAATCTCGTGATCGGCTGTTGCGTCGACGAGCCGATCAATATGCGGTAGTGGGTAACTATCTTTTGCGCAGGCTTTGTTTAAATCAGTAAAATTGATGCACATGTGCCACTTCCCATTCTTCTTCTTTACGATTACCACGTTGGTGAGCCAATTAGGACACTAAATAGGACGAATGAAATCGGCTTCAAGAAGTCTCCTCACTTCATCTTTCACGACGTTGTTTCGTTCAATTTCAAGCTTTCTCCTCTTCTGTCGTATAGGTTTGTGGTCTGGATCGACATTCAGTCGATGCGAGATTATGCTCGGGTCAATTCCAGGCATATCTGCATGGGACCATGCGAAACAATCAGCATTAGCTTTAAGAAAATCAATTATTTAGGATTTTATACCCGCATCCAGTTGTGACCCGATCTTCACTGTATGCCTTTCATCAAGCGGGTCGATTTGAACTTCATCAAGCTGCTCCAAAACCAATTCAACGCAGCTTTGGTTACTAGGCCCGTTCTGTTGGGTCGCTTGTAATTGCTATAAAGCCTTTTTCTGCTTCATAGCCGTGACGTAACAGCTCCTCGTTGCCTCCTGGCTTCCTTGAATCTCCCGAATGCCTCGTTTCATCGGAACCTCACCGTCTGGTGGTATGTTGATGGGACTGCCTTCATAGCGTGTATCCAGGGCCGCCCCAGAATGATATTATACCCCGAAGGGCAATCCATGACTAAGAAAGTGCTCAACTTGTTTTCCCCCGCTGCATACACTAGAAGCTTGATTCTCCCAATTGCTATTGTTGCTTCGCCATTAAAACCTACCAATGACATTGGGGATTTCTCGATCTCCTCTTCGTCGATTTCCATCTCTTTCAGCGTTGAGAAGAATAGGATGTTGGCGGAGCTTCCGTTATCAACTAGAATTCTGCTGATCTCGTAGTTTGCAACATTAAGTTTGATAACTAGAGTATCGTCATGCAGAGTATCGAGCCCAAACACCTTGTCCTTGCGAAACGAAATAACATACTCGTAATGTCCATTATCAAATGAACTGACGGTCGCTTGATTCGCTTTCTTATGATGCTCCTTTATTTGGTTAACAGAATCGCCGCTAAAAATTGAGCCTCGACAAATGGCTCCAAGTACCTTCCTGACTGGTGGTGGTGATGGCGTTTTATCATGGAATCGATGGTCCCTTCGTCCTCCTCGCTCTTTGTTGAACCCATATATTTTCCTTCCCCACTCAGAGAGGTACTCCCTTAGATGCCCTTTTTTGAGCAACTCTACAATTTCATATCGCAAGGCTTTTCAATCGACCGTCAAGTGCCCCGTATCTCAATGAAATTCGCAATACTTAGATTGGTCGCGCGAACGGCTTGGTGCCATTTTGCTCGGCCATCGAACATAATCTTTTCCTTCGAGTTGTGTGACTAGTTCGGACTGTGATATACTAAGGGCATATTTTGGGGGCGATAACGGTCTCATGGTGGATCGTGACCTGTTTTCTTTCCTCCTCTACTCCCTCTTTGGAGATGTCCTCGTTCGTCCTCTCCGATTTGGTTGTAACTTTTGCTTTCGATTCCATTTACTTTGGTATCCGGTTCTCACTAGCTCTCGTTCACACCTTTCGTTTTCCTCTTCCAGGTCGATCCATCCCCTTGCTTTGTTTAGGCCTTCCTGGATGGTATGTGGATAGTTGGAGCAAATGTTATTCTTGAAAGAGGACTTGTGCAAAAGTCCTTTCTTCAATGCTTCTTGTGCTGTTCCATCCTTTAAATCGAAAATTTCTGAGAGTGCTTTGCTAAATCTCTTAATATAAGCTCGTAGCGACTCACTTGGGCTTTGAACGACAGACCATAAATCTTTGGTCATATTTCATGTCTTGATATGCACCGAATACGCTTTGACAAATGAATCTGCCAAGTCTTCGAAGCTATTGATTGATCCAGTAGGCAAGTTATTGAACCATCGAAGTGCTAGACCTTTGAGTGATTGCGCAAACAACTTGCACATCATTTCATCTAGAATTGAGTTGAGGATGTTCGTAGCGCTGACCATGTTCTTGTACTGCAGCAAGTGGTCTTTTGGATTTGAAGTTCCATCAAATAGAGTGAACACAAGGTTTTCGTACTTCGACGATACGACCGAAGTGATCCTCTTTGTGAGTGGGGTATCTCGAATGTTCTTCGAGATGTCATCTAGTGCTGGGGTCTTGCTTGTGGCTTTCGAAACCTTCTGATCGATTTTCTCTTCTACGAGTTTAGAATTTTGCTTGAGCATCTCTTTCATCATTAATTAGATCAACTCAGGGGTCAATAGAGTGACAGCTGGTGTTTCTCTGATCGAACGATCGGTTCTGTCCTTGCATTTCTTTCAATCACATCATCGCTTTGATTGAATTCCACACGAGTACTTGCCGTCGTTGTAGTAGTTGTCATTGCCGGAGTCGTCGTGGCTGTAAGAGCTGCTGGCGTTGTTACTGGTGCTGGGGTTGAGGGAGTATACAATGGTTGCATCCTCTTAATTGGGCTATACGAGGACTGCTGTCTTACAGGTTGTAGCATCTGAAACTACCACTATGATGTTGTCGACACCGGGAACGTGGAATACCCGTAATACAAGTAATAGTAAGATTGTGAGGCCATTTGGGAGTTCTGGTAGCTGATTTGACTTATCAGGGCCAAATTCTCACTACTGAGTTGCTCCAATCTCCTGTCGCTCTCCTGAAAACGAGCTGCTTGTTCCTAGAGCATTTTCTTGAAGGCCTCAACTTCTACTGTGAGGTCTTCGGTTTGCTGGTTGACCTGGGGAATTGATTCAGTTTCTTCAATTGTGGTATCAAGAGTATGCTGATTGTCGATGTTGTTAGCCATTTGAATCTGAGTCTAAGATCCTGAAGTTTGATGATCTAAAGGCGCCACGGTGGGCGCCAAACTGTAGACGAGGAATCTACAGTCAAATGTTAAAATTATGGATTAGGTCGTTTGAGAACTTGGGCCCTCAAATCACCATTAAATGGACCTATTAACTTGGGTTGAAATGCAAGATTAGAATGAAATAAATTAAATGATGCTAAAACAAGAGGAACACGCGAGGTTTATAGTGGTTCACTCTGTTAATGAAGAGCTACGTCTACTGTAATTCACTATGGTATTTTGGGTATAGATTACAAGAGAGCAAAAAGAGATGAGAAAACAGATAGATAGAGTTTTTGTATCTATTTCTGTATATATCCCGCATAATGAGACATTCATCCCTTTATATAGAGGGTGTAGGAGAAACGTGACTTCCAACCGTTTGGCGGAGTGGGACAGCGCGATATAAATAATTGCAATAGTGAGACACGTGTTGATTGACGATGGACTGCAAAAATCACGCCTCACTCACGTTTTGGTCCATATCTTGATGTGTTATAACCGTCACTTCGTGCTAGTAACCGTCAACTCGAGACGATCGATCCGGTCGAACCAAAACGAGAACATAATATCCCAAGCGATCAAAAGACCAAAATGCCTCTAAGCAAAATAATCGAACTGATCGAACCATACGAACGGCCAATTCAATTGGACTAATTTTATTCGACCCATTCGACTAGTTTCATCGTTGGGTCACTCAGGTCCATCGGCAATTTGGGCCTGACTAAATTACACTCCAACAACTATTCTAGATCAATAAATATATTTTTCACCCACAAAAATAAAAACTTCGTGAAAATAACCTGCAGCAAGACTTCATAAATGACGAGAAAAATACAACGACTATAGTGAATGCAGTAAAAATTCCATAAAAAAAATACAGTAAAATATAAATTCGAATTATGTCATGACAATTTGAAAAGCTCGGTTGATTACAAAAGTGGGAAACTATGATAAAAAGCAATATATATGATTACAAAATGTTCAAATTGATTTTTTCCTAATCATGATGTCGCATTGTTTAGATAGAGGTGGATGATCAAGAGCATTAAGATAATTTTATAATAATTAATCTTCCTCATACTTCCCAATATCATGCTACTAATAATGTTGAAAATTTAATGGCTGTGGATACAAGTTGAGATTTTGTCATATGTATTGAAAAGATCTTGACTTAATTTTCTTCCGAGAGCAGAGACATTTGTTTGTTTGATCGAGAAAAGCTTCTCTAATTATGCAACTTTTTGCTTCCAAAAAGGGAGACATTTCTTTTGAGAATCATCCTAAGACATTTATGAGATTCTTTTATGTACCAAAAGTAAAAGAAAACACTATAGTCGCTTTCAGGAACTTTGGTTATTTTATAAAGCGGTTTTTGTCGAGCAGATTGACTAATAATTGCTGCCGACTTTTATATTAAATAGGCCAAAATGTAATATATAAGCGCGAGTATTTCTTCTGCTTTTGGTGATTGTCCTGAAATATAGTTCGCATGTCGGCACGTACCGACAAATCATGTAAAGAGAAAAAGTGTAAAATTAAATCACTTTGAAGGTGATGTGTTGAAAATGCTTTATGTATGATGACGTACGTAAACCGTATTTGGATGCAGAAGCTCCAATAAAATACAAAAAATATCGCCTATAAAAGAAGGTGTTTTTTTTTTTTTTTTTTAAATTAGAGATAATAAGTTAATTGATTTGCAGCGCGCGACGAGCAGCAGATCACTAGCTAATTAATCAATGGCGGAGGCCTTGTCAAAGCGGCTAACAAAAAATGATTTGCGCAGGCTGTGTGTTCCTAAGGAATGGTGGAATATAATTGGGCCGCTTTTCGGGGAAGACCGCCGCGAGATCGAGCTGAGGGTGGTCGACGAAGTTGGGATGTTCTGGGAGTTCCGGTGTGCTGTCAGGCAGGAAGGGCAGTACAAGAAGCCAGTTCTTCAGTCAGATGGCTGGGTCAGGTTTGTTGAATATAAGCGGCTTGAAGTTGGAGATATGGTCATTCTCGAGACAGTTGAGAATGAATTCCGAGGTACGAGGTTTAAGCTCAGAGCTCTCAAGTTTCATGCTGATGGTGACGACTGATTTGAGGTCATGTAACTAGCCATTTATGGTAGTTACTTTCGGCACGGAGTGTTTGTAGTTAGCTTTCTTTTTAAGTGTTTTTGCTCAAATTGTACTCTCTCTCTCTTTTATGGCTGGAAATTATGCTCTCTTTTCTGAGAGTGTGTTTCTAGTCTAGTCGAAAAGTGGTATTAAAAATAAAAACCGTGCTGTATTTGGTTCCAATATTCTCTTTTTTGATTATCCAATGTTTATGAATTGGGTTGGTTTGATTTTGGTCAAATACGTACCAGGATTTGGATGTCCATCTGCATTCGCTCCGTCTCATAAGAATTCACCCATATTCGATGCAATGTGCTACGTGCTTGTTCATACGTGAATGCATGGGTCAAAGTTTTCATGAAGGAAAAGAGAAAGATTGAGAGTTTTTTATTTTTATTTTTATTTTTTAATACACCTAGGCTTTTCATGCTCAATATTCCGATTCGTCCCAAAATTTTGGGCCAAATTTTATTTTATTTTTTCATTATGCACAAAATTAAAACTAAAAAAATATAATTATGTAATTAAAAAATGATAGAAACGACATATCAATTTGTATAAATGACATTAAAATTTTCAAAGGAAACGACTTGTTTATACAAAAATTTATAGTAACCTTGCAATTATGAGACATCGTTTTTTTAACGATGAAATGATAACTAAACTTGCTTAAGATAGACAATATGTTGTTCTATAATATGAAACGATAACAATGTGACAAATAAGGCATCATTAGATGACGCCAATCTTTTACATTTTGAATTGATATCGTTTTGGCGTATATACTTGTGACTCCAGTTTATTTGACAAAATTGAGCCAACTTTTTTTTAAAAAAAGGCTATGTTTGTTCCCCTAAAAAATTCATTTCGTTAAAAGAAACGAAAGCAAAGGATTAAACCACAACAACATACTTTAATTTAAACGCAATACCTCATTCATTCTCATCATAAACGGTTGAAATTCTAATGTAACAATATATAAACGAGAACGAAAAGGAAAAAGACGTGTAATTAATCATTCAATTGTAGAAAATTTTAACAGAAGCTATGATGTTGTCTTTTAATTTAAACGACAACAAACTTCTATAAGCTGTGCGATATCCTGTTTTGTAAGATGAAACAACAACAAAATTTTAAGAGGTAAACGACGGGAAACTCTTTGTGATGTAAACAACGCAATCTTCATTTCAAACTTATAATGGTTCACAATCTTCGTTCCAAAACTTATAACAACATGTAGTTTGTTAATTATTCGCCAACAATAGCAAACTATGAGGAAAGAAAGGGGGGTTTGCGCAAGAATTTCATAATAAGTGTTTTTTATAAGTGTTTTTTAAAAAAAATGGAAGAAGTTTTTTGAAATTAGTTAAATGGCCAAATTCAAAAAATTAGCAGATCCTAGATCTACCGTTGTCATCGTGTCATGACCCAAAAACGAGGCCGTGACTGTTGAAAAATAAAATAAAATAAATTAAATTAAATTAAACCATTAAGGTAGAATCAACTTGTAAATAATAGTACCAATGAAAACTATTGCCTCACGAGGGCCTAAAAGACCATAAAAAACAAAACTGTTCAAGGATATATATTTTTTTAGCAGATACATGCAAATATAGAAATTCAACGTTGGAATAATTTGTCCAGTACAATTGAAATACAACATAGACAATACAAATAATCTTACTCAATTTATACCTTACATAACTATGAGTAGCTATAGTCATTGGAGAACTTCAAATTTAATTTTTATCTTATTTGATCCTACACAACCTAGGGAGGAAATTATAAAAACAATAGAAAAACAAGTGAAAAGCCTAGTAGAATTTATTTTATCAAACTTGAAGTTTAAACATTAAGATTTCAAATCCACAAGAAATTCTAGATGTCGATTCATCATAACTTCTCTTTTCGCAATTGTTTTCATATATTATACTTATCAACATCTCATATATCTTGCCTTCACCTATGCATGGAGTGCCCTTGGCCAAGGTTTAAGGTTCTGCACTTAAGGTTATATGATCATATCTTATTTTCTAAGGCTTTCTTTTTGCACATCTACTATTTATAGTTGTTTCTACTTGATTAGACTGTAAAAGTGTATATTTTCAAAGGCTTAAATCATTTATTTATACTTTTATTTCTCATTAAATCCTCTAATAAATAGCATATTTGTGTTAATAAGTATTTTTGAGTCATTGTGTGTAAATTTGTTAAAAATGTGTTTTTAATGTATTTTTATATTTAATAATATTTTTGGTAATTTTTAGAGTTGTTTCAGTATGTTAAATATGTGTTTAGTCTATAAATAATCAAAACCATAAAAATAATAAGCAGTTACTTTCTTTTGAGTCTTAATGTGTTTGATGAAGTGTTTTAAGTTTGTAAATATATTCTTTAATATTTTTAGTAATTTTTAAAAATATTTTCAACTCTTAATGGATCAACACCAAGTGCTGCGCACGGTGTTTGGACGGCTTTTCTCTTCTCGTCTCCACCTACCTGGAGGAACCTGCAATAAGAGGAGGGACACTTTGGGGGTAAAAGGAGGGACACTGATGTGGTGCCAGACAAGGGCTCTACGATGCTCAAGGTAGGTACTACTCGGTAGAATAGAGGAGCTAGTTAGTTAGGAAGGAGAACGTTGGCCTTGAGCTATAGTAAATGTGATTTATTTATAGGCTGCCGCTCAAACCATGTATTATGTGGGTTTCACCCATAACCCGTGTGTCGCATCAAGGCCTGTCAAAAGGTTAGTGACATGTGTCATGGCCTCCCTAGTGGATTGTTCTCCATCTGATGGTGGAAGTGAGGCCATATGTTGCCTTTTTATGGCGAGTGGCCGTCTGTCTGAAGGCTCTGACAATTCGACCCCAGCTAGCGTCTCTCCCGAGGAAGCGAAGGCATATGCCTCCGATGATAGGCGAAGGCGTATGCCTCTGACGATAGGGACCTATAAAACACCTTGGGATGAGGAGCCGAGGTCAAGAGGTCAAAGATCGTCTTCCCCATTACATCTACCGAGCATAGTTACCGAGCCCCAAAGGATTAGTTCCTTGGGGACGACACCGATCACACCCTCAAAAGTAGCCCCCCAATGCACCTGTTCGGTGCTCGGTCGAGTGGATTGTGCCGAATGGGTTGGTCGACTCAGGTTAGCCTTTAGACGGTGTGCCAGGACAATAGGAGTTGAAGTGCCATACGGTCAAGCTCTATGGGACACGTCTCCCCACATGATTGGGTGTTTTTCCTAACAGGCATAATCATAGCATCTTTTAGATTTTGTGCCCGAGTTTTGCGCCTAAGTTTTGGCTATAAATTGTAACGCCCCCCTTATGGACGTTACATATGACGTTACATTCATCCGTATTACTATTATTTAGATAAACTATTTTAATTTAAAACATAGTTTGCAATCATATAGCAAGATCCATACATACATCTATGCATATATATATATATATATATGTATTTCAAAACCTTCTATATTTATTTAAACAGTTTATCAATACAAGTTAATGAAGCCATAACACAGATAAAATTTAAAATCATAATTTAAATTTTTGTTCACAGTTCGGTAGGCTGAACTCAGGACACTGGTAGGCCGAACACGATCGGCCGTCTGAGGCTCTACAAAAACATGATTTTAAATCACTAAGATCGGTAGAGCGATACAAGGTGATCGGCAAGCCAATACCAACATTAGCAGACCGACCAATAATGATCGGTAGGCCGATCTATTGCAAAAACAATAGCGAATAAATAAAGAAGTCCCAATTCAACATAGTACAAAAAATTTTTAACATACAATAAATAAAGTCATTGTTCAAAAACTTTAAAAATCTTGCTTGGTGTTCTTCCGTTTTCAATCCATCCTTTCAGGCTCACACGCTTATTCTCACCCTCCACCTATTCCATAATCCTCTTACCCTTATTTGCAACATGATGTAAAACAAAGGAAGCCAAAATCTTAGTAAATACATTTTTTCTATCTCACAACATAATATATTTTATGAACATCTTTATGAAACCTCATAACCATAATCATCATCATCATAATAGTGTATTAGGCATAGTTTCATATAGAACATATATTTCGTTAGCATTAACCATATTAAAATTTTATTTATTTTATCTTTAGGGGCCCAAGTGTTGCACCACTTTGATCATTATAGGTGCGTCATCATAATAGGAGAAGGATAGCAATCCCAAACTAAATATAACATCATAAACACAAACATAACATAACATAGGGTGTGCAATACTTATATAGGTGATACATATACATACATATATATATATATATATATGCATATAAATACTTATATGCTTGGGAAAAACATCATCATCAAAATTTGCATAAACTTTTATACATCATAACTTTCATAATAAAGCAACATGTATAATCATCATAGGAAATCATCATAAAACCATCATGAACTTAGATTTCAAACTTTTATAAATTTCATCATGTTGCAGGTGAGAATGTACTTACTTGTTTAACTTACTAAACCTTAATTAAAGATGACGTCGTTGCGGTCATGATGTGCTTACTTCTTGGAATGTTAATGTCATACATTCATATAAAAATAAAATTAACATTTATCTATATTCAAGGAATCATCCAATACCATAACATATACACCTCCATTTCAAGAAATGCATGAACACAACTTATATTTTACCAAATATATTCATAACATATGCTATAATAAAAGCAATTCTAACCACCTTGCCAAACACCCTATAAGATTTCAAATCCATAAGAAATTCTAGATGTCAATTCATCATAAATTCTCTTCTTGCAATTCTTTTCATATATTACACTTATCAGCATCTCATATATCTTGCCTTCACCCACGTATAGAGTGTCCAGCCAAGGTTTAAATTCTACCCTTAGGTTATATCATCATAACCTGTCCTCTAAGGCTCTCTTTTTGCACATCTACTGTCTAGAGTTATTTCTACCCTATAACATCATTTTCAAACAATAAATGCTATGAATTTTTGATTATGATTCTAAATCTTATTTAAAATTTGTTTTTCCTAAAATGTCAAATTATGAATATTTACTTATATATACTTTTCTCAAATCATCTACAAAGAAAATTCATTCTCATAAATCAACTTGTAGTTAAACACATTTTATCGTAAAGTCATCTATTTTCACTGCCAAAAGTAAATCAAATCATGGCTATCAAAGAATGAATAATAGATCCTATCTCTTTGACAAATAAATCTACAGATAATTCCAAATTTGATCACATCACGTATGCTCCAGATACGCTTTTAACCTTAAGATGTGTAACAAATTATAAATTTAACTTAAACACTAATTTTCTAATTATAATTTATTTTTTAAGTCTGCCTTCATCATTAGCTCAAAATATGCATAATAACTTTCTAACTTAATTTTAGTAATTTTAGAAATTAAAATAAATTTTATTTTGATATAAAATATGTTAAAAATTAATTTTAAAATAAATAATCCGGTTTTAAAGTGTTTAGATATAAAATAATTAAAAAGCTTGATTTTCATTTAATTAAAATTACTTGAAATTATACACTTTACAACAAACATATTTAATATTTCTAAAACATAAGTTGTTGTACAACTACTTTTATCCTAAGGGCTTAGTTTGCCTTATTCTTCCTCTAAATCAAGGGTTCAAACCCCAGTTGAAGCAAAATCCTTCTTAAAAAAAAATTCCCCCTTGGAAGATGACATGTCCTTTTTTCCCCTCAGTGTCTTTTTTTTCTTCAATTTGGTCGTTTTTGGACTAGAATTGTTGTTTTTCTCCACGAAAAATACCCAGTACATTCCCTACAAGTTCTTCCTTTCTCTTCATCAATTCACAAGTTTTTCAACACTAAACCAAACATAAAGCCGTTATATTATCATCCATAAATATCAAAAATATATTTTTAGCAAACTTTGATACTCAAACACAATTTAAACCAAAGTTTATTTAGCAAACTTTGATACTCAAACACAATTTAAACCAAAGTTTAAGTTTAAGAAATTTACCTCAAATTCAAGTTCAAAATATTGTTTTAATCACCAAAATCCACTTGTTTTTTAAGCTCTATGAGTTACTACCAAGTTGTTTTTGTGGTTTTTGATGAAAAATGGTGAAGCTTTGAAGTTGGGCTTCTTTGGGCTTTTTTGTTTATGGCTGCGGTAGAGAGACAAGAAAACGGAAGAGCAAGAAGGAAATGGAGAAGCAAGGGAAAAAGAAAAAGGAAAGAAAGAAAAGAAAAAGAAAAAAGAAAGAGGGAAAGAGAGAGACAGGGGAGCAGGGGAGGAAAATTTTCTAGTTCAACTATCAGAGAAAGGGTGGAAAATTTTCGCCACTGAAAAATTTGCACACTTTGGCTACAAAATGCCAAAATTGCACTTTCATAAAAAAAAAAAAAAAAGTTTAGGGCATTTTGATAATTTCACTAAATGTGTCAAAAATTTTTAGAAAAATTAAAATAAAAAAATAGGTAAAATTAGATATTTTGATGATAAAAAGAAAATTTTACAAAATTTATATTGGCATAATAATAATTAAATTTAACATAATTAATATCTATTTAAAATAACGGGTGTTACATATCACGCAAGGAGGAGTACAGACCTTGCTGCCGGAGTCGCTCGAGGAGGAGGCACCATCGCTAGAGTCTCATGAGTTGCAAGATCCTTTGCCGAAGTTGCATGAGGAGTAGGAGCCTTTGCTAGAGTCATGCGAGAAGCAGGCACCGAAGTCGCATGAGGAGCAACCGTCGTCGCCATATTCATTCCTACTGCCACCATCTCACCCAAAAATCATCGACGATGTTTCAGCACATGCTTGTCGTCGCCGCACCATTGCCATTAGAGAAAGAGAAGGAGGGAGGAGAAGGATTTCCACCATCTACTAAAGTTAAAAAAAGGCAGATAGTTTTTTAAGTTAGGCGTTAAATCTCGCTATACACCGCAATTTCTCAGGAAAAACAAGTTCTCAGGAAAAAAAAAAGACGTTGTTAATGATATCAAACGACAGAGAACTTCTATAGGGTAAGTTATGTCATTTTGTACTCATAATGACTGTTGATGCTTACCGTTGTCTGGTGTCGGATCAACACCTACGTGCGACTGCGCACGTTCTGACCTCTTCTTAGGCTTGCTCCTGACCGGGAGTGTGTACCTGCAAGAGGGATGGTTCGGAGGAGTGGGGTTAGTCAATAGACAAGGGCTCTCCGATGCTCAAGGCATGTATTGCTCGGCAGAGGTCGGCAGCTAGTTAGGTGTGAAGAAGTCTCTCCCTCTAAAACGTCATAAATGTATCCTATTTATAGGCCACCAGCTAGATCGGGTGCAAGATGGGTTTTGCCCATTACCCAGGTGTCACATCAAAGTGTGTCAAGCAGTAGGTGACAAGTGTCACGTCCATCGCCCAATGGAATGGACTCTATCAAACGGCAGCACGTTTGCCTGGTGTTGGCCTACAAGGATGGGTAGTGACGTATCTTTATGAATAACGTGGTCTGACCCGAGCTACCGTACATCCCCGAGGTGGCAGTCTTCTTGGGGCGTGCCCTTGGATGAATGGAAGGCACCTCGGGAAGAAGTCTAAAGCGTCGGGTCAGACAGTAGGCTCCCTGATGTCTACCGAGCTTAATTGCCGACCACCAAAGTTAGCGTCCTCGGTGGTGGCACCGAGCTTACCCTCAACATTAGCCCCCCAGTTCACCTGGTCGGTGTTCGGCCTGGTGGACTATGCCGAGTGGGTGAGGTCGGCTCAAATGAGGAAGGCCAAACGACACTTAAAAGCGGGATGAGGTGAAAAGACTCACGGATCAGACGGGGGACGCGTGTCGCATTGTGGCCATCTGAACGGCTGTCAGGCGTATTAATTGTGCCTCTTGGGTTTTCGCGCTCGAGTTTCCCGCTTAAAATGGCTATAAATAGGGTCCCTCCTCTTCGTAATTTGCACTTCATTTTCAAAAATCTTTCGAATGAAAAAATTTAGTTGCCGAGCTCAAGTAGTATAGCTGAGGATTGCATCACCTGAGCTACCAAGAACCCGAGCAGGTAATTTCCTGAGTGAAAATGAGCGATTTGTCCGACTCACAGAACGTAGAGGTTTCATGGTCGGAAAGTAGCGAGGAGAGCAGTAGCTCTTCTTCGACCCAATCCGACGCCGAGGTGGCGTCCCCAAGACGGGACGGGGCCGGTCGGCTGGAGCAGATCCTAAGGGTCGATTCCCAGACCGTGCCCGAGCAGGAGTTTTTAAATATGCTGGGCGGGCGTAAGCTTATTAGGCCGTCCAGGGAACAAGACCCTTATGTAGGGGCGGCGACAGCGGGCTCTTCCTGAGTTTTTCCAAGGGAGAGGACCGAGTTTCAGGCCCACAAGGATGCTCTAGGCACCTCTGGTCGGAGTGCCAGGGCCCCCGTCCAAGTCGCGGGGGTGATTACGGTTGATGTCTCCGATGAGGAGCATGCAGCCGAGGAGATAGGGGCAGAGCAGTCGAAGATGGAGCAGGAGGTGCAGGCTACCCGCGTGCGGGGTGTGACAGCATATCGGATAAGCCGTCTTGGGTAAACCTTGACGGCGGGTTATACAAGCGCCATTACAGAGTCGCGGTTAGAAACCCTACGCGCCGAGTATGGCATTCCAGCCGATGTGATTCTCGCCATTTTCGGTGAGGGAGACTCACCTCTAGACGCGTTAGAGGGATTTATCACGCTTTACGCCAAGTTCTTCAAGGCTGGGCTGCGTCTACCACTGCACCGTTTTCTCCGTCGGGCACTCAACGACTTTAATGTGTGCCCGGCACAATTAAACCCGAACAGCTATAGATCGCTGATCGGGATGTATATTTTGTGGAAGTACCATCGGAGTACTGAGATGCCGCTGGAGGCCTTCAAGCAAGTATTCAAGATGAAGAAGCTTCCTCGACAGTCCGGCTGGTACTACTTCACTGGCTTCAGAAAGGACTTTATCTTGGGCAACCCCGACTAGGACAAGCTATGGAAGTATGAGTGGTTCTACGTCGGGAGGAACTTTTTGGCTCGAGCCGATGAAGCCGTCCCCGAGGATGAGCAAGTACCAAGGTTATTTGAGCAGGGACACATTTGGACCAAGCATCCTTGGGCACCGAGCCGTGTAATAAAGGCCGTGGATGAGCTGTTCGAGAAGCCAGAGTCGTCCAGACAACAGTCCTTCCTGCTTAGGAAGGATACTTTATCCAGTTACGGCTGGTTTGGGGAATTCAGCAGCCTTTCCCAAACTGTCTGTCCTGCCCGGGGTGCCGGGCAGGTTACAGTTGCTCGTCCGAGCGCCGCGAATGTTCCAGGGCCAAACATTTCCCGATCTGGGTGGCCGACGAGGGAGCCTTCCACGTCCGATTCCGAGGACTCGTCAAGTGGCTCCTTCGATGCGGGGTCACCTGTAGCCGATGAGGATCTCGAGGACGTGATAAGGATCCTATACCCGTCTTGCCCACTTCGGATCGGAGGTCAGCCCGGGACTTTATTTATAGTCGCCCCTTTTTTATTCCGACCTTCTCTTGACTTTGATTTTCTTTGAGCAGAAATGACGGCATCGACCTCCCGTGCTGACAGGCGTGCCCAGATGGCAAGTCTCAGGAAGGGCAAGGGCAAGGCTATTGATGTCGGGAGAAAACGCAAACGGACGACGATGCCCGAGCACCCAACCCACACCGGGCAGACCTCCTCATCAGTCCAAGTTCCACCGCATCCGCCACAGCCGACCAAGGTCTCACCAGAGGTTGGTTTAGTAGACGTGGCCGCCATATCTTTTGCGAGGACCTGCAGAGAAGACGTCCGGACCACCGCGGCATGCTTCTCGAGCGCCTCGGAGACGTGGCTCCCCCGGATGACTTCTTCATGAGCATCCGGGGTGAGGAATTCTAGAATTTATGCAACATGGCCCTCCGAGCCACTGTCTCTGTAAGTATCCGAGCTAGTCAAAAGTTCTCCTTGTAACATATTGCCAAGGAATGACTCCTCGTATTTTTTACAGTCGAGCGCCATTGTGCATATGGTGCACTCTATGGGGATGAAGGAGATCCATAAGGAGAAAGAGATGCACAAAAAGACCCTCCTGAAGAAGTTGGACTCCGACAAGAAGCTCAATGAGAAGAACATTGAGCTAGATCAAGCCAATGAGTCTCTCACACGATCTTAGGAGGAAGCTCGGAAGGCAAAGGCCGAGGCCGAGGACATGTCGAGGCTGCTCAAAGAAGCGGAGGATAAAGCTGCTCGGCTGGAAGATAAAGCTGCACGGCTTGAGGGGCAGCTGGCAACCTTGCAAGCCGAGCACCAACAATTTGTGGCGGGGCTCCCCGACCGCTTAGCCAGTGCAGTCGAGGAGTTTAAGACATCCCCGGAGTATGCCGATCTCTACTACGACGGCATGACTGACCTCCGCGATCATCTGATAGAAAAGCATCCCGAGGCGGCTGGATTCGACTGGTCGGTCATCGTCGAGCCGGACCAAGATGATGCCGAACAACAGCGGGATGTTGAGGAGGAGGTTGTCGTTGTGGACGGTGACGATGACGGGGATGAGTAAGTCGTCGAGGGAGGCCAGGACGAGGACACGGCCACCGGGGACGAGACCCAGGCCGACTGAGCTCCCTTTTCTTTTTTTGTATTCGGGCTTGGGAGGTGCCCGGTTTCCTTGTACCTCCCAGATAAATAGAGATAAAACATTTTATCTTTTCCCGTTTTGCGTCCACTTTTCTTACGTGTAGTTTTGTTGTTTTTGTTTTTTTTTTTTTACATCCCACGTAATTTTCAAAGTTAGGCACTTCTCGGGGAGGATCCCAGGCTGGGAACCAGCTATCTCGACAGCAAGTGTGGTCGACTTCTGCCTCGTCCGCTCAGTTTATCCGAGCGTGAAAGTTTGGCACCAGAGTTGTCCGAGCAGAGGTAAATGGCACCTCTGTTCTCAGTTAATCCGAGTAGTTGTCCTTCTCTGCTTGGTTGATTATTCCAAGCAGGTTTAGGTTAGTCTTGGTCAATCCAAGTACTCTTGTTCTTGGTCACTCCGAGGAGTTATCCTTATCTGCTCAGTTATCCAAGCAGGTTTAGGTTTCTGATCTCGGTCGGGCAGAATATAGACGGCGTATAGCTACCCTTACCCTGTTGCCCCCCTCAGACTTGTTTAAGTTCCAAAGAAACTTTGCAAGTGTGGGAGTCATTGGACATAATGTTGAGCAACTTACCGGGTCGTCTGTACGGCGGCAGACCTAGGATCGGTAAACCGACCAGCCCCCCAGCTCAGTATAAGCAGGATGACTCTCCCTAGATGGGAGTTAGCATCCCGTCCTCCGAGCTGGAGTTGTGGCATCTTGGACATACTTTTCCCTTAAATACATTACTCAAGTGCAATGATATTTGGGAAGTTGTGCTCCATTAATGTAATATTTACATGGATTTTTCTAGCCCTGCTCAGCAGGCCCAGTTACAAAAGAATTGTGGCCAGAGATCAAAAAAAGGAGTCTGGCTCTGATCTTTAAGAATAGAATCTTTTTAAGAGCTCGGCATTCCATGGATGCCCGAGCTGATTCCCCTCCGTATCGGTCAACCTGTAAGTGCCTGGTCGCACGACACCTTCGACTTTAAAAGGACCTTCCCATTTCAGACCAAAGGACCTGAGACCGGGTTGTTGGACCGTGACCTTCTTCAATACCAAGTCACCAACTTTAAAGTTTCTTGGCTGAACTTTTTTGTTGTAATACCGAGCTACCACCTGGTTTCGAGCTGCGTTACGAATCAAAGCTCGGTTTCTTTTTTCTTCAAGTAGGTCGAGCTCGGTCATCATGAGCTTCACGTTCAGAGCTTCTCTGTATTGCTCAACCCTTAAGCTCGGTAATCCTACCTCGGCTGGGATGACGGCCTCTGCCCCGTAAACTAGGGAGAACTGTGTTTCGCCAGTCGCAGCTCGTGTAGTTGTTCAGTATGCCCAGAGCACTTGGGGTAGTTCGTCAATCCACGCACCCTTAAGCCCCTCGAGTTTCTTCTTCAGGTTATCTTTGATTGTCTTGTTCACGGCTTCAACCTGGCCGTTACTCTGTGGATAGCTCGGGGAGGAGAAAACTTTCTTAATGCCGAGCTTCTCACACAGATGACGTAGACCCGATGAGTCAAACTGTTTGGCATTGTCAGTCACAATAGTGTGCGGGATTTCAAACCGGCAAACGATGTTTTTCCATACAAAGTTGGTGCACTTGGCTTCGGTCATGTTGGTGCAAGGCTCAACTTCTATCCACTTCGTCAGATAGTTTATGGCGATGATACAGTATCTGAATTGTGAGCGGGCTGGCGGGAGAGGTCCGATCAAGTCGATGGGCCACTTTGCAAATGGCCATGCTGAAGTTACTGGGTTGAGAGGCTCGGCGTGTGAACCTAGCACCCTAGCAAATTGCTGGCATTTGAGGCATTTTCGTGTAAAGTTCTCGCAATCTTGCTGCATGGTGGGCCAGTAGTAACCCTGCCGGAGGCATTTCTAGGCCAAGGAGCGTCCACCAGAGTGATTGCCACATAGGCCTTCATGGATCTCCTTCATTAGATATTCGGCCTCCTTGGGGTCCAAACATCTTAGGCATGGCGTCGTGTAGCCTCGCCGGTACAACTTTCCCCCAATCATCGAATACCGGGCCGAGCTGTTACGTACCCGACGTGCTTCTTCACGGTCGTCGGGTAATTCGGCTATGGTCAGGTATCGGATGATCGGGTCCATCCATGTACATGTCGGCTCCGCAGCCAGGCTCATGACCTCCTTATTAATACTTGGTCCGGAGAGTCTTTCGATGGGGATGAACATTGAGTCTATTCCACCCATCCCAGAGGCTAGCCGGGCAAGGACATCGGCTTCCGCGCTCTCGGATCGGAGGATTTGCTTAAAAGTATAGGATTTAAATTGTCCAAGCAATTGTTTTGCTTCCTTTAAATATACCGCCATCGATTCTGCCCGGGCCTGAAATCCTCTAGTGACTTGCTGCACCACTAGCATTGAGTCACTATAGATGGTCAGGCGATCGACTCCAAGGTCTCAGGCAATTCATAGTCTGGCTAGCAAAGCTTCATACTCTGCTTCGTTGTTAGAGGTCTTGAAGTCGAAACGAAGGGCATAAATGACCTTATACCCGTCAGGGCTTGTTAGAATCAAGCCAGCCCCCGATCTATCGACGCAGGTTAAGCCGTCGACGTGTAGTTTTCAGTTTGGCTCCGGGGAAAGGCCTTGTTCACTGCAGCTAGCTGTATCCGACTTCTCAGCAGGTGATTTCTCAATTGAGGGAGCCACTTTTTCGGCCTCTGTAAATTCGGCAATGAAATCCGCCAGGACTTGAGCTTTTATCGCCGTTCTCGGCACAAAATGTACATCATATTGGCCCAGCTCAACCAACCACTTGGCCATTCGGCCTGATATTTTCAGACTCTATAAAACTTGCCGGAGAGGAAACTTGGTCGGGACCTTGACGGTATGGTTTTGGTAATACAGCTGCAACTTCTGAACCGATGTTATTAAGGCTAAGGCCAGCTTCTCCAACGGAGGGTACCGCTCCTCGGCACCCTGGAACGCGTGGCTGGTATAGTAAACTGGTCTCTGGATCCCGTTTTCGTCTCGGACTAATACCGAGCTGACAGCCTTCTCCGAGACGGCTAAATAGGCGGTTAAAACCTCACCGGGCGAAGGTTTGGACAGGAGCGGGGGTGTAGCTAGGTAAGTTTTTAAGTCTTGGAAAGCTTCCTCACACTCCCCGCTCCACTCAAACCTCCCCTTAAGTGCCTTGAAAAAAGGGTGACACTTGTCGGTAGCCCGGGAGACAAACCTTGACAAGGCGGCCACCATGCCAGTAAGCCTTTGCACGTCTTTCACTGTCCGAGGAGAATGCATGTCGATAATTGCTTGGGCCTTTGCCGGGTTGACCTCGATTCCTCGTCGGTTAACCAAAAATCTGAGGAATTTGCCTGAGCCGACGCCGAAAGCGCATTTTGCCGGGTTGAGTTTCATCCCATATTCCTGGAGAATGTCGAAGCTAGCTCGGAGGTCGGCCATGTGGTCCTTCGCTTGGACAGATTTTACCAACATGTCGTCCACGTAGACCTCCATAGTTTTCCCGATCAGTCGAGCGAACATTTTGTTAACAAGGCGTTGATAAGTAGCCCCGGCATTCTTGAGACCAAACAGCATTACAACGTAACAGTACAAGCCCTGGTCAGTAACAAATGAGGTTTTGACTTGGTCTTCTTCGGCCATTCTTATCTGATTATATCCGGAGTATGCGTCCATAAAGCTCAATAGCTCGTGGCCGACTGTGGCATCGACGAGCTGGTCTATCCGAGGAAGTGGGAAGCACTCTTTCGGGCAGGTCTTGTTAAGATCGGTATAGTCAATGCAGACTCGCCACTTGCCATTTACCTTTTTGATGAGGACGATGTTCGCTAACCATTCCGGGTATTTGACTTCTCTAATAAACCCAGCCTTCAGGAGTTTCTGGACTTCATCATTGATCGCAGCATATCTCTCTGGATTAAAGGCCCTACGTTTTTGTATCACCGACTTGTGGCCAGGTTGGACGTTGAGCCGATGGCTGATGATGCTTGGATCTATGCCGGGCATGTCCTCATGGTACCATGCAAAAACGTCTCGGTATTTAGAAAGAAGGGATTCCAAGTCGGCCCGGATCTCAGGTCGTAACTGTGATCCGAGTTGGACTGTGCGTTCAGGCCTGTTAGGGTCCAGGGAGAACGGCACTAAGTCTTCGACCGGGGTACCCCTTACCTCTTCATCGGGCAACTTGGGATCCAGGTCCGCTAGCATCTTTGGCGTCGGATCGGTTGGGAGATCGGTCTCGTCGACCGAATAAATGGCAAGGATTCCATGTTGCTGAGCTGAGGCTGCCCAGACAGCATTTGCATAGCAAGCCCAGGAGTCCGTCTGGGATGAGCAGATCACTCCAACGCCATCGTCGGTCGAGAACTTCATCGCCAAGTGATATGTCGAAACCACGGCCTTTAATCCGTTCAGCGTCGGCCAGCCGATGATGATGTTGCACTGGGAGGGTTTGTCGACGACTAAAAAGTCGACTACCCGAGTGACCCTGGCAGCTCCTTCTTTGAAAGTTACCGAGAGACTGACCTTCCTGGTTGCCCGGACACATTCGCCTGCAAAGCCGAAGAGTGGGGTCCGAACCGGGACTAAAGGCGCGTTGCTTATCTTCAACTTGTAGAATGCTTGTTTAAAGAGGATGTCTGCCGAACTGCCGTTATCAACTAAGACATGTCGTACAACATTGTTGGCGATAGGCAGTTCGCAAACCAAGGCATCGTTATGAGGATGCATCAATCGGTCTGCTTCCTCTTCAGTGAAAGTGATCGGGGTGTCTTCTTGACGGCATATCTTGTTGATGTGCTCGGACACATTTATGAACTCACCCCGTTCGACCCGCCGAGCTTCTCTGACGTAGGATCGCCGCCCACTCGACGTGTCCCCGGTGACAGGCCCGCCGAATATCGTGTGTACGATATTCGAGGGTTCCGGGGCGTTCCCACTATCGGTCCTGGGTCGGCTTTGTATGTCTCGGCCTGACGAGTCGTTCCTTCCAGAGGTGGCCCTCGGGGTTATAACCCGTTCCACAAATTCCTGTAACAGACCTTCTCAGACCAACCTTTCTATCTGGTCCTTCAGCTGGATGCATTCTCGAGTAGTATGCCCCACGTCCTTGTGAAATTCGTAAAACTTCGACTGGTTGCGCTTCACCCTACTGCCTCAGAGTTTGGGCGGTGGTGTTAACAAATTCTTATCGCCAACCTGGGCGAGCACCTCATCGATAGTTGCCACCAAGGGCGTGTAGTTTTAGAACTTATTGGTTGGCCCCTTTGGCTTATCGGCTTTCTCTTTCTTCTGTTTCTTTGCATGCTCGGCGCTGCCCTGTTTCGGTGCCTTTTTCTGCTTCTTATCCTTTTTTGTTCCGCTCGGGCCAGCCTCTTCCCGGCAGCTCTTCATGTATTCGACAGCGTCCGCGTGTCTTTGGGCATACCCGAGCATTTGTGAAAACGTGCTTGGCTGCTCGAAGGCCAAGGACCATGTCAGCTTCTCGTCTCGGAGGCCCCCTACAAAAATGTGTTTGAGGGTCTCGTCTTCGACGTGCTTGACCTCGAGAGCTGCCCGGGTAAACCGGTTAATGTAATCCCTGACGCTGCCGTCTCCCTGCTTAACGGCATACAGGCAAGTTATTTCTTTCCTCTGCGTCTTGGTTGTAGAGAATGCGGAGGAGAAGGCATCGGCTAGATGCCAAAAAGAAGGAATTGACCCGGGTTCGAGTCGTCGGAACCACTGCCGGGCAGGGCCCGTGAGAGTGAGTGAAAAAGCTTTGCACATCGCAGCGTCACTGGCGTTCTGCAGTAGCATGTGTCCCCGAAAGAGTTCAGCGTGCTCATTAGCGTCAGTGGCCCCATCGTAAGGCTTGATCTGTGGGACTTTGATTCTTGGCGGTATAGGCGCCCACATTATGTGATCCGAGAAAGGCGGATCCTGAGCTCCGATTTCATCTAGACCGAATCTACAATTCCGGATCTCATCAATCTGTCGCTGCAGTGCCCGGAACTGACGGCTGTTGGTGTCTTCGGGCAGTTCGACCCGATAGGGTACTCCGCCCACCGCACGACCTCCAGCCCCGGCCTGACGATTTCTGTTAATTCCTTGAGACCCGAGCTGGTCAAATACCGAGGCTCGGGAACCTTGTGGTGAAGGGGCACGAGCCGCTTGGCGTCCCACACGGTGTTCTTGAACTTGTCTGTTGTCAGCTGAGATTCCCCTAGTAGATCCCACAGACGGCTCGGATTGGCTTTGCTGCACTTCGCTCGACCCGACCTCCAGCCTGGTCATCCTGGGCCGGGGGAGGCAGAGCTGGTGCGGCTTGTCGTTGAGCCTGCTGCGCGAGCTGCTGAGTTAGGATCCGGACCGCGTCTGTAAGCTCTCGGATCGGATCTTGAGCGGCTCGGGCCTCTACCGGCTCGGCCCTTGCCGTGCTTCCTTGCCCCCCGGACCGAGATCTCGCGGTCCGAGGACTGCCCCTAGGCCGACCTGTAGCCGGTTGCCTATGTCTTGCATCACCCGACCCCTCCTGTCGGGCAGTATCGTCTCTTGCGTTACCTCGTGTCGTCATCTCGGGAGTCCGAGGTAAAGTAACTGAAGTTGGGGCACAGTTGGCCCTCCTTCTAGCGCCAAAATGTTGATGCTTACCGTTGTCCGGCGTCGGATCAACACCCACGTGCGACTGTGCACGTTCTGACCTCTTCTTAGGCTTGCCCCTGACCGGGAGTGTGTACCTACGAGAGGGATGGTTCAGAGGAGTGGGGTTAGTCAATAGACAATGGCTCTCCGATGCTCAAGGCAAGTATTGCTCGACAGAGGTCGGCAGGGGTCAGCAGCTAGTTAGGTGTGAAGAAGTCTCTCCCTCTAAAACGTCATAAATGCATCATATTTATAGGCCACCAGCTGGATCGGGTGCAAGATGGGTTTTGCCCATTACCCAGGTGTCACATCAAAATATGTCAGGCAGTAGGTGACAAGTGTCGCGTTCATCGCCCAATGGATTGGACTCTATCAGACGGCAGCACGTTTGCCTGGTGTTGGCTTACAAGGATGGGTAGTGACGTATCTTTATGAATAACGTGGTCCAACCCGAGCTACCGTACATCCCCGAGGTGACAGTCTTCTTGGGGCGTGCCCTTGTATGAATGGAAGGCACCTCGGGAAGAAGTCTAAAGCGTCAGGTCGGACAGTAGGCTCCTTGATGTCTGCCGAGCTTAATTACCAACCACCAAAGTTAGCGTCCTCGGTGGTGGCGCCGAGCTTACCCTCAACAACGACAGCAATACTATAAGAAAAAACAACAACACTAAAAGGCAAGAAATCTAATTTTGAATTAAATGTTTCCCAAATACTTTTTCACCATTTAAATTCATCCCAGTTTATTTTTTGAAAAATGTTTTTTAACCCAACAGGGAGGGAGCCCCACCCTCTCACTGGCTGGCCCCACCCACTTCATGTGAGAGCCGCTGGGATGTTTAGAAGCACTCTTGTTTTTTTTCCATTTACCTTTTTTAGACTAATATTCTGCCTCTTTATGGTTTCTCGCCTTCCAGCTTGCACATACATATATATATGTATATATATATATATAAGAGTTAAAGAGTTGCACGTTTCTACACCCATCCGAAGAGAATCTGCGCGCTACTGTGAGATTGTTGTCCCCACAACAGTGCTGGTTGTCTTTGGTTGTGTGGTGCATCCCAAAAAATGGGATGTACCAAACTAAGTTCTGGCCAATAAGGAATTTATAAGTTCCTACGTACCCTGAAAATTCAATGCAGACAAAGAAACCTATAACCTGTTTCAATATAATTCGCTCATTTATGGCGACTAAGACGTCATCAATTGGAATATTGAATATTAAGTAGTAACTAATTCGTACATAAGCTGCTTTTTATAAATTAAGGTTATGCTTTTCTTTATTATGGACTAAAGGAGCTGTATGTTTGGCAGCGCAGAAACTGAGAGAAAATATTGCAGAGGAGAGTAGGAATGTGTGTGAGCAAGAATGAACTCTCAGGTTCAGTTCTGAGAGTATGTAAAGTATATTTATACTTGTTGTATTGATACAATTGATCAGAGTGTTATTTGTTAACCACTTAAGTCCTTCTAACTAACTGTTAACCGACCTTTTACAACAGCTTTCAAGCTTGTTACAAGCTGTAACTGAATCTGGTACAGCTGAATCAGCTATATCTGAGTCTCTAACATGGACCAACCAATCAACATTGATAACCGTTGAGAGAAAAGGAGTACATTGAGTTATTGTATACAACAGATTACTGTGTGTAAACTGTTGGGTTGCTGACAACTGTAAAGAATACAGTTAAAGTTAGTTAGTCTTCAGTCGGTTACTTACTGTAGCCAATCGGTTACTTGTGTGATTAGTTCAGATACAATACGTTACATGTGTTGATCTATGATAAGGTGAAGCATGTATATTTAAGCTTGATCATCAATACAACAAGCAGCAGAAAATCATACAATTCAGAAGCATTCTTTCTTGTTCATCCTCTCTTTCTATCTCTCTTTCATTAAAACGTTCATCAAAGTTTTCTGTGAAACTTCAACAATAATCAATCATTTCATTCATGTCTCCTATCCATCGCAACCATACTCAACTTTGTTTTTCATTCTTTCTCCGGGTGAACTATTCTAGATCAATAAACATATTTTTCACCCACAAAAATAAAAACTTCGTAAAAATAACCTGTAGCAAGACTTCATAAATGACGAGAAAAATACAACGACTATAGTGAATGCAGTAAAAATTCCATCAAAAAATACAGTAAAATATAAATTCCAATTATGTTATGACAATTTGAAAGCCACGGTTGATTACAAAAGTGGGAAACTATGATAAAAAGCAATATATATGATTACAAAATGTTCAAATTGATTTTTTCCTAATCATGATGTCGCATTGTTTAGATAGAGGTGGGTGATCAAGAGGCTTAAGATAATTTTATAACAATTAATCTTCGGTAATACTTCCCAATATCATGCTACTAATAATGTTGAAAATGAAATGGCTGCGCATGCACGTTGATTGTGACATGTATTAAAAAGTTCTTGACTAAATTTTCTTACGAGAGCAGAGATATTTATTTGTTTGATCGAGAAAAGCTTCTCTAATTATGCAACTTTTTGCTTCCAAAAAGGGAGACATTTCTTTTGAGAATCATCCTAAGACATTTATGAGATTCTTTTATGTACCAAAAGTAAAAGAAAACACTATAGTCGCTTTCAGGAACTTTGGTTATTTTATAAAGCGGTTTTTGTCGAGCAGATTGACTAATAATTGCTGCCGACTTTTATATTAAATAGGCCAAAATGTAATATATAAGCGCGAGTATTTCTTCTGCTTTTGGTGATTGTCCTGAAATATAGTTCGCATGTCGGCACGTACCGACAAATCATGTAAAGAGAAAAAGTGTAAAATTAAATCACTTTGAAGGTGATGTGTTGAAAATGCTTTATGTATGATGACGTACGTAAACCGTATTTGGATGCAGAAGCTCCAATAAAATACAAAAAATATCGCCTATAAAAGAAGGTGTTTGTTTCAATTAGAGATAATAAGTTAATTGATTTGCAGCGCGCGACGAGCAGCAGATCACTAGCTAATTAATCAATGGCGGAGGCCTTGTCAAAGCGGCTAACAAAAAATGATTTGCGCAGGCTGTGTGTTCCTAAGGAATGGTGGAATATAATTGGGCCGCTTTTCGGGGAAGACCGCCGCGAGATAGAGCTGAGGGTGGTCGACGAAGTTGGGATGTTCTGGGAGTTCCGGTGTGCTGTCAGGCAGGAAGGGCAGTACAAGAAGCCAGTTCTTCAGTCAGATGGCTGGGTCAGGTTTGTTGAATATAAGCGGCTTGAAGTTGGAGATATGGTCATTCTCGAGACAGTTGAGAATGAATTCCGAGGTACGAGGTTTAAGCTCAGAGCTCTCAAGTTTCATGCTGGTGGGCACGACTGATTTGAGGTCATGTAACTAGCCATTTATGGTAGTTACTTTCGGCACGGAGTGTTTGTAGTTAGCTTTCTTTTTAAGTGTTTTTGCTCAAATTGTACTCTCTCTCTCTTTTATGGCTGGAAATTATGCTCTCTTTTCTGAGAGTGTGTTTCTAGTCTAGTCGAAAAGTGGTATTAAAAATAAAAACCGTGCTGTATTTGGTTCCAATATTCTCTTTTTTGATTATCCAATGTTTATGAATTGGGTTGGTTTGATTTTGGTCAAATACGTACCAGGATTTGGATGTCCATCTGCATTCGCTCCGTCTCATAAGAATTCACCCATATTCGATGCAATGTGCTACGTGCTTGTTCATACGTGAATGCATGGGTCAAAGTTTTCATGAAGGAAAAGAGAAAGATTGAGAGTTTTTTATTTTTATTTTTATTTTTTAATACACCTAGGCTTTTCATGCTCAATATTCCGATTCGTCCCAAAATTTTGGGCCAAATTTTATTTTATTTTTTCATTATGCACAAAATTAAAACTAAAAAAATATAATTATGTAATTAAAAAATGATAGAAACGACATATCAATTTGTATAAATGACATTAAAATTTTCAAAGGAAACGACTTGTTTATACAAAAATTTATAGTAACCTTGCAATTATGAGACATCGTTTTTTTAACGATGAAATGATAACTAAACTTGCTTAAGATAGACAATATGTTGTTCTATAATATGAAACGATAACAATGTGACAAATAAGGCATCATTAGATGACGCCAATCTTTTACATTTTGAATCGATATCGTTTTGGCGTATATACTTGTGACTCCAGTTTATTTGACAAAATTGAGCCAACTTTTTTTTTTAAAAAAGGCTATGTTTTTTTTCCTGAAAAATTTATTTCGTTAAAAAAAACGAAAGCAAAGGATTAAACCACAACAACATACTTTAATTTAAACGCAATACCTGATTCATTCTCATCATAAACGGTTGAAATTCTAATGTAACAATATATAAACGAGAACGAAAAGGAAAAAGACGTGTAATTAATCATTCAATTGTAGAAAATTTTAACAGAAGCTATGATGTTGTCTTTTAATTTAAACGACAACAAACTTCTATAAGCTGTGCGATATCCTGTTTTGTAAGATGAAACAACAACAAAATTTTAAGAGGTAAACGACGGGAAACTCTTTGTGATGTAAACAACGCAATCTTCATTTCAAACTTATAATGGTTAACAATCTTCGTTGCAAAATTTATAAATAGCATGTAATTTGTTAATTATTCGCCAACAATAGCAAACTATGAGGAAAGAAAGGGGGGTTTGCGCAAGAATTTCATAATAAGTGTTTTTTATAAGTGTTTTTAAAAAAAATGTAAGAAGTTTTTGAAATTAGTTAAATGGCCATATTCAAAAAATTAGTAGATCCTAGATCTACCGTTGTTATCATGTTATGACCCAAAAACGGAGTGACTATTGAAAAATAACTAAAATTAAATTAAATTAAACCATTAAGGTAGAATCAACTTGTAAATAATAGTACCAATGAAAACTATTGCCTCACGAGGGCCTAAAAGACCATAAAAAACAAAACTGTTCAAGGATATATATTTTTTTAGCAGATACATGCAAATATAGAAAATCAATGTCAGAACAATTTCTAAAGTGCAATTGACATACAACACATTCAAAAGAAATAATCTTACTCAATTTATACCTTACATAACTATGAGTAGCTATAGTCATTGGAGAACTTCAAATTTAATTTTTATCTTATTTGATCCTACACAACCTAGAGGGGAAATTTTAAAAATAATAGAAAAATGAATGAAAAGCCCAATAGGATTTATTTTATCAAACTTGAAGTTTAAACACTAAGATTTCAAATCCACAAGAAATTCTAGATGTCGATTCATCATAACTTCTCTTTTCACAATTGTTTTCATATATTATACTTATCAACATCTCATATATCTTGCCTTCACCCATGCATGGAGTGCCCTTGGCCAAGGTTTAAGGTTCTGCCCTTAAGGTTATATGATCATATCTTATTTTCTAAGGCTTTCTTTTTGCACATCTACTAATTATAGTTGTTTCTACTTGATTAGACTGTAAAAGTGTATATTTTCAAAGGATTAAATCATTTATTTATACTTTTATTTCTCATTAAATCCTCTAATAAATAGCATATTTGTGTTAGTAAGTATTTTTGAGTCATTGTGTGTAAATGTGTTAAAAATGTGTTTTTAATGTATTTTTATATTTAATAATATTTTTGGTAATTTTTAAAGTTGTTTCAGTATGTTAAATATGTGTTTAGTCTATAAATAATCAAAACCATAAAAATAATAAGCAATTATTTTATTTTGTGTCTTAATGTGTTTGATGAAGTGTTTTAAGTTTGTAAATATATTCTTTAATATTTTTAGTAATTTTTATAAATATTTTCAACTCTTAATGGATCAACACCAAGTGCTGCGCACGGTGTTTGGACGGCTTTTCTCTTCTCGTCTCCACCTACCTGGAGGAACTTGCAATAAGAGGAGGGACGCTTTGGGGGTAAAAGGAGGGACACTGATGTGGTGCCAGACAAGGGCTCTACGACGCTCAAGGTAGGTACTACTCGGTAGAATACAGGAGCTAGTTAGTTAGGAAGGAGAACGTTGGCCTTGAGCTATAGTAAATGTGATTTATTTATAGGCTGCCGCTTAAACCATGTATTATGTGGGTTTCACCCATAACCTGTGTGTCGCATCAAGGCCTGTCAAAAGGTTAGTGACATGTGTCATGGCCTCCCTAGTGGATTGTTCTCCATCTGATGGTGGGAGTGAGGCCATATGTTGCCTTTTTATGGTGAGTGGCCGTCTGTCTGAAGGCTCTGACAATTCGACCCCAGCTAGCGTCTCTCCTGAGGAAGCGAAGGCATATGCCTCCGACGATAGGCGAAGGCGCATGCCTCTGACGATAGGGACCTATAAAACACCTTGGGATAAGGAGCCGAGGTCAAGAGGTCAAAGATCGTCTTCCCCATTACATCTACCGAGCATAGTTACCAAGCCCCAAAGGATTAGTTCCTTGGGGACGACACCAATCACACCCTCAAAAGTAGCCCCCCAATGCACCTGTTCGGTGCTCAGTCGGGTGGATTGTGCCGAATGGGTTGGTCGACTCAGGTTAGACTTCAGACGGTGTGCCAGGACAATAGGAGTTGAAGTGCCATACGGTCAAGCTCTATGGGACACGTGTCCCCACATGATTGGGTGTTTTTCATAGCAGGCATAATCATAGCATCTTTTTGATTTTGTGCCTGAGTTTTGCGCCTAAGTTTTGGCTATAAATTGTAACGCCCCCCTTATGGACGTTACATATGACGTTACATTCATCCGAATTACTATTATTTAGATAAACTATTTTAATTTAAAACATAGTTTGCAATCATATAGCAAGATCCATACATACATCTATACATATATATATATATATATGTATTTCAAAACCTTCTATATTTATTTAAACAGTTTATCAATACAAGTTAATGAAGCCATAATACAGATAAAATTTAAAATCATAATTTAAATTTTTGTTCACAGTTCGGTAGGCTGAACTCAGGACACTGGTAGGCCGAACACGACCGGCCGTCTGAGGCTCTACAAAAACATGATTTTAAATCACTAAGATCGGCAGAGCGATACAAGGTGATCGGCAAGCCAATACCAACATTAGCAGACCGACCAATAATGATCGGTAGGCCGATCTATTGCAAAAACAATAGAGAATAAATAAAGAAGTCCCAATTCAACATAGTACAAAAAATTTTTAACATACAATAAATAAAGTCATTGCTCAAAAACTTTAAAACTCTTGCTTGGTGTTCTTCCGTTTTCAATCCATCCTTTCAGGCTCACACGCCTATTCTCACCCTCCACCTATTCCATAATCCTCTTACCCTTATCTGCAACATGATGTAAAACAAAGGAAGCCAAAATCTTAGTAAATACATTTTTCTATCTCATAACATAAAATATTTAATGAACATCTTTATGAAACCTCATAACCATAATCATCATCATCATAATAGTGTATTAGGCGCAGTTTCATATAGAACATATCTTTCGTTAGCATTAACCATATTAAAATTTTATTTATTTTATCTTTAGAGGCCTAAGTGTTGCACCACTTTGATCATTATAGGTGCGTCATCATAATAGGAGAAGGATAGCTAATCCCAAACCAAATATAACATCATAAACACAAACATAACATAACATAGGGTGTGCAATATTTATTTAGGTGATACATATACATATATATATATATACATATAAATACTTATATGCTTGGGAAAAACATCATCATCAAAACATGCATAAACTTTTATACATCAAAACTTTCATAATAAAGCAACATGTATAATCATCATAGGAAATCATCATAAAACCATCATGAACTTAGATTTCAAACTTTTATAAATTTCATCATGTTGTAGGTGAGAATGTACTTCTTGTTTAGCTTACTAAACCTTAATTGAAGATGACGTCGTTGCGGTCATGATGTGCTCACTTCTTGGAATGTTAATGTCATACATTCATATAAAAATAAAATTAACATTTATCTATATTCAAGGAATCATCCAATACCATAACATATACACCTCCATTTCAAGAAATACATGAACACAAATATATTTTACCAACTTATAAGTACTCATACACAAACTGCAACGCTAATATTTGCCTGACCCTTATGTATTCATAATTCAATAACTCATAACTTGTGCACAATTAGAGCATGAGACTCTAAAGGGACAAGACTAACATATAAACATAATATCATGATTTTTCCTTGGTAACATAAATTCCATTTGATAAGTAAAACAAGTCACACAATACACAACACAAAATCTGCCAGCAGTAACAAAACAATGAACAGTCCTTTCTAACATTCTTATAATAAATTAGCTATATCCTAAAATAATTTCGTAAAAATACTACACATAATAAACACCTACAACTACAACATATAAAAATTGGGCTACAAATAAAATTAGAATATATCAAAACATGCATTAGAAACTCAATGGTAAAACTAACTTCAGGTTTGAAAAGCAGTGAGTATACTTTGGTAAACATTTTCAAACAATTAAAATAAAATTACTTAGCCTCCAAAATTTTTATGACAACCTATTAACATGTAAATACAGTAGCACAAAAAGTCTCATTGTCAAATAAATTTGTTTAATTATATAAAAACATCACACAACAAGAAGTCCAACAATTCACTGATAGAATAGTCACAAAAATCTAGTCTTAATGAAAATTCAATAACATATAAAATATTCATCATTTCATCACAAAACTTTCTAGTCCATAACTGAACATATACATGAACATATCTGTAAAATTTCGTGAGAAATAACATTTGTTTGCCTTAGGAACAAAGACTGCCTTTTGAGAAATTTTACCGATTAGTAATCATAAAATAGTGAGTGGCAAAGAGTAAAAATTTCATATCTCAGCATAGAAAATTCCAAATAATGTGAAATTTTGAGGGATAACACATAACACATACACAAATAATTTACTAAAATTTCAAAGCAAACAGAAATTCATAGAAAAAGATACAGTAGTCAGAACATAGAGAAATACTATTTCAAAGTTAAACTGAGAACGAATTTCTTACCTCAATATATTTTCTTCAAATTCGCCAAAGATAAGACTCAATATTACATTCAATTATTTAAAAAAAAATAAGGGAGAGTAGAAAGAGAAAAAAGTGAAGAAGAGAGAAAAAAGATGTCTGAGAGAAATTATAGTAAGAGAGAGAGTGTGTGAATTTTACGTGAACGAAAAAATGGAGGAGATGGGTCAACTATCTCTGGAATATACAAAAAAATAAATTTTGGAGTGATTCATGGGATTAAAGGGAATTAGGTATAGAGACAATGATTTGCTCCACTTACCAAATTTTGAATTCTCAAAATAGGAAACTTCACCATAAAATCAAATCATCATTACAGTCAAACATTCCACCACATCAAATAAGGGAAAAAGGCCAAAAATATGCCAATCCATTAGAATTTATCATCCAATCATATCCAATCATCAATGCCACAATTTTGGTAATCATTTGCGGATTACTTGTCAGTTGTCTTCAGCCTGCCGAACTACTGCATACATTAAATATAACAAAACATTAATTAATTATCATGCACACCTTATATCTGACATGAACACCTTGAGCACACCAATTTCATGTAACCGTCACCTGTCATCATATTTAAAATAAAATAGTCAGTAACAGTATATTATAAGGGAAAATACTTAACGTTGTTATTTATCTAACATAATCCGTTACATGAAAATTAACGGGTGTTACATAAATAGGAGTTATCCCCTGTTATGCCAACATGTGAACAAATCTAGACTTCAGATTTTTCAAGTTTTAGCCACTGAGCTGTAATTTGCGACCTGAGAACTTAAGACCTTGTTTCGAGACCCACAAACCGAGCAGATAATTTCCCAAAATGAATATATATAAAAATGAGTGACCTCAATGATTCCTAAAATGACATTGCAATCTCCTGGTCAGATAACATCATAGAGACCAACCAGTTGACGACCGAGGAGGTCAATGTAGAGGGTGTTTCACCTAGTCTGGATGGCGCAGCTTGACTGGTCGAAATACTGAGTCTCAATGCCGAGACTATTCCCGGGCAAGATTTTCTTGATATGATAGCTTGGAGGCAACCGGTTAGGCCGTGCAGAGGTGAGGATCTATACATGAGGGCAACCGCCGCAAGCATATCCCAAGTTACAACCCGAAACGTGTCGGCTTGGTGGCAACCTTTGATGTGCCGAGCACCTTGGGCTAAGGAGCCAAGGCTTCCACTCCTGTCACAAGCCATGTGGTTGTTGATGCCTCCATCGAGGACCGACTAGCTGGGGGTGTAGAATCAAAGGATGTCGTGCTCGAGGAAGAGGAAGCTGAAGGAAAGGCCGTCGCTACCTAGGTACGGGGATGATCGCATTCAGAGGCTCCTGGCCTGGCTTGGCTTGTACAGTTAGGTATACATCGGCTTTGACACCAAGTCGGCTTGAGGCCCTGTGCCAAGAGTATTGGATCCCCGACGACGTCTACCTTGTTTTGCCAAGGGAGAGAGACTCGTCTTTGAACCCGTCGAAAGGCCATATCACTTTATACACCAAGTTCTTCCAAGGCGAGCTTCACTTGCCCTTTCACTCTTTTCTTTGGCAGGCATTAAATGACTTAAATGTGTGCCTTACCCAACTAATCCCAAACTATTATCGCTCCCTAATCGGGATGTACATCCTCTAGAGGTACTACCATGTGATTAGGATGCCGTGGGAGGCTTTCAAGCAAGTGTACAAGATGAAAATGCTTCCTCGGCAATCAGGCTAGTATTATTTCATCAGCATCAAGAAGGATTTAATCCTCAGGAACCTTGACTCAAACAACCTTTGAAAGTTTAAGTGGTTCTTCGCAAGAGGAAACTACGTGTCTCGGGCTAGTGAAATGGTAGCTAGGGACCAACAAGTCCCAAGGAGGTTTAAGCAAGGGCACATCTGGTTGAAAAGGCCGTGGGCATCGAGTGAGGTCATCGTGGTAGTGGAGCAGTTGTATTCAAAGCCTAAGTCTACTTGGCAGCAGTCCTTCCTGCTTTAGAAGACCAATCCCACACGCTATGGCTGGCTTGAGGGGTCTAGGTTAATAAACCATCGCTGAACCGTCCCACCTGCTCGGTCGACTGAGCAGGTGACAATTACTATTCCTGGTGCCTTGGATATCCTGGGGCTAAGCACCAGCCAATTCAGGTGGCCAACAAGGGAGCCATCATCATCTAGTTTCAAGGACTTTTTGGGTGGTTCCCTCGGGTTGGGGCTGCCCATCGCCGACAAAGACCTCAAGGAGGTGATAAGGCATCTGTACTCGTCAAGCTAGCTTTGAATAGGGGATAAGCCCTATGCTTTTTTCCTTTCCCTCTCTTTCCCTTCCTTCTTTTTTTTTTTTTTGGAGTTTACCGAGCTTGACTTGGTGATTTCTTTTTGCAGACATGTCTTCACGGTAGATGTCCAGATAGGAGAGGTAGAGGTTAGTGGAAAACCTCTATCGGTCTAAAGGAAAAAAGGTCATTGGGTCAAAGAGGAAGAGAACCTAGGGGATCGAGCGCCCTTTTGCTGTCAAGCAGTTGACCACTCCACCATCGCTGACGAGACCAGGAGGCTCATCGAGCCAAGATCACCCATCGATTGTCGTAGCCATCATCATGCCACCACCAACCAAGCCCCCGAGGAGGCGCCATGCCACACGACGCTTGATGGTTGAGACCACGGGTAAGGCAATGCCCGAGGAGGGGTTTTTGCATTTTCTTACTTTTGCATTTTCTTGGCTCTAACCACTTCTTCTCTCAGGCCTACATGTATATGAAAATGGCAGACTTTATAGCCGAGCACACCTTCTACCTCAAGCAAAGGAAGGCTAAAAAGGCCGATAAGGAGAAAGACGAGGCGGAGAAGGCATTGGCAACATAAGAGGCCTAGCTCTCCTAGGGGAAGGCCGATACTACCCGAGCTAAGGACAAGGCAAGGAAGACCCAAGAATAAGTAGATAAGGCGTAGGCCGAGGCAGACTAAGCCTAGGCTGCCCTCTAAGTTGCAAAGGACAAGCACGAGAACTTCTTGAGGGAGAAGCCGCCGAGCAGACTGGCCTAATTAGTAGAGGACTTCAAGGTGTCTGCGAGGTATGCAGACAACTACTACCTTAGGATGAAGGACTTGCAAGAGTACCTTCTAAAGAAACATCCCAAGGCTGCTGCTCTGGACTAGTCTCTGGTGGTTGAGCAGGAGGTGGATGAGGACACAAGTAGGTCAAGCAAGATATAGTGGTGAACCTCAATGTCGAGAATGGCGACGACGAGGATAGGGCCCAAGCCTGAATTTTTGGACCCATTTGTAATTAATTTATTTTTTCTGTCTGGGTTGGGAGGTGTTGGGAGGTGCCCAGTTATTTGTATCTCCCAAAGACGATTCAATATATTTTATTTTTAGTGAAATTTTCATTTCACTTTTCCCAAGTTCAATGCTTCCTGGAATGAAACTTTTAATTTCATTTTCTCATAGTTCACTGTTTCTCAGAGCGAAACTTTTAATTTCATTTTCCAAGTTAACTGCTTTTTTGTTTGTTTGGCTGAGCAGGGATGACCCACTTCTCGGCCCTTTTGGACACTGTTAGTCGACGTGTTTAATCCGAGTTAACTACAATGACATGTAGGGGCCAGTACCCCCCTTGGACTTGTTTAAGTTTTTTCAAACTTTTACAAGTCTAACTGTGGTCGAGAGTTAAGTTCCTTAGAGTCATCACAGTGCAGGTTGACTCTTGGTCAGGTTGCCCATGTTAAGGTGGATTAATGGACTAATGTTTCAAGTCCACTCGTGGTTGAGATTGTGCCGACCAGCCTCTAGTTCTGTCCTTAGGATGATCCTCCCTCTTCGAGAGTCATGGCCTGGTCCACTCACTCAAGGGGTTAAGGTGGCCTTCCCTCTTAAGCAGTAACAACCTTTCTGGATGCGAATTGCTCGGAGAAATTCTTTAAAACATGTATTCTCATTAACATCTTTTTTGTACATCTCTGTTATGCTTAGCATATCTTTTATTTACAAAAGAATAAAGCCAGAGGTTAAAAAAGGATTTCTTGCCCTTTGTTAGAAATAAAATTTCTTCTAGTGCTTAGCATTCCAAAGGTGACCGAGCACACTTCCCTCTATGTCGGCGATCCTATATGTGCTCGGCTGGATAATGCCGACCACTATAAATGGCTCATCCCATTTTGGACCAAAAGACCCCAGCCCGGGCTATTGAACAATGACATTCTCGAGTACCAAGTCTCCTACTTTAAAACTTCTCAGATAAACCCGCTTGTTGTAGTACCGAGCGATGACTTGATTCTGAGCCGTGGTATGGATTAAGGCTCTGTCTCTCTTCCCCTCAAGCAGGTTGAGTTCAGACATTAAGAGTTCGGTGTTTTAAAGCTCGTTATAATGTTCAACTCTGAAGCTCGATAGGCCAACCTCAACCGACATAAGGGCTTCGGTTCTATAGACAAGGGAGAATGGAGTCTCCCCTATGGCAGTTCAAGTCGTGGTATGATATACTCAGAGCACCTTTGGAAGCTCGTCGATCCACGAGCCTTTGAGCCTTTCTAGTTTTTTCTTCAAGTTGTCCTTGATTGTTATGTTAACTACCTCAACTTGCCCGTTGCTTTAAGGGTAACCAGGCAAGGAGAAGACCTTCTTGATGTCGAGCTGCTTGCACAGGTGGAGAAGACTAGATGATTCTAACTACTTGGTGTTGTTGGTGACTATAGTATGTGGAATTTTGAAACGGCAGATAATGTTTTTCTAGATGAAGTTAGTGCATTTGGCCTCTGTCATATTGGTACAGGGTTTTACCTCTACCCACTTGGTAAGATAGTCAATGGCCACTATGCAATGCTTGAACTCTAATTGGGCTTGGGGGAGAGGTTTGATAAGGTCAATGGCCCATTTAGCAAATGGGCAAGTGGATGTGACGGACTTGAGAGGCTCAGCATGATTTCCAATTGTCCGAGCAAACTGCTGGCATTTAAGGCATCTGCGTGCGTATTTCTTGCAGTCCTGCTCTATGGTTGGCCAGTAGTATCGTTGGCGGAGGCATTTCTAGGCTAGAGAACGCCCCCTTGCATGGTTTCCGGACAACATGCCATGGATTTCTTGTTGGAAACAAAGTGCACAGTGGAATTTTTAAAAATTTTCCATCAGAGTATTTTCCAAAACACAAGTTTGACATGTTATATGTATAAATTAAACAGATCTTACTAACCTCAGCGTGCCGAAGAACCTCCGCAACCTGTGTAGAGAAGTAACGTTCCAGAAGAGCCTCAACCAACTGGTCTTCTTTGCTATTCTCTATCCACAACCGGAGTGAGTGTGGGCTCACACGTACAGCTCTTCCACCGGTGACTCTCCTTCCAACCAATAGAGAGAACCCAAAGCTAGTGTTCGTGATTTGTGAACAAAAGCTCTCAGGGAGTTTTCAGATGCTCACTAGAAGAGTATCACTCTTAATCTCTCAAATTGATCTTAGTAAATCATTAGACTCACTCCCTTTTTATACCTATTGGTCCTAGGGTCAGTCCATATCAGATTTGGTCTCAAAAAATCAAAACAGAATCAAGTTCGGATCAATATCTGATAAGATACGCGTGAAAAACGCGTAATCTTATGTGCGCTGATAGGCAGGCCGAACTGTCTGATAGGCAGGCCGAACTGGCCAGTTCGGTAGGCCGAACACGTCATCCGGCAGGCCGAACTGCCGAGAAAAAATCTCCGTGAATCTTTTATTTTCCACCCGAGATTCTAAAGGATAAAGTCTCAGTTTTGATTCAAATAGCCCAATAGAAAAGATATCTGATCAAAACAAACTTTATCAAGATAATCTCTAAGAAAATAAATCAATTCACAATAATTCTACAAGTTTATCTTGTTCTAATTGTCCAAAATTAAAACAACCGATAAACAGACAAGAATTACCCGAACGCAATAATTCAACAAGTTCATCTTGAACTAATTTTCTTACAAAATTAATTCAACCAATAAACAGACATGAATTATTTGATTCTTATAAATTTTAAACCAATCTGATAAATCCGACATAAGTCACCAATTATTGGAAAAGCACGCCGTGTCGTTACAGGATTTTATGAGCTAGCAAAGGGGACCAAAATGGACCTATAAAGTTCAAGCTCATGATAATTATGAAACCCAATATCCCAGATATACATTTCACAATTATCAACTCCAACGCTACTCCACTAAAAGCTTGGAGCTGCACTCTCGAACTTTATAGAATTACGAAGCTCGTGTAGCTAAGTCTCCATGACATATCATAGTGTATCGCATCCCCGTATGATCATCCATAATCGGCTTAAGGACAAGTTCTGTCTTACCTTCCTGATTATTTTTATCTTACGTTCCATTGTCTCACCATTAGAAAACTTACCATCCAAAGATAGTATACCATTCGGTTACACCTATATATCCAAATGGTTGAGCGCTCTAGTTTTTCAATTACAGGACAACGCATATAAGAGGATATCATTACTCCTAAAGAGGAGCTATGGATTCCATATCTATGAATAACAAGTCTACGCTACCAAGAGTCATGCCTCCAACGTACTGGCATGCATGCCACTATAGAGATGTGGGAGTCACCCATTGGTACATCAAAAGACACAAGTCGAGACAACGGGCCCATTATTCATCTCAGGATTAAGATACAATACAAATGATTGTCTAAAGTGAATCGATTTGCCAAGACAGAATTATTAATCCAAATCAATTCACTTTATGTCCCGATCCAACACATCGTCACCTTTGACAACGTGCCAATGTTTCTATTCATGGAGTCCAACTCCGATGGTCAAGACAAACCATCTCCCAAAAGGGATATAGACAACATAACAATCTTTACATGAATAAAGCGCCCAACTTTATTCCCTCGATTGCGGATCATATGTTTTAGACCGTCACCCTAAGAATTGTGTCTTCCGCATAATCATCCCATCATATGCCCAATTCTTAAGGTTTAGACTGACAGTCTCAGACTATTGTTTGCTTATCATACATTCAACAAATATGAACGTAAAGAGGACAATATTTGGTATATTTATAAATGAATAAATTCTTTATTGATAAAAATGTCTCTAAAAACGTATTACATTTTTACTTCTTAGAGCATACATGTCTAACAATCTCCCGCTTGCACTAAGTGAGTAAATACTGCAAATTTCGCATCCTCATAGCTTCCACATGCCTCTCGAAGACTCTCCCAGTAAGTGTCTTCGTAAATGGATCAGCTAAATTGTCCTCTGACGCGATCTTGCACACCGTGACATGCCCGCTCTCAACGAAGTCCTTTATCACATGATACTTTCGATCAATATGCTTACTCTTCTTGTGAAATCTTGGTTCCTTAGCATTAGCTACCGCCGCACTGTTATCACAGTACAGTGATACTGCCTTATCCATACCAGGAACTACCTCAAGATCTCCAAGGAACTTGCGGAGCCACACTGCTTCTTTCGAAGCATCACTAGCCGCCACATACTCGGCCTCCATCGTTGAATCCAAAGTACAATCTTGCTTCGCACTTCTCCAACTGATGGCACAGCCACCAAGAGTAAACACAAAGCCAGAAGTCAATTTCCTAGAATCCAGACAGGATTGAAAATCTGAATCAGTGTATCCTAGAGGAGTTAAATCCTCACCCGAATACACAAGCTTATACCCTCGAGTCATTCTCAGGTACTTGAAAATATGCTTTACTGCAACCCAATGGTTTGGTCCTGGATCCGCCTGAAATCGACTTACAATCCCGACTGCATAGCTAATATCCGGTCGAGTGCAAAGCAAGGCATACATGAGACTACCCACTGCCGAAGCATAAGGTACCTTCTTCATGTATTCTCCTTCTTCATAAGACTTTGGAGAGTCTTTCTTAGAAAGAGTAATTCTAGACCTAGATGGTTGCCCACCTTTCTTGGAATCCTGCGTTGCAAACCTCCTGAGAATTTTATCTATGTAGCCGGCCTGTGACAAAGCTATCATTTTGCTCTTCCTATCCCGAAAGATCTGGATACCGAGAACAAAATTAGCCTCACCTAAGTCCTTCATATCAAACTGCTTGGTCAACCATAATTTGACCGATGACAAAGCCCCAACGTCATTGCCAATTAGCAGAATGTCATCTACATAGAGTAATAGAAAAACCACCTTCTCATTCTTAATGTGTTTGTAAACACATGGTTCATCCACATTTTGTGAGAACCCATAAGTCTTGATCACTTGATCAAATCTTATGTTCCAAGAACGAGAAGCCTGCTTAAGTCCATAAATTGACTTTAGCAGCTTACAAACCTTACCCTCTTGACCCGCGACCTTGAACCCGTCTGGTTGTTCCATATAAATGGACTCATCAAGATAGCCATTCAGAAAAGCCGTCTTGACATCCATCTGCCAAATCTCGTAGTCGAGAGCGGCAGCTATGGACAAGAGAATCCGGATGGACTTAAGCATGGCTACAGGCGAAAAGGTTTCCTCATAATCGATTCCTTCCTTTTGCGTATAACCCTTAGCTGCCAGTCTAGCCTTAAAGGTTTCGACCTTTCCATCCACTCCTCTTTTCCTCTTGTAGATCCACTTACACCCTATGGGTTTTACCCCTTCGGGAAGATCCACAAGCTCCTAGACTCGATTAGTCTCCATAGACTTCATCTCTATGTTCATGGCCTCTGTCCAGAGTCTTGAATCAACATCCTCCATAGCTTCTGCGTAAGTATAAGGATCCCTGTCATGTTCATCAAGTTCAGCCAAAAAGACTTCCCCATTAAACATATACCTTTCAGGTTGACGCCCGATCCTCCCACTACGCCGAAGCCCCTGAGGTTGTTGTTCAAGTTTGTTTGGTTTTTCTACACCGATCAGAATGGTTTCATTCGGAACCTCCAGAGTAAACGGATCACCCCTCAACTCCTCAAGCACCACTTTGCTTCGAGGTTTAAAGTCGTTCATGTAACTCTCCTCAAGGAAAGTTGCATTAGTTGAAACCACAACTTTATTTTCCTTTGGGTTATAAAAATAACCCCCTTTAGTCCCTTTTGGATATCCTACAAACACGCAAACTTCTGAACGTGCTTCCAACTTATTCGGATCCTTAAACAGGACATGAGCTGGACATCCCCATATGCGAATATGGTTTAAGGATGTCTTCCGTCTTGTCCACAACTCGTGAGGAGTTTTAGGGACCGATTTTGAAGGCACATTGTTCAAAAGATAACATGCGGTTTGTAGTGCATATCCCCAAAAGGATAAAGGCAATGATGAATAACTCATCATGGACCGAATCATGTCCAACAAAGTCCTATTCCTTCTCTCCGCTACGCCATTCTGCTGCGGAGTGCCCGACGCAGTCAAATGGGATAAAATCCCATTCTCTAACAAGTGTCCCAAGAACTCTTCAGAAAGGTATTCCCCACCTCGATCCGATCGAAGTGCCTTTATGGGTTTACCCAATTGCTTTTCCACTTCAGCCCGAAACTCCCTGAACTTATCATAAGTTTCGCTTTTGTGGTGCATTAGGTACACATACCCATATCTTGAGTGATCGTCAATGAAAGTGACGAAGTACTCATACCCTCCTCGAGCCCGGATGTTCATCGGTCCACAAACATCACTATGCACAAGTTCTAGAACCCCTTCGGCCCTATTGCCTTTAGACC
The DNA here is from genome assembly GCA_025403435.1 of Artocarpus heterophyllus. Lineage (NCBI taxonomy): Eukaryota > Viridiplantae > Streptophyta > Magnoliopsida > Rosales > Moraceae > Artocarpus > Artocarpus heterophyllus. The sequence goes on along the minus strand of CM046348.1, from coordinate 7,097,553 downwards.
CGTATGGTCTTTTGGTCATTTTACCCTCCCAACAAGACTCATATTGAGTTATAGATTCCACCTTTAAGTGACTTAAAGGTCCATCACTTACCAACCTTTGAATCCTATTCAGGTTAATATGGCCAAGGCGCAAATGCCAAAGATAAGTCTTATTAGAGTGAGAAGTCTTGAGTCTTTTTGAGTCATTATCATTTATCTCAGCATTAAGCAATAAGTCCATCTTAGGTTTGATAAAATATAGATTATTTTGCATCCATCCAGAACAGATAAAAGATTTATTTTTACGAATCACCACTTTTTCATTAAAAGATACCACGTAGGAGTCTTTAAATAAAGAAGATACAGAAATTAAATTCCTTTTAAATTTAGGAACATAAAAACAATCTCGCAAAATTAAACTCCTATAATTATCAAAATAAAGATGGACATCTCCCACTGCTTCCGCTGAGACCAAGGATCCATCGCCCATCCGAAGCGTTAAGTCTTCACGAAGTAGACTTCTCGTTTCTTTGAATCCCTACAGAGAAACACAAACATGATTAGTTGCACTGGAATCTATGACCCAGATGTCACTGGATTCCTCAACCAAACAAGTTTCTAAATATAGAAGATCACACCTACCTCCCTTGGAAAGGAAGTCCTTGCAATGCTTCTTTATATGCCAGACCTTACCACAGAAGAAGCACTTAAGCTTCTTTGGGTTCTTCTTCTTCTTTTTCTTGCTCTTGGTTGCAGCAGGAATAGAAGACTTGCCACTCTTGGCCCGTTGCTTCTTTCCATTTCCAGAGTTAGAATTGGAACCAGAAGCAGCTACCATATTGGCCTCACCACCAGCAGGAGACTCCCTGATCAGCAGTTCAAACTCCTGTAACTGTTTCATCAGTTCTGTCAAGGTCATATCCCGTCTATTGCTCAAATTAAAAGTAGCTCTAAATGGAATAAATTCCTTAGACAGAGTCTCAAAGACCATAGTCATCTGAGTTTCAGCATCGATGTCGGCTCTATTGGTTTGTGTCCCAGCGAGGTAACCCATGACCAACATCATGTGCTCCTTTACAGATGTCCCTGGTCTCTGTCTACAGTTTAAGAGTTTCTGAAGTGCCCCTTGCCGCTTTGTTATGGCCTGGCCTCCAAACATGTCCTCAAGATTATCCAAGATCTGCTTCGCAGTCTCATAATCTTGATGTTGAGCCTGCAGCACGTTGTTCATGCTAGCCATAACATAGCAGCGGGCCTGATCATTAGCATCTTTCCAGCGGTCGTACGCTTGGAATTGCTCATTACTTGAGTCTCCCGTAGGCTCGGGAGGACAAGGAGTTGTCAGTACATATTTCAGTTTCTCAAAGGATAGGACGATGTCTAGGTTCCGTTTCCAATCATTATAGTTCTCACCGGTTAATTGGTTTTTGTCAAGTATCGATGATAAAGCATTTTTAGACATTTTCAATCTACAATAAAGAATCATATACCAAACATAAGCAAACATATATATTAATTTAGTAAGATAACACAATCATGTAAAATCATACAAATGTGTTTATGTGTCAAAACCTTGAAAATATCACAACCTTACAATGATAATTCCCAACTCAGAATTCAACAAGCTCCTAGGGGAGTCATGCCAAATTCAATCAGGAACACGGATCCCCTCCTAATTAATATATGCCATCCAGGACCCGTATGATCCAGCATATATTAATAATCGTTTCTTTGGCCATTAATTTTATTAACAGAGCTCCTAAGGGAGGTTAATAATAAAATTAACGTGAGTGTATAACCACCGTTTCAATATTTTATCCATGATTTATAATCACCACCTAGGGGTGTGCAACCATAAATCATACTAAAATACCTTATCCTTTTAGATATCCAATCTGGTACATGATAGAAATCCTTTCCTAGGGGTCAGGACCACCATGTTCTTCCTATGGACCAACGATGGAGGCCTTAGGTTCTCTCTTCGAAAACCTTCTCCCACTCAATCTTTTGAAGTCAAGGTTTTATTTTAAAATTATGCATGAACAATTTTAATATGAGCGGTACTCCTTATTCTATATGACATGTTATCAATATATATGGTAAATCATATTATAATGCAGACAAGCAAAGCAATTAAGCAATACTACAAGCAAAATAATAATAATAACCGTAATATTATGGTTCCACCCTAGAGAATAGAAAAACTAAGATTACAAGAGAATAATCGAGACATTTATCGATTCTTCATCCTTGAATCCTCAAGTTGTATCCTTCTTCATGTAATATCCATCTCCAAGTCCTCAATCCCGTATGAATCGAACACTTCATATTTCCGGTCATATCCAAATTTAATGTTTCTCAGAATCGTCCCAAAAATAAAATTAAAACTGCACCAAAAATTGCACCTTTTCTGGACATTTGGTAGCTCTCGGTCGGCAGTCCGATCTGGGTGATCAGTCTGTCGATCATGGTGGTTCGGCCTGCCGAACATGAAGGTTCGGCCTGCCGATAGAGCACCAAAATTTTTGCACCACTGTCGGCTTGCCGGACCATACGTCCGGCCTACCGATTTGTGACCTTCGGCCTGTCGAACTGTGAGGTCCAGCATGCCGACCGAGCAGAAGAAACCTTAATCCAGAAAATACAAGTTTAATGCAATTCATCAATTTTATTTTCAACAATTCAAAAACATAAAATTAGAGACTCAAGAAATACCTGGAGGCGCCATCATCAATCTTTAAGATCCGACTTCTCGTTCCGTCTTCTCCGAATAATTATTTAATTACAAAATTTTTACAAATTAAAAATTAAATAATAATTCCTAGACGGAGATGATAGTCCGCCTTCTAATTACATGAAAAACCTAGATACACATTCTAACTCTAAGGAACCATAACCGGTATTAATTAATTAATAAATAATTAAACAACAATTTAATCAACCATAATTAATTAATAAACATTCACCATATAATCCATGACAACATTTATATATTATATAGAAACCTAGAGTGTCATCTCTCTATAAAATTTAATTCAAGCATTGGAGAGATTAAGATCACAAAATTTATGCATATAACATGATCACAAACTTGCAAATTTATGTAAAAACTTGGCTCTGATACCAATTGTTGGAAACAAAGTGCCCAGCGGAATTTTTAAAAATTTTCCATCAGAGTATTTTCCAAAACACAAGTTTGACATGTTATATGTATAAATTAAACAGATCTTACTAACCTCAGCGTGCCGAAGAACCTCCGCAACCTGTGTAGAGAAGTAACGTTCCAGAAGAGCCTCAACCAACTGGTCTTCTTTGCTATTCTCCATCCACAACCGGAGTGAGTGTGGGCTCACACGTACAGCTCTTCCACCGGTGACTCTCCTTCCAACCAATAGAGAGAACCCAAAGCTAGTGTTCGTGATTTGTGAAGAAAAGCTCTTAGGGAGTTTTCAGATGCTCACTAGAAGAGTATCACTCTTAATCTCTCAAATTGATCTTAGTAAATCATTAGACTCACTCCCTTTTTATACCTATTGGTCCTAGAGTCAGTCCATATCAGATTTGGTCTCAAAAAATCGAAACAGAATCAAGTTCGGATCAATATTTGATAAGATACGCGTGAAACGCGTAATCTTATGTGCGTTGATAGGCAGGCCGAACTGTCTGATAGGCAGGCCGAACTGGCCAGTTCGGCAGGCCGAACACGTCATCTGGCAGGCTGAACTGTCGAGAAAAAATCTCCACGAATCTTTTATTTTCCACCCAAGATTCTAAAGGATAAAGTCTCAGTTTTGATTCAAATAGCCCAATAGAAAAGATATCTGATCAAAACAAACTTTATCAAGATAATCTCTAAGAAAATAAATCAATTCACAATAATTCTACAAGTTTATCTTGTTTTAATTATCCAAAATTAAAACAACCGATAAACAGACAAGAATTACTCGAACGCAATAATTCAACAAGTTCATCTTGAACTAATTTTCTTACAAAATTAATTTAACCAATAAACAGACATGAATTATTTGATTCTTATAAATTTTAAACCAATATGATAAATCCAACATAAGTCACCAATTATTGGAAAAGCACGCCGTGTCGTTACAGGATTTTGTGAGCTAGCAAAGGGGACCAAAATGGACCTATAAAGTTTAAGCTCATGATAATTATGAAACCCAATATCCCAGATATACATTTCACAATTATCAACTCCAACGCTACTCCACTAAAAGCTTGGAGCTGAACTCTCGAACTTTATAGAATTACGAAGCTCGTGTAGCTAAGTCTCCATGACATATCATAATGTATCGCATCCCCATATGATCATCCATAATCGGCTTAAGGACAAGTTATGTCTTACCTTCCTGATTATTTTTGTCTTACGTTCCATTGTCTCACCATTAGAAAACTTACCATCCAAAGATAGTATACCATTCGGTTACACCTATATATCCAAATGGTTGAGCGCTCTAGTTTTCCAATTACAGGACAACGCATATAAGAGGATATCATTACTCCTAAAGAGGAGCTATGGATTCCATATCTATGAATAACAAGTCTACGCTACCAAGAGTCATGCCTCCAACGTACCGGCATGCATGCCACTATAGAGATGTGGGAGTCACCCATTGGTACATCAAAAGACACAAGTCGAGACAACGGGCCCATTATTCATCTCAGGATTAAGATACAATACAAATGATTGTCTAAAGTGAATCGATTTGCTAAGACAGAATTATTAATCCAAATCAATTCACTTTATGTCCCGATCCAACACATCGTCACCTTTGACAACGTGCCAATGTTTCTATTCATGGAGTCCAACTCCGATGGTCAAGACAAACCATCTCCCAAAAGGGATATAGACAACATAACAATCTTTACATGAATAAAGCGCCCAACTTTATTCCCTCGATTGCGGATCATATGTTTTAGACCGTCACCCTAAGAATTGTGTCTTCCGCATAATCATCCCATCATATGCCCAATTCTTAAGGTTTAGACTGACAGTCTCAAACTACTGTTTGCTTATCATACATTCAACGAATATGAACGTAAAGAGGACAAGATTTGGTATATTTATAAATGAATAAATTCTTTATTGATAAAAATGTCTCCAAAAACGTATTACATTTTTACTCCTTAGAGCATACATGTCTAACATCTCTTGCATGAGGTATTGTGCCTCCTCAAGCTGTTGCGGATGCACCAGGCTTGCTCTCGGTCATCGGGCAACTCAGCTATGGTCAAGTATGGAATCATCTAGTCCATCTAGTGCTTGCTTGCTCTTCGGCAACACTAGCTATTTCTTTAGTAATGCTTAGCTCAAACAGCCTCTCGATTGAGACAGACGTCAATTCGTTGTTGCCCAGCCCCGAGGCTAGCTGAGCAAGTGCATTGGCTTCTGAATTCTCAAATATCGGGATCCGGATGAAGGAGTAAGCCTTGAACTACCCTAACAACGCCTTAACCTCTCTTAAGTAGGTGGTCATGACTTTTGTTCTGGCTTGGAACCCACCAACGACCTGCGAGACAATGAGCATTGAGTCGCTGTAAACACGGATGCGATCTACCCTGTGGTCATGTACGATCCTAAGCCCGGCCAGCAATGCCTTGTACTTAGCCTCATTGTTTGAAGCTTTGAAGTTGAAACGGAGTGCATAAATGGCCTTTAATCCGGCCACCAAGCAGAGTGCGTATGCTTACAGGATTTGGGGTTGTCTAGCTATTTGCCGGATTGTCTATGGAAATAGAAAAAGTATCATCAATGAGAGAAAATAGCAAAAAACTATGATTGATAACTATGGAAAAGAAACCTACATGAAACGTATATTGAGATTCGAGCCTGACAAATTCTGGTGGGTTTAGGACTACTGCTAAGCGAAGCAATGAATGCATGATTTCATGCATGGCCTTGGAATTAAAATGCATATGAACTAGAATCCAACCTTTTTGAAAAGAAAAATCTCCATCCCAAAGGCTTGGAGTGAGAGACCAGATGATAGAAGGGGGGGACTATAGCTACGATGGTGGGATGCATATAGAAGAGGCTACAGCTGCAACGGCAACTTGAGGAGGCTGCTTTGCTTTTTGATGCCGAGCATGGTCGGAGGTGTCGGATCTGGCATTGGGTGAAGAGAGCTTTTTAGCGCTATTGAGAGAGCGATAGAAAGCATGAGTGGCTTTGAACTCAGTTGCCAAAGCAGTCTTTGATTTTCTTGCCTGTGACGGATGTGCCATGGAGCTTTTACGTAGCTGGGATTGAAGACAATGCCAGCGCTTATGATGGAGGCGATGGAGAGACACGGCATCGACCAACTCTCAAAAGTGACGTTGCGAGTGTTATTCCAACTCGAAGGGGATAATATTGGCTGATAGCAGGCATTTCATAACACCTGTAACAAATTGTTGCTTGGTTTAAGTCTTGAGATTTTACGATGCAAAATCTTATGCTTTACTGGAGAGACACTGAGAATCGATTCCTAGTTCCCTGGTATAGAGTTCTTCTGGTCATTCTCACCATTTGATTTTTGGTAAATTTATCTCCTATTGGAGGGAATAAGATAGAGATCAACAAGGTAGCGTGGAGGGTGATACCGTAGATAGTTTCATGGGAAAATGCGAAAGCAATATGAAGCAATAAGGGCATGTCGTTTAGTTGTCGTTGCTGTTATGGTTGTGCAAGAACTCGCTACATGCTAATTGTAAATATGATGCTAATTGTTGGTGCTTTTAGAGATTGTTGTAAATTGCTTTTAAAATGCTTGAGTAACATATCGCTTAGACTTTTGTTCTATATAAGGTCTATTTAGGAGTACTTTTTAAAAGTTATTTTTGATATTTTGAGTTCAAAAACTATTTTTGAAAGATCATCTAAATACTTTCAAAAACAGCTTTTGAACTCAAAATGTCAAACTTCTGAAAGTATTTAGATGATCTTTCAGAAGTGATTCAAGTCAAAATTAAAATTTTATTTAGAATAAAGTCAAAATTTTGAAATTGATAGATTAATAAAATCTCAAAAGTTTCTATCCTTTTGTACCTTCGTTTTATTTTATAAATTTTTTATCAAATTTAGTTTGGGGGATTATTTATAAATGGATTAGAGAAACTCACACATCTTAACTGTATGTTGACACCCACCAAGCAACTTATCCCCCTTCCTCTAAGTTATTTTTGAAAAAGAAAATACAGACATAACGTAATATATGAGAATCCAGCCACAAGGGGTTTAGTGAAACAGTAAAGAAAGAAAAACAACAAGAAACAAACAGCACTTGAGAGGACGTGTACATTTTCGGAAGATCTTTGCCGTCCTTCAAATTTTGATGTCGTTTGAGTCGTGGGAACAAGTACGACATATACAGATCTCGTTGTCATTTAACTTAAAACGACACGATGTTTACACAAAAAGGTTTTCTGTCGTTTGAATTAGAAACGACATTTTGTGTTTGACGTCAAATTTTGTGTCGTTCATTTTTGTTAAATTATCCTCGTTTGAATACTAAAAACAGCACGTTTTATTCAATGTCCATTAAGTAAATAATACTGTACTTGTGTAAGGTTATTTGTATTGTATATGTTGTATGTCAAGAAGTCTTAACCGTGGTTGCTTTTAATCCATCTTCAAACTCCCTCCCAAAGTAGGCTCAAAAAAGCTGATAAAGACTTGTGTATTTTTGTGTTCTTATGTAAGGAATTTATAGGTTTGCACTTGGGGGATGAAAAAACGTAACTGGGGCTCAATTTAGATCAAATTCATGCCAAATACGAAAAGCACTTGTGGGCGCGCAACTTCCTTGCGCAGGAGCACGGCTAAGCATGCAACAGGCTGCTGCAGAAACTTTGGGCATACAGGATGCGCGCTAGGCTGCGTTAGCGCTCATCATTCTCAGCCTGTTGGGGGTTCTTGTGCACGCAGGACGTGTGGCAATAATTGGCCTGTTGTGGACTGCTCGCGCTGGGCTTGTGTAATGTGGCGCGTGGCGGGGCTGGCCACTAGGGCAACCTTTAAGTCCCAAAATTCCCATTTTAGCCCCTGACCGTTTTCTAAAAATGAATAATTGCAATTTTTAAACTCTAAAATCTTCAATTTTCGTCCATATTTCATCTTAATTATCACCTTGAAACACCTACAAAATACAAAAGTCACATATAAAACACGAATTATTGAAGAATAAGCAAACAAGCATAGGAATGTTGATTAGAAAATTATATCAATTTTAGGGCAGATCAATGATTGTTTGAAGGAATTGGGCTTGGGGTCTATGACTGCGTTTTGTTTTGGTCAACAAGATTTACCTAGAGATATATGTTTGGGTAAGCACGTCGAAATTTGATGTGAATGTTATGCGAATAATTTTAATTATTCTAAAGTGTTTTAATTATTCTAAACAAGGAATAAGAAGCTCGAGTTTTCTCAAGTGTTTTCTGGTCAATAAGGTAATGGTCAAATTATACACGATATGTAATGGTCAGCTTATTAAGTATTATGGTCCAAATATGCTATCTACTATTTGTCTTTGGAGTGATGGACCTTGTTGCAGGGGGAATGTTAAATATATTAGATTTTTTTTATTTTTATTCAGCGGGGTAGAATAGTCTTTTATTATTAGTAGTCCATATAAACCTTATGTTTGAGATATTTGTTTACCAAATTTTTCAATGAGAAATCCTAGCCTTTGTTACTCTTAGTTTGCTAAGTAAAACTCACATTTTAATATCATAAACATTCAGATTTTACTAGATTTACTAGTAAATCAAAAAAATTGTTCATTGTTGATTCAAACACAAATTTTATTTTTATTTTTTATCGAATTAATAATTTAATTGCACATCTAAACATTAAAATAAAAACAACCGTTACTCTCTCTCTCTCTCTTTTTGGAATTTGACTATTTTATAATAAGATGATTTTCTCGACTAGATTGGTTAATTATAACAAGATTATATATTGAATAAGGAATAAGAAGCTCGAGTTTTCTCAAGTGTTTGCGGGTCCATATGGTAATGGTCAAATTATACACTATATGTTGTGGTCGGCCTATCAAGTATTATGGTCCAAATATGCTATCCAAGATTTGCCTTTAGAGTGATGTAGAAAATCTCAAATAGTATAGAACTTGTTGCGGGGGGATGTTAAATATGTTAGATTTTTTTATTTACATTCAGCAAGGGTAGAACAATATTTTATTTATTAGTAGTCCATATAAAGCTTATGTTTGATGTATTTGTTCACTAAATTTTTCAATGAGAAAACCTAGCCTCTGTTACTTTCAGTTTGCTACGTAAAACTCACATTTTAATATTATGAACATGAAGGGTTTGATTGGTAAATGGATTCGAATTGTGTTGATTTAGATTATTTTAATTTGAGTTGTATGATTTGAAATAGTAATTTAAATTGCTATCCAAATTGATGTTTGGATGTGTGCTTAAAATGTTAATCTGAAGAGAGAATAAAATTAAAATTTTTGTTTAGGTAGATAGTAAAAAATTTTAATTTATTACAAATCCAAAAAAATCTTAATATCTATGATCCTAAAAAAAATGCAATATTGATCTTACTTTATTCATCTTTTCATTAGAAACATAATGAAAGAAGAATCGTCTTAATTGGATATTAATTGAAGAAGTTATGATTTTTTCCTTAAATATATGAGAGAATTTTTATTTTTACTATAATAAATATATCTAAGTCTAAAGAGTTTAATAGGGGATAAAACTTTAAAAACTTAAGTTCAAAAGAGTCATTTGATTTGAATTTTAAAGAAAACAAACACGTATTTCAAAGATTTTAAATATTTAAATTCAAAAAATTTGCCAAAAACAAATGGCCCTAAGATTTTCTTAAATTTATTAGTAAATTAAAATTTTTTTCCATTGTTAGTTGAAAGACAAATTCTTGTTTTATTTTTTATTCACATTAACACTTTAATTATATATTTAAACATCAATTTTGATAATAATTCAAATCACATAATTTAAAATGTACAATTTAAATAAAAATATTCTAAATTAACACCATTCGACCTTATCTGTGAAACACAAATAACTCTGGACTTTTGTTTTTCCGAACTTTTTGATAGAATTTGATATGGACGTCACTTTGTAGGAATTATATATATATAAATATATATAATGCAGGGCTTGCAAACTCTGGGTCTGTACGTCCAAAAAGTCCAAGGCGCACGGCGAGAAGTTTGAGTACGTCCAAAAAGTCCAAGGCGCACGGCGAGAAGTTTAAGTACCCAAAAAGTCCAAGGCGCACGGTGAGAAGTTTGAGTACGTCCCAAAAGCAGTAACTTTGAGTACGTGCAAAAAGTCCACAGTCGATTAAAAAACTTTGAAGTGACGTGTAGAAAATTCTTTGTTTGACGATGCACGTAAATCTTATTTGGACTCAGAAACTCAAATATAAGACAAAAAATGAGCCTATAAAAATGTGTTTGCTTCAATTATAGAAGCAAGTAGATTGATTGGCAGCGACAAGCAGCAGATCACTGGCTAATCAATCAATGGCGAAGGCCCTGTCAAAGCGGCTAACAAAAAATGATTTGCGCAGGCTGTGTGTTCCTAAGGAATGGTGGAATATAATTGGGCCGCTTTTCGGGGAAGACCGCCGCGAGATAGAGCTGAGGGTGGTCGACGAAGTTGGGATGTTCTGGGAGTTCCGCTGTGCTGTCAGGCAGGGTGGAGAGTACAAGAAGCCAGTTCTTCAGTCAGATGGCTGGGTCAGGTTTGTTGAATATAAGCGGCTTGAAGTTGGAGATATGGTCATTCTCGAGACAGTTGAGAATGAATTCCGAGGTACGAGGTTTAAGCTCAGAGCTCTCAAGTTTCATGCTGATGGTGACGACTGATTTGAGGTCATGTAACTAGCCATTTATGGTAGTTACTTTCGGCACGGCCTGTTTGTAGTTAGCTTTCTTTTTAAGTGATGTTGCTCAAATTGTACTCTCTCTCCTTTATGACTGGAAATTATGCTCTCTCTTTCGAGAGGGTGTTTCTAGTCTAGTCGAAAAGTAGTATTAAAAATAATAACCGTGCTGTTTTTGGTTCCAATATTGTCTCTTTTTGATTATCCAATGTTTATGAATTGGGTTGGTTTGATTTTGGTCAAATACGTACAAGGATTTGGATATCCATCTGCTCTCGCTAGGTCTTATAAGAATTCACCCATATTCCATTCGTATCAAATGCATAGGTCAAAGTTTTCATGAAGGAAAGAAGAAAGATTGAGAGTTTTTTATTTTTATTTTTATTTTTATTTTTTTAATACACCTAGGCTTTTCATGCTCAATATTCCGATTCGTTCCAAAATTTTGGGCCAAATTTTAGTTTTTTTTCCCTTATGAACAAAATTAAAACTAAAAAAGATAATTACGTAATTTAAAAACGATAGAAACAACATATCGATATGTATAAATGAGATTAAAATTTTCAAAGGAAACGACTTGTTTATACAAAAATTTATAGTAAACTCGCAATTATGAGACGTCGTTTTAACGATCAAATGATAACTAAACTTGTGTAAGATATACAATATGTTGTTCTATAACATGAAACGATAACAATTTGACAAATGGGAATTTATTAGATTACGCCAATCTTTTACATTTTGAATTGATATCGTTTTAGCGTATACACTTGTGACTCCAGTTTATTTGACAAATTAGAGCCAACTTTAAAAAAAAATGCTATGTCTTTTTCCCCTGAAAAATTCATTTCGTAAAAAAAAAAAAAAAAGAAGCAAAGGGTTAAACTGCAACAACATACTTTAATTTAAAAGCGACACCTCATTCATTCTTATTATAAACAGTCGAAATTCTAATGCAGCAATCTATAACGAGAACGAAAAGGAAAACGATGCATAGTTTATCATTCAATTCTGGAAAATTTCAACGGAAACTGTGATGTTGTCTTTTAATTCAAACGACAACAAAGTTCTATAAACTATACCATATCCTGTTTTGTAACATGAAACGACAACAAAATTTTAAGAGCTAAATGACAGGAAACTCTTTTTGATGTAAACGACGCAATCGTCATTTCAAACATATAGTTGTTCACAATGTTCGTTTCAAAACTTATAAACAGCTTGTGGTTTGTTAATTATTCGCCAAAGATAGCAACCTATGAGCAAAAAAAAGGGATTTGTGCAAGAATTGCCGATTTTATAAGTGTCGTTTTAAAAAAAAATGGAAGAAGTTTTTTGAAATTAGTTAAATGGCCAACTTTAAAAAAATAGCAAATCCAAGATCTAATGTTGTCATCGTGTCACAACCCGAAAACGAGGCTGCGACTGTTGAAAAATAATTAAAGCCAAATTAAATTAAACCATTAAGATGGAATCAACATGTAATAATAATACTAGGAAAACTATTGCCTCAAGAGGGCTTAAAAGACGATAAATAACAAAACTGTTCAAGGATATATATATATATATATATATATATATATATAAACAGATAAATGCAAATATAGAAAATCAACGTCAGAATAATTCGTACAGTACAGTTGACATACAACATATACAAAATAAATAACCTTACTTAATTTATACCTTTTATAACTATGGGCAACTATCATCACTAGAGAACTCCAAATTTAATTTCTATCTCATTTGATCCTGCACAACCTAGAGAGGAAATTAAAAAAACAATAGAAAAATGAGTAAAAGGTCCAGTAATATTCATGTTATCAAACTTGAAGTTTCAACACTAAGATTTCAAATCCACAAGAAATTCTAAATGTCAATTCATCATAAATTCTCTTTTTACAATTCTTTTCATATATTATACTCATCAACATCTCATATATCTTGCTTTCACCCACACTTGGAGTGCCCCCGACAAAGGTTTAGACTCTTGCCCCTGCGGTTATATCATCATAACCTGTCCTCTAAGGCTATCTTTTTGCACATTTACTATCTGTAGTTGTTTCCACTCTATAATAGCATTTTCAAACAATCAATGCTTAGAATTTATGATTACGAGTCTAAATCTTATTTGACATATACTTTTCTTATAATGTCAAATTATGAATATTTACTTATGTATACTTATCTCAAATCATCTACTAAGAAAATTCATTCTCATAAACCAACCTGTAATTAAACACATTTTATCGTAAGTCATTTATTTTCGCAGCCAAAAATAAATCAAATCATGGCTATCAAGGAATAGATAACAGATCCTATCTCTTTGGCAAATAAATCCACGGATAATTCCTAATTCGTTCACACCACATATGCTTCAAGTACACCTTTAACCTTAAGACGTATAACAAATTATAAATTTAACTTAAACACTAATTTTCTAATTATGTTAATTTATTTTATAATTGTGCCTTCATCATTAGCTTAACATATGTATAGTAACTTTCTAACTTAATTTTAGTAATTTTAGAAATTAAAATAAAGTTTATTTTGCTACGAAATATGTTAAAAATTTGATTTTTAAAATAAATAATCCGGTTTTAAAATGTTTAGATGTAAAATAATTAGAAAGCTTGATTTTCATTAAAACAAGGTTATTTGAAACTACAAACTTTACAGCAAATATATTTAATATTTTTAAAACATAAATTGTCAAATATCTACTTTTATCCTAAGGGTCCAGTCTACCTTATTTTTCCTCCAAGGTAAGGGTTCAAAACTCACTTAAAGCAAAATTCTTTTTTTTGTTTTAACTTCCCCCTTGGAAAACGACACGTCGTTTTCCCCCTCAATGTTGCATGAGTAATAGCCGTCGCCGGAGTCCAACAAGTTGCAAGACCCTTGTTGGAGTCGCGCAGGAAGCAAGAGCCTTCGTTGGAGTTGCATGAGGAGCAAGAGCCTTTGCCAGAGTCATCGAAGAACCAGGTGCCAAAGTCGCGTGAGGAGCAAGTACCGTCATCGGAGTTATTCCCGCCACCACCATCTTGTCATAACTTGTAGACGCTGTCTCCCTACATGCTTGCCGTCACCATACCATAACCATTAGGGAAAGAGAGGAAAGGAGGAGAGAGATTTCAACCATCTATCAAAATTAAAAGAAAAATGCAAACAAATTTTTTAAAACGGGTATTAAATCTTGTCTCCCTTAGCAATTTCTCAACAAAAAAGACGTTGTTTGTGAATTAAATGACTAAAAACTTCCACAAGGTATAAGTTATGTCATTTTGTACTCATAACGAAAGTAACACAGTAAGAACCAACAACAATGCTAAAAAAGTCTGTTATTTTTTAAGTCGAACAATATAAAACTATCAAAATATTAAACGACATGTCCTTTTCGCTGCCTTCCGCTGCTGAACTGATAGATGAAAAGGTGAGTGAAAAAAATTGGGACGAACAAACGACTACAGATTGCAGCAAAGGAACGTGCACCTTTTCTCGTCTTTTCATTGTTTCACCATCGCCACTTAGATGGTGAGGTCTCTTTGAAACCTCTTGAGACTTGACTCGGAGGGGGAAAAAATAGAGAGAACAAATAGGTAAAACTTTTGGGTGTTTCATTTTATGTTCCTAAGATATTTAGCTACTTTTTTTCTTTTTTCTTTTTTCTTTTTTCCTTGTTCTCTTGGTCTACATCTATCTGGCAAATCCAACTACGTGTAAAACAAAATAATTTAATTTTGGTTTTCAGGTATTGTTAGGCCCAAATTGTCCACAGGCCCAGGTAGCCCATAGTGGTAATATAGGTCAAATAGATCAAATTGAGTCAATTGACGTGAGATGTGCAAATCAAATTCATTTCATTCGATCGGCTCAATCTTGCTTGTGTCTATATTGGATCGATTGTTGAAGGCTCTCTTAGTGTCCGATCAGATCAATCGCCGCGAGTTAACAGTTATTAACACGAACCGATGGTTACTTACATGTCTGATCATGAACCGGAATGTGGGGAAAGCATGATTCTTGTAGCATATTACAAGTCGCCACGTGTCCCACTATTGCGGTTACCTACAACGCACCACTCCACTTCGTCAAACAGTTGGAGGTGGCGTCTTATCCCTACTCTATATAAAGGGATAGCTTCCTTGTTGTGGGGGATATAGAAAAAAGCATACAGAAACTCTGCAGAATTAAATTCTCATCTTTTCTTTTTGCTCACTTGTAATCTATACCTAAAAATCATATTCTAGTGAAATACAGTGGATGTAGCTCTTTTAACAGAGTGAATCACTATAAATTCTACGTGTGGTACTTTTATTTTTACAGCATTATTTTATTCTGTCTATTGCACTTTGATCTTGCACATTTACTTGAGCTAATAGGACCAATTAATGGTGATTTAAGGGCTCAAGTTCCTTGGACAAAATACAAACGATCCAATTTAATATTTTCATATTTGATTGTAGATCTACCGCCTACAGGTATTTTGATGTTTCTGATTTAGAGCAGAAGTATCACACGAAAGGGTAAGAATATGGTTGAGGAGGTAATGGAAGGAGTAGCTTCAATAGCACTTTTGCCATTTGGGTCCATTTCTGGTCATTTCATCCAACTTCCTCATTCCATTTACTATGGCCTTCAAGCCACTGGTACTACTACTACTATTACTACTTCCTTGTACCTTAATTCTATAAATATCTCTGAAGTTCTTACTTTTTTAGGGGGCTAATTAAAGGTGTGGAAATTTTCTCTCTTTAATTCCATTTTTTAGGGTCAAGTATCTAGTTAGAAAATCGGTGCATAATTTTCTTAAGTGGGTTAGGTTAAAAATTAGAATTTTCTATTGTTTCCTAAAACTAGTCAATGGCAAAGCTGTTTTCTCTGGAATTTAGGAAATGTGTTATTTTATTTATTTATAACTCCTTACGTTATCTATGTGCTTCTAACTTAGTTGGATCAGGAAAAGAGTCACATTCCTTGAATATTGTTTTTTTTTAATTTTTTTCCCCCTTCTCAAAGGGTTTTTTTTATTGATGAATTTCTAATTCTAGCACATTAGATACTTGGGTTTTTTTTTTGTCTTTTCAATTTTTTTTTTAATGTCCCATTGGCGTCAGAATTGGCATGTGAAAGGGAATGTAGCAGAGGTGAGGATTACCGTCTGATCAAGCTCACAATCATAGACTACAACGTATGAACCTTTCATCATCACCATTTTTTTTGAGTTCCCTCATAATTAAACTTGTGTTGTGTCTTATGTCTTTTTTCTAGTTACTTTTTTTATTATTATTATTTTGCTTTATGACAGAGAAAGAAAGAACAATATGTTATTTTGGAGCACAGAGGCCATGATGCTTCTAGGTTACGCAGCATTGATCATGCTCATGGGTAAACCATCTTGGAATGCTATTTTGAACTCTAAAAATTATGCATCTGGTGAAAAAACATTGATCGAGAAAGGCATTTAATTAGCATGACATGATTTTACCTTCATGTTTTTGAAATGCTTTTCCGCTCAGTTGGGAAAAGGATGACGTTGGCATGGTTGAGGAGAAACATGGGAAGAACAAGATAACGATTTCTTTTGATTACGAGACACTGAAAGCTGAGAATGTTAGGAAATTAGATTTCTTATATTAGGCAAATTTTTAGGAAATCATATTTCCTATATTGGGTAACATATAATTCTCAATCAATTATATAAGCTATTTAATATGGGTTGAAATCTTAGTGATCTCATTTTAACATTAAAACCCATTAATTACAAAAATTGATATGGAGTAAATTAAGTAGATATCATTTAGGGGATTATGAGAACCCTATATGAAGCCTTTTTTGGTTATGGTCCCCAATATACCAAAACATGATATAGTTTCTTTTTTCCCCATCAGGAAAAGTGACGACAGTCCCATTAAGGAATTGAGGTGTTTTGGTTGAGGAATATCACAAACTACTAGTTCTGTTGTTCGATCGATACCAATGGATCCAGGTATTTTATTTGTCAATTAATTCTCGATAATCTGACATGATATAGATCCTAGGCTTAATGGTGTTCTTGTTCTAGGATGTTTTCATGTAGAATTGGATTGATTGATTCGGAATTATTTTTTAACAAGTGGTACCAGAGCAGGTTATCATTGTTAGATTATTGGGACTGTTTTGCATGTTTATATATATGTTTCGTGAATAAAACGTGAACATGATTTTTGGTTCATATATATATATATATATATATTTCAAGTTTACTTATTGAATTTTTATATGTGTCTCGGTTATATATACATTCGGTTGCTTTTTTGATTGTATAAACAGTTTCCAAGTTTAACAAACTCTATTTCAGTGATTTCATAAACTTTGTTTTGAAATTTTTAAGGTGTTCAAAAATCCCATATATATACACAGACACATACTTTAGTTTAAAGTTGCTGGACACTGTGATGTTAGTTTATTGCATATTTGGATGTTGCTTTCTAGAATTTTTTGATGAAAACTAAGGTTATAAATCATTAAGTAATTGATTTTCTAAGTTTTCTGTGATTTAAAATGTCGTTTTTGGTGTCTAGAAGGCAAAGAAAAAGGCGGGTCTGCAATTCAGATCCAATTAGATCTGTTTTAGGTCGAGCAAAACCCGTCAGCTGGTTAAAGACAACCAAAAATGATGAGTCGTTTTTTTGAGTGATGGAGTATTCGTTTGGTTCAAAACGACACGAACAAAAACGACATGTCGTTTTCTTAAGGTTGGCTGCAAAAGCCGTTTGGTTCAAAATGACACGTTGTTTTTTGCTGAACTAAAACGACATGTCGTTTTCTTAAGAATGGCTGCATTGTTTCCTCTTCAAATGACATGTCGTTAAAAAAAAGACAAAAAAAAATTTCTAATATTGAATTTAAGTTTGTCTTTTGGTACCCATTTTCATATAAAAGTCTAATGTTCTAAAACAGATTAATTGAAACAATATGCTACCAAAGTAGCCTCTTTTGTGTAAATTAATTTATTTTAGAATGTCAAGATAATTATGTATGTGTGATTCATGCAAATATTAACCGGCCCAAAGGAAAGTTAATGTCTGGCCAAATTACATATTCACCGATAGTAATGATAAGTAACAATTATTAAGTTTTCCATGTGAATAATAGTCGGTCCAAAGAAAGACTATTTTTTTACTGGAATTATTATCAGTATTTGATTACTATACCAAGAATGCCACTTACAAGTTAATATCTCTGTCCAAAGACTAGATATTAATGTTGCACTAGGTATCTTAATTAAAGGCCCATATATATATTGTTTTAATTTTATTTTTTTTTGTTCTCTATCCAATTTCAATTGCTACTACTACAAATGTTTATGCTCAAGTCAATAACATCCCAATGCTTAATGGGACGAACTTCAAGATTTGGAAGGAAACCATGGAAATAGTCCTCAGTTGTATGGATTTGGATCTTACACTTGGGTCGTAGCGACCCATTCCTACTATGGAAACCCTAATGAGGTTAAAATTGAAAAATTGGATCACTCTAACTAAATGTGCTTGATGATCATGAAACGCACCATTCCCAAAGCGTTTCGTGGGTCTATTACTGAGAGCAAGAATGCCAAGAAGTTCATTGAGGAAAATGTGCAATATTTTTCCAAAAATAAAAAGTCAAAGGCAAGTAGCCTTTTGGGTAAACTCGTCTCAATGAAATATAAGGGCAAAGGGAACATAAGGGAGTACATCATGGAGATGTCTCATCTCGCATCGAAACTCAAGTCACTTAAGCTAGAGCTGTCAGAGGACTTGCTCGTGCACTTGGTTTTGATCTCTCTTCCTGCACACTTTGGGCAATTCAAACTGAGTTATAACACTCAAAAGGACAAATGGTCCTTAAATGAGCTTATATCTTACTGTGTGCAAGAAGAAGAGAGGCAGCAGCGGGATAAGACTGAGAGTGCTCACTTGGCTTCAACCTCTCAAAACAAGAAAAAGAAGAGAGGTAAGGATACTGCGGAAGGTTCTTCTCAGTAGAAAAAGAAACTAAAGAAGCAGAATGAGGATTTTACCTGCTACTTCTACAAGAAGCCGAGACACATGAAGAAAGAGTGTCCCAAATACGCCGCCTGACGTGTAAAGAAGGGTAAGCTTCTAACTTTTGTTTGTTCTAAAGTTAATTTAGCTTATGTACCTAAGAATACTTGGTGCATGGATTCCAGTGCTGCTACTCACATAAGTATGTCTATGCAGGGTTGTCTATGGAGCTGACTACCAAATGATGTTGAAAGATTCATCTTTGTGGGGTGATGGCAATAAAGTTACGGTGGAGGCTATAGGGACTTTCATATTACGATTAAGAACTGGAATTTATTTTGGATTTATTTGAGACTTATATTGTACCGTCTTTTCAACAGAATTTAATTTCTATTTCTTCTTTGGACAAATCAGGATTTTCTGTTCATTTGGAAATAATTAAGTTAGTCTCTACCAAAATTCAAATTTTATTGGTTTTGGTTCTTTAATTGATAATCTATACATGCTTGATATTGTTAGTTCCTATAATGAAATACTGCAAACAAGTTCACGTGGTACAAAGCGAAAATTAAATGAGAATTCCACCATCTTATGGCATAAGCGTTTAGGTCATTTCTCTAAGTAGAGAATTTAGAGACTCATGTTAGATGGAATTCTTGAACCCTTAGATCTAACATACTTTCAAGTTTGTATCGAGTGTATTAAGGGAAAACGAACAAACATAAGAAAATTAGGTGTTGAAAGAGCTAAAGATGTCTTAGAACTCATACATACTGATATATGTGGTCTATTCCCTACGGCCTCTTGGAATGGACAGCAATATTTTATTACGTTCATAGATGACTACTCTAGGTATGGTTACCTATACTTGATACATAAGAAGTCATAATCTTTAAGACGTTTTCAAGTCTTTCAAAGCAGAGGTTGAACTTCAACTTGGAAAGAAAATTAAAGCTATTAAATCTGACCGTGGTGGAGAATACTATGACAGATATGATGGATCAGGAGACCAACGTTCGGGACCCTTCGCACTTTTCCTCAATGAGTGCAAAATTGTTCCACAATACACTATGTCGAGCAAACCCAGCATGAATGGTGTTGCAGAAGAACGAAACCAAACTCTTAAGGATATGGTGAGGAGTATGATTAGTCATTCTTCTTGCCAGAGTTGCTTTGGGGAGAAGCATTAAAGACTGCAGTTTACATCCTTAATAGAGTACCAAGCAAAGTAATTACCAAAACCCCTTATGAACTTTGGACAAGCAAGAAGCCCAGCATTAGGCACTTGCATATTTAGGGTTGTCTAACTAAGGCACGGCCTTATAGGCCACATGAAAGAAAACTGGACTCAAGGACGGTTAGCTGCTATTTTGTTGGTTACGCTAAACACTCTCGAGGGAATAAATTTTACAATCCGACAACAAGATCCTTTTTTGAGACGGGAAATGCAAGATTCCTTGAGGATGTTGAGTTTGGGGGGAAAGGAAAAATAAGAAATGTTGTCTTTAAAGAAGAATCTGTTGTTGATGGTGATCAAGTCTTTATACCTATCATTGTTCAAGATGCAGTTCAGCATTAAACAACAATGTTCAAATTCCTATTTCTGACATTGTTCCAGACCAAGACAACAGTGAAATTCCTCCTCTAGTACCACCTATAGAACAAACTCAACAACCTCAAGAAGTGCCATTAAGGAGATCCACTAGGGAGAGCAAAAGTGCGATTCTAGATGATTATATCATCTTTCTCCAAGAACATAAGGATGGCATTGGTTTAACAGAGGATGATCCGATCAACTTCTATCAAGTCATGCGTAGTTCTAACTCTCAGAAATAGATTGATGCCATGAAGGATGAGCTGAAGTCTATGAAAGACAATAGCATTTGGGATCTCGTCGAATTGCCTGAAGGTGTGAAGCCCATTGGTTGTAAATGGATATTTAAACCAAGAGGGATTCGAAGGGCAATGTCGAGAGATACAAGACATGTCTAGTTGCCAAGGCTTTACTCAAAAGGAAGGCATAGACTATAAAGAGACTTTTTCTCCAGTATCTTTGAAAGACTCTTTTAGAATCATAATGGCACTAGCGGCTCATTTTGATCTAGAGCTACATCAGATGGATGTCAAGACTGTGTTTCTCAATGGAGCCATTGATGAGACGATATATATGGTACAGCTAGAAAACTTTGTATTGGGAGATTCAAAGTCGATGGTTTGTAAATTAAAAAAATCCATCTATGGTTTTAAACAAGCTTCACGTCAATGGTATCACAAGTTCCATCAAGTCATCACCTCATACGGTTTTGAGGGAAATGTCGTTGATGAATGTGTATATCACAAGTTCAGTGGGCGTAAATATATCTTCTTGGTGTTATATGTCAATGACATTCTGCTCGCTAGCAGCAATATAAGCTTACTGCATGAAACCAAGAAATTTCTGACGAGTAATTTTGAGATGAAAGATCTTGGTAACGCCTCTTTTGTATTAGGTATTCATATACTGAGAGATCATTCTCGAGGTATCCTAGGGTTGTCACAAAAGAGCTATATCGATAAGGTTTTGAGTAAATTCGGCATGAAAGATAGTAAACTAGGAGACACGTCCATAGCTAAAGGAGACAAATTTAGTCTCAAACAGTGCCCCAATAATCACATTGAAAAAAAAGAGATGCAGAAGATTCCCTATACATTAGTAGTAGGGAGTTTGATGTACGCTCAAGTTTGTACTCGTCCTGACATAGCTTTTATAGTGGGAGTTTTGGGCAGATTTTGGAGTGATCTAGGTATGCAATATTGGAAGGCAGCAAAACGTGTAATGCGTTATTTGAGGAGAGAACAAAAGACAACATGCTCACTTATCAGAGACCAGACAATTTAAAGATCATTGGGTATTCTGACTCCGATTTTGCGGGATACCAAGACAGCAGTTTCTCCACATTAGGTTACATTTATACGATGGCTGGAGTAGCCATCTCATGGAAGTCTGCTAAGCAGACTCTGATAGCTCCTTCAGCCATGGCTATAGAGTTCATCGTTTGTTATGAGGCGTCCAACCACAGGATATGGCTACGAAACTTTGTTGCTAAGTTACGTGTGGTAGATGGTATTGATAGACCATTGAAGATTTACTGTGACAATAACTCAATGGTACTATATTCCAACAATAATAGCAGCTCAACAAAGTCGAAGTTTATTGACATTAAATTTTTGGTTGTTAAGGAGAAAGTTCAAAATGGACAGATTTCCATAGAACATACAAGAACAGAGTCTATGCTAGCGGACCCATTAACCAAAGGCTTGACACCTAAGGTCTTTCACGAGCACACTGCTCGTATGGGTGTTGTTCCTGTTAATGCCTTGTTTTAGTGAAATTTTTGATGCTCTATGAGTTTTGTTTTGGACACTGGATTATTCAGTTTTCTGCAGAATAAAGATTGATCGTTTATAATTCTATTTCTGAGCTTGCTTATGTTTTCTATATGCAATGTTTGCATTAGACTAAGGACTTTGAATTGATCTCACTAAAGACTAAAAAAGGACCAGTTGGAAATAGACATGTTTGAAATCACATTACATGTAATTTCTATCCTACTCATCCATATTTAATCTATGTCATTAAGTATGATAGTATTGTGATGATCGTGGTTTAGTCACGACTATACTGAGACTAAAGCTGTGATGGTTCCGTTACTAGTATATGAGATGGACCACTATTGCTTAAGGGTAAATAGCTTACAGCTGCACGCCTAAGGAATTTTTTTGTAAAGTAATTGTTTCAAGAATAATATGTAGCCCAAGTGGGAGATTGTTAGGAAATTAGATTTCCTATATTAGGCAAATTATTAGGAAATCATATTTCCTATGTTGAGCAACATATAATTCTCAATCAATTATAAAAGACTTGGGCTTCTTTATCCGTAGAAGAGAATGTGCTCAACAGTAACGCATGGCTTTTGTATTTTATTCGTTAGTGTAGTCTTAAAATTGACTTTGCTCATAATTAGTTGCTAAAAATTGCATGTAGCTGTTGAACTTTGACACACTAATTTTGACCCGTGAGAGTCAATAATGCAAATTCTACTACGTCCCGGTGTCTCTCCCTCTCTCTCTCTCTCTCTCTCTCTCTCACACACACACACACACTCTTTTTTGTAATGTATGTTTGCACGCTTGAAATTCTACAATTTTATATACATTTCACCCTTTTTTCCCTTCTGAATGTTCAATTATGATGCTAGTCGATTTCAACCTCAACAATTTCATGGCTTTGAAATGAGTTATTTGACCATTAACCGAATATCCCAATTTATGCAGTAAACATTGGCCGGATGACCATCGCAGGATTGAACTTTGAAGCAGAGAAATTTTGTGACAGCCAGAATAGACCTGATAATATATAGCGTGTTCTGTTTTACCTTAATTCTGTTGTACGACCTTTTTCTTTAGGCCTGCAAGGATGCAATCACTACGCCCGAACATGCATTTCAGTGACATTTTTATGCTTTGGTAACGTAATAGATAAGCCTTTTTAAGACAGAAATTGGTTAAATTTAGGCAAAAATAGACATGTTCCTGGTTTGCCAAATTTATCTTCCAAAACGAAACTACCTTTTGTTAGCCTCAAATAGTTGACGTCCATCTTCAACTTTGTTCATGAGATCAATGTGAATTTTAAAGCTCCTGATGGTACTTGTTTAGAAAAATTTTGGCACTTAAAAAGAGATAAAGCTGATTCTAGACGTGTAGAGAAACAGAGGACGATAGAAAGAGTGATTTCCTTTTGTTAAATTCGTTTTTAAACCAAAGAAGTTTAAGAGAATGATATATACATTCATTTTCTACCATGCAATTCAAATGACTAGTCTTTGAACCACGGCACCTTATGGGTCATGAATCGCATAAATATAAATGGAGAACAAAAGGGCACAAATAAAAAATCCCAAACCAGTGCGATATAGATTATTGCACAAATCAATTTGATATCCACGTACATATTACACATGTCAAACGTAAATGATAATTCTTGGTCACAACCTTTTCATGAAAAGGACAATACAAAATGCAACGGTCAGCAGCATCTTCAAACCCCTTCAACTCAGAAAATATGGCCAGGGAAAGGACAGGGGAGTCGAAATCACCTATCAAAGTTAGATGGTTAATTTCAACTTCTGCCAAACGGGAGTCCACTGTAATGCCATGTCTGACTTTAACTTTCGCATCAGATGACATAAATTCTGGCAAAGGAAACAAAGCATCTGCTCAAAAATTTTGATATATGTTTACCAAAAGAAGGCAAGGAAAACTACCTTAAAGGCTACTCACCAGATAAATGAAATTCAAGCTATTTAGACGACCTAATCACATTCAACTAATGGTAAAATAATGAATATGTATAAAGAGTGAGACTAGTCTTGCTGTATCTCTTCAAAAGCGGATAGGTATTTTTTCACACCAAAGCTCGTTCATGAACAGCTAAAGAGAAGACA
Organism: Artocarpus heterophyllus; assembly: GCA_025403435.1. Classification (NCBI taxonomy): domain Eukaryota; kingdom Viridiplantae; phylum Streptophyta; class Magnoliopsida; order Rosales; family Moraceae; genus Artocarpus; species Artocarpus heterophyllus. The sequence continues at coordinate 7,073,200 of CM046348.1, read as the reverse complement.
CAAGCTTCACTACGAGTTAAAGAAACTTGCTTGTAGCAATGTTTTTTGGTCTAGATGTCTTCGTAGATCTGTCATATAAAATCACCTTAACAAGCTCCAAAATTAACCTTGTTTCTCTCAGAAATAAAAGATTTTTGTTACAAGCATACCTGCTTTTCATCAACTGTCACTCCCCCTCAGATGCCTCTTCCGAATCGGACAAAGGCAAAAGGGTGCAGATCCCAAGCATATGCCCGTTGAGGCAAACAAAATACTCAATACAGTCTTCATAAGCACCCAACCTAACACTAGCACTCTGTGGTATCATTTTGGCTTGCAGCATGCTCCACAACTTTGCCTTACAATAAGGGCACACCTCCTTTGGATGAAGCTGAGCCTCCCTCTTAATCAGCATTTTCCGAACCTTTGATGTTGAGAATGACTTGAAAACTCCACGGAAAAATCCAACATCCCCATCCTCTCCTTGGTCAAGATGTTCACAAGGATCAGAAACATACAAAACATCTGTTCTACATTGCGGCAATAGAAAGCTCTTCCCGGATGTCCTGGAGAATCGAGTCCTGTAAACAAAGTGACCTGGAATTTGAATGTTATTAAAAAGGCCACCTTTCTGACATCCTGAACAGTATATGAGCAGCTTTCCTAGTGAACTCCAGTTCCCATCAACACTGTGACTTCCACAAGACTGCAGATCAAGCATCATTTTGGGTGCTCTTGTACGACAAAATTCCTTCCATAGCACTCGCTTTGCAAGATCATCAAACCATTTGCATACACAGGAAAGTGCAGCAATCAACTTAGGGTTCCAATTCAACTGTTGAAATACTAGGAATATCACTTCTTCAGTCAGATGTCCCTTTGTGCACTGGCAGCTTGACGAGTGTATGCAACGATACTGCTTGGTCAGAGTCATCGTCTCAACCTGGCAAGACAAAAGATACACCGATTAAAAAACATAAAAATATGCTGAAGAAAAGAGAGAAAACAGTCCCAAGTTCGCAGCGAGCATCATAACAACAACACTTGTGATCAAGTTTGCAACCAAATAGGATGATATACTTTTTTTTTTTTTTGTGCTAAAACACCCTAAAAAATGACTAGTTATAATGGTATGATGTACCAAGGTGAAAGTTGGAATAATTGAACTATTTAACTTATAGTTTTCAAAGTTGCAGATTGAGTCATCTTTAATGCTGGAGCCACCCAGATGACCACAAATATAAAAATACCAACCCCATTTGATCAGAAGCTCATAACAGTTCATTAGAATAAAACCCAACTAAGAACAGACTACAAATTTAATAACAAGAGAGTGAACCAAATAAAGTGCTATGCATAGTTTTACATTAGAGATCGAGCCATTGAAATCCAAAAAAACTTGATTTCGCCTCTAAATCTAGTTCAATCACATATAAAAAGCCACTTCCAGCATCCCAGATCCACAAAGCCACCACAACAAAATTCAGAGCTTTCAAACAAACTCCCTTGAAATTTCAAGAAACTACTTAAACCATACCAAAACTTTGAACACTTTTGATCTCCACCTGATTGCACAAGACTAGTACGAGAAATGAAGAATCGGCGAAACCCTAGCCCATTTCAAAGCCAAACCGCCCGCCAAAAGGCACCGAGAAGCGGCGCACTCGATCGTAGCTATCTCCAAAATCTTCCAATTTGAGAGATTTTGAGAAACGGCCGCCCAATTTGGTCACCTCAGATAAAGATCACGAATCCCTCCTTCCGCAAAGCACCGAAAGCCAAAAAAAGCCCAGCTCTGCAACACAAGAAACTCTTAGATTTAGGGTTTCGCAAGAAACAGAAGGACAAACCAAAACCAAAACCAAAAGAACAGCAAACAAGAGTAATTTCACACCTCTGGCACAAGAAACATCTGGAACTTTCCACTTCCCCGCAGGGGCAATTTCGTCCACCGAAAAAACTCGCTCACAGAGTAGAGAGAGAAAGAGAGAGAGAATGGTTAAAGCAAGCGCAGAGAGAGAAAGAAAGACGACGACTGAGGAAGGGATGGCCTTGGTTTTTGGTCTTTGCATTGGGCTCCATGTAGAAGAAGAAAAATATAAAATAATAATATGTTATTGGTCAGAAAGTAACAGCGACATGTGGGTCGAGAAACAACCAGTTGTTGAAAGCCACTTGTTGGAAGAGCTTAGCTGGCGTTTTCGGCTTGACTGTGGGGACCACTTTGTTTTGTCTTTCGTACAGGCAATTGGTGGTGACGTGGAGAAAAGGACAAGCCAGGTCGGCCGAGTATTGCCCTTAGTTTTTTTTTTTGTCTTTTTTGCTTTTTTTTTTTTTTTTTTTTTTTTTTTTTTACTGCGAATCGTAGCTGAGGAGTATATTTCATTGGGGTTCAGGTTCTATAATAAAAAAGATTCTATCCGTAAAGCCGTTCACCGCTTGCCACGTGTTAGATACCCATCTTAGTTTGTCGGTAATTACAATGCAATTAGTACGCAGGTTTATTGCATCTATCTCTTTTAATTTCCGAAACAACATTTAATTAACAAAAATCACCACTGAAAAAAAAAATAACAAAAATCACGTGTCCGTCTCTTAACACAGCTCTAGGAAAAAAAAATGCATATTAGAAATAATAGTGTCCTATCACCTATACTACGTGTCCAAAAAGTACTAATCTTTGTGTCTAAAAACATTGATTCAGATAATAGTTTGAATTCATAATAATGTAGAATTTTCACGTATTATTTATTATGTTTGAATTAAAACTTGGAATGTGAGGTAAACACAAGCGGGTGTGGCTTAGTATACCCGTTCGTTAGGTGCTAAGAGTTTAAACCTCAATAAATTCATAAAACTCTAATTCAAAAAAATTGTTTTAACCGTCGATATAGTAGCTAGACAAATCACTATAATTAATTCTTCCAACTCTTTTTCCCCGTATCATCCTTCTTAGCAAATATAACCCAAAAATGTATTTTTACGTTAAAAAAAAACTTGTGATTAGGGGAGATGATATGATATAAAACATTGACCATCCATGTGGTACTTTTTTGAGGTCTATCGATTCTACAAAATTTGCGCTGGTATTGCGGCAGCGTATTTATCATATTATAGTCACATCAGATCTAACAATATACAATTTTAAAGTTTTCCATCCGATAATGAAAATTTTAAATTTTACCGAAAAGTTCTCCTGTTTTTTATCAGACTACAAATTTCTCTCTTGTATTAGGGCGGTTTTGAAAAATTAAAGGAAAAAAAGGAAAAAAGACACAGAGCCATGCCATTTATGAGTAAATTGTAGCAGTTACTACTGCTACTAGACATTGTTGAGGGTGAGCTCAACGCCACCGCCGAGAACACTAACTTCGATGGTCGGCTAATAAGCTCGGCAGAACCACCGGAAAGCCTGCTCTTGGCCCCCGATGCTTTATACTTCTTCCCGAGGTGCCTCTCAGGCATCCAAGGCTGCGCCCTAAGAAGGTTACCACCTCGGAATGTACAGTAGCTCAGGTCGGACCAACATTACTCACAAACAGACTGCTACTCGCCATTATAGGCCAACACAAGGCAGATATATTTCCGTCCGATAAGTCCAATCCATTGGGCGATGGACGCGACACTTGTTACCTACTGCCTGACACACCTTGATGTGACACCCAGGTTGTGAGCAAAACACACCTTACACCCGATCCAAGTGCTGGCCTATAAATAGGATGCATTTATGGCATTCTAGAGAGAGACTTCTTCTACACACCTAACTAGCTACCGACCTCTGCCGAGCAATACCTGCCTTGAGCATCGAAGAGCCCTTGTCTATTGACTAACCCTGCTATCTTCTCCGAAGCGTCCCTTCTCTTGCAGGTGTGCACTTCCAGGCAGAGGCGAGCCCAGGGAGAGGTCAGATCGTGCGCAGCCGCACGTGAGTGTTGATCCGACGTCGGACCACGGTAAGCATCAACATTTTGGCGCTAGAAGGAGGGCACCTACGCCTTCATCCAAAATCAAGCTACATTATCTCTGACGCCCGAGATGACGACCCGAGGCAACGCTAGAGACGAGCCAGCCCGACAGGAGGGGTCAAGCGACGCGAGAAATAGGCAACCAAACACAGGCCGACCTAGGGGCCGTCCCTGGACCGCGAGGTCCCGGTCTGGGGGGCAAGGGAGCACAACCAGGGTCGAGCTGGTGGATGCCCCGGCCGCCCAAGATCCGACCCGGGAACTTACAGACGCGGTCTGGATCCTAACTTAACAGTTCAGGCAGCAAGCTCAGCGTCAGGCTGCACCAGCTCTGCCGCCCCCGGCCTAGGTTGACCAGGCCGGAGGCCGGGTAGAGCGAAGTGCGGCCGACCTTGAAGAAGACCAATCTGAGCAGTCTGTGGGCTCCTCCTGAGGGATCTCAGCTAATAATAGGTTGGTTCAGGAACGCCGCCTTGGACGCCAAGCGGCTCGTGTTCCATCACCACAAGCTTCCCGAGCCTCGGTGTTTGACCGGCTTAGGTCTCAGGGAGCAAACAGGAACCGCCAGCCTAGAGCTGGAGGCCGTGTCGAGGGCGGAGTACCCTACAGGGTCAAACTGCCCGAAGACACCAACAGGCGCCAGTTCTGAGAGCTGCAGCGCCAAATCGATGAAATCCAAAATTGCAGATTTGGCCTAGATGACACAAGAGCTCAGGACCCATCTTTTTCGAACAACATAATATGGGCGCCTATGCCGCCGAAGTTCAAGGTACTGCAGATTAAGTCCTACGATGGGACGACAGATGCTGATGAGCATGTTGAACTCTTCCGGGGGCACATGCTACTGCAGAATGCCAGTAACGCGACGATGTGCAAAGCCTTTTCACTCATTCTTCCGAGCCCTGCTCGGCAGTGGTTCCGACGACTCGAACCGGGATCAATTTCTTCTTTTCGGGAGCTGGCCGATGCCTTCTCCTCCGCATTCTCCACCACCAAAACGCGGAGGAAAGAAATAACATACTTGTATGCTGTTAAGCAGGGAGATGGCAGCGTCAGGGATTATATTAACCGGTTTACCCGGGCAGCTCTTGAGGTCAAGCACGTCGAAGACGAGACGCTCAAACACATTTTTGTGGGGGGTCTCCGAGACGAAAAGTTGACCTGGTCCCTGGCCTTCGAATAGCCGAGCACGTTTTCTCAAATGCTCGGGTATGCTCAGAGACACACTGACGCTGCGAAATACATGAAAAACCGCCGGGAAGAGGCTGGCCCGAGCGAAACAAAGAAGGATAAGAAGCAGAAGAAGGTGCCGGAACAGAGCAGCGTCGAGCATAATCAGAAGCAAAAGAAGGAGAAATCTGAGAAGCCAAAGGGGTCGACCAGTAAGTTTCAAAGCTACACACCATTAGTGGCGACCATCGATGAGGTACTTGCCCAGGTTAGTGGCAAAAATTTACTAACACCACCACCCAAGCTCCGAGGGAGCAAGGTGAAGCGAAATCAGTCTAAGTTTTACGAGTTCCATAAGGATGTGGGGCACAGTACTAGGGAATGCATTCAGTTGAAGGACCAGATAGAAAGACTGGTCTGAGAAGGTCATTTGTAAGAATTTATGGAGTGAGTTATAGCCCCAAGGCCCACCTCGGGAAGGAATGATTCGTTGGGCCGAGACGTATAGAACCGACCCAGGACCGATGATGGGAACACATTGGATCCCCTGAATATTGTTCACACGATATTCGAAAGGCCTGTTACCGGGGACACATCGAATGGGCGACAATCTTACGTCAGAGAAGCTCGGTGGATCGAGTGGGGAGAATTCATAAACATGTCTGAGCACATCAACAAGATATGCCGTCAAGAAGACACCTCGATCACTTTCACCTAGTAGGAAGCAGATCGATTGATGCACCCCCACAACGATGCCCTGGTATGCGAATTGCCCATCGCCAACAATGTAGTGCGGCGTGTCTTAATCGACAACGACAGTTCAGCCGACATCCTCTTCAAATAGGCTTTTGACAGATTGAAGATAAGCAACGCCCCCTTGGTCCCAGTCCGGACCCCGCTTTACGGCTTCATGGGGGAATGTGTCCGAGCAACCGGGAAAGTCAGTTTGCCGGTGACTTTCGGAGAAGGAGCCGCTAGGATTACTCGAGTAGTCGACTTTTTAATTGTCAACAAACCCTTCCAGTACAATATCATCATCGGCCGGCCAACGCTGAACGGCTTGAAGGCCATTGTGTCAACATACCACCTCGCCATGAAATTCTCAACCGACGGCGGCGTTGGAGTGATACGATCGTCCCAGGTGGACTCCCGGACTTGTTACGCGAGTGTTGTACGAGCAGCCTCAGCCCTGTACAACGGCGTCCTGGCCGTCTACTCGATCGACAAGGCCAATCTCCCCACCGACCCGGCGCCCAAGATGTTGGCAGACCTGGACCCTAGGTTGCCCGAAGAAGAGGTAAGGGCCACTCCGGTCGAAGACTTATTGCTGTTCACCCTAGACCCTGAAAGGCCTGAACGCACAGTCCAACTCGGATCACAGCTGTGACCTGAAATCCAGGCCGACCTGGAATGCCTTCTTTCTGAATATCGTGACGTTTTTGCATGGTCCCATGAGGACATGCCCGGCATTGATCCAAGCATTATCAACTATCGGCTCAACGTCCAACCTAGCCATAGGCTGGTAATACAAAAACGAATGGCCTTTAACCCGGAGAGGTACGCTACAATCAACGATGAAGTCCAAGAACTCCTCAAGGGTGGATTCATCAGAGAGGTCAAATACCCAGAATAGTTAGCGAATGTTGTCCTCGTCAAGAAGGCGAATGGCAAATGGCGGGTCTGTATTGACTACACCGATCTCAACAAGGCCTGCCCGAAAGACTGCTTTCCACTTCCTCGGATAGATCAGCTCGTCGATGTCACTGCCGGCCATGAGCTTCTAAGCTTTATGGATGCATATTTCGGGTACAATAAGATAAGGATGGCTGAGGAAGACCAAGTCAAAACCGCCTTGTTACCGACCAGGGTTTGTATTGCGACGTCGTGATGCCATTCGGCCTGAAGAACGCCGGAGCTACTTACCAACGCCTCGTCAACAAGATGTTTGCTCGGTTGATCAGAAAAACTATGGTGGTCTACGTGGACGACATGCTAGTAAAATCTGTCCAAGCGAAAGACCACATGGCTGACATTCGAGCTAGCTTCGACATTCTCCGGGAATATGGGATGAAACTCAACCCGATGAAATGCACCTTCGGCGTCAGTTTGGGCAAATTCCTCAGATTTTTGGTCAATCAAAGAGGAATCGAGGTCAACCCAGCAAAGGCCCAGGCGATTATCGACATGCATTTTCCTCGGACAGCAAAGGACGTACAACGGCTCACTAGCATGGTAGCAGCCCTGTCAAGGTTTGTCTCTCGGGCTACCGACAAGTGCCACCCTTTTTTCAAGGCACTTTAGGGGAGGTTTGAGTGGAGCAGGGAGTGTGAAAAAGCTTTTCAAAGCTTAAAGACTTACCTGGCTATGCCCCCGCTCCTGTCCAAACCTCTGCCCGACGAAGCTTTAACCGCCTATTTAGCCATATCAGAGAAAGCTGTCAGCTCGGTCTTGGTCTGAGACGAAGACGGGATCCAAAGACTCGTTTATTATACTAGCCACGCATTCAAAGGTGCCGAGGAGCGGTACCCACCACTGGAGAAGCTGGCTTTCGCCTTAATAACATCGGTCCGGAAGCTGCGACCATATTACCAAGGCCATACCATTAAAGTCTCGACCAAGTTCCCTCTTCGGCAGGTTTTCCAGAGTCCAGAGATATCAGGTCGAATGGCCAAGTGGTCGGTTGAGCTCAGCCAAACGATGTGCATTTCGTGCCGAGAACGGCAATAAAAGCTCAAGTCCTGGCAGATTTCATTGTCGAATTCACGGACACCGATAAGGCGACTCCATAAGTTGAGAAGTCACCCATTGAAGAGCCCAATACACCAAACTGCAACGAAGATAGCCTTTCCCCGAAGCCAGACTGGAAACTGCACGTCGACGGCTCTACCTGCGTCGACGGATCGGGGGCCGGGCTTATTTTAACGAGCCCGGACGGGTACAAGGTCATCTATGCCCTCCGGTTCGACTTCAAGGCCTCTAACAATGAGGCGGAGTATGAAGCCCTGCTGGCCGGACTCTGAATCGCCCGAGATCTCGGCGTCAACCGCCTCACCATCTACAGTGACTCAATGCTGGTGGTACAGCAGGTCACTGGAGGATTTCAGGCCCGAGCAGGCTCTATGGCAGCATATTTAAAAGAAGCGAAACAACTGCTAGGGCAATTTAAGTCCTATGCTTTTAAGCAGATCCCCCGAACGGAAAACGTGGAAGCCGATGTCCTTGCCCGACTAGACTCCGGCTTGGGTGGAAGTGACTTAACGTCGGTCCCCATCGAAAGACTGTCCGAACCAAGCATAGTTAAGGAGGTCATGAGCATGGCCGAGGAGCCGAGAAGTACCTGGATGGACCCGATCATCCGATACCTGACCACAGCCGAGTCGCCCGCCGACCGAGAGGAAGCACATCGGGTATGTAATGGCTCGGTCCGGTATTCGATGATCGACAAAAAATTATACCGACGAGGCTACACTACACCATGTTTGAGATGCTTGGACCCCAAGGAGGCCGAATATCTGATGAGTGAGATCCATGAAGGCCTATGCGACAATCATTCCAGAGAACGTTCTTTGGCCTAAAAGTGCCTCCGACAGGGGTACTACTGGCCCACCATGCAGCATGAATGCGGGAACTTCGCTCGAAAATGCCTCAAATGCCAACAATTTTCTAGAATTCTCGGCTCCCACGCCGAGCCTCTCAATCCGGTGACATCGGCATGGCCATTCACAAAGTGGGCCATCGACTTGATGGGACCTCTCTCGTCGGCCCGATCGCAATTCAGATACTACATCGTGGCCATAGACTATCTTACGAAGTGGATCGAAGTTGAACCCTGTACCAACATGACTGAAGCCAAGTGCACCAACTTCGTGTGGAAGAACATCATTTGCCGGTTCGGGATCCCGCACACCATTGTGATCGATAACGCCAAACAGTTTGAATCATCGGGTCTACGTCGTCTATGCGAGAAGCTCGGCATTAAGAAGGTCTTCTCCTCACCGAGCTATCCACAGAGTAACAGCCAGGTTGAGGCCGTGAACAAGACAATCAAAGACAACCTAAAGAAAAAACTCGAGGGGCTTAAGGGTGCATGGATTGACGAACTCTCGCGAGTACTCTGGGCATACCGAACAACTACCCGAACAGCGACCGACGAAACACCGTTTTCCCTCGTTTACGGAGCAGAGGCTGTCATCCCAACCGAAGTAGGTTTGCCGAGCTTTAGAGTTAAACAATACGAGGAGACCCTGAATGCGGAGCTGATGATGACCAAGCTCGACCTACTCAAAGAAAAAAGAAACCGAGCAACGATTCGTAACGCAGCTCGAAACCAAGTGGTAGCTCGGTATTACAACAAAAGAGTCCAGCCTAGAAGCTTTAAGGTTGGTGACTTGGTACTGAAGAAGGTCACGGTTCAACAGCCCGGCCTCGGGTCCTTTGGTCCAAAATGGGAAGGTCCATTTAGGGTCGAAGACATTGTACGACCGGGCACTTACAGATTAACTAAAATGGAGGGGAATCAGCTTGGACATTCATGGAATGTCGAGCTCTTAAAAAGATTCTATTGTTAAAATTCAGAGCCAGAGACTCCTTTTTTGACTTCTTGTCACAATTCTTTTGTAACTAGACCTACTGAATAGGGCTAGAAAAATCCATGTGCATATCACATTAAAGGAGTACAACTTTCCTATACCATTCCACCCGAGTAATGTGTTCAAAGGAAAAGTAAATCCAAAACGCCACAACTCTAGCTCGGAGGAGAAGACAATAACTCCCACCAGGGGAGAGTCATCCTTATTAAACCGGGCTAGGGGGCTGGTCGGTATACCGACCATATGTCTGTCGCCATACAGAAAACCCGTTGAGTTGCTTGGCATAGTCTTGTGCCCGATGAGTCTTATACTTGTCAAGCTTTTTTAAAACTTAAGCAAGTCTAGGGGGGCAATAGGGTAAGGGTAGTCATACGCCATCTATGCTCTACCCAACCGAGATTAGAAACCTAGACCTGCTCGGATTATTTAACCAGGCAGAGAAGGATAACTACTCGGATTAACTGAACAGAAGTGCTACTCAGCTCTGCTCGGACAACTCGACGACCCAGCTGAGGTTAAAACCTACTCGCTCGGATTAACCGAGCGTTGAAGGTGAACTCGAGTCAACCCTATGACTGTCGAGATGGCTGGTTCCCAGCCTAGGATCCTCCCCGAGGAGCATCTAACTTGGACAATAACGGTTACTTGACACTAGATGATAGTAACCGAATGTCCGAGGAATACCTCGCATCGAGGTACACCTAAAGCTAAGACTGTTAACCCGAGGACACTCGCACTTGGAAAATAATGTGGAAAGTAAGGCAAAACAAAACTACACACAACAATCCGAGAAGAGAAAAGGGAAGTCTTTATTCATCGGGGAGGTACAAGTAAACCGGGCACCTCATGAGCCCGGACACAAAAAAAAAGAAAGAAAGAAAGGGAAAAATACAGACGTTAATCGCCCTGGGTCTAGCCCCCAGCCGCGTCCTCGCCTCCGCCTCCTACGGTGCTCTGCCCATCCCGTCGTCATCGCCGTCTACCACGACGACCTCATCCTCTTCACCCCGCTGTTGCTCGGCATTGTCCTGGTCGGGCTCAACGATCACCGACCAGTCGAATCCCGTTGCCTCGGGATGCTTCTCGATCAGGTGCTCGCGAAGGTCTGTCATGCCGAAGTAGTAGAGATCGACATACTCTGGAGATGTTTTGAATTCCTGGCCAGGAGACCAGGGAGCTCGGCAACGAATTGATGGTGCTCCGCCTACAAGGTCGTCAGCTACCCTCAAGCCATGCAGCCCTATCCGTCGCCTCCTGAGCTGCCTCATTGCCTCCTCGGCTTCGGCCTTAGCCTTTCGAGTTTCCTCCTGGGCTCGTGAGAGGAACTCCTTGGCTTGATCTAACTCAATGTTCTTGTTATTGAGCTTCTTGTCAGAATCCAGCTTCCGGAGGAAGGTCTTCTTGTGCATCTCCTTCTCCTTGTGAATCTCCCTCATCCCGGTGGAGTGCACCATGTGCAGAACAGCGCTCACCTGCAAGGTAAAAGGTGTCAGTCCCCGACAACATGATAAAATAAGCATCATTTAGCTCCGATACTTACAGAGGCGGCAGCTCAGAAGGTCGTGTTGCAGAGACTCTAGAAGTCTTCCCCCCGGATGTTCATGAAGAAGTCATCCTGAGGAACCGCATCTCTGAGGCGCTCGAGAACGATGCCATGGTAGTTCGGGCGCCTTCTCTGCAAGTCCTCGGACAAGCCTCTAGCGGTCTCGTCTGCTTGGGTGACCTCTGACGAGGCCCTGGTCGGCTGTGGCGGAGGTGGTGGGACATGGACTGATGTGGAGACCTGCCCAGTGTGGGTTGGAAGCTCGGGCCTCGACGTCCGTTTATGCTTTCTCCCGGTGTCAACGGCCTTGCCCTTCTGCTTCCTCAAGCTTGCCATCTGGGCGCGTCTATCGACGTGGGAGGTTGGTGCCGTCATTTCTGCACAAGGAAATGCAAACTCAAAGCGAGGTCGGGAAAAGAAAAAGATAACATTAAAAATAAAATTCTGGGCTGACCTTCGATTCGGAGCTGGCGAGACGGGTATATGAGCCTAATCACGTCCTCGAGGTCCTCGTCGGCTACAGGTGGCCCCGCATCGAAGGAGCCACTGGATGAGTCCTCGAAACTGGACGTAGAAGGCTCCCTCGTCGGCCACCCGAACCGTGAAGTGCTTGGCCCCGGAACGTCCGCGGCACTCGGACGAGCAATTGTGACCTGCCCAGCCCCTTAGGTAGGACGGACAGCTTGGGGGATACTGCTGGACTCCCCGAACTAGCCATAACCAGCTAAGGTGTCTTTCTTGAGAAGGAAAGACTGCCATCTGGTCGACTCTGGCTTCTCGAACAGCTCATCAACCGCCCTGATGACGCGGGTCAGGGCCCAGGGACGCTTGGTCCAAACATGTCCCTGCTCGAACGACCTCGGCACTTACTAATTCTCAGGGACGGCTTCACCAGCTCGGGCTAGAAAGTTTCCCCCGACGTAGAACCACTCGTACTTTCATAATTTGTCCGAGTCGGGGTTGCCTAGGATAAAATCCTTCCGGAAACCGATGACGTAGTACCAGTCGGACTGTCGAGGAAGCTTCTTCATCTTGAACGCTTGCTTGAAGGCCTCCAGCGGCATCTCAGTGCTTCGGTGGTACTTCCATAGAATGTACATCCCGATCAGCGACCTATAGCTGTTCGGGTTCAGTTGGGCCGGGCACACGTTGAAGTTGTTGAGTGCCCGACAGAGAAAGGGGTGCAACAGCAGATGCAACTCAACCCTGAAGAACTCGGCGTAAAGCGTGATGTATCCCTCTGGCGCGTCTAAAGGTGAATCTCCCTCACTGGAGATGATGAGAAACATGTCGTCAGGAATGCCATACTCGGCGCGTAGGTTCTCCAGTCATAACTCGATGATGGCGCTTGTGTAGCCCGCCGCTGAGGTTTGCCCAGGCCGGGTTACCCGATAAGCCGTCACTCCTCGGACGTGGGTGACCTGGACCTCCTGCTCCATCTCCTGCTGCTCTGTCTCTACCTCCTCAGCTGCATGCTCCTCGTCAGAGACGTCAACCATGATCACTCCCGCAACTTGGACTGGGGCCCCCACATTCCGACCGGAAGTGCTCGAAGCATCCTCGCGGGTCTGAAGCTCGGCCCTCACCTTTGGAAGAACTCGGGACGAGCCCGCTGTAGCCGCCTTGACATAAGGGTCTTGCTCCTTGGACGGCCTAATGAACCTTCGCCCGTCTAGCATGTTTAAAAATTCCTGTTCGGGTACCGTCTGGGAGTCGACCCTTAGGATTTGCTCCAGCCGGCCGGCCCCGTCCCGTCTCGGGGACGCTACCTCCGCGCTACTGTCCGACCAGGAGACCTCTACATTCTGGGAATCAGATAAATCACTCATTTTCACTCAAGGGAAGTTACCTGTTAGGGTTCTCGGTAGCTCAGGAGATACAATCCTTGGCTATATAACTTGGGCTCGGCAGCTAAAACTCTTCGGGTGTAAAATTTCTGAAAATGAAGTGCGAATAACAGAGAGGGTGGCCCTATTTATAGCCATTTCAGGCGGGAAACTCGAGCGTGAAAAACTAGGATGTGTGATCATTACGCCTGTCAGGCGGCGCAGATGGCCACAGTGCGACACGCGTCCCCCATCTGATCCGCGTGTCTTTTCGCCTCACCCCCCTTCAAAGTGTCGCTTGGCCTCCCTCCTAGCCGACCTCACCCCCTCGGCTTAGTCCACCCGGCCAGACACCGACCAGGTGAACTAGGGGGCTTATGTTGAGGGTGAGCTTGGCGCCACCGCCGAGGATACTAACTTTGGTGGTCGGCTAATAAGCTCGGCAAAACCATCGAAAAGCCTGCTCTTGGCCCCCGATGCTTTATACTTCTTCCCGATGTGCCTCTCAGGCATCCAAGGCTGCGTCCTAAGAAGGCTGCCACCTCGAAATATATAGTAGCTCGGGTCGGACCAACATTACTCACAAGCAGGCTGCTACTCGCCATTATAGGCCAACACAAGGCAGATACATTGTCGTCTGATAGAGTTCAATCCATTGGGCGATGGGCGCGACACTTGTTACCTACTGCCTGACACACCTTGATGTGACACCCGAGTTGTGGGCAAAACCCACCTTACACCCGATCCAAGTGGTGGCCTATAAATAGGATGCATTTATGACATTCTAGAGAGAGACTTCTTCTACACACCTAACTAGCTGCCGACCTCTACCGAGTAATACCTGTATTGAGCATCGGAGAGCCCTATCTATTGACTAACCCTACTATCTTCTCCGAAGCGTCCCTTCTCTTGCAGGTGTGCACTTTCGGGCAGAGGCGAGCCCAGGGAGAGGTCAGACCCTGCGCAGCCGCACGTGGGTTTTGATTCGACGCCGGACCACAATAAGCATCAACAGACATTAAAAACCATAACCAAGCATTGAGTTATTGAGTTGTTCAAACAAATTTATAGTTTGATGTTCCTTTTGATAGGCACCTTTTACACTTACTTTTTAGAGGCGAGACCAAAAAACATGCTAGAGAGACAAAGGGCTGAAAAGATGAAATTAAGCAGCCAAACATACAGTGCCGAAATTACAAGGTGTTTGGTAGAAAGTGGTTCAGGCCACTTTTTCAATTATAAACAATATAAAGCTCTTATATGCTATGATAATAAAAAAAAATAACTACAATATAAAGCCTTCATATACTATAATAAAAATAGTTTTAACTAACAATTCTACCTACCTTATCAAACACATGGATAAGCGAATATAATAAAAAGGCCAAAACTACATCCACCAAATTACAGGCCCAAAAGTTGAGTCAATTGTCACTTGTCTCAAAAGCAAGATATAACAAGAAGTCAAATATGGTCGTCGTTTTTCCTCCTTTCCTTTATGAGTTTCTCCTTCATTATTCACAGAAACAAAGATCAAAATCGTATGAGATAATCAAAACTCAGAAGAAAAGGCAAGAAGAAGCATAAAAGGACACCAATCCAATCTACCTTTACATTTTTTTTTTCCCATGGGCCACAAGCTTGTAGAATACTAAAAATTTTCCCTTGCAAGCTTATGTAGTTATTTATTTCTCTCTGCATTATTAGGGGAAAAAAAGGAGAAAAAAAAGTATATGATTTTTGTGTTAATCAAAAGAAGATATTATTTTCAACTCAACTGCTGTGTTTTCTTGTCTTGAAGCGAGATCACCGTTTCAAAAGCGCCAACCAAGGCCTTAACCTTGCTCTTCCTGGTTTCAACAACAATCACATTGTTGAACAAACCCTGAGCATCTTTCTTCCCCTGCACATCTTGATGTTTCAAAACAAGTTTTTCTGCATTGGGTTCTGTGCAATCTTCGTCAACTTCTTCTCTCCTCTTACATCTTCTCCTCCGGGCAGCATTGACATCTTGGTTATCCAACGCTTTCCCTCTCCTGAACTTAAGCCTCCTTGGAGCGTTATTCTCCGGTTGCATCTCCACAACCTTTCCCCTCCTGAACTTTGATTTCATTGCTTTCTCATCCTCATCTTCGGCATAATCCAAGCCAAGCCTTTTGTGCATCTTGTCATTCATATCTAGCGTCTCCGGATTTTCCACACTTTCTGCATCACTGTTCTCAGAGTAAGTGTCGTCTTCCGATTCGCTTATTGTGTATTCAGACTCCTGTTTATCTTCCTCTTTTTCACGGGGTGAAGAGGATAGAAGGTCCAGTGAGGATGAAGGCTCCGGTGATAATAATGACGGATGTGACAGCAATTTGACTTCTGTGGCACAAGTTTCATTCTGATACGATTCTAAGATATTGCTTTCAGTCTGATATGATTCCAAGACATTGCTTTCAGTTTCCATCTCAGTGACATATTCCTCTTGCTTGGCGCAAGTTTCAATCTGAGGCAACTCCAGGGTGTTGTTTTCATTTTCCATCTTGATGACATACAAGGTCTTTTCCTGAAGACCATTATTCGCAGGTTCTGCACGCTCAGCATTTCTGATCTCGTTATCACTCTTAAGAGGAGACACAACTTTCTTAGAACTATGGTGCTTCATATTTACGCTTGCAACTTTACCCTGCAAGGGTTTAGGGGACAACAAAGCCGTCGGAGATGCTTGCTCTTTCTTTAGAGCCGCAAGGAAGGTCCCCGTCCTCTTACCTATCTTCATTTCACTATTTCTATTTAGCCCTCCCACAGAGTCTCTAGAAAACGTTGGCTTGCCCATGGCCGATTTCGGCTTCAGAGAACTCGCTTGTTTGCCAGAAGAGTTTTTAAGCTTAGCTTCTGTCAGACCTTTCTTTAAAGAGACTTCTAGCTTTTGAGTAGAGGCTGACACCTTTGGCTTTAAGGATTTCTGGGATTTATATGCATAAGGTTTTGAACCAGCTACGAGCTTGACCAACGGGGTTTTCTTCTCAGCAACAACATCACCCTTCAGAGAATTCAGGCTATCAAGTGATCTTGTAATCCTGGGGGCATTTGGCGAATGAGTTTTGACTGCGGAAGATTTCTTCCTCCCCAGAGAAGCCACACTATCGACCGAGCTTCGACTGTCGTTTTTTTTTTGTTGCAGCCCTTTTCACTATAGGATGTCTCACCTTCTCTTCGACTGCAAGTTTCCTCCCATATTTACATAAGTCATGACAGGAACCAGTAGAAGCTCTTAGATAATGAGGAAGAACTTTTTCGCCGCTGTTTGAAGAAACCTTTTCTCAAACCGTCCCTCATTGAGTGTGGCTGGCGTCATTTGTAAACTGATATTCTCCTCAGCCATCAGAAAGGAACAAGATATACTACACCAACTTCAGAAGAGACGACCCTGAAAACCAGCCAAACTAGTTGATAATGAGGCCAAAAAAAGAAAAAACAGTAAAACAAAAAGAAAAAAAAAAACAAAACAAAAAAACAAAAAAAAACAAAACAAAAAAAATGACAGAAGATGAAACGTATTGAAAAATAACCACGTTTTGAAAACTCTGGTTAAAGGAATAGTTTCGTATTTCTTCGCCACTGTTAAAACATGTGAAAAAAATTCATCTATTTATTCAAAATTATTAATATTTTTGTGATTTTTTTAAAGGAATATTTTTATGATATGGGGAGGTCAGACAGGAAAAAAATAAAGAAAAGTTATGAACTTCTACCAGAGATATATTTAGCTTTCCATTTTTGCTACAAGTTTTTAATTCTTTTTTTCTTTTTTCTTTTTTTTCTTTTTTTTTTTTTTTGGTGAACTATGAACACAAACAAAAGAATATCATGCTTCTTATATTTGATATTCAATTTACTGTTGCAAATGAAGGCAAAATAATAGCAAGACATAGCTGGACAAGAGGAAACCAACAAACAAGCAAGCAAATTGGAAACCGGATTCATTGCTTGAAATCTAAGAAGAATAAAACAGGATTAAAAGAAAATAAAAAAGAACTCGTTCAGCTATACAATCCTCTCATTACTTGCCCAAAGTTCATTGTAATAAGCCTATAGATCTATAAATTTTGCATCTTAAGCGCCTGACCAACCAATGTTTATACTTTCCAAGCCACAAAAAAAAAAAAAAAAAAAAAATCTTGCTTTTCTCAGATTAATAGATTTTTTTTATCATGTTCCGACCAATTTAATTGATAGAGGAATAGTAAACAGAATTGGGAAATTAGCTCAATTCATTTCTATCAAGAAGATAGTTCCAAAAGTAGGCAATCTTGGGTTGAATCAATAGAACTGGGAAAGTAGACTATGAATATGAGAAACGGAAAAAAAAAAAAAAAAGGACACTGTACCAATAAGAACAAATTCGCACACCAAAGATCTGGACTTTATGCCAAAAACCCACTTCAAAATTAGAAATTGCCGAAGAAAAGATATATATAACGCCTTTCATGGTTTAGCGTTGTTCCTACGCTACCCCTTTAACAATAGAAACTAAATATTATTACCCAAAAAAAAAAAAAGGGGGGCACCATTAGAGAATATCAGAAGAAGAACCAGAAACGAGCACAAGAGAAGCTTTCTTGGCACAAAAACCCATGACCAAAATCACAACTTCTCGGAAAACTCATTCGCCAAAAGGGGATTTAAAAAAAAAAGGCTAGAACCCATTACCCATCTCAGTTTTCTTGAAGAAAATAAAGAAGGAAAGGGCCTTTTTATAATAGAAAAGCATAACGTACTTTTCTTTTGTTTCCTTCTTCATCAGACTCTTTCTCTCTTTATCTTTCTCTCTCATAAGCGCGCTTAACCAGAAAGAGAAGATAAAGGAGGTAAGGGAACAAGAGAAAGAAGGTGAAATGAAATGTGAAATGGAGTGCGTTGGAGGAGAAGAGAGAAGTGTGTTTTTGTTTTATTTTGCTGTTTTCTGGTGTGAATGTTGTGAACGAAGAATTTATACTTACACAATCTCCTTATTCAACCACCCATAACGGAAGGTCCCAATGGTATAAAGTCACGTAAGGCTCAATACCTGCATACCGTGCCAATGCTACGACGTTACATAAGTCATCGATCCCTGCATAATCAAATTTTTAGATATATTGAGCTAGAAGAAATCGAAGCAGAAATAAAAATGTGGTGACATGAAATGCATCACATTTAGCATATCACAGACTTGGAGGAAATGACAGAGCGGGGTTATCCAAAAGAAAAGTTTTAAACTTGCTTCATGGGGAAAAAGTTTTATAACGTCCTTTTAATGATACACCATGATGGTTAATAGAGCCAAAAAAAAAAAAAAGGAAAAAAAAAGTTGGTGGCTTGCATTAGTACTTTTTGACAAAGTAGTATGGCGAAACTGGCACCCAGGTGGGCATAAAAAGCGCTAAATGATATAATAGATTTCATGAAGAAATCACATTGGACTCTCTCCTCTCTCTCTTCATACAACTATTCAAATAAAATGTCCATTATATCTCTGAACTTCCTTGGCGCCACATGAAACACATGGTTATTGTGTTGTCGACTTATAATATAACAACAATGTACCTCTTTTTCGCTAAACGAAAAGATGATTAATAATATCCTCCCGCTCCCGTCCAGCGCTTTCGGAGAAAATCATCGAGATCAAAGTGGAACGCCAAGAAAGTATAACCCATGCTTTTGTTTACTAAGTATCTAGAGAGCCCAAATCATAGTTGTCCAAGGCATATTTGGTAGATCTATTGAAAGGCATAATTGTAGTCTCACTATGGATGAAAGGAATCGATTTTTGAATGCTAAGATAGAGGCACCTGACAGGCTATTCTCTTGTCGCTATACCGTCGTTAATAATGTATTTATATTACTCCTTGATGTAACCAATTCTAGAGTTACATCTCTTAATCCATCTCTACGGTCAAGAGTTTTTATCACTTAAATGGGTCGTTTGTGGTGCTACAGAATTTTCCTGAAAACATATTAAAACTTTCTTAAGCCTTCGATAGGCGTTTGGGAAGAAGGAAAAATGTGAATATAGTGGGTAGCAAGGTCTAGTTAAGAAGATGACCCTCCAACAAAAAAGCAAGTTTTTTTTGTTGGTCAAGGGTATCAATATTGCAACCAATTTGATTTTCTCTCCCAAACAATTAATCATATTAAATGGTCATAAACTCATTCATCATACAAAATTTTCAGGGAATCCTGATCTACTCAAGCTCTCCCAAGTTCTTTTTTTTATATACAAAGAAAGAAAGATAAGTGACTTTCTCTCTCTACCTCTCTCTCCTCTACTTCTTGCATTAATTACTGATCATATAAACCTAACTCTCAACTATATCTTTTTTGAACTTGACTCTCAACTATATCTAGTTAGAAGCCAAAAAGAGTACTTCAGAGATTTTGCGGCGGAGTATAATTAAGTTGTAGTACTAATCAGTACGAATTTTAATCAAGCCTCCTTGCGCGGACAATAAGTTCTCTAGATGGGATCTTGGACTGAGTCAAGACCTAAATATTGATGGGCTGATTTTCAGAGTTATCAAGGAAGATCGAGTTTGAACCGAAATCATGTCAAGGAGAACAAGTCTGGTAGTTCTCTGGTTCGAATTAGTATGGTCTAGAATCTTCGTGCTTTGAGTAATGATTTTGAACTCTTATGGTTTAAACTGTAATCTAAACGGGCGTTTGGAAGTATAAAGATCAAAATAAATTACATTTTTATGTAGAGCTCTAAGCAGGTGCCTTAATCTTGGCTTAATTGGAAAGACCATGGAATACACAATACAACCAAAGCTTGCATAGGAGAATCTCCATTCCAAAGCCATACCTTAGAAAGATTTCTTAAAATTGTTTCTATAGGTGAAGAAAGCAAAAGGATTGTGAGATATCACCCACTGTAGCCTAAAATATACGTGTATTTGTAACTTTGATAGGTGTAGAAGTATCAACAAGCAGATTTGTAACCAAAGCTACTCATGTTTGTGTCATCGTTTTCGGCCCGAAACAGTTTTCTTCACAACTCCCACCGAGACCAAAAACTGATCAAGAGATGACAAAGTCTTCATGTCATCTGGGGGGAAGTAACTGGCAGCCCTTCCCATGAGAGATGTGAAGAGAAGAGACAGTGTCGGACGAGTTACATAACGCTCACCCAACAAGTCATCCAGAAACGCAAATGCGGCTAAAAAAGTAGACCTATTTACATTGATTGGAGCGGCAAAATGAGCAGGGATTATTCTCTTGAACCTCCATTCCCGTGTGATTCCATCAATCCAATCTCTCACCTGATTTCTCAAGAAGAAATAGAACACATTACTTTAAAATTAGTCATATACTAAAGCTTAAACTTTGTTTTTAGAACATCCAAGTACCGTATAACTAAAAGTATTTCTTAATTACACATTTGATAACATGGATGTTGTAAGGCCCCGGTTACACATCAAAGTTTATTAGTGTATTTTTTCTTTGGTAGTTAAAGTTTGTTACTGTACTTACCTTTTCAGGAACTTTGCTAAAGACCAGAGTCTTCACAATTGGTGAAACAATCAGCTTCTGAGACATCTGGGCAAAGCTAGCATTAGGTTCCAACAGATTTGATGGACCAAGAAATAAGATTTGGAGAACCATTCTTTCCCACCCTGCACCCAAAAATAGCCGTTTTCAGTACGATTTGGAACGTACACATACATTCTCACTCTCTAACTGCAATGGTGTAGTAAACAAATTTACTCACAAATGGTCATTGGTGAAAGTTGAGATAAAGGACCAACCTTTTTGACGGTTCATCTTGTTGTCAACTACGGGTTCGTTGGGGACTTCTTTTCCTTTACTTAGAATTTTTACGGCCAAACCATTTTTTGCAGAAGCCAACAACGATTCTTTGCTTATACACTGAGGTGGCTGCCTTGGAACAAAAATTACTGCATCCGTTACGAGTAGTGTTCTCGAACGCTTGTGATAGAAAGCTACTTCCACGTATGGTCCAATACCTGAAAAAGAAAAATCAAGCAAAGGGTCTGATAAGTTCTTCAAAAATGGAAAAACAGAGACTAATGCATGCATATGCGGTTCATATACCAACTTCTGGTGAGCTTAGAACTTTCTGTTCAATCTCATCAGCCCATGGGCTGGACAAGTCTTCGTCTTTTAACGTTTTGGAGCGAAAGATCCCGAAGAACTCCAATGGCAAGTTCAATGGCCAACTCCACTGCCTTGGTGCCACCCAAACCCGAGCCCGAGGGAACTTTCTAGAAAATGGGCCTACAAAAATTTTGTGTTCATAAGCAAATGTAGGCAGGACAATGTATTCTACTGGAGCTCCGAGCTCTTTCACAAGCTGTCAAGAGAGCAAGTTAATTATAAGAAAAGGTTCATAGAATCATAGTCACTATAAATACTAATAAGCAGAATTTCAACAATGGCTTTATGGTAAACTTGTTCATAGTAAGATTATTTGATAATTTGTCGTCCTAGAAAAACAACTCTAGAAGCAATATTTCTAGCAAGGGATACTAAAAGTGATTGGTAAAGAATCCAAACACTTTTCATGGCAACTTTGAGACGCTAAAAATTCTAGCTTTCAACTTTAATTGTCAGTTGAAACAGAATCTGAACGCCTTAAGAAGCATAAACATCAAACTGGCCTTAAAATTGGAAAAATTAAAATAGAACCTGAATGCACTCCTTGGTTGGAGCAATGGGTGCGTGAATCCATAATCCGCCGGATTTGAGTTTGATGACTGTCATTCTAACGTTTGTTGAGACACTACTGAAGCCCAATGCTTGCTCTTGTTCAAACAACCATATACAACCTTTTACAGCCTAACAGCAATATAGAATGAGTATACAAGTTGATATAACAAATTTTATGCACTCAAAGGTAGTACTACTTAAATTCTTAATAAAAAAAAAAGAGAAAATTTTGTGAACATGATTCCTTGAACACATATAGAGCAGTGCTTATAATAGTGACATAAGAAACGACATGTCACCAAAAACAAAACCTAAACAAAGTAAGATAGGAATCTAAAAAAATCAAATATAGTGGAACAAGAACTTGTATAAAAACTAAAACGCTTAGCATGAAAAAGGAGAAAAAAAAAACCATGTCATGAGCCATGAGGATCATAACCATCAAATTTTACAACAATCAACAAAGCCAATCAAAGAAAAGCTCACACCCCAAAGTCAAACAAACAAGTTCTAGGGTAAAAGAAGCTAATTACCTCAGTCCTAATAGTGCGTCTGTTGAGAAAAGGGCCAAGAGGGAACGGGAAGCCAGTGAAGTTGAAGTAGAATGTGCCTCCATCACTGGTATTGGCATTACTGATGCTGGTATTTGATGAAGCGACAACCAAACTGAGTCCATCTCTGCTCTTACTTCTTGGTCTTGGCTGCACACACAGACCCTTCAATTTCAACGACCCGCTTAAAAAACTACAACTTGGGTCTCTCCGAAATGTTGGATTCTGCAAGATTGTCAATTTTGTTAAGGAAGAGGCAATGGCTGCCACCATTTTCTTAGAAGCCTTTTGTTCTTCACCATAAGCCAGACAGACCACTCGAGACGGAAGTGGGTACATAACAGAATCTAAAGATTAGCAAATTCCAGGATGTGTTTTTGACACGTGGAGGCCTAATTGGCTCTGTCTGTGCATGGATTTACAAGGCTTTTAGATTTATTGTGGCCACTAGGGGAAGAAAAAAAGAAGAGTGTTATAGAAATGGCAAAGCTGAGAACTTTCAAGAGCCAAGATTTCTGAATACAATTATTCCAATTATTTTTACTTTTTCGCTTTGCATAAAAGAGAATTGAACATAAATTTAACCAATTATTGTCGGAGAGTTTAAGAAATGAGTTAGGACTTATACTATAAGCCTTATAGGCTGTTTGTAAATGCAGGTAGAACTAAAAATAATGGTTTAAAATTTGTAACATATAAGAATATTTTTTGTAATTTTTTTACTTTTTATTGTAACTGTTAAAAATTTTATACTATTTGTTAGTAGTTTTAATTAAGATGTCAAATAACCGCTTACAAATTATAACATGTGAGAGTTTTATGCTCGCATACTTTTGCTTTTGTAAAGAGGTTTATGTTATAGACAACTAGGACAGTTGAAAATTATGGTTTATTGCCAAACACAATCCCTGCGGAGAATTGCATATATATATATATATATATATATATATATATATATATTTTTTTTTTTTTTTTTTTTTTTTTCATGCTTTGCCTTTTGCTTGCGCTTGGGCAAAAGGGTTGATGGAATTTATCATTGAACAGACTACAAATTGCTTTAAGACGACTGAACAAAAAGCGTTCATTCGGAGACCTGTAAAAGCACTACCATCAAGGGGTTATCCATAGCGCCCCCATATGACACTATTTAGGAGTTTCATACACATTAAGCACCGTCAGCTTTGCCTAATAAATGGAACTAATGACATCACGTAAAATACACTTGATTAAAATCATCAACACAAACAGCTCTTCATGGTTGGTTATAATTTCAATATTAATAACAAAGATCGACAGTCAGATACGTTGAGAAGACCTGCCACTCTTGACATATATTCAGTCCATTCCTCCACGGTGAAAATATTATCCAAGTTATATTCAATCACCTTTAAACAAAATCTTCAGGAATTTTGTTATAAACCAAGCATAGAACTAGTGTAATACATGTCCAGTCCACAGAAGTCTATACCTCTTCATAGAAACAAGATAAGCTTATCATATGACAAGCCAAATACTGATTACCTCGCTAATTCACATAAAATCATTCGAATATCCACAAAAGTAATTGTTTGTTGCCAACTTTCGCAGAATTCACAAAACCAACACTCCGCCTCCAACTTCTGCAAGAGCTACAATGATTGAAACAAGCATACAAGAGAGGTGGCACTCGCATTGGGTGAATTTGCATAGAAGACTGCAGAAACTTTGAAGCCTGGAAAGTCGACGAATTGCATACTACTTGTGTAAACGAAGAACTATCATGTAGGAGGAACTTCTATTCACAGTGCTTGCAAACTTGGGAGCAAATGGCGTCTTAGGTAACGATTTCTCTTATGAGCCAGTCCAAACTAGGATATGCGAAGTACAATATAAGAAACGATGGAAGGGCAAACAGAACTGTGATGAGTATGTATAAAGCCAGTATCGCTGCACTTGCTGGTATAGCATATATGATGATTAGTAGGAGTATCACAACCAACGGAAGCTTGGCTGTCACATGAACCAAGAAAAGAAGTGATTTCTTAAGGGAAGAATTTAATCTCTCCAGACTGAGGTAATCACTGAGATGGAAATGCTCACTTGATCTTGATGGCTCAGAAGGACGAATATGGTGTCTCCTCCTAAGATTACTACCACAGCTTATTCGACTGGTCATCGATGTATTGCCATTTACAGACCATGAAGGATGAAGTTCTTCAGAGTGGTTAGAATGGGTTCTAACTCTATCACCGTTCATGCTCTCAAGCATCCAGAGAAGAAAGTAGTTCTTGTGAGGGAATTTAAGGTTTCCCCTGTAAACCAGACGGAAGGATAAAAGATTGCACCATGGGCAGGAGATGAAGAGCGGGAGCTGGATCGGTAAATTGGGGAACTTCACAACTGCCCATTGCAATCCCAGAATGCAATTTTTACAAAGGGTATGCCCACACCATAAAACATAGGGCACATTCTCAACAAGGTTGAAGGATTCGCAGCATATCGGGCATTCTAATCCTTCTTCTCTGCCAACCACAGAAGAAACCTCGTCATCCGAACATTCAGAAGTGGCTTGCACCGGCTTCTGAGGGTCCCTTTTCAATCCAATGCTTCCAGCTATGCAACCAGACGCGAAATTCCACATTCTAACAACACCAGAAAAATGACTACAGGCTCATCACCACATGCTAAATTCAATGTAGTATCTCATAAAGAACCCATTGAAGACTGAACCCGACCTTGAGCTATTTTGTACATACCAACATCCAACAGCAACCAGATAGTCAACAGTTCTACAGAAAAGTAATTTGTTCAGTATTAGACTATCCGACATTCAACATTTTGCAATATGAGCAGGAAAAAAAACACACACACACACACACACACACAAAAAAAGAAAAAGCAACCCAGGCTACTTTCCTGAAAAAGGGGAAAAAAAGTTACGTGTTCTAAGCACCATACTTAACATATGACTATCATAATGCAAAGAAGAGGAGCACTTTCTACGGGTTCCACGCTACTACAAAAAATTTTCCCAGAATTTGCATCTTTTAGAGTTACATTGGAGAAATATTATGTTTTCCGTTCCTCGTTTAGTAGTAACATAATCAAAAGACAAACCATAAGAATCAGCTATCCATTACGCCACAAGCTTGTTCTGGTGGTAAATTCACACCCGCCTCCAATGGCGAGGCCTAGGGATTGAACCCCTCAACAGCTCAAAAAAAAAAATTCCACACACACCGGATCACGGAATTTCATACCAAAATATAGCCAAGTCTAAACGAAGAAGCTAATGATCAATCTAATAACAACAATGACAGTAGTAGTAGGTAGTAGTAGTAGCAGCAGTAGCAGTAATAATAATAATAATAATAAAATTCAGACTCATTTCGTAGGTTGCCCAATTCCTGGTTGTAAAATTCAGACTCATTTCATAGGTTGCCCAATTCCTGGTTGTGACTTAATTTCACAGAACAATGATAAAATCCACAACCATAAAATCCTATTGAATATTGTAAACTCAAAGAATCCAATTGGCAATAAGATGATTGGAAACAGACACATACAATGAAAAATAAATCAATAGTGAATAAAGGAAAAAAAACCAATTAAAGCGCACCGAGAAGAAATCAGAAAAGTTGAGGAAAAATCCTGACCTTGACCTAAAATATGAGCAAATTTGAGACCAAAATTTCTTCAGGCAAAACAAATGAAAGTAAATTGCAGAAAAAAAAAAGTTCAAAATCAAACAAATGCAATGGCGAATAAGAATCAGAATACGAATCTCACGGATGATTCGGACTGAGATCGATTACGAAGCGATGAGAAATCCGCTCTGAAACTTGAAAGAGAGAGAGAGTCTTCTTCGCAATCTCTCTTCTCTCTCGCACCCGCAGGGAGACTTGAAGAGAAGAGCTATGAAGCTCTGAGAGAGTCTCTGAGGAGAACCCTCGAAGAGAAGGTTGTAGTTTTTTTTTTTTTTTTCGAATTTGATTATTATGCATTTCTGTTTTTATTTTTTTTTTAATTTTTGGAGAAAATGAAACAAAAAGAGAGTGATGTAACGGTGGCCCATTGGCTCGAGCCGGTTAGAGCAAAGTGGCTTTTTGAATTATTTAGATTTAAATTTAAATTTAAATTTAAATATTAAAAAAATTTTAAATATGTTAGAGTTTAATTTAGTCAGACTTAAATTGCTAACAAATTCAGGCGGCCCAATATTAAAATTAATTGAAAGGATCGAATGGAATGACGATTCGTATTGTTCGATTAATTCGATCATTTTGCTTTGTTGGAGGCATTCGGCTCTTGATTATTAAGGATAATTTGTACTCGTTTTTGAAGTCTTCGTTCGATCGGATCGATCGCGACAAGTTGACAGTTATTAACACAAATTGACGGTTATAACACGTTTAGTCATGGACCGAAACATGGGTAGGGTGTGATTCTTGCAGCCTATCACCAATCGACACGTGTCCCACTATTGCAGTTACTTATAGTGCATTGTCCAACTCCACCAGACGGTTGGGAGCTACGATTCTTCTTTGTCCTTTATATAAAAGGATGGTTGTTTCATTGTAGAACACACAAAAATAAATACATAAACTCTGCCCATTTGCTTTTTTATCTCTTTTTGCTCTCTTGTAATCTGTACCTAGAACATTTTAGTGAATTACAATAGACGTAGCTCTTCATTAACAGAGTGAATCACTAGAAACCTCGTGTGTTACTCTTGTTACAGCATTATTTAATTCATTTCACTCTAATCTTGCACTTCAATCCAAGCTAATAGGTCCATTCAACAGTGATTGGAGACCCCAAGTTTCTTAACAACCTAATCTAGAATTTTAACATTTAATTGTAGATCCACCGTCTACAAGATACGTATTTGTTTTCCTCAAAATCTAAATCTTTTGAGTATCCAGAATCTAATTTTTTTGAGTTCTAACTCCCCTTAAACTTTTGATACTTGGATATCTTTGCTACACTAAAAACTAAAATTCTCTCTCTTATAGTTGAGAAAAAAATCATAACTTCTTCATTTGTTATTCAATTGAGATATTTTTTTCATTGTGTTCTTAGTGAAGTGAGGAATAAATTAAGATCTATATTGTATATTTTTTAGGACCATTAATATTCAGATTTTATTAGATTTGTTGATAAATCTAAAAACTATTTTCACTGTCTCTCCAAAATTAAAACACTAAATCAAATCTTAATTCAAATCATACTAATTCAAATCAAATCACTAATTAAAATTCATTTACGAAACAAATCCTAAAGTTATTGGCGCATATAGCCCAATAAAATAGTCATGGTATAAAATAATAAAAATACATTTTTTATACAAAAAAATAAAATAATACTATTGAGAAGAATAAAAAATTATAACATATTTTAATAAATATTTTTAACATTAATACAAAGAACCAATCAGCGAAATGCAGAAACCTCCTTCTTCTTCTTCTTTTTACTATTTGTTTTTTCTCATTCTTATCTTATTTTTATACACATTCATTTTTGCTCCTAATTTTTTTTTATCATTTTTCTTGTTAACATGATATGTAACTTGGGTTGTATGACGTGAAATATGGGGTCGTTAAACAAAATTCTTATGTAATGAAATTTTATTTCACAATTTCATTTTATTATAAAACTCTATACTATCATATTTATAATAACAATATTGCCTCTGCTTCCGGTTCTAATAAAAATGGTAATTCTATAGTAGTGTAGCCATTTTGTCGCTAGTTGTGCTTTGCGTGAAGTCGTTGAGTCTATTTGGGATGCTTTTGTGCCAGTTTATTTAAGTCCGGTTGTAAGACTTGATTTTGAAGTCGATTGATAAAGTTGTTCTCAGTTTACTATTGAAAAAAAAAACTTTAATTTAATAAACATGAAATGAGCTTAGAAATTTAAAAAAAAAGTCATAATTGTAATGTATGATATGATATAATTATTTTTATGCTGAATAATAATATGATATATATTTATTATCTTAAAAATGTAACATTATAACATATTTATGGTTTGAAGGAGCTAACATTTATATTTAAGTACTGTGAAAAGAGTAAATTAAGAGATATATCATTTTTTATTACCACTGTTACATTCTGCTATTTTTTTTATTCATATCACTTTATCCAATTGAATAGGCACAAAATCTCTTAAAGGATGTTTGAAATGGTGGTGAGAACCGTTGGTTAAAACCTGTTTTACTGTAGCATTGTGAGCTTTACACTATAGCGAATTTTTTATTGTTACTGTAGCATGTGTTTTGTGAGAGCTTTATACTATTTATAACTAAAAAAGTGGTGGGAACCACGGTTCCCACTATCATTCCAAACACCCGGTTAGATAGCATATGTTTGCCTAGCTCTATTTCAAAATACTTAAAATTAATTATATTTTTATATGTTTAAAAGTTATGTCTTTCAAACTTTCTTATATAAGTTAAAAATTAAAAATAATACCACAAAAGTGATATTCTCGAATTGATCCCTATGCCATTTATCATTTTTTGTGATTTTTATGTTTTATTATGCGTGATTATTTCATCATTGCATCATAATTAGTCCAAGACTTGGCCAAGTTTGTTGCCCGAAAATTACAAACGGCTTCAATTGTAAGATTCTGCCATCTACAACTAACGGTGGCAATGGCACCGAATCTGGGTGTGGATTGAATTATGCCTCCGTCATGGAGGTTCTTGAAATTGTGAGGACAATTTTACCCTCTATTAACCCCCTAAATTTCTAATATTCGAAGTATTATTTCCTCTTTTTTTATCGAATGGCTAGTTTGACTCACTATATTGTATTGTATTTTTTGTATATAATACAATACAATACAATGTAATACAATATGGTATGCTAATCATGCCTTAATTGTTTTCTGTTATTTTTTTGCCATCAAAATAGAAGAAGTAAACCCTACGCAAGCGGCAAGACTGTTTTGTTTGTGGAAAGATAATTCTGGCCGTTGTTCTTCTCATAGAAATTTAACATCCACGATCAAACATCCACGAGGACCTTCACTTCTTGGATGCAATTAGCAAAGAGAAGTGTGTACTAAACCCCGTGTGTATGTGCTAATTCGCAGGACATTAGCCAGAGTCATTCTGCCCGATTTGGCCGATTAGTGCTATAGAGTTTATTTGGTATAGTTTTTGCTTGTACTTTTGGTCAGTAGAATAAGATAAACAAAAGCTATAACTTTCAATAAGTGTTTGGAATCATTTAAAAAAAAAAAAAAAAGAAGCTTTTTATGGGTCAAAATAGTTTCAATTTTATTTTAAAAGTTACAAAGATGCTAGATTTAAGTTTAAAATATATTATTAACACTCTAGTATAAGTTTCAAAGTCTATTTCAGATGTATTTTTTTGAGAAGTGATATTTTGTGGCTTTACATAAAGCACTTTTAAAAAACAAAAACACTTTTACAGATCATCCAAACAATTCTAAAAGTAACTTTTGTACTCAATAAACCAAAAAACAACTTTTAAAAAGCTCTTCCAAACAGACGCTAGTGTGTTTCCCGGACAAAAATAGTGCTAAAACTTGGACGATTAGTATATATAGTCCAACGATCTATGGTGTGCCAAAAGTATATGCTAATAGAATATAAAAATAGTCCAATAGTCTACTAACCATATTACTCTCCAATGATGTCGCCCTGCGAGGCTGCGGCCAACATGTTGTGTTGAAAATAAAAAAGTAATCTAATACATAACACTACTACTACTAATAATAATAATGATAATGATAATAATCTACCAGTTTACTTTCCCGTTACCACCGCCAATCACTCGTAATACGGTATCGATGATATTTGGAAGATGACCTGTGATAATCTAGTGACTACTTATTTTTATGGTAGATATAAATTTAGAAAATCATATATTTTAGACATTTGATCAATCCATTAGAGTGATGCAAATTCCATGTTAAACAACATAAATCTTTAGGAAATTTTCGTACATAGTACTTTTTTTAAAAAAATTTAAAGTAAATAATATGTCTTTAAAACATTTGTAGTAGAAAGAAATAAAAAGAAAATTTACTCGTTTTTTACTTATAGTAAATTATATATTTTCTTTTTACCTTTGATCAATCCATTAGAGTGACGCAAATTCGATGTTAAACAACACTTAATTCCAAGGAAATTGCAACAAATAAACCATAATGATATAACAATAAAAATTTTAGTCTAAAATTTTGATAACTTAAATAAATAGACTAAACTTTTGTAAAATTTCAAAAATACCCTTCTCTTCTTCTCTCTCCTAGCGTCAGTGAAGACGCTGGCGACGAAGCTGCTGCATGTAACTCTGGCAACCTCTCCCCAGATGACTCCAGCAACGACTCCAGTGACCTCGCGCGACTTCGACGCTTGCTCCTCGCGCAACTTTGGCCATGAAACTTCTCCCTCTGTGACTCCGGGGCTTGCTTCCTCTGGCGGTGAGAACTGCTCCAAATGACGCCACTGTTCTCCCCGATGACTAAAGCTTTCGATCTCCCTGGCAGTTGGCAGTTCGAGATCTCTTCAGCAATTGGCAGCTCGTGATCTCAGACGGTGGTTTGCGCCGAGCGTTGATGGCAGTGAGTTGGGTGGCGACAAGTGCTCCATTGGTTTTGCTTCGGTGGAGGTGAGGTTGGGCAGCAGGAAAGGTTTCTTTATCTTTAGGGAAGATTTTGACAAAAGGACCAAAAAAAAATCCTAATCGGATAAATAGTCCTTTTTCTTTTTTGAACCAAAAAATACGTTTTTTTACGTAGGTAAATTGTCTCAATTTTTTAAAAAAAATTAAGAAAAATGACTGTAGCAGGATAAGAAACCTCAACATGATGAAAAAAAAAACTGAAACCATTTGATGTCTAAAAAGCTTTTTTTTTTAATACCAAAAACTGTCTAAAAAAATTTAGACCATTTGTCCAAAAAAATTTCCCCTCAAGGCTCTTTATAAAAACCTCTCCTTTTTTAGAGAGGTGGTCGGCAGCTCTACCGGGGAAGAGAGAGAGAGCAGGAAGAATTTGGGGAAAGAGCACTTAGCTGCTAGAGTTTTGCAATTTGAGTATTTTAATCATTATTGCATTTAACTAATACAAATCTAAGGTGGTGTTTGGAAGGTGGTGGGAACCACTTTTATTGTAGCATATGAGAGCTTTACACTGTAGTAATTTTTAAAATTGTTACTGTAACATGTGAGAGCTTTACACTGTTTATAACTGAGTTTGTGGTGAGAATCGTGGTTCCCACCATAATGCCAAACAGGGGTAAAATTAAATGAATTATTTACTAACTATTTTAACATTTTAGTCTATTAATTTTTATTCGACTATTAATCTAGTCTATTTTCCTCCGTATTGCTAATTTCCACAAGTTTTTTTGGGCCCAACAGGATCCCTACTGAGAAGGCCCAAGGCCACATTATACAGCGCATTTACACCGTCAAACAAGAATTTTAGAGCAAACTTTTGTTCTCAAGGACCTCTTGACAACTTCCATTTTCAAAGTAATGCTCTTATGTTATGTTCATCATTATTAAAAAAAAAAATCAACAAAATCCTAGTATGTACCTCGGACTACGTGGCAAGATTAAATCACATAAATATATTTGCATTTGGTCTCTCAAATTATTATGCCTCTCCTACCTTTATTTCATGTCCTTTGCATCATGAACCCCTTCCCAGTCATAAACGACAGTGGAGCCGACCTTCGATTTCAACAAGGGTGTGTACTAAACTCTATATATCTATATTTGTTATGAACTGTGTAAAAAAAAAGTTACATGACAATAATAATACATATATCAAAACTTATAATAAAGTGGGGGCATATATAAAAATACATAATTTTAGGTGATGACATAACAATAAAATTATAAGATTTTTGAGGTTAAGTTTTAGAAAAAAAAAAAAAAAAGAGTTTAATGGGGCCTCATGTAGATTAGCCACTATAGAGGATAGAGAACTTCTTTTTTGGGCTCTGTTTGGTAGAAGAGATAAAATAGAAAGAAAAATTAATTGACGAAAATAAAGAGAAATAAGAAGCCCCATTTAGTAATGTTTTCATTTTTGTTTTTGTTTTTGAAAGAAATTAAAAATGAAAACATTTTGAGAATGGACTGTAGATGGTTGAGATTGGGGCTGTGGCTGTAGTGGCCACGGGTGGGGTTTGCCGGAGTTAGGCTATGGTTGGGGGTGGCTTGCTGGAGAGAGGAAGAGAAGGGGGAGGGGGTGGGTTGCTCCTAGTTTGGTCCATAATGGCTTTTGAAAAAATTGAAAACAACTTTTTTTGTTTTCAAAAATCTCAACTTTTCTTCATATGTTAGAAATGTTTTAATTTTTTTAGGATCTATTTATTTAACCAAACAAGTTTTTAAAACTATTTTTATTTTTTGTGTTTTTGAAAATGAGAGAAAACATCTCAAAAATAAAACCAAATGGCCAAAGTTTTTTAAGTTTAATTGTGTTTGTTATAGATTGTCATATCTAATCTCCTTATATTGGAGAAAATAAAACTGATGTGTTTCTTTTGAATGAATTAAAATTTTTTCCTCCATGAATAAAATTTCATTTTCATCTTAAAAGGAAAAAAAAAAAAAAAACCCTTTCCTATTATGTGTCTTGTCACTATTATCCTTTTATAACTACTTATTTTAGGGTGGTTTTATTCACAGAACTCTCTTTCTTTCAGTGATATTTGCGTTTCAATCGAATAATGATGATCTTTTTATTTTTAGCTTGTTTTAAGCTAACATAATCATCGTTTTTCTCTTCTTGAATTTATGTAAAAAAAAAAAAAAAGAATTAGCCGAGAAGTTATTTCCTCCAATAATATAGGTTTCCAAGCCTGCCAATAAAATTGTTCACATATATATCTGCAAAATACTTGGTTAAATATAATAGTCACTCATATTGGTTCTAGCAGAAAAATATATCACAAGAAAAAAATAAAATAAAATAAATAATAAATAATAAGAACCCTCTATCAGCTTGGCTTCTTCTTCATCTCTTTTTTTGCCCTTTATTTTAACGTAGCAATCTTATCAGAATCTTTCCTGTAATTTCTAGCACCCCAAGCAAATAATTCAGTATCTTTCTATACAACACATTTCAACAAAGAGACGTTAAAAATTCGGTGAGAGCACATATTGCATGTTCGGTGCACAAACACAGACGTCCACCTCTAACCATATGAAGACTTTATTCTCCTGAGTGATCACCCCATGGTTGAACGATATAATATACATATCCATATGCATATATATATATATATGTATATATATATCTGTGTGTGTGAGTAGGTTTGCCATGGCAGATATTTAAATATTCTTTAGAAAAAATGAAATTTTTATAGATATTTTAAGAGAAAGACTTATAAGGTGTTTGGAAAGGTGGTGAGAATCAGTGATGGGAACCACTTTTACTGTAGCATGTGAGGGTTTTATACTGTAGCATATTTTTTTTATTGTTACTGTAGCATGTGAGAACTTTACACTGTTTATAACTGAGATTGTGGTGGGAACTGAGTGGTTCCCACTACTGCCAAACACCCCCTTATATTTTTATTGGCTGATCAATGTTAGATACAATTAGTTTACCTTTCATTTGACACAACTCTAGTTGGATCCGTCTACAATGTAAAGTTCTTAATAATTACAATGTAAAACAAAAAAATACGATATAAAACTCTCAATAATTATAATATTATAAAAAAATTAATTCAGACTATTAATTTAAACTCTTCTCTTAAACACCACATAAAATTTATCTTCGTTGGCTGTTAAATTATCTAAATTATATTGTTCATTAATTTATCTGGATCCTAAACTTTGAACGAGGCTTGCATTTCACAGCCTTGCAGCCGGGGCATATGCATGTAGTACAACATTAATGGGTCATTTCGATTGCCTTTGTTATTTTGTGGCAATTGGCTTAGCTAAGTTGAATGGTTGAGATTTGGCCACGTGTAAATTATTCATGAACTTGCTCCAAACTTAGTTATATATTTCCGCTTCAAAAAAATTAGTTACATTTCTATCTTTAGGACAATGAGAATAATAGGCCAATCCATAAGAAATAAAAATTAACAGATCAAAATTAAAACATTATTAATAAATAGGCCATTTAATTATAAATCTTATTATTAAATACAATATGACTAAAATGTCCTCTCCCTAACATCTATCTCTTCCACATTTTCTCCCTCTTCTTTTTCTATCCATGCAACAAACGGGGGATTTTGACAAAAGGCTTTAAGAAAGTCTTTTTGGACAAATAGTTTTTTTTTTTTTTGTACTAAAAAACAAACTTTTTAGGTAAAAAAATTATTTTAGTTTTTTTTTCCATCTTATTGAGGTTCATTTTCTTCCTAATTTTTTTTTTTCGAAAAAAAATTAGAGTAATTTTTTTGCCTAAAAATACTTATTTTTTAGTGTAAAAACAAAAACCATTTTTCTAGTTGAATTTTATTTTTGCCCTTTTTTTAAATTTCTGCCAACAAAACTCTCTCCCCTCTCATGTTCTCTCTCTCTCCCGCTCGCTCTTTTTCTTCTCTCGTCGTAGACTTGCGCAGATCTGCCCAAAACCAAGACAATCTCGTCGGCCGGAACAGGTCTTCCTCTTCCTCCCTCTCTTGCTCTCCCTTTCGTCCAGATAGGAGATATGAGACGTGCTGAAAATCATGTCGGAGAGAACGGTGAGCGTGACGTTGGGATCGGCCGACAAGCATAATCGACCAGATCCTCCACCGTGCTTTGCTCGTTGCCTGTTATTTAGATTTGTTGTTTGAATATTTAGAAAAAAAAAAAAAAAAAAAGGCATTTTGGTCTGGATAATTGTTTGGTCTGTTAATTTGTAACCCTTAAAAGAATGATATTTACTTCTAATAGTGTTAATAATTGTATTATTTGTTGCAATTTTTTTATTTTATGGATCTAACAATAAAAAAGTATAAAAGTGTATTAAGATTATAATAAATCCTACCACATACTAAATTTTAAGAAAGAATTTGACAAAAAGGCAAAAAAAAATTTCTAATAGAAGGAATGATCTTTTTTTTTACATAAAAAATATGTTTTTTTATATAGGTAAACTATTTTAGTTTTTTTTTAAAAAAAGATGAAAATAACTATATTGAGAGGAGAAACATCAACAAAATAAAAAAAAAAAAAAACTGAAACAAATTTGATACTCAAAAAACATATTTTTTTCATCCAAAAATTGTCAAAAAAAAAAATCATTCTACTTTTCAAAATCTTCCTTTAAACCCCAACTTCCTCTTTCATCAAATGCTCAGATCTTCCTCTCTTCTCCGTCTAGCCTCTATAGCCGGCGGAGAGCCCGCCATCATTAGATCTCGTCTAGCCTCACCCTGATTTGCGCCCTCCTCCAAGCCCTCTAAGTGGGCAATCCCCTAGCCTCATAGGGCCATTTTTGTTTCCCGGCTCAAGCAGTGGGAAATCAGCGAGGCCATTTTTGGTTCATAGTCAAAACTTGCGTTTTCTATGAGGCCATTCTCAACCATAGCTACTTCGAGGGATCCAAGGGTTTTGGGAAGGAGCTCAGTGTTAGATTTACGCAAGGATTTTGCTCGTCTTCTTCACTTTGAACCAGTTGTTGAAGATGGTTAAGCATCCCTTAGATCTTCACGTTTAAGGTTATTACTTTGATTTTTTTTCTTTGTATTTTAACGATTTTGTCTGAGAAAAAAACTTGTAAAATAATGAGATTATCAACTTTTCTAAATCCCATAATTCAAAATCAATTTTCTCTCCTTGCAAAATTTTTTTGAAATTTTATTTCTTTTTTTTTTTTTTTTGGGTCGAGTTTATGGACAAGTTCTTATCCAATATGCATTTTTTAAATCTATTTGTCGATTTTTTTGTCCATTGACTTAGCTATGAAAGCAAGAAAATTAAAGCCCATATGTGCAAAACCCATATGAGGGTGTGGGCCGTGTGGCCATTTGAAAATGCAAAATGGGGAACCACCATGGAAAAATACATGTTGATTTTCTCCCTCTTGTTTGTTGTAGTTTGTCTTCGTTCATTGAAAGCCTTGATTTTTTCAAGAAACGGTCAAACAACAATGTTTGGACGTTTGGAAGTTGGAGAAGGTTTTGGGTTTTGGAAGTGAAGCCAGTGAAGAGAAACTACAGAATGTGAAAAAAAATTAACTAAACAAACAAACGGAATAGATTCTTTTTTTTTTTTTTTAACTCTTTGTAGGAAGAGGAATTAGGTTTTATTGGATGTAACTTTTAAAGTTAAATAGTTGGAACCCACATACAATCTAAACAATTTGAGCCCCAGGATTATTCTCCAACAATGGAAAATTTTAGCATTTTCTACCGTAAACGCACCCTTATTTTAATCATCTAAATAATTGAACTTCTTTCCTCTATAGCCCAAAACAAAAAATTTTAACTCATGAAAAAGGTAAACTAGGTCTAGATTTTGCCGTTACGATAAAACTAGAGAAAATTACATATTATACTATGATTTTAAAAAATTATATTTATTCATATCATACTTAAAAAAATTATGTCACATTACCACTTATATTAATTTTTTTGACAACTTATACTATTATTTTAAAAAATTGTATTTATTCATATCACACTTAAATGAAATTATGACACATTAGCACTCATATTAATTTTTGTTTTGACACCTTACTTAATTTCTTTTTTCTTGTTAATTTCTTTTACATTTAATCCATCTTAAATAAACCTTTTCTTTTTCTCCAAAATCCATCTTAGATAATGTCATGCCCTAAAACCCGGGTGACGTGGCGGGTTAATTAAGTTAATTAAATCAAGCTTATTAAGTTAATTAAATTAAATTTTAATTAAAATTACCCATTTAAAGGATTTAGTTGATTATAAAAAAGGTGATAAATTTAAAACTTCTTAAACAATTAAAATAATAAAGCAGATAGGATAAAAATAAAATAAAATAATAAGATAAAGAAAATTACGTGTTGAGTCCCACCGGGTCTACAACTTATGCATACACATGGTATCGACAATAATTAAAATTACAACCATAGTCCAAAATAAGAAAGAAAATTAAAATATTACATACCTTGATTAAATAATACAAATAATCTACTCAAAATCATCTACTACTCGTAAGTCCGGTCGGTGAACTCTCGATCGATCCTAAGCTGAATTCTACCTAGGGGAAAAGGGTTTAAAAACAGATAAAAAGTAAGCGAAAGGCTCAATAGGACTATGTTTTTAAAAACATCTAATTTGAATATAAAATTTATCATTTAGGAAAATATTTAGAAAACAATTAAATAAATAAATCCAACTAAATCATTCTTACCAAAACAGTTCATTGTTCATCCAGAAAGGATCTTATCATCTTTTCTTGGGCAAACCATAGGTATCACCACCGTAGTGGCCCAACTAGGTTTTAGGACCTGTCTCTAAGGTCGTACTCTACACGACCCGATCTCTGAGTATGGCATCATGCCCATCTATACATTTCTATAGTTATTAAAAATCTCATTTTACCAAGTGTATTCATTTACGTTCATTATGCTGTTCATTATGAATATCATCTCATTCAACAATTTATGAAACAACTGATAAAAATCTTTTTCAATCATTCATTAAAAACATTTCGAAAGAAATCATTTTGAGGCCAAAACTATTTAAAAACCTGGCTACCAAAGAAAGGGCTAGAAGTCCTACCTCAATATCCGACACAGCAACTCAGCACCGCAGTCCTGATCCACTATACGTTAGCTCCACAGAACCACGAATAACCTTAAATGTAAAATAAATTCATCAATATCTAGCTTAAGATATTCTACACTACTAAGCTATCTCATGGTGTCTTAGTGTGCCGTTTATATCTGTAAAAGCATACTATAAAGTTAAAATCTCAATCTGGGTTTAAAATAGTAAAAACGGGTGAAAAACAATCATTTTTCATGGAGCCAGTCGACCAGCAGAACTTTCTTGTTCAGCCTGCCGAACTCTACAGTTTGGCCTACCGGTTGTTCAACACCGGCCTGTCGAACTTTTCCAGGTTCGGCCTTCCAATCGTATGAGTTTGACATGTCGAACTCATGAGTCCGGCTTGCCGATGCTCAACATCAGCCTGCCGAACTAGAAAAATCTAAAAAAATTTAGACTCGACCCTCGGCCTCCCCAAGCTCGAATCTTCATTTCCAACCTATTTTCTTAGTTTTCAGGCATACAAAACATTCATAAATGATAAAAAAACATAATAGAACACTTTCAAACACATTTAAACAAGATTTACATAGAAAATTTCAAAGAAACCCAAAAATAGAGAAAAAAAGAAAATTTTGATTTAATCCGTTTTTCATCAAATCAAGTCTAGATTTTAGATGGTTTGAGTTCCACTAACTTAGATTTAAGCTTTTTTAAGCTCATAACACTTGGATTTCAACATTCTAAGAAAATTTGTAAAATTTAAGGAAAGTTTAAAAATTTGAAAAAAGTAAGTAAACTAACATTGAATTAATGCTTAAAAGGAGTTTGTAGATGCTCAATCGAGTCTCCAAACTTCTAATCCAGCTGAAAATCAAGACTTAAGCTCAAGATTTTGAAATCAAAGAGAGAGTGAGAGAGAGAGACGCTGAGGGAGAGTGAGGGAAGGAAAGAAAGAGAGAGAGAGAGCGTGAGAGAAAGAGAAGGAAAGGAAAGAAATAAATAGAAGAGGGTAGCAGGTTTGAACCAAACCGTGGGCTGCCCTTATTTTCTCAAACAGATTTTATGTGGTTTGAGTTTTTGGCGAAGTGGGACTTGTTTAGAATTTGACAAATTATTTTGTTTCAAAATTCAAAATAACAAATAAAAATGCAAATAAAAATTATTAATAGTAAAATTAATTTGAAAACATCACAAGATAATTTAGTTAGTTTTAAATTACATTTAGGTATACTCATACACCATGTTACACATTAATCTTACTTAATTAATTTCAGAGTGTTACAGATAATTATTATTACTAGATCGCTTCTTGTCTATCAATTTTCGTCTCAAAATTCATAATCACAGGAATATAAATATCATCCATATTCATATCTGATCACTAATAAATTTGTTATAGATTGAATAGTCAAAATCTATGAATTAACGTATGAGAGAAATTGAAAACGAGTGATTATAACCGATAAATAGCTTTACTCTATGGATTATTGATCATTGTTGATCTCAATATGGAATAGTCAACTTTTCTCAAGAATATTTCCTCTCCGAGAAGATGATAATTAATTTGATAATGACGTATTGATATTACTATGTACGGCAAATAGTACATGTACGGTAATATACGTTAAATTCATAGATTTTGACTACTCAACCTATGAATTTCGGCAAGTAGTACATGTACGGCAAAATGACAACAATAGTTTAGTGTTGTTAAATTATTTAACAACAAGTAGGAGATGTTGTTAAAGTTTTAGAAATTCTATGACACCCTTTGTAGACGACATCTTGACCAATATCGTCTGTAAGGGGTGTCATAGAATCTCAAAGACTTTGACGATATCTTCTACTTGGCGTTAAATAATTTAACGACACTAAACTATTGTAATTAAAATGAGACTTTTAATACAAGATCTATATAGATGTCGTTAATTATTGTTTCAAATGTCATTAACGACATCTTTATTGAAGATGTCGTTGTATGTACTTTTCAACGACATTCAAAAACTACATGTTGTAAATAATATGTCGTTAAATGTAGTTTTTCTTGTAATACAGGTTTAATTGTAGACATGTCTTTTTCAGTTGGCTCATTTTTTCAAACCAATTTTTGGCATATACTTTTATTATAAGCCAAAAATATGCAAGCATATTCTGAAAACATCGATCTATCTCCATTAATGGTTGGCCATGCATGGTCCCAATCCCAATTGGCTTCTATTTGTTAAAATTCTATGAGTTACTTAGTGTAAACCAGAAAAGTTTGATGTTGCAACTTAATTATTTGAGTGCCATACCCTTCTACATATAAAAGACAAGATGGCATAAAAAGGATTTGCATGTCTTAAAGTATATAAATACAAATAGTAACACATATAAAAGGACCATGCAGAAATTGCCCTCTAATTTTTTTATTCTCTCTCTCTCTTTCTCTCTCTCATCTAATTAAAGACTATATTGATTGGCGCCGAATTCTTTAGATAACTGATTATAACTTGTATGGCATGCATCACGCTTAATTGTATTTCA
This sequence comes from Artocarpus heterophyllus, assembly GCA_025403435.1. Taxonomy (NCBI): domain Eukaryota; kingdom Viridiplantae; phylum Streptophyta; class Magnoliopsida; order Rosales; family Moraceae; genus Artocarpus; species Artocarpus heterophyllus. Next base: position 7,032,675 of record CM046348.1, on the reverse strand, counting down.
ACTATTGTCTGTTGTCTATTGTGACAAGGCAACAAATTAACTTTATATCTAAATGATTCTCTTGCCTCCCTTTCCTTTTCAGCGTACTTCTTTATTTGTTAAATATTTTGAAAAGAAAAAATCAAATTAAATAGGGAGAATAAAAGAAATGTCAGGTTGTTGAATCTTTTGAAAGTAAATTTCAAGTTTTAAAAATATTTGTAATAAATGTACAATGATAAAAATTTATAAATAAAAACTTTTTTACTCATAATAAATAGATAGCAAAAAAAAAATTTTACCGAATAATTTTTTTACTAATATTTACTATATATATTTTCAAAACTTGACATTTACTTTAATTAATTAGTTTTGATTACATTTTATACCATTTCTGAATTAAATAATATCACTTTTATGGGCCTTCAATTATCTGGGGTATATTTTATTAAGAATGTGATTTTGGAATCCATGAAGATAAAAAAGCATTATATATATAAATGTATATACATATATAAATGCGCTAGTAGGATTTTTATGAAAACACATGCCACACATATAAAAACCAAGACATGTTGTCTGTTACTTCAATCACTGAGCAAGTTTTGTGTCAAAATCAGCATCAGAAAACTCTCAGTTTTTAAAATGATAACCACTGTCGAGGAATCAAAATATTATAAAGAGACATGAGGGTGCCAGAGAGAATATTGACACAGTGCTTTACTTTTGGAAGATTGTTTCTTTATTTAATGACGAAAGTGCGAATTTAATTAACAAAAGTTGTTTGTAGACTACACGTGGGCCCATTGGTCCTTTTCTCCTTTTGTTTGGTGACTAATATTGCTAGCTGTAGAAATTAATTAATTTGCTTTCAGTCATATTAGCTTTTTGGATTGTTCGTAATCATCACAAATGCGCGGTACAATATGCTTTTGGGAAGCTTCCACTATGGCCAAAAAAAAAAAAAAAAAGGGTGAAAAGAATATGTAGACAAGTTTTCCATGCGTATGTTTTTAGCGGTTATCTTTTCAACAAAGATATTTTTAATAGTAATTGAAGATTTAGTATAATATGAATTTAATTTTATCAATTAGTGTAAATTTTTTAATCAATTATCTATTTTTGTATAACTATTAAATTTATATCAAAAGACTAATAATAACAGTACTTATTAAAAAACGTAATCATTAAAACTACACCTTATATTTATATTAATATATATGCATGGCAAATGAAAAATATCTATTCACGTTTTCAAACAGAGGGAAGCAGCGAAATGGAAAAATATTTTTGAAGCCCGAGGGAAGACAAAAAGGGTGAGGACTATGTTCCACTTCAATTAGTGTTAAGTTGTTTTCAACGTTCATATATAGAAAAGATAATTACATAGATAATACAACCATTGAGATGCCTAATGGTGCAATGGCTAGGATGTCTATAGTCTTATTTTAAAGCTTCTACTTGGTTATAGTTGGGTGCGCTTGGAAAAAGAGTGCAAACTTTAGTTTCAACTAGTGTAAAAGCTCCCACGTACTACATTGTAGAGCAAAAATGAGCAACAACATAAAACTTTTACAAGCTACAATATTGACAATTTAAATTTTCAGTTTAAATTCTTCTCCTAAATATCCTACGTACGCATGACATTGGACGTACAGTGAAACACAATAAGACTAATGATCTCTTTTTTACAAGAACAAAGATTATTTAGATAGAAGAAATAACATAGATGAGGACAACACATAATTGAACTTTTAAGGACCTTTATGTTATATATATATATATATATAGATATATACATATTCAGGATCTAATGAACAAAAAAGCCTCAAAATATTATCTATTATGTCATTTCATAATAAAAAGAAGACCGATGGAATTAAAGTACCAACAAATTAAGAGTTTAGAGACATGAATATCTAAACTCTTAAAATGGAGACTAGTAGTCTCAACGAACTGAAAGTTTAGAATATTAATGTCATAAAATAAAGATCAAAGTGCCAACAAACTAAGAGTTTGAAGACTCGAATATCCAATTGCTTGAAATGAAGACTCAAGTACCACAAAAGATTACAAAGTTTGAGAAACTGGGTGCAAAAATCCCTTATTATTTTTATTATTGAGGGTGCAAATGGATTTACTTATTCATTTTTTCTAGGAAGATTTAATCATTCATATATATGTATATATGTACACACACACACATATTTGAATGGTTTAATTTGTATGCTTCCAAAAAAAAGTATTGCTCACGCTCGCTACAGTATCTTATTTCTCTCTCTCTCTCTCTCTCTCTCTCTCTCTCTCTCTCTCTATATATATATATATATATATATATATATATATACGGCTTTAAAACTTGACTTATGACCGTAGCAGTTGCAATCACCCAGATCGTGATGTCTGGTATTGACACAAACGTTGAGATGATTGGAGTATATCAACTTCTTTTCCTTAGCGTTATCATAGTTTTGCTGAATTAGCTTTAATACGTTTTACTATATCTTGTTATGATTTCCAAGTAAAGCGATATCCACTTTATTCCCTGGGGAATATTTCTTCCCAAATTTTCATGTTACGGATAAAGAGATCAATATCCTAACCAATTTCTTATTCGTTTAACTTTGAATGATCTTCTAATGGGCTATTATAATTCTAGCTACATGATGATTTTTAAATCTATATGAGAATTCGAAACAACAATTTTTGCCTCTTTCTAAGCAATTATATGATTATTAACTTCTATTACATTTTTCATTTCAAGGTTTTGATTCTCCGAACGTCCTGATCATACATTAGATTTGTCCAAGATTGCTTTTTTAATATTTCCTGTTGAAAGACCAATAATACTAACATCCAAACTGATACCATGAATACTTTGTGCATGGGTGTTCTTTTTTTTTTTTTTTGCTAACTAGGCTTTTTATGTTTTAATTTGCTTGAAAATTTTTTATAAAATTTTTTGCTTATATAAAAAAATAATAATTAGTAATGTGTGTATACAATAACAACCTATATTTTGCAAACCTTAGATTAAGCATCAAGATAATAGTTGGGGACTTCAAACCTTAGAATATTAACCTCTATCCTCATTGTATTAAAAAAAAAAACACTTTAAAAATTGGAAAGAGAGATTTTATAATCACAAACATACTTAGCATAATGATAATTTGACCATGATCCACCTAATTTAAAAAGGGGAAAAAAATTCTTTAAAAGGGGATTTGCATTTCCCTCCAAACAAATTGAGTGCCTTGCACGACTTGTATGCACTTTCCTCAGCAAACGACATTGCAATCGTTATTCTTACCTAATTAGAAGATCAAAGCCAATACGTGAAAAAGTTAGGTGCTGAGGGGAAAAAAATAGAAAGAAGAAAGAGCAACCATTTTACAAAATTCCGTTAGTTGGAAACTTCATGGATGACAGTTCCAATCATTTTCTGACTTAAACAAATTACTTCCAAGTTTGTTTTTATGCTCGCAATATGCCTGGAGAAATTAAAAAAATGGTCATTAACACGAATAGTCCTTAAACTTTTGGGCGTCTCTCATTTTGCTCTTTGAACCTTAAAAATCATCGCTTTACTCCTAAAATTTAAAATGACCATTTTGCCCCTTAACTTTCAAAGCTCCTCTTACTTTGTCTTCTAAATTTTTGATTTTTTATACAAATAGACAAAATTAAGCCTACGTATTCGCACATGGGGTCACCTATAAGGGTAAAAATGAGATTTTTATCACTTTTAAATTTTGTTTCATGTTTACACTCTCATTTAATTTTTTTATCAATTTTCATTAAGAAGGGTCTATATGCACATTTCTTTTTGACAGTATTCATCGATATTTGCTCATCTTTTTTAGTATTCAAATTCATATATCGGTGAACAATATCGGCTTATTAAATGTTACATATTAAAAATAAGAAGATTTGTGCAAGCAAACCTTTCATAAATGAGAGTTTAGATTAAAAAAAAAAAAAAGACATCAAGTGAAAGTGTAAACATGAAACGAAATTTAAAAGCGATAAAATCTTATTTTTGCCCTTACAGGGGACTATGTGTAAATCACGTTGACTTAATTTTGTCTATTTGAACAAAAAGTAAAAAATTTAGAAGACAGTAAGAGGTGCTTTGAAAGCTTAGGGGCAAAATGATCTTTTTCAATTTCAGGGGTAAAGTAAGGAGTTTTGAAAGTTCAGAGGGGTAAAATGATGATTTTTAAAGTTTATGGGACAAAGTGAGAGACACTCTAAAGTTCAAGGATTATTAGTGTTAATAATTCAAAAAAAAAAATAACTATAGGTTTACCATACAATGAGTGGTTGGTAGTTATTGGATTGACACTACTAATATTTTTAATAAACAAGTTGTATTTGGGTTGACTAGTGTAACACGACGCAAACCAAATCAACATAGTTAACCATATAATGTATTTAAAATCCAATTATTATTATTGTTGTTGTTTTTATTGTTATTGTTGTACATGATGAAACATAAAAATTATATAATTTATTAAATATAAACAACATGAATTTTAAATTTAATTAGTTTCATTTGTTTTTCTTAAAAGAAAAGATCGATAAAATTAATCCATTTGTTAAACGTGTTGTACTCATGTCAAATATGTCATAATTGTGTCAAATAGGTTATAATTATGTCACTTATATATATCCAACATGCTAATTTAAGCAAGTATTGCGGGTTACTCATATCGATTTGCATAGCAAAAGAGTTGCGTTTAGATTGATTATATCTTACACTGTTAATAAATGGGTTGTGTTTGGGTTGGTATGGTACAATTAATAAGTGTGACACAAATGCGTCTTATTGACATGAATTTGCCAAATTGTTACCCCCAAGATTTTCAACCCCTATGTTTTTCACTCTAAACTAATAAAAGTCATGCAAAAGACGTTCCCCGTTAATGTCTAATAGGACGATGCAGGTAGACGATATTAATTAGGCTGAGTTTTTGTACGAGAGGAGTAATGAAATAATGAATTTTTTTAAAAAAATTCTTTGCAGGAATGGCATTTAGTGGAACCTTTTTTTCCCTCATTTTTTTTCCTCCTCTATTATAGCCGACAAATTGAACGTTTATCCAAACAGCAACTTATTGATTAAAAAAACAGATGATATAATACTTGAGTAATCAACTTAATTTAATTTGGCTGGCCGATGTCTTTGACACTAAATCCGTGATATTCGAAATATGTGTTATTCGTCTTGGAAAATATACTTGTTCAAAAAAGAAAAGATGCTGGAGCAAATAATTAATTTGCTTGTGGAAACGAAATGTGTCTGCCAAAAACAGCAGCATATGTGGATTACCCAAAAAAAGAAGAAAAACATATATGTACTTGTTGAGGTTCTCTATAAAGAAAAAAAAAAAAAAAACATAAGATCACAGAAAAACTAGACTTTTAGTTACAATTTTTGTTAGTAAAACTTTTAGTCACAACAAAATATAATTTAATTTTGTTGTGACTAATATAGTGTTGGGCATGTTTGACATTTGAAATGTCGAAATGGCACACTAATAATTAAATTGACATGTTGATGCTTGTAAATATTTTTACTTAAGTTTGAATTCTGACTTTAAAGGACATTTTAAGTTTCTTCTAAAAAGGGAGCTTACCTTGAATTCTTGTTTGGAGCGAACAATATTTGCATTTCTAATGCTGAGTTAGGATATTTTCTATCTCTTTATTAGTAGCACACTTTATAAATGATTTTGGCTAAGTTTAATTCTCAAATGATTTTTAAGAATGATTTCTGTTTTGATTTTGAAGTTGTTTTACGCGTCTAAGGAATTGGATTTTGATATTTTTTTCAATTCTCAAAACTCATATGGTGGTATTTTATCAAGTTTGATACATGTATTTTATTGGTTTTGTTAAGATCTTGATAATCTATTTCAGTAAGAAAGATTTGTGAATGATTCTTTAATCTATAATTGCAAGATTTGAACAACGTAATTTTAACTAATCATCCTACTGAGCCTTCTACTCATATTTTATTGTTTTAAAATTTTCTCTCTTGGGATTTACAGAACCAATCGGGTTTAAGATTGAGTTCGATGTTCGTGGAATTTGTATGGTATTTTATTCTGCAACTATTATATGATACGTATACTGTATAACTTATCCTGATGTCAATCTTGTTAAATTATTTGTAATTAAACTGTTTAAGTTCTTAGTAGACTCGAAGCCTAAACATGATGGTGATCATTGTTTCAGTTAATTATGAATGAGATTTCGACTGAGCATATTAATTAGTTTGTTTAATTTCTTAATTTTTTTATGTTTGATTTTTCCCTTAGTGGCGGCCATTGTTCTCCGGTCGTGACAGTGTGTGAAATATCAAATGAGAGAATATTCTCATTTCACGATCCCAAGTGCTTATATAATGTTAGATTGTGGGATAATATATATCTTTATTTTCACTATATTTTGTGAATATATCTTATTCTGACCTTCCTAACTACAAATTCTTTTAACTTCTTCACCATAGCTTGGCGACATAAAGTTAATTTGTTGCCTTGGAGAAAAAACTTATCATCAATCAAATAATTTCATTTTCTAATTATATGCCCTAATGCGATATTGAGGAGCGATTGAGTCAGAATTTTTTTGACACTATGTAAAAATTCAATGATAATTTTTGTTGCATATAGATATAGTTATATGTTTTGATTATTAAGTAGAGGCATAAATTATAATTTTTTTAAAACAATATGGTATAATAATGTATTTTAATTATTTAATAAAAACACAACTACAACTAATTTTTTTTTAATTTTAAGAAAAAAAATTCAATACTTCAAAAATTTCCCTACCTAGCTACATGTGGCTCCTCCACTACATAGAGAGGGCATTTGTATTTGTCATTTGCTTTCTATCTCATTGGAGTTCGGAGCCCATTTTCTTTTTCTTTTCTTTTTCCCCCCTTGTGCGTGCATGTGTGTATGAAGGCAAAAAGGTGAAATGGGAGTTCGAGAACTTTTTGGCCACAATAATTCCCAATTATTGTTACTTCAATTGTAATCAATTATTTACAAATTCACTAACTATAACTTTGTAAAGCCGTCGTGCATCACGTTGTACGCTTCTTATGTACGATATGGTGTGACTGCAGACTAAAATATTAATCACATGTGCAGTGTGTGGTCCTTTATGTACTCCTTAATGACATCCATTTTTGTCGTTTACTTTCAAATTTTAAGATTCAGATTGACAAAAGATTCAGAAGTACTGCACCCGCACATGGCTCTTTGATGGAAATTGCCATACATAAATACGCAAATATATTTTCAGGGGCAGAGCCACCACCTGATGGCTACCCCGTCAGAATCTTTTTTCATGATTTCGTTTATAAAATTTTTATACTTTATTATTTTAAGGCCCGTTTAGTTTAAATATTTAAGTAAAGTATTTGAATGAAGATTTAAATTTTTATGAGAGAAAATACTGTAGCAAAATGATTCAAACTGTGATTCAAATATCCAACCAAACAGTCTTTAAAATTCTCTCTTTTTACATTTTAAAAAAATTCTAAATCTTTTAATTTATCTCACTTTATTATTCAGTCAAGCCTTTACCCTTTTACGCTCCCTTTCTATATGTATAAATATGTATACACACAAGACACATACCATATAGGTGTGGTGGCTTATGGCATTTTAAACCATTTTGTATGTATTAATGCATAACGTGAAAATATATCAATTTTCGACTCTCTCCATTGACAAAGCATATAATATTAAAGTATAATGAATGTAGCAGACAGAGTACTATACAAGCTTAAATGTCCATAGCAAAAAAACTATACGTGGCTTACTTTATTGCAAACCCCAATACCACGATGCTTCTTGGTCCAATGGTTTATCATTAATATCTAAGATCTCTTAAAAACATTGAAAATGAAACGAAATCACGTGGGCTTAATTTTCAAAAAGTTGCTAGAGAGTGCTCCTTTTAATGAGAGCATGGTTTTAATTCGGTTGGTGTTATAATAATACACACACATAATGTTTAAATTTTTGTGGTGTTCCAAAAATTCAACATATTTACAATTGTAAACCGTTTAATAATTGACCCACAACGTGGCGGATCAGAGGATTTTATTAGTTGGGGGCTATGTAAAAAATTATTGATAATTTTTATTGCATACAAACATAATTGTATTTTTTTTTATTACTAAGTAAGAGCATAAATTATTTTTCTAAAAAATAGAGACATAGTAATATATTTTAATTTTTTAGTGGGGACACAACCAAATCTTTTATGTAAAATAACAATATAACTAGAATTTTTAAAAAATTTATAAGCAAAATATCAATACTTCAAAAGTTAAGTGAGGGCAGTGCCCACACGCAGCAGTTAGGTGGAGAGAGTATTATTTTTGAAATAAGCATACAATGCGCACTTCCAATTTTCAAACTTTAAAACTTGAAATATTCTTCAAAAGATCATTCTCACTGAGCAGTTCATAATCCTAGTTACAATTATACACTACTATAAACAACGTCTTTTGTGATGACTTTTTGTCGTCGCAAAAAGCAAAGAGTCATCGCAAATATATTTTTTGCAATGATATGTGGTCGCCAATACGTTATCACTAATAACTAGCCACAAATAATATTTTTGCGACGACAAATAGTTGCAAAAAAGTAGTCGCAATTATGTCGTTACGGTCATCGTCAAATATGACGTAGCTTCAATTTTTAGTGACGACTTGTTGAAAAAGTTGTGGCAAATATCTTAATGTTTTGCAACGACAATGTAGTCACACTTTATTTTATTAAAATATTTTATTTTTAATATATTAATATATTTAAATACTAATAATTTTTAATATTTAATATATTTTTAATACTATTTATTAAATTTGTAATGTTTCTTAAAAAGGAATAGTCGACTTATAATAATAAAAATAAAAATTTAATATTAAAAAACACAGTTAATAATACATTGTTCTAATAATAAAATAAAAATCAAATCAAACATAATGTGTCAAAATTTTAAACAAAGAAAAAAATACAATTTAATCTCTTAAATTTGCAACATCATTGGTGCCATTGTTGTTGTCATCAGTTGCTTCTGAATGAGGCAGAGAACCCGATCGACCAAAAGTTGGCGGAGTCATCACTAGTGGGAGTTGAGCTCCACATACCAACTAGCCCGCCAACTCCACCAACGACATGTAGCTTTGGTACAACATCATGTTGTACTTGGCTGATCTCTGTAGAAAATCTTCTATATGTGAGTCAACAAGCGTTGAAGATGTTCCATCTAACAGGGAGCTAGAGGATGAACCATTGCCCGCGCGAGAGTAAATCCCATGCAGGAGTGTAGGGCCTAGTTGTCACAACTCGTCTTTTCGAGCTGTGATAAAACTCTTTTTTACTTACTTTAGGGCAAAAATTTAGGAATTTTTTTTTAAACGAGAATAAATAATTGCCTTACATTAACTTTGGTAATTCCTAAAATACTTTCACATACTTGTATTTACATAATTAATACTTTAACTTTTACAACATCTTTCTTTTAAACATTTCATTTCAAAATAACTTTAAACGTACGTAGCGGAAAACATTACAGCAGCGGACTCTATACCCAATCTGCACACCATCCATCTCTCCGCCAGCTCACCATTTGAACTTATTCTGACCTTCTCGTCGGAATACCTACAGCATGAAATACTTAATGAGCTAACGCCCAGTAAGTCCCATAAATCCCACACGGATATTCACATGAATACATGAATCAATTATGCTTTTTTATAAACTTTCTTTATCCTCATCATTTCTTATCTTTATTAGGGCCCAAGTGTTCGTACCATTGCGCAATTTCATTTAGGTCTACGTAACACCGTGACCGTAACATATCCTTTAAACTCCCCTTGAGTTAGGAGTCGGTACGATACTTTTCTTAATTTCTGGTGATACATTTACCAGTCCATTTATTATGGTTGACATACCATGCATGAAGTAATAATCACATATTATCCATGAAACATAAATTCTCTTGCATAGCATAGTACACACAGGTACTTACTTTTTATACACACTGATACACATTAATATACGCACAGGTATATAGCATAATGTACTCACAGGTACTTAACATCAAATATACACACAGATACCTACTTTATACATACTCAAGTATTTATCATTGTACACACAAGTACGAAATCATGATACACATGCTCATTTTCATTATTGTACACACAGGTACATAACATATTATACACACAGGTACAAAATCATGGTACACATGCTCATTTTCATTATTGTACACATAGGTACATAACATCTTGTACACAATTGTACACATTAATATGCTCACAATTATTCATACATGACTATACCCCTAGGTATTCATATCATGGCAAATATACAAGTTTACACTTAATTATACGCACAGGTATACATATACATACATTTCTTTCTAAACCTACATTTCATACTGTAGGTGGGAAGGGTACTTACTTGATGCGAGTGTCGGGCAACTTAACCTCGATTTCCCTTCTCCTAGGCTCCTAGGATCCTATTGGCCAATTACAAAGTCATTAGCCAAATTCCATTATGTTTCGATACGAAACATCCGTTAGTTAATAAATTGAGTTGTATTACTGTGTACAACTCTAAAAACCACTGGTTTTTCTTATTTTTATCTAATTTTATCCTATCGTTTCTAATGAAAGGCGGGAACCCTTTCTAGTCGTTTTCTTATTCCATTGGGAACATTTCAAAACGATTCGGGTTATTTAAACAAAAATGACGATTTTGCCCTTTGTGGGTCCACTAACCTACCCGAGCTCAATTTCGTTATTCTTATGAAAATAACCACATACTAATTTCAAAATAACATCCTAGTGGGTCAATCTCTTTATTTCTCAATTATGCCCCATTTTCATTAAACTTTGCGGTTTAGTCCCTCAACTAAAAATTTTGACGATTTTACCCCCGGGACTAAAATTTACTTCTTTGCATCAAAATTTCCTATTTTTCTCAAGGATCATTTTTACTTAAGGTACCATACCTTAAATCATTTTGAAAAATGACTTTTTTGCCATTTAACACTTTTTTCACTTTTAACATATTCTTGAAAAATCAAAAACTCACAAACAATTGAGTTTTTAGACAAATCGTTCGCATAGCCTAACAATTTCATCGAGATCTACAACTTTTTTGTTTTAACTTTTCCCAAAATCTCATTGTACATGGGCGTTTTTGACTATTTTTCAAATCTGCTGAAAAGGAACTTTTTCTTTCAATTTAGTCCCTATAGTATTTTTACAAAAATCCGTTTCAAACTTGCAATTCTACCCCTGAAGAAGCCATTCCATGCCTTAATCAAAAGATTCTCATGCTCAAACATCACTTTTGCAAAGTCTAACATCAAAATTACAAAAATAACATTTTTTCAAAAATTTTACGTTTGCACTAAAAACCAATGTTTCACAACTCAAACTTGCCAATCATCACATATACATGAAATTACATCAAATATGTTCTCAAAACCCCTCATGGGTTTGAAATAATAAAAATCAAAACAAAATTCAAAACTTTAAACTTTAAAACTTACCCAAATAACACTTTTTGGATTTCTAGCCTTCAAAGGCTTCTTGAACTTCTTCTTGGACTTCCTTTTCATGCAAAAATACAATGGATTAATTTTTTTCCCTTTACCCATGAAAAATCCCTTGAAAACTCATGAAAAAGTTTAGGATTTTACCTTAAAACTTGGGGGAAATCCTTGTACTTGCTTGTAAAACTTGTTTGGGGATATTTTTGCAAATTTTGGGGGCTGAGAAATTTTTTTAGAGCTCTTAGACATGGCTGCCGGATCTTGGAAGGAAAGAAAAGAAATGAATTTTTGTGATAACTTTGCCTTAAATGCATCCTTATCACATTTGGTGACTCATGGTCACCCATGAGTATACCACTAGGTGTCACAAGGTGATTGGGCCACTTTTCTTGACATGTGGCCCAATAGAAAATCAAAGAGTGTCCACTTTGTGGAGTTAAAAATTTATACTGTGTGATTTTTCATCACACAGTATTTTTCCTATACTGTCATGGTCAAATCTGTGTACCTTCTATCCTTAGACTGTATAAAAATATTTAACTTACTTTTCGTTTACTTTTGGAGGCCAATCATAACATTTTTTGTATCTGCGTTTTCATTTAGCAGTATTTTAATACTGCTCTGGCCTCCTTTCTACCCCCGGTTAGGGTTAGAACAACCTCTATGTCCTATTTACATTCTAATCATTCTTTCGTTTATATCACAATTTCACAATTAATTGTGACATGAAATTCATTTTATGAATATTATGCACAAATTTTTGAGTCATCAAACTCATAAAATTTGTATTTTATAATATCCACTATTGCATTACATATGCCATAAAATTTGTAATCAATGCCGCTCATTCATATTTTATTGTAATTTTCACAAAAATTACTATTTTTACAAAGTTTTATATTTTTAAGAATAAATTCATTAATTAAACCTAATTAAATATTAGGTTTCATTGATGACGTTTTCTCGGTCATTACACTTGTCCACTCCGGTTTCCTTTACGTCTACCTAGGACATGCTTCAATATTTCCTCCTCATTAAGCGTAGGTGTCACTAAGGACGAAGCAGATTGTGTCATTTGGGTTTGTTTCTCCTGCTCCATCGTATTCTACACAAATAACACTTTACACATTTTAGAAATACACAGAGTAATTTGAATAAGAGAAGATAGTATTAAAAATTTAAAGTACTTACAAAAGTCTGTTGTGCTTGGGGGTTGACCCAAGTCTTCCCACGACTATGCATGTCTACCCAATTATCTATGGCAGACATCGACTGCTAGGCCACTCTGTTGGCCTGTCCAACAATTTAAATATGTTAGAATAATGTAGTCTTTAATAAGTTTTAAGATTGCTTGTAATTAAATAAACTTACTAACCTTCATGTCGTAATGCTGGAAGATGGATATCCGACCATGCAAACTTGACCACTTTTGGTTGCCATGATTTTTTTATTCATTGCCAACTTTTTCTGTTTATTATAGTTTTTAGCATTAGTAATATTGAAATTAATATATATGATAAATAACCAACTTAATAGATATACAATTACCTAAGATCTCTCAGACATGAACCTATCGCAGCAACGACCTTAGTGTTCTTGATTCTTGAGGTTCTGGGGGGCTGGGTGGGTGGGTGGGTTGGCTCTGACATGTGCCTTGTTTACCGGGCCTCCAAATGCTTTAAATTGTTCATGGAGGTCGGTCTTCTAATCCTTATAGCACTTGGTTGCCTTCCTTCCAACCATGTTGCGAAGGTCACTCTTGTAGGGTGGACATGCCAAATACCCTTGACCACTCCAGCCAGATAAACTACTACAAGTAGGGAAGTCATTAACTATCATGAGCAACACAACCCAGCATCCGGAAAGACCTTTTTGAAGCAGCATCATGCACAACAATCCCTTCATCCCATAATTATATTAACTCATCCATAAGAGGCCTTAAGAACACATCAATATCTTTCCCAAGAGCATTTGGACTAGTATGGGTCCTTGGTGCATAACTACGGAGGTAAATTATGAGCAGTCATAACTACCAGCCACATACTGTATGAGCAACTCATGTTCCCGAAAGGATTGAAATCATCAGCAGCTAAACCCAATCAAACATTTCTCGAATCATGGGCAAAATTAGGGTATTTTTCATCAAATTCCTTCCACTCTTGACCATCAACTGGATGACACATTAAGTTTTCATCCTTCAATCGCCCATGTTGGTGCCATGTCATTTCTTTAGTAGTGTGATGGGAAGCATACAAATGCTTCAATCGATCCTTCAAAGGAAAATAACATAGTACTTTCCATAGAACTTTATTTTCTTCTTATTCTACCAACGACTTGAGTTACAAACGGGACACGCCTATAGATCAACATTTTTCTTCCAAATTACAAAGCACAATCATACTTATAGACATGAATTGTCTCGTAGCCTAGGCCTAGTTTACTCAATAACTTCGTCGACTCATAATGTGTTTCAGGTAACTTGTTCCCATCGAGGAATGCATCTTTTAATAACTTCAACATAGCATCCACGCATTCATTAGGCCATTTATACAGTACTTTTAGGTGCATCAATTCACTAAGAAATTCAATGATGAATACTTGGTGCAACTCGAATACAGTCCCACTTGGAGCTCAGATAAGAGATACTTGAATTCATTATCATGGGGATCTTCAATATTCATTTTCGTCTCACCCAACATATCATGATCATCATTAATGCCAACAACATCTTTAATGAAAGCAAGCACCTTATCTATCGGTTCACTTACAACTGGGCCAGTACTTGAAACCTCCTCTACCTCCTTCACTTCACCATGGTAAATCCATTTTGTGTACGACGTATCAAAACCGAACCGACGTATGTGCACTTTCATTATTTCAACTGGCCGCATGTCATGATTTTAATTTAAGTATCGTGTCACTCATTCCAAAACGCCCCTTTTATGTAGAAATTTTGACAGCATCTCCCTTTAGTTCTTCTAAATGTGTTATTAGGCGCACACCCAGAGAACAAAAGAAGATGTACCTAAACCTCTACCAAAGGCGTGAGTGAAAATAAATAACAAACACATAAATTACAATACTAAACTGTCCAAATAGGACAATTCAAGCATCAGTGTTCCTACATATCGATTCTCAAATGGGTCTAAGGTAAAATCATGCAAGCATGTGCAAAATAAAAACATAGATTTCTACTCTCTTACGTTGTTTTTTTGTGACTATAAAGTCATATATCAAAACTTAACCTCCAAAAAAAGATACAATTTTATTAAATTTTATGCAATCTTATCAAATTTTATAATAATTTTATGCAATTTTATCAAATTTTATGATAATTTTATTGTTCTTATTGTTTTAAAAATAAAATTTTAATTTTAATAAACATTATTGCTATTATAATTAATTACTTTGTTCATTAATTATTAATTTCTTATTTTTATTTTTAAATTTCTAATTAAAAATTACAATTTTTTATTTTTAATTTATTATTATTAACAACTTCGACACTTATTCTATCAATTTTTTAATTACTATAATGCATTAATAATAATTTTATACTATATCATCAAATTTTATGATAATTAATCCTTAACAATGATATTATAATCATTAAACTATATTGTTAACTAATTTATAATAACAATTTAGTATATTATTTTACTTTATACTTAATAAATTAATTAATTAGTTCATTAATTGTTAATTAAGAATTATTATTGTCTTATTTTCAATTTTTAAATTGTAATTAAAATTTACACTTTCTAATTTTTATAATTTATTATTATTAACAACTTTGACATTTATTCTTACAATTTTTTAATTAGTATAATCCATTAACAATAATTTTACAATCCCATAATTCTAATTCTACAAAACCGTAAAATTCAATTCTACAACAATCCATATTAAAACAATCCATAATTCCAACAAAATCACAATCACAATTCATAATTCAACGACAAATTGCAATCCAAATAACATATTCATAACTCCAAAAATTCAATGCACAACACAATTCCAAAAATATTCCAAATACCAAAAATTTAAAAACTTACATAATCTAAAACTACTATGAAAGGAGGATGGCAATGAAAACTTCAACGATAGATTGCCAGAAAACATCCTAAAGCTCCAAAAACTCAACAGGAAAAATTTTGGGGATTTCCTAATTTAGGGAGATTTCTATGGTTATTGTTTTATAATATAAGTTTTTACAATACAAAACTCATGAATTTATGAATTTCTAGAAGTTTGGGAGAGATTTGAGGCATAATAGGGTGGAGAAAATGGAGATGAATCACGAAGGAAGAGAATTGGCCAGAGAAAATGGGGGAAAGGCAGCTCTTGTGTTCGTTTATACGTAGAGTTTTTTACGATGACATTTTGTCATCGCAAATAATTAAAAAAGTTGTTGCAAAAGGTCAGTAAAACGACATTGTCCCACTTAATCTGGAAAAAAATATTGACCAAATAATCTTTTGCAATGACAGTTAAAAATGTCGTCGCAATTAATTTTCATTAAAGCGCACTTTGCTCTGTCAAAATTTTTGCAAAAATTAAAGTTTCACTTTTTGTGATGACATATGTCATCGCAAATAGTCTCATTATTATTGTGACTGACAGCGTGAGACAGCTATTAACCATTACTATTTGCGATGACATGTAGTTGTAAAAAAGGAAATTGTCGTCGCAAAAAATTTGGTAGTGTGACTGAGAGTGCAAGACAACTATATACCATCGTATTTGTGACGACAATATTCTGCAATTCTCGCCACATGTACTGAGTGTTATCGTCACCTGTACACCTTTGTCATCACAAATACGTAGCATATTTAGTGCCTGCCCTCTAGCGCCAAATATTCTTGGCACCAAACCACTATTTGCAACGACACATCGTCGCAAATATGAATAGTTATATGCTTTCTTTTTTTGCGATGACATGTCAACGTGAATAAGCATTATATGCGACATATTGTTGCAAAAATATTCATCAATTGCAACGTTTTGTCATTGCAAATATAGAAAATTTGCGACAACAAAAAAATGTTGTCGTTATAAGGCTTGTTTGTAGTAGTGATAGACAACACCAACTTGTTTTGATCGAAGGCCATAAATGGAAAATGACATCCAAATACCCCTTGATTAAACTGATATTACTTACTCGAAACGCTACTTCAAGTGATCTATTAAAAATGCACTGCGTGTCAAATATTCTAGCAAGAATATTAGAGAATTTCTTATGGTTTGTTTAGTGTGCGGGTTTGAAATGATATAGTTTTGAACTTTATAGTTTGAACTTGTAGTTTTGAACCATATGGTTTAAACGGTAGTTTTGAACTGATGTTTGAAGTTTGAAGGTTTAAAATAAGAATAAAACATCACATCAGCTTTAAAACTAGAATTGGTATTTGAAAAACTATGATTAATGAAAAAAAGAGAATAAAAATGATTGTTATTAAAAAAATAGTTCAAAAACGTTAGAATTTAAGGAACATCAAACTCTTAAATTTGACATTTTAACCGGTTCTAAATGACCTCGTCGTCTATTATCAATGTGTTTTTCTCTTTTTCTAAGCTCTCTACCTTTTTCTCATTTTCTACTAAGGTATTTGGCAAAATTAGTTACAATTAATTTTTTTGTTCAAAAACACTATAACATATAGAGGATGTTTGGCTAGTGGTGGGAACCGTTTTTACTGTAGCATGTAAGAGCTTTACACAGTAATAACTTTTTTTCTTTTTTCTGTAACATGTAAGAACTTCAAACTGTTCATAACTGATTTTGTAGTGTGAACCATCCTTAACCAAACACCCTCATAAAAGTTTTACACTATAATAATTTTTTATCTTTTATTATAATATTTAAAAATTTTACATTATTTTCTTACTAAAAAATTTATTCTAGCAAACTTCACAAAATACCCTATAAACAAAGAAATAAAACATAGAAAAATATCGTTCTGACATTGAGTGCAGATCGATGTCAGAATTGCGAGAGAAAGAAAAAGAGTAATAATGCTGTCAATCGGGGATTGGGTTTCAGCTGAAAAGTTCTAGAAAGAGAAAAAGACATAGAAGTCGGCAAACAAAAACCTAGCAAACAGTATCCGCGGTTCCGGTCTCTATTGGAGTTCAGAAAAAACCAAAAAAAAAAAAAAAAAAAAAAAGAAGCTGATATGCATAATTATACTGAAGTGTCAAAACTTTTATGGTGAGACTACGGAGAGCACAGCCATTTAGGACAATAAATTTTGCCTTGATAAATATCGATGTTGAAAAATCCACCCCCAATGTACGGAATTAATTATTTAGGCTTTGTTTAGGAAATTTCGGCTGAAAATGTTGTGGCATGAGATGCAGACGGGTAAGTGTCCGTCAACTGTACGTCCATTTGCGTGCACGGAAGAAAAAGCATGAAAGTGAGGGAAGGTGGGTATGCCTGTTTTCTTGTGAGGGACACTGTCTCTTATCAAAATTTTTCACAAGATTATGTACGGACATAAGTACAAACGGTCAATTATATACCCACTCATAGCAGTAAGGGTCGTGAATAGAAGCATGAACTTTGTTTTTCGTTTTAATTTGTGAAATAGTTGTTTGAACGATTCCCGATCAACTCAAATAAAGTGTAAGTATATGTACTTTGTTTTTTGCATGCACCTATATATAGTAATATTTGAGCTGTGTAAAATAGATTGCGTTCGAAACACCAGTTATAAATGGTTCAAATCAGTTTTGTTCATACTTGTTTATTTTATAAAATTTAAGTTGTTACAGATTTTCATATTAAATCATGTTTCTAAACGCTATCTTAGTTTTTCTCAATGAAGATAGGAGTAACAGTGATCAAAAAGGGTCTCCATCGTTAATTTCCCAAGATGATAATCAACCACAAGGTCCAATATTCGCCAACCTACGAAAAAGATGATCACTGATTGAGATACGACAAGCGATCATATTTTTTTAAGCAAGAATACAAGACGATAAAGTAACAATTATTAATCATTAGTGTTGCTTTTCGCTTTAGTAGTATTTTTTAAATAGGTAAAAATAGTTTAATAAGAATTTTTAGGTAATTATATTAAAAATATTTTTAAAATTTTTGTCTTTAAAAATATGTATAAATATTTTCAAAAACTTTAACTTTTCCTTGCAAAAGAAAAAAAAAACAAAGCAAGATGTTGCTTTTAAAATTAGCAACAAAGGTACAATATGGTAATTAAAGACGTGTTGTATTAATATATTTACGTAGTCGTCCTGTGCTAGCTTTAAAGACGACGTGGAGATCACAACCAGCAAACTCCAACATATTCCAAGGACTGTACTTTAATAGCTTGTTTTATAATCTAAGTTATAACTCAAATTTTTAATTACTATGACGTAAAATTCTCACATGCTACAAAATTAATAAAAAATAAATTATATAAAATTTTAACATATTATAGTATTTTATCTAAAATTGGTTCAAACAATCTTCACAAAGATCCTATAAATTTAGCTCTGAAAAAAGCTACAAAGGTGGGTTAAACTACGCAAGAAATACTATACTTTATTAGATTAAAAAAGATTACCTAGTTTTGATATAAGGCCTTTTTAGTTAACTCGATTAATAAATTCCTTCACGCACAAAAACATATAAGCTTCTTTCACTGTTAAAGAAGTAGCTAGGCTGGCATATTAGAGCTTGTATGGTAACATAACATCATATCCGAATATAATCACTAGGGCTGTACAAAAACCGCCCCGCACCCGCCAACCGTCTGCACTCGCGCCCGCCCATCTCAAAAAAAGCGGGTTTACGTTAGCAACTCACTGGTGGGCGGGTTATTCGGTGGGCGGGTTTGGTTTTAAGTTTTTGAGGGTGGGTTCAACCCGCACCCACCCGCCTATATATTTTTTTAAAAAAACTTATCATTTATTTGATTTTGTTCTTATTTTTAGAGATGATTGAATAATCCAACACTTCAAGCATGGGCTCGGCTGCCTCTTGACATATTAGAAACTGAAAATTCTCCTATTATTTTGTGAAGTGATCAAAATTCAAATCAAGTAAGTTAGTAAAAAAGTCCTAAAAGAAAAAGAACACTTGCCTTTGTTCATCATTTCATTTATAGCATTCTATTATTTTCGAACCCAGTGAATAGGCTTTAATCGTTATGGACTCTTGACTTTGTTCATCACTTTATATGTAGTTGATGTTTCTTGTTGCAGTGAATGATTATGTTTCTTAATTTGTACTTTTGAATATGGTCACTGTCTTTAAGCATCAAACTTGTTGGGAATACTCTATGTATTATCATCTTATATTTTCTGTAAATTTTTTTCATTTTCTAAAAAAAAGTCCAAAAAATTACATTGGGCAATAGCATAGGTCTAAACCGCCTCAACCCGCCCGTACCCGCCCGCAACCATCCAAAATCAAACCAAAACCGCCCGTCATGTGGTGGGCGGTTTGTGGGTTGGTTAATCGCCAACCCGCCATCCAAAAATACCACACCGTACCCGCCCAAAAACCATCAAACTGCCCGCCGTTCACCCCTAATAATCACATAGCTTCAAAGTGATCTTCATCTTCTCCGTTTTTGCAACAAAAGATAGCGACCAAAAAAAAAAAGAAAAAGAAAAAGAAAAAGAAAAAGAAAAAGAAAAAGAAAAAGGCCCTCATTGTCTCTGTGATAACGTAATTCTATCCATATCTATAGTTCCTTGACATATATTATATATGATAAGCAGTATTTTTGAATATATGTATATATATTATAATAAGTTGATATTGTTGAGTTTGTGTGTAGCGCGTAATTAAGCGATGTTATTTGTTTGCACTTATATTACAATCAATTAATCTAAAAAATGAAAAGAATCATAAAGTATAAATACAATGAATATTTGGCATTGGCAATCATATCTCAAACCTCCATATATAAATATATATATATATATATATATATATATAATATTTTCAAGGTTTCCACTACGTACACTTCAAACCTAATACTTATATGCATGTATTATGGGTCTTAATTTAAGCATTCTACATTGTATTAGTATGTCCTAATTATGTGATATAAAAGGGCAGAGCTAGACCCAACTTACGCTGGGGATGACAATTCAACCCATGAACCTATAACCCCCAAACCCGAATCGGGTGGATAAAAAACCCACCCGTCTTAGATTTGGGTTGGGTGCTTGCTTAGGTATGTTCCCGCCTGCAACCCGCCACACAATTAGTAAAATCGTATAATTATAACAATAATATTACATGTATATTCTAATATAATTATATATTATTTTATTGATGTCGGTGTTTTTATGATTTAAATTCTCACTCTAATTGTCCACTTATATATTATGTGATTGCTGAATATTGTTTCTTTATGTACTGTGTGAATGGATTGTTGGGAACCCATAGGCTCCCCAAACCCATGACAGGATGGTGGCAGGAAATCGTAACTTGCCCCGGACCCACCCATTGCCATCCCTAACCAAGATTATAATTTCAAATTTTAGGCCAAGCATTTTAAAATTTTCATTTATACCTTTTAGTTTTAAATTTTAACTATATTCTATTTTTTTCAATTTTTCATGTATTCATTATTTTAAAACCAAAAGCAAAACTTAACAAAAATTAACATAAAATACCTTAATTTTACAAGTTTGGAGCAAGAACGTTATGAGTTCTCAGCGTATGTTTTGCTATTAATTTAGTTTAACATTTTGATTCGAGTCAATACCTTAAACAAAATTTCTAACTATGTTCCTGTAAATAGAGATTTTTAAGGTATCAATTTTCAGATAGGATTCAATTCCCATGCCGCCTTCATGATATCTTCTTTTTTATCCCTCCAATGGCGTTATGTCACATCATCTAACATACCATGTCAATAAATGTAACGCCCCGAAATTTATTTAATGTTAATGTAATATAAATGATGAATTAGTGTGTCATAATTAATGTTTCAACATTAATTTGATTATTGGGTTGGATTTTGAATTTTTGGTTGTTTTGTTAATTTGATGAATTTAAATGATTTCTCATTGTTTTAAAATGATGTTTTGAGTTTTAAAATATAACAATTTGTAAAATGTTAAAAATATTCCGTTTTACAAAACCGTGGGTGGCACATGATTTTCGTACAGTAAAACCGTCCACCGATTTTCTCTATTTATTCTCTCTCTTCCTCCTCTCTCCTCACACTCTCAGATTTCTCTCTCTCTCTTCTCTGCCCGTGAGACTCTCTCACTCTCCCTCTCGGTTTCTCATCTCTCCCTCAAGTTCTCTCTCAAAATTTTTGAAATCAAATTCGAATCCAAGCTTCGAGTTAGCAAGGAGGAAGCTCGGGGACGTGGTTCGGCAACCGAAAACGCGGATTGAAGCTTCGATTCGAGGTTAGTTTTGAAATTTCTAAACTTTTTCTAAAATTTTCAATTTTGTGCATTTTTGAAATCTAGGTTTGTTTAAGCCTAGAAAACCCTTGATTTGAGTTAAATGAACTTAGAACGACTAGAATCTAAGCTTAGATTGAAGAAAAACGGATTGGATTCAAGATTTTTTATTTTTCTCCTCATTTTCTCATTTTTGGATTTTTGAGATTTTTGAGTTTAAATCTTGTTTAAATGAGTCCAAATGTGTTCTAGTATGTTTTTCTATCAACTATGATTGTTTTCCATGCTTGGGATTTGAGAAAAACAGGTTAGAATCAAGATTTGTGTTTTAGGAGAATCGAAAACCTGTGGCTGAATTTCTGGGTGTTCCCAGTTCGGCAGGCTGGACCACGTGTTTGGTAGGCCGGTGTTCTTCCGTCCGGCAGGCCGAACCTAGGGATGTTCGGCCGACTGAACTTTGCTTCCGGCATAGTTCGGCCGGCCGAAGCAGGGAGTCCGGCAGGCCGGCCGAGGCATGAAAAATTTTGTGATTTTTCACCCGTTTTTACTGTTTTGAACCCTGATTTAAATTCCAACCTTATAGAATGATTTTAAAGATACAAATGGCACACTAGGACATCATGAAATGATTTAGTAACATAGAATGTCTCGAACTAGATATTGATCGACTTAGTTGGTATCTAGGATCGTTCGTGATTCCGCGGAGCTAACGTATAGCGGACCGGTATTACGGTGTGGGGCACCGGCACGAGTATTGAGGTAGGACTTCTACCTCATTTCTTTGGTAGCCTGGTTTTGAAATAATTTGGCTTTGAAAAGGATTTCTATTAAAATATTTTCAACGGATGTTTGAAAATGAATTTATCGGTTATATTTTAATATACCGTGAACTGAAATGAACTTCATAATGAATGTAAATGACAACACTCGGTAATTGGGTTTGAATGATGATGATAATGAACATATAGGCATGATGCCATATCAGAGATCGGGTCGTGTAGCGATCGACCTTGGGGGCAGGTCCTGAAATCCAGCTGGGCCACTATGGTGGTGATACTATTATGGTTTGCCTAGGAAAGGAAAATGATATTATTGGTTATACGGATAAACTGTTCTGGGTAAGAATGGTTTTACTCAAATTTATTTATTTATTTATTTAAGGTTTCTTTTAGATAACTCTTGAATAATGACCTGTTTCTTTAAATTAAATTATTTTATAAAACATAGTCCTACTGAGCCTTCCGTTCGCGTTTTATTTGTTTTAAATTTCCCCCTCTATGTGGTTTTTCATTTAGGTTTAGAGAGGAATATTCGGACAAGACACAGGAGCCGTAGAGGGACTAGTAGCTTAATTTGTATTATTTAAATCAAGGCATGTAAGATCTTAACTTTATTTGTACTTGGACTGTGATTGTATTTATGATATTGTCAGTATCATGTGTGTGCACAAGTTGTGGGTCTGTGGGACCCATACTCACGATTTTATTGTTTTATTATTATTTGTTTAATGATTTTAATTGCTTAATGCACATGAACTCTTTCATAAAGTGATGTTTTAAAAACCTCATATTTTATTACCTAAATCCTTGATTTTTAATTAAATTCTCTTTTAATTAATTTAAATAATCCGCAACGTCACCTCCCGTACTCCGGGGCGTGACAATAAAATATCATTATACATGAATTAAAATATCATGTCAGTTAAAATATTTAAATTGATGTAGCATGATATTATGGGAGACAAAGGAGACTCAAAAATTAGGACATATGACTGAAACCCTAAGTGAGATATTTCTCGTACATTTCTCTAATATATACTGAAAATTATGCTATCAGAACTGGATATAGAGCTCTTAAATTGAGACTGAAGAGTAATAGCATCTACAATAGAATGCTATATTGATGTGCCAACATCAAATTTTAGCATTTAAGAGTAAAAAAACACTCTCTAATGCAACGCTACCTTTGATTCCTATTGGTTAGTTGATAGTTTGACTTTTTTGTTTTAATAATTACAACACTCTTACTTTTAACTATTTTAATATTAAAATTTTACTTTTATAAATTTTAAAGTTTGATAATTATGACAAAAAATAAATATGGCATTTAAAATAGCATTATGTATTATAGTACAAAATAAAAGAGCACATCAAATGTGCCATTTTCATACTTAAGTAGTAAGTATAATTATTGCATCAACATTTGCATTAGAGATAGTCTAAGTCATCCTAATTGTTCGAGTATATATTAAAAATTATGGGCTGAGTGAGGTATCTCGTGAGACGATTTGATTGTTTTATTTCCTTCACATTTGTTCGAGCATATATGAAATGAGGGATTGGGTGTATTCCTAACAGATTTTGAAATTAATGGGGTTTCAAAAGGAAGAGGACATGACCCAACATCTCTATCGTACTCAAGCCCCTCTGGCAACTATAACCATCCATACATACAATACATATTTCAAAAAATATATATATATATTTATATATCAGTGTATGTATATATACGTATGTGTGTAACCTTATGCCCGTGATGCCTTTTTTTGTACCAGTGTTAATTAATGCCTTGAAGTCTTCCTTTCGCCGAATGGCGTCCTTCGTTCTTCTGACTGCAACACTCTCAATAATTGTTTGAAAGTAACTTGGAAAACATTTTGATCTATGTGTATAAATATTCAACGACTACGAATTGATTAATGCGTTTATTTACGAACCACAGAAAAAAAAAAACGGAAAAACAGAAAAATAAAAAAAGTAATTATTCTATGCTGAAGGCCAGTCTATATATATATATATATATATCAACCACCTTCAATCCAATAATTTCTAGTTTTTGTTCTTTTTTATGCAATTATTGAAATTCGGGAATTTTCTTTTTAAAATTAAAATTGTTTGTCTGAATATAATTATATACGCGTATAACGTAGAGGCAGAGATTTTAACGACCCAACAAACTAGGTCCCAACCCAAATAATATAGGACTTTTTGCTAGAAGAAATAATATAGGACTTTTTGTCTCCTTAGAACATATGCATTTAGATACTTTGTTCCTAGGGCTTATGTTTCCCGTATTGGTCTTAGTAGTCTTACCTGTAATTATTAGCATTAATTAATTTATGTCAAAGGTTTTGTTTTTGAATCCGACTTTCATATCCTCTCTTTCCGTGTCCCCTTAATAATATCATGCATTGTCAATTAAAATATAATATTATTAATTATATGGGAAAAAACATTACAATTAACGTGGTATGATATTATTAGGGGACACAAAATGAACACAAAAAGAAGACATTTGAGCTAAATCTATTATTTTTAGGTTCCATTATTTTTATCCCGCTAATTTCATAAATCCAACCATAATTTTTTCTTGCATAAAAATTTAAATTTTGTTCAAATTTTCTTGTTGGAATATGTGAATCAAACAGGGTGAACATATTGAGGTTGGTGAGCATTTAGATGTTGTGTTTTATTAGCTTGAAATTCGACGCTGAGTAAGCCAGGAAAACAGTGATAATAGAAAAAATAGACATATTTCTAGAGTCCAAATAGTTCAACAAGAAAAAGAAAAATAGGCGATATTGTAGATATAGTAGCAATGATAAAGTCATTTTTGCCCAAAAGATTTTTCTCAGGCTAAGATACACTCCGCATACGAGAAATGCGCTTCACAACATAAAAATTTCGCACTAGAATATACTGTAATTTTTGCTGAAACTATAACATTGTTGATAATACTTAGTTTTTCCTTATTATTTTGAACTTAATTTCTCTTTGTTGTTTAGTTTTTCCTCATTATTTTGAACTTAATTTCTCTTTGTTGTTTAATTTATAGGTGACAAAAACTGAAAATAACGGAATAAAAACCATATTTATTAATTATAGAAACAGCTGGAAAGATATAAAAAGTAATTTCGGATTGAGTTTCTGAAATGGCTAAAACTACATGTAAATTGTTATAATATTTGTAGGAGTCCTTTAACATTCTTAATAATAGTGTGAACGGATCTTGTTGTAAAGACAATAAGTTACTAACACAATCATTGAAAAGTAGAGGCTATGGCATGGAGGCGTACATGGAAGCTTTATCAACTAACAAATTTGAGATTCAAGTCTCGCATTGTATGCAAAAATTTACCTCATGCTATAGGCTATACGCCGGTAGACTTTATTGAAACTGGTGAAAATTACGGGTCAAGATCCATATCATTCTACATATGATACTAGTAGATTTCAAAAATGACCCAGAAAGCGTCAAGACATCATTGGTGTTTTTTCATTGTGGAAAAAAAATAAAGGCTATGGCCACTAGATGTGGACGAGAAGGAAACAAAGAATAGTGGTCCTAAAGAGCAGGGTAAAGGGTGGAGGGTGGAGGGTGGAGGGTGGAGGTGCTCATTCGGCACTTGAACAGAGAAGTGGACCCCATCACCCGGGGCTGTGCCAGTGCAAGTGCAAGAGCGGACACTGGTTCATGATCATGCTTATACATATGAGACCCCACCGCCTGCCTTCCTAGCTAGCTAAGGGAAACGGACGTTTCGTGAGAAGTCTTCTACTTCATCAATACATACAATACAATACAACTCTCTCTCCCCCCCCACTTCTCCTTCCTCTTTCTCTCTCATACATGTGCATTTCCTGACAGACAAACTCCCGCCACGTCCCCATCTCTACCTAGCTAGCTTGTTAGCTATCCTGTTTACTATTTTTACTATGCCCCTCCTTCTCTCTTCCTTATTATACACCAATATAGCTCCACCTTCATTCTTATGATTGCATCAAAAACTCTTAGTTTTTAGTATTTATCTCTCTCTCTCGTCCCAATTCCTCTCTCCCATGGTTCCTCCCCTCCCTCAACCATGCCCTCCCACTCCAACCCCCTTCTCTCCTCCCT
This sequence comes from Artocarpus heterophyllus, assembly GCA_025403435.1. Taxonomy (NCBI): domain Eukaryota; kingdom Viridiplantae; phylum Streptophyta; class Magnoliopsida; order Rosales; family Moraceae; genus Artocarpus; species Artocarpus heterophyllus. The sequence goes on along the minus strand of CM046348.1, from coordinate 7,005,819 downwards.
CTCAAGGTCTAACTCTAGACACACAAAACCACATACATACATACATATATATATATGCCAATTATGTTACACTTTTAGTTACATATTTTAGATGTGAATTAACTATATTTTGTAAATAATAATTTGGATGCAGGTGGATTGGAATGCTGCGCAGTCAAAACTGCGACAGCGATTACAGCAACCGCAGCAGCAGCAACAACAACAACATCGCGGCGGCTGATCACGATATCAGCGCCGCGATATCAAACCCAGCAGGGGAATGCTACGCCTGCACGCAGGTCGGGGTGCCGGTGTTCCACTCGACGAGTTGCGACCGGGCGGGGCACCAGCCGCAGTGGGAGGCCTGCGCCGGCACTTCCTTAATCCCCATCAGCTCCCGAACCGACCTCAAGAAGGACCTCCTGACCGCCGCAGCCGCCGCCAAGAAGCAGCACCAGGTCCCGGCGGGGGTGTTCGGGACGGTGCTGGACCCGCGCAGCAAGCGCGTGCAGAGATGGAACCGGGCGTTCCTGCTGGCGCGTGGGATGGCGCTTGCAGTCGACCCGCTTTTCTTCTACGCGCTCTCCATCGGCCGCGGCGGCACCCCCTGCCTCTACATGGACGGGGGGCTAGCCGCAGTCGTGACGGTGCTGCGCACGTGCGTCGACGCCGTCCACCTCTGCCACCTCTGGCTGCAGTTCCGCCTGGCGTTTGTGTCACGTGACTCTCTCGTCGTCGGCTGCGGAAAGCTCGTGTGGGACGCACGAGCCATCGCCTCCCACTACGTCAGGTCCTTTAAAGGCTTCTGGTTCGACGCCTTCGTCATACTTCCTGTTCCTCAGGTCAGTCTTCCTCTTCTTCTTCTTCTTCTTCTTCTTCTTCTTTTTATTTATTTATTTTTTGGTCATATCATTTAACCAGCGAGTACTGATAATAAAATAATAATGAGCCGGAGATCTTGTTCTTTCGCTGTAACAAATTTTGTTTCTTAGGTTGTTTTTTATTCTGTTACAGCATATTTTTCTTTAGGATCCAAAATCCATCATTGAACTCCTGATCTTACGTCATGAGACCACGAAATGACTGAATTACCCATCATAGAATACCCAATGTAATGATTGGCCAACACCTAGAATGGTTTGGGGTGTTTGGATTGTTCCTTCCAATTCAATTCATTGTATTAATTTAAATTTAACGAGAATACAGTGTAATGAAATTATTAGTTTAAACTAAAATTGTTTTAGTTTGAATTGGTATTTTTAAATCCCACTATAAATATTAGTATTTTCAAATTGAAATCATTAAATCAACTTAAATTTTTAAAATTATAAAAATACTTTAAAACATATCTGTCAAGCATCATACTAATAAAAAACAGGTTTTGTTACAAGTTCATCTTTTATTAATTAATGTGTGATACAAAGATCATTCATGCACAACATTGTTAAAATTTTAAGGGTCAACAAAGTTGTGACTTTCATATTTTTCGATTTATGTAAAAAAAATGAATTGAATTTTTCCTGGTATTAGAAGGTGATGTCTTATCACTTGACACATATATATTGAAACACCCTCTTGCCGCCTGGTGACTAGCTTGATCGGTAACTTTCTACTTTTCATAAAAATCTCTACCGTTTTATTTATGAGGTTACTATTTTTTTCCTTTTTCTTTTTGCATGTGCTGCCCCTTGTATAGAGATAAAAAATGGACTAAATTACCAAGGACCAATATAGTAGAGTTTCATGCAAAGTTCATGTCTTTTGAAAGAATAGTTGTCCGAAACAAGTAGAAGAATTACTCTAAAAAAAATCCTTTATACCATGGAGTAGAAAGCCTGTAGTGAATTTTCCACTAACAAAGAGTCTGTGGCATACATGAGGTTTGACACCATGATAGCTGTCCTTCAATGGAAAGGGTCATTTTGGCCCTTTTTTTGAAGCATATTGACACTAGAGTAACATAAAAAATATGCAACGATAGATGACAATCGGCCTTGCCGGGGCCAGAATGGTGATATGTTGATTACTATACGTTACCATCAAGCTCTCTCTCTCTCTCTCTCTCTCTCTATATATATATATATATATATATATTTATGGGCTTTTGTTTTGCCTGTGTGGGTCAACTAGAGGACACAAATTTACACAATTACCACATTGGTATTATAAACAACAACTCGTGTATTTTTCAACATTTAAATCTTTATACGAGAATGGTTATTGTAATTGATTACAATGAAGTCACAAGTCATCGTCATGATGTGATTCAAATTTTTGTTAATTAATGCAATACAAGTTCTTTGCTTTCTTGTACTGCAGGCTGTGTTTTGGCTGGTACTACCAAAGTTGATCAGAGAAGAGAAGATTAAGCTGATAATGACAATTCTTCTCCTCATCTTTCTGTTTCAATTCCTCCCAAAAGTCTACCACAGCATATCCCTAATGAGAAGAATGCAAAAGGTCACAGGATACATTTTTGGTACCATTTGGTGGGGTTTTGGTCTCAACCTTATTGCCTACTTCATTGCCTCTCATGTAAGCCTAAATAAATACGGCTCTTGTTTGGCACCCATGGTTTAAATCGTGGTTAGAATTAATATTGATTAAAACATTGTAGCTACTGAGAGCTTTTACTGTAACTGCTTTTTACTTTACACTATAGCCGTAGAGAGATTTTTACCGTGGACGGTTGGAACTGTGGTTCCAACTCTGGGTGTCAAACAACCAAAACTAATTTTTATTAATTTCATATAAAGAATAGTATTTCAACAAAGTGTATTTTTTGTGCCATGTACATAGGTTGCTGGGGGATGTTGGTATGTACTTGCTATACAAAGGGTGGCTTCATGTCTCCGGACACATTGTGAGAGAAACATGAACTGCAACCTATCTTTGGCTTGCAGAGAGGAAGTCTGTTACCAGTTTCGGTTACCAACGGGCACCGTCGGGAATCCGTGCGGCGGTAACTCGACAGCGGTAAGAAAGCCGCTTTGCCTTGATGTCAACGGTACCTACAACTATGGGATTTATGAGTGGGCTCTTCCGGTCATATCTAGCAATTCAATAGCTATCAAGATTCTATATCCCATCTTTTGGGGTTTGATGACCCTAAGGTATGTTGGCTTTTCCCAGCCTTTCCAATTGAAAATCCATTACAATTCTTGTTGGAATTCTCTAAAGAAAAGGACTCCTGTTAAATTATGATTTTTGAAGGACAAGAAGAACGAAAATATTTGTTCTCTATATGTTGCTTGAAATTTTGAGAAGACTCATGGATTTTACTACACTAGTTCTCTAAATCTTCTGCTATTTTTGTTGCTCTAAAATTTTCAGCACCTTTGGCAATGATCTTGAGCCCACAAGTCACTGGTTGGAAGTGATTTTCAGCATATGCATTGTCCTAGCTGGATTGCTGCTCTTCACACTGTTGATTGGAAACATCCAGGTAAAATTTTTGTTACTCTTGTCATGAATGAATTCAGCTCCATTAACATACCCTTTTCTTGATAACAAGTTAAACTAATGGTGAGGATTTATATGAATACACAAAAAAAAAGGTATTTTTGCATGCTGTCATGGCAAAGAAGAGGAAATTGCAGCTGAGATGCCGAGACATGGAGTGGTGGATGAAGCGGCGACAGCTTCCGTCTCGCCTGAGACAAAGAGTCCGGCATTTCGAGCGCCAAAGATGGGCGGCCTTGGGCGGCGAAGACGAGATGCAAATGCTCAAAGACTTGCCAGAAGGCCTCCGAAGAGACATCAAGCGCTATTTGTGCCTTGACCTCATTAAACAGGAAACTCATCTTGTCACAAAACTTAGCCTAATGATTATAATTCAACAATTTCCTTGTAAAAGAAACTTAAAACTAGATTATTTTAACTGGTTTTTCCTTGAAACTTTTCTCAGATTGTCTCCTCTGTTTTTGCAGGTTCCTCTGTTTCACAACTTGGACGATCTCATCCTTGACAACATATGCGATCGAGTCAAGCCTTTAGTCTTCACCAAAGATGAAAAGGTCCATTCGAATCGTGTTCCTTTTTCTCAATCTCCTCTTCTGTCTCCGACACGTTAATTGTAAGAATATAATATTACTAAAGAGACATTAAAAAAGAATGTTATTAACCATTAAAAAAAAATACTTGGGACTCCGCTAATATTAAACCTCAATATTAATAAAAAAGTAGCCTATATTTGTGAGACCTATTTTTTATTAGTGTATGACGGATAATTTCTTAGCTTTCCTCAGCCATTAATTCTGAACTTTCTTCATTAATCACAGTCTACTAATTAGTCTACTAAACTACATTGTGTCCCTGACACAAAATCATCATCAGATAATCCGAGAAGGAGATCCAGTTCCAAGAATGGTGTTCATCGTCCGGGGACGCATACGGCGCAACCAAAACCTCAGCAAAGGCGTGGTGGCGACGAGCGTGCTGGAGCCCGGCGGGTTCCTCGGCGACGAGCTTCTTTCGTGGTGCCTTCGCCGCCCATTCCTCGACCGCCTTCCAGCCTCCTCCGCCACCTTCATCTGCGTCGAGACGACCGAGGCGTTCGGCCTAAACTCAGAAGATTTCAAGTACATCACCGATCACTTCCGGTACAAGTTCGCCAACGAGAGGCTCAAGAGGACTGCCAGATACTACTCCTCCAATTGGCGGACATGGGCGTCCGTAAACATACAGTTCGCCTGGCGTCGGTACAGGATTAGGACCCGTGGTCCGGTGATTCCTGTCGCCGAATGCGGAAGCACTGAGCGCAGGCTCATGCAGTATGCTGCCATGTTCATGTCAATCAAGCCTCACGACCATCTTGAGTAAGAAAAAAAAATCCCATTTCGAAGATTCATTTCTTCTTTTATTTCAAGTCATTGCTCAATAAAATAAAAAAAATAAAAATAAATTGAACCCAGCAAATCTTTCTTCTTATCATTGACCGAGAAGTGTTCATGTAAAAAAAAGAACAATATTTGAGGATGGAAATTTGTTTTTCTTTTTGAAAATAATAAGAATCAATTATTCCATCGTGTTGAGTTTGGGTTTGAGGAAAAGCATGAGACTTGAGTGAAGGAATCCCGATAAAGCTGACTTTCCTTTTTTGTCGTTTTATGTTTCGGATTTGATAGCTTTGCGTCGTTTAGTGCAATAGCATTTGAGTGCCCTTTACATTCTCCCGTGACGAGTAAACGAGGAGACATGGGTTTGCTCAGCATCTAATCGTTTGTAAATAATAGCAGTACGGCGGTGAGCGCTTATCAGCGGAACAAAATTTTAGATCGTATTGTATATTTATGCCGGATTAGCTGATAGTAAAAGCTGCAATATACGGACGAGTGTTGTTTTTATTTTGTTTTTTGTTAAATTTCTAATGAAATTTTGACACATAAAATTTAAGTTATGCCAAAATCTAATTAAAAGAAATAGTCAAAAAAATAAAAAAAAAATACAAAACAACAGACCTGGACTCTCTACGAACAACTTCTATATACATTATCAAGCCTATAATTTGATATGTTGTGTCTGTAATATCGAATATTATTCTCGTTTGGCAGCCATGGTTAAAGTTAAAACTTAATTTTAACTTTAAAGTTAAAACTTAATTTTAACAGTATTTTACTCTTATATGTTAGAATATTTTTAATTTAACACAGTGCTTGAGTAAAAAAAAAGAAAAGAAAAGAAAGAATAAGACAAAAAAAAATAAAAAATAAAAAGCCTTTGGCTATGAGGAAATGCCGTCAAATTTTTTTTTCTATGTTGGAGAAAACTAAATTTACGTGCAATGCAATGTTGATTTAAACTTTGAGCAGCCTTGTGTACATTACATATGCAACAAATTTTATTGAAAAAGAAGAAAAAATGATGCAAGGAATAAATCAATCTATCTATCATACCTTGACGCCTCTGCCTCTTTGCCTTTGGTTTTATCTATTTTTGTTTTTGGCCTTTACGTGTTTCTTAAATAGTGATCCTTACACATGTAAAAAATTAAGGATGGCTCTAAATCAACATCGACCTGTGAGATTTGTTGGCTAACACGGCTCCAATAGCAACGACGAAGCCAGAAAATTTTTTCAAGGGAACTTCAGTTAAATTGAAATTTCAAGCTAAATTAATTGTATAATAGAATAAGAAGTTAAAATTGAAGATGTAAATGAAACTTCTTAAAATATTATATACATAAATTTTAGGATTAAAAAGAAAATTAGGGGAACAAATTGATGAATTTTGGATCAATTTAAGAATATATATGAAATATTAAAAAAAATTCAGTGTAAAATGTAGAATTAAAAATTTTAAGGGGGCTAAACATGAAAAAAAAAAAAGGGACAAAAAAGAAATTTTGAAAGAAAAAATGATAGACTGAAAGGAGCCACTTGGGCCAGGAGCTGCAACCCCTCTAGGCCTCAATTGGCTCCGTCTCTTAGAGTATTTGACAAACATTGTTAGAACCAACTTTTTAGTTATATCCCCTCTAGCTTCAATTGACTCCGTCTCTTAGAGTGTATTGGGCCTTCTTAATTTTAAAAACCAGCTTAAAGGGTGATTTAATGGTTTAAAGTTATACGTTACCGAGAAAGTACTTTTATAACTTACTATAGAATCCACACAATAATGAGGAGGGGAAATGCCCCACTCAACTTTAAAATTTTAATTTTTTTTCTCCAAAACTTTACAAAAACTTATCTCTCATTTTTTGAAAAAAAAAATTATTAACGAGTCTCCACTTAATAATTAAAATAGTTCAATGCATCTTCATTAAAAAAAAAATCTGGTTATGTCCTATTCAATGACTAATCATCTAACTATTCTATTCAATTCAATTTATCTCTATTTTTTATAATGCTCTCAAAAATTTATGATTCCACCACTGTATAGAATTCTCCATCCAATAAGCTTTCTTAACCGTCAAAACTCATTAGTGTTTATAACAATAATAATACTAATAACAAGGTAAAAGTGAATTATTATTATATTATTATCATTAACATCATTATTATTTTAGATGGACAACTATGTTCCAAACATCAAGGTAAAAGTCAATTGACAGTGTATATATTTACCCCAAAAAAAAAAAGTCAATGACAGTCAAAGTATTAAAGCACAAAGCCCTGAACGTTAATAATAATTAAAAATAACAACAATAACTGTCGGCCAACCAAACAGTGCCTAAGGAATACAGTTGTAGAAGTTAGTTCCAAGCTCCCGCCAATACTTAACAGACTGTCTTTCCAAAAATAAGACTATTGACTGTCTTTCCATGCATAGCTCAGCCTAAGTTCTCGGCCATTTTTCCTCCTCAAAATCTCCATCTTTAATCACCAATTTTTCCACCTATTTTCCCTTCCCTTTTCCTCCCAATATTCCTCTTCTTTTCCTCTCTCTCCCTTTTTTCTTCATCCCAAAGAGAGCAGAGAGCCCTGTCTCGGTCTCCAGCTACAAATCTTTTTATGCCAATTCTGATTTCTAGGGCTTAAAACCTTCCCCAATTCCAGCATTGGGGATTCTGATGACCTCTCGTCCCGACAAACAACGGCCTCAATTGATTCCCCTCCGTCATGTACTTGTTTTTCAATGCCTGTTTTCGCTGTTCTCGATTGCGAAGATCGGCAATGGATATATGAATTTAAATTGATTGAAGATTGTAGTTTCATCATTTTTTTTGTTTAATCAAAGATCATTTGATTAGTCGATATTAGTCAATTTTGTAATTTTTTGTAGGGTAAGAATTCTTGCGGTTTTGTTTGAATTCTGATATGTTTGAATTAATGTCTTGCACTGATTATGTCAATAGATGCCAAATATCTTAATAAAAAAAAGTAAATTAAAAAAAAAATCGTTGGAGAGAAAAGTTGAAAATTGATGGTTGTATAACATATAATAACAAGGTAATTTACTTTGTGGAATGGACAATCTGCAGAAGTTATAAAGATGGTAATTAGTGGTTATGAAAAAGAAGGAATGTGCAGAAAAGCTCAGGCAGTGCTCAAATGAGGTATTTTAGAGATGACTATCATCTAGAAACAGGTTCGTGTTTGCTGCTTGTATTTACCCAGTCTTGCTGAAGAGAAGAAGCAGATTTATGAGCTCAATATATATATATATATATATCAATGGGATGAATTTAAGATTATCTTAATAATTATATATTATATTTATCGAGAACAGTTTGAATCTTAAGTATGTAATTCAATTCCCTTTTTTCTGCATCATTCTTAAAATCATTTGCAGAGCTACTTTAGCAATTCTTGTCCTAATTACTCTTTGAAAGAGTCTAAAATTTCATATTTTCTTCTATTCCGCTGCATTAAATTTGGTTTGTTGCTTGAGTTAGGAGTTTTGATGTGTTTCTTCAGCTTCCTAGTTGAGTTAGGATTTTGAATTATTTGGGTTACTTTAATCAACGTATATTTATAGGATTTATTTGTGCTCGATTGTTATTAGGAATTAGTGTTGTTTAAGGATTTGAATAATATGAGTTGTCTTATTCCTTCTCTCTAATTCCACTTCTCTTTCTCTCCATACTCTCTTGCTTTCTTGACTGTTCTTCATCATTTTTTTTTTCTTTTTAACCTTTAAACAGGGTCTTTAAGTATCCATTCAGCTTACTCTAATGGGAAAACGCTTTTCAAAGAAGGAGGCGGCAGCTAGCAGGAACCTTGAAGACCTGAGTTTACAACATCATCTGATCGATTATGTCACCAAAAGCTTTTGCATTCGCAACTTGGTATCGACGAAGCAGAGGAGGATGCCCATTGAGGGTTATGATCTCGACATGTCATACATCTCAAAAAATTTTCCAGCAAGGCATTACTAAAATCTCATGGTTCTTCATGAAGTTACAGCATTTAACACTACTTTCTTTGCGTTGCTACTCGATGTTTGCAGATCTTTAATATTTGTATAGAAGAGAATTATGATCCTCCCTTTTTGATGGCCATGTAGAGCGATATCCTTTCGATGATAATCATGTCCCACAGGTCGAAATGATCAAGGCTTTCTGTGAAAGAGTGTCCGAATGGCATGCAGCCGATCCCAAAAACATTGCTGTTGTACACTGCATGGTACTCCTGACAAACATCTATCAGTAATTTACTTCTTAAGAACCACCATTTACATTATTTTAATGATTTTCCCCTAAATTTATCTTTACTAGGAACCTGAATTTCAGATCTTCATAATTTATTCTTGTGCTCCTTTTTTTGTAATTTTAGTATTAATAATTCCATTTTCAGGCAGGTAAAGGAAGAACAGGCTTAATGGTATGTGCCTTCCTTGTTTACTGTGGAATGTCTGCAGAGGAAGCTCTTCAATTGTATGCTCATAGACCGACCACCAACAATCAAGGCGTAATTGAAAAAAAAGTAATAATCAGTAATTAGAGCAACAACAACAAAAACAACAATAACATATGTCACTTTTCTGATTTCGCAGGTTTCGATACCAAGCCAGCGTCGATACGTGGGCTACTGGGTGAATGTACTATCGTTTCTCAGAGGACCTGGAAACGGACGTCCAATTGTGAAATTGCCTCAACCATGCAGCGGAGAATTGCGTCGAATTAGGCTTTACGACGCTATCAACGTCGATTCAGTCTATTTTGCGGTGGCAGAGTTGCAAGAGGTAGGCACTTCAGTCAAATTTTCTTTCTTTTGAGTTTTAGCTTACATATATATTACTTTCATCTAAAATTTTTCTTGTTATCTGACTTTTCAAACTCTCAAGAAATCTTTAGTTTGAAATTCGCAGAACCCCAGTGAGATGTACCGTCCGGCGGTAGAAGTTAGCAGGAGTTGGCGCAGAGATCCAGAAATCCGACAGTCTCCGCTATTACCTTTCTTTCATGCAAAGTGACAATGAAAAGTCTCAGGGTGTTCAAATGGACACAGAAAGTGCCGTGCTGCACAATAAAACCTGCCTTGACTATAATTTCCAAAAACCTGTACAAGTAAGGATACATGTTTCCTATGTAGTTTGTAACTCTACAAGTTGTCCATTTTTTTAGTACTAGAACTCTGGTTGGAGAATTAATGTTTAATTTAACAACAGGTCACAGGAGATGTCGGTGTTATATTTTACCATAAAATGAATGGAGGACGTCCCTTCTATGCCTGCTTCAACACAGCTTTCATTAAAAACAGCGTCCTACAGTGTAACGTCTCGAAATTTATTTAATATTATTGTAATATAAATGATGAATTAGTATGTCATAATTAATGTTTTAACATTAATTTGATTACTTTGTTGGATTTTGAAATTTTGGTTGTTTTGTTAAATTGATGCATTCAAATGATTTCTTATTATTTTAAAATGATGTTTTGAGTTTTAAAACACAACAGTTTGTAAAATGTTAAAAATATTCTGTTTTTACAAAACCGTGGGCGGCACATGATTTTCGTACAGTAAAACCGTCCATCGATTTTCTCTATTTATTCTCTCTCTTCCTCCTCTCTCCTCACTCTCTCCGGTTTCTCTCTCTCTTCGTTCACTCTCTCTCTCTTGGTCTCTCAGCAACCCTCTCTCTCTTTACAACTCTCTCAAAATTTTTGAAAGAAATTCGAATCCAAGCTTCAGGTTAGCAAGGAGGAAGCTCGGGGACGTGATTTAGCAACCAAGAACGCGGATTGAAGCTTCGATTCGAGGTTAGATTTGAAATTTCTAAACTTTTTACAAAATTTTTAATTTTGTGCATTTTTGAAATCTATGTTTGTTTAAGCTTAGAAAACCGTGGATTTGAGTTAAATGAACTTAGAACAACTAGAATCTAAGCTTAGATTGACGAAGAACATATTGAATTCAAGATTTTTCATTTTTCCTCAATTTTTCCTATTTTTGGATTTTCAGGATTTTGTGTTTGAATCTTGTTTAAATGAGTTTTAAAGTGTCTAAACATGTTTTTCTATCATCTATGAATGTTTTCTATGCCTGGAATTTGAGAAAAACAGGTTAGAATCAAGATTTGGGTTTTGGGGAAATCGAAACCTGTGGCTGGAATTTCTGGGTTTTCCCAGTTCGGCAGGCCGGAACAGGGATCGGCAGGTCGGTGTTCTTCCGTCCGGCAAGCTGAACCTGGGGAAATGACCGGCCGACCAGACCTGGCTTCCGGCACAGTTCGGCCGGCCGAAGCAGGGAGTCCGGCAGGCCGACCGAGGCATGGAAAATTTTGTGATTTTCACCCGTTTTCACTGTTTTGAACCCTGATTTAAATTTCAACTTTATAGAATGATTTAAAGATACAAATGGCACACTAGGACATCATGAAATGATTTAGTAACATAGGATGTCTTGAACTAGATATTGATCAACTTAGTTTGTATCTAGGATCGTTCGTGGTTCCGCGGAGCTAACGTATAGCGGACCGAGATTACGATGTGGGGCACCGGCACGAGTATTGAGGTAGGACTTCTACCCTATTTCTTTGGTAGCTTGGTTTTGAAATGATTTGGTTTTGAAAAGGATTTCTATTAAAATGTTTTCAACGGTTGTTTGAAAATGAATTTATCGGTTATATTTTAATATACCGTGATCTGAAATGAACTTCATAATGAATGTAAATGACAACACTCGGTAATTGGGTTTTGAATGATGATAATAAACACATAGGCATGATGCCATATCAGAGATCGAGTCGTGTAGCGATCGACCTTGGGAGTAGGTCCCGAAACTCAGCTGGGCTACTACGGTGGTGATACTATGGTTTGCCTAGGAAAAACAAAATGATATTTCTGGTTATCTAAGTAAACCATTCTGGGTAAGAATGGTTTTACTTAAAATTGTTTATTTATTTATCTATTTATTTATTTAAGATTTCTTTTAAATAATTACTGAATAATGACATATCCCTTTAAATTAAATTATTTTATAAAACATAGTCCTACTGAGCCTTTCGCTCACGTTTTATTTGTTTTAAATTTTCCCCCTCTAGGTGGTTTCCCATTTAGGTTTGGAGAGGATTCTTCGGACCGAACTCATGATTAATAGGAGGATTGATTTATATTTTGTATCATTTAATCAAGGCATGTAAGATTTAACTTTATTTGTACCTAGACTGTGATTGTATTTATGATATTGTCAGTACCATGTGTGTGCATAAGTTGTGGGTTGTGGAACTTATACTCGCGGTTCTTTATTAATTTTTATTATTTGCTTAATATTTATAAATTCTTTGTAAAAAAATGTGGTTGAAATCTTCTTATTTCTCACTTAATTTGATCCTTAAACCATTGGTTTTAATTAAATTCTCCTTTAATTAATTTAAATAATCCGTCATGTCATCTTCCGTACTCCGGGGCGTGACATACAAGTACACTAGTCATGATTCTTTTTCCATTCTTGCGGCGGCGGAGCGTGTGGGCGGTTGCCCCATTAAATTTTTTTGTTTTTCCTTTTGATTTCATATATAAAATTTTATACTACTTGTATTTTGTTCTCCCAAAAATTAAAATTCGCCCTTCTCAAATTTTACAACTTTTTATTTACTTTACGTTATTAGTTCGACCACACCGTCATCCTTTGACTAATTTTTCTAACTCGGCCTTGTACTTTTGAATTATTCAATATTATATCTACGCAATGTATGGATTTTTATTATTATTAATGTTGTCTTAAAGTTTTCTTGTGTGTGCTTCTCTCAAACTCTCCCCCTTTTTTTTTTCTTTTGCGAAAGAGAATAAATTTGGTCCTTTAACAATTCTTGATCTAAACAAATCCTTCAAACAAAGTGGTCTAATATACAAATCCGTAAAAAGTTAACCATCATAATTTGTGATCTTTCCACTTAAGCTCCATGTGCGGAAGGCACTTGGAATCGAAGTTTTGTATCATAGGACTTGTGACCATTTTATCAAAAAGTTATATTTTCTTCCGTACTCAAACTCTTCTTGTTGTTTTTTCTCATTGGACGGTTTTTGAATTGTAATAAGTCGCCATCAAGCTATACCGGCGTTACAATGTAACATCGTTTCGTTATGATGCTTACCGATGAGCTGTGGAGCAAACTTGAAAAATTTTTCACACTACATGGCAATTTTTTAAGAGTGGAGTGGATTTGGCCGCTCTAGCCAAAACAAATCCTATTTGGGCTATTACCTTCTCTATTACTATGTTCTCATACACAGGAACACCCCCGTTAGCCGGCTTTTGTAGCAAATTCTATATGTTCTCATACAGCATTTAACACTACTTTCTTTGCGTTGCTACTCGATGTTTGCAGATCTTTAATATTTGTATAGAAGAGAATTATGATCCTCCCTTTTTGATGGCCATGTAGAGCGATATCCTTTCGATGATAATCATGTCCCACAGGTCGAAATGATCAAGGCTTTCTGTGAAAGAGTGTCCGAATGCAATGCAGCCGATCCCAAAAACATTGCTGTTGTACACTGCATGGTACTCCTGACAAACATCCATCAGTAATTTACTTCTTAAGAACCACCATTTACATTATTTTCATGATTTTCCCCTAAATTTATCTTTACTAGGAACCTGAATTTCAGATCTTCATAATTTATTCATGTGCTCCTTTTTTTGTAATGTTAGTATTAATAATTCCATTTTCAGGCAGGTAAAGGAAGAACAGACTTAATGGTATGTGCCTACCTTGTTTACTGTGGAATGTCTACACAGGAAGCTCTTCAATTGTATGCTCATAGACGGACCACCAACAATCAAGGCGTAAGTGAAAAAAAAGTAACAATCAGTAATTAGAGCAACAACAACAAAAACAACAATAACATTTGTCACTTTTGTGATTTCGCAGGTTTCGATACCAAGCCAGCGTCGATACGTGGGCTACTGGGCGAATGTACTATCGTTTCTCGGAGGACCTGGAAACGGACGTCCAGTTGTGAAATTGCCTCAACCATGCAGCGGAGAATTGCGTCGAATTAGGCTTTACGACACTGTCAACGTCGATTCAGTCTAATTTGTGGTGGCAGAGTTGCAAGAGTTAGCCACTTCAGTCAATTTTTCTTTCTTTTGAGTTTTAGCTAACATTTATGTACTTTCATCTAAAATTTTTCTTGTTATCTGACTTCAAACTCTCAAGAAATCTCTAGTTTGAAATTCGCAGAACCCCAGTGAGATGTACCGTCTGGCGGTAGAAGTTAGCAGGAGTTGGCGCAGACAATTGGAGAATGGAATCCAGAAATCCGACAGTCTCCGCTAGTACCTTTCTTTCATGCAAAGTGACAATGAAAAGTCTCAGGGTGTTCAAATGGACACAGAAAGTGCCGTGCTGTACAATAAAACCTGCCTTGACTATAATTTCCAAAAACCTGTACAAGTAAGGATACATGTTTCCTATATAGTTTGTAACTCTACAAGTTGTCCATTTTTTTAGTACTAGAACTCTGGTTGGAGAATTAATGTTTAATTTAACAACAGGTCACAGGAGATGTCGGTGTTATATTTTACCATAAAATGAATGGAGGGCGTCCCTTCTATGCCTGCTTCAACACAGCTTTCATTAAAAACAGCGTCCTACAGTTACACTAGTCATGATTCTTTTTCCATTCTTGCGGCGGCGGAGCGTGTGGGCGGCTGCCCCATTAACTTTTTTCGTTTTTCCTTTTTGATTTCATATGTAAAATTTTATACTACTTGTATTTGGTTCTCTTAAAAATTAAAATTCGCCCTTCTCAAATTTTACTATCTTTTTATTTACTTTACTTTATTAGTTCGGCCACACCGTCATCCTTTGACTAATTTTTCTAACTCGGCCTTATACTTTTGAATTATTCAATATTATATCTGCGCTATGTATGGATTTTTATAATTATTAATGTTGTCTTAAAGTTTTCTTGTGTGTGCTTCTCTCAAACTCTCCCCTTTTTTTTTTCTTTTGGGAAAGAGAATAAATTTGGTCCTTTAACAATTCTTGATCTAAACAAATGCTTCAAACAAAGTGGTCTAATATACAAATCCGTAAAAAGTTAACCACCATAATTTGTGATCTTTCCACTTAAGCTCCATGTGCGGAAGGCACTTGGAATCGAAGTTTTGTATCATAGGACTTGTGACCATTTTATCAAAAAGTTATATTTTCTTCCGTACTCAAACTCTTCTTGTTGTTTTTTCTCATTGGACGGTTTTTGAATTGTAATAAGTCGCCATCAAGCTATACCGGCGTTACAATGTAACATCGTTTCGTTATGATGCTTATCGATGAGCTGTGGAGCAAACTTGAAAAAATTTTCACACTCCACGGCAATTTTTAAAGAGTGGAGCGGATTTGGGCGCTCTAGCCAAAACGAATCCTATTTCGGCTATTACCTTCTCCATTACTATGTTCTCATACGCAGGAATACCCCCGTTAGCCGGCTTTTGTAGCAAATTCTATTTGTTCTTCGCCGCTTTGGGTTGTGGGGCTTTCGGTCTTGGTAGGCACAGACCTAGCTTTATCCACATAGATGATTCCGATTCATGCAGTCGTTCACTGCTGCATTGGTGTTTGCTTCCACTCCCCACTCTCCACCATAACAAAAGCGTGGCTAAAGATCTGTTTAGGAACCTGCTTTTGACCCTCTCGGTAAAAAAAAAAAAAAGGGTGGAGTAGGGTGGAGCAGTATACGCAAGGTCTAAGCCTTACATAGTTGTCCTTGTCTCCTCGGTACCCCCTCCCTCTTATTCTTCCTCTGTAATAGCTGCCTCGCTAGCGAAGGGTCTTCCAAGCCCTGCGCGAGCTGAGTGCTTAGCACTGAATTAATAGCACCACTTCTACCACTTGCATAGCATATCGGTAGTAGCTACAAGACAAAAAACTAACTCAAGAACGCAAGAGAAGTGCTTTTTAAAAGGTAGAGCTACAAGAAAGCATCTCCTGAGCTAACCATCTAATCTAAGCAGTAGCATCTCAACTCAAGGAATAGCTTTAGCTACCCCTATTTTGGGATGTTGCCTTGGCTAGATTGGTTTCTGGGCTAAAGCAACTGTACAACAGGTGATGTTATCAGCAATGACTCACAACATGAAATGTTATTTCTGCTTCCTCTGGACTACAGAATGGGCTAGAAATAGCATAGAAGCAAAGATTTGATGCGGTTGCTGCTATAAGAATAGAATATTCCAAAGCATTCGTTTCTGAAAGAATTTGAACTATTTGCGCCACGGTTGCACATTTTTGCCCCATCGCTGCATAGACACAATACAATGTCTCAGATTGTCTTGACGGCCAACGTGGAAATCATTACCTAACATGGTCAATACACGTGAAAAGGCGTCGTTTTTGACATCTTGGAAACATGAGGTTGCTGCTTACGCACAATCTCTATTTTACGCGATACAAAGTGGAGGTATATTTTCCTCCTGTGTTCTTATATAGTATTTATTACAATGATATTTACATTTCATAAAATTATGTAGTAATTATTTCAATGATTTTAAATGTTTTGCTATATCTTAACAAAGGGTTAGATCCTTTGAATTTCTATTTTTTGAGTTAAAGGGGTCTATTGTGATTTCTTGGACACCTTGAAAAGGGTGCTTCATCGTAACAACAACAAACTCAAAAAGCGATGTTACCGTAAGACTGAGAAGTGAGCAATGAGTATTGTATAAGAACGACATGAATGTTAAAACGATAACTACATAGAGGTGGGGAGAATAACGAGAGTATTTAGGAATATAGTTACAACTACAGGTTGTAATCAAAATACTACGAGAGTTTTATACCGTAACAAACTTTTATTTTATACTGTAGCATATAAGAGAGTTTTATATTGTACAAGTCGAAACTTATTAGGTTGCGAAAGGGAGCCAACATCTATAAGAAAGAACGACAATATTAGACAGAGACGAACATAAATTGAGGGAAAAAAAACATTTTTAATGTACAAGAGAAACGACAAACTTGGGAGGCAACAATTGGATAAAAACGACAATTATGAAATGAAAACGATATCAACGGAATATAATAACACTATCAGGCACGGCGACATAAGTCGAAAACCATAAGGAATAAGGTCCACAAAAGGAGAAGAAAAAAAGACAAAACACCAAAACCGACAATGATATAGGAAACGACATAAATATGAAAAGGACAACGGCATAAAGGAACATATCGTGAAAAAAAACGACAACAAGTAAATGTCGGGAATATTTAAAAACAACACGAAAAGTAAACAAAATCAAATACGACATGAAATAAAGAAACCACAACAACTTATAGATTAATGACCGCTCAAAAAAAAAAAAAAAAAACCGCACGAGCGACGTCGCCTGAAAAACAACAATAATATAGTATGGAATTTTGATGGAAAAGAAAAAAAAATTGGTATTTTTTTTTTTTATTGTTGTCAAACTTTTCTCTCGTAAAATCCATCCATACTTAAAGAGATCAATTTTGGTGGACTCATATACCATTTCTTTCACTCATTTTTTCTTTCCATTCTAATTTCTTTTCTACCAAACACCCCATCATATTAATTTCTATCACAAAATCCTTTTAATGTTTTTTTCCTCCACTTTTCACTAATGCCAAGCAGAGCGCTAAAAAAAAATCAACAACAACAAAACGACAAAATTAAAATTCGTCACATCGAAATACACCAGTAACATAGAAAACAAATTGAACGTAAAAATAACAATTGCATAAAGAACGATAGGATTCCGACCTTACGACAAGTAAACGTAACGATAAAAAATGATACAAAACGACAATATATACGGAAAACACAAATGGAAACGACAGCAGATTAAAGGAACATGAACATAATGACCTGATAAAAACACGAAGGTGACCACCATGAAGATTGTAAAAGAACATACAGCAAGAACCTAAGAAAATAAGATCAATAGAAAAAGTGACAATACTTATAGAAACGCACATACAATAAGAAATGACCAATATTAGAAACTAGAAACTGTAAAAGTCTAAGAAACGACATAATGAGGGACCAACCTCGCTTAAAAACTAAAAACACGACCACAGTGACACCCCGTTTGTTTTTATTCTTAGAATTTTTAGCAATATTTTCACATGCTTTTAGAGGCAAAAATTTTAAAAACACTCTCAGTATAATTCTCAAAAAATTTTGATTTTTCAAAACAAAAATATTTTCACCTATTTTGAAAATAATACCAAACAGCCCCTAAGAATTGGCATAATGTTCTAGAGGGCAACTAAAGGAAAACAAACAGGGCGTTGACATAATGAGTTAAACCACAGCTAGAACTAATTATGGTTAAAACACTATAGTATATGAGAGTTTTACACTGTAACAATTTTTTACTTTTTATAGTAACATGTGAGAGCTTTTTACTATTTGAATTAGAACTTATAACTTTTTACTCACTTTATCAGACATTCTATAAGACGTATAGGTGGTTATTTAAAAAAAATGGTAAATAGTATTTCTTTTGAAACTTAAAAAAAAAATTAAGTAGGAGTTTTAAAACTATTTTAAGAAATATAATATTTATTCACAACATATTTTCAAATTTAAAACTAATGCCAACTCTTATTGAAAAAAAAAATTGCTAAAGAAAATAAATTAGAGTTTCCAACTACAATTTATTTGTTGTTTTCATTTACTCTTTCAATAAGCTTCAAAAACTCTTCAAACTTTAGGAGTAACAAATGATTTAAAGCCTTCTCGCTTTTAAGGTGATGGTGTGGAGATTTGATTGAAGCTTGGGGTACGACGAGTATTGAAAATTTTGAATTAAAAATATTAACACGTGAGAATTTTACATTATAGCTTACTTTTTTTAATCATTATAAGATACAAAAGTTTTATACTATAACAACAAAAGTTTTGATTATAACTTATACTTTTACATGAATGGCCTTAATTCAAAACTTGCATGATTTTACTCTCTAATTTGCAGGTCGTTTGGTTAATCAATAGCCCAATTGGCTTGAATTACTTTTCCTTCCAACCAAATTAAACCAGTAATTTGCTTACCTTTATTAGCCATTGTATTTCTTTCCCAAAAAGGAAAAAAAAAACTTAAAGGTCTTTAGCCCACAAAATAAATATATACATTTATGTATTTTTTGTATCAACAATTGCAAATGAGTGGTGAATTTTAATTGATAAAATATTCATTTAGACAAATATTTGTAATTATCATTTTTTAGTCTTTTTAGTAAGATCCTTCTAAAGGGTCTTATCTATAAGATTAATTTTTTAAGCGGATTTAATCCAATAACTTAAAAACGTCAACTCTACCTAATTATAATGGGCTCTGCTTTATACAATCAAAATTAAAAGAAAAAATAAAGAAAATATCAGATTTTATTTTTCAAAGTAAATATCAACTTTTGAAAATATTTATAGTAAATGTCAGATTATAGACAACTAAATATTTGTAGTAAATGTCAGATTATAGACAACTTATTAATTATATAAATAAGAGATATTTACATTGTAAATAAGAAGGTAAATACATAACTTATACTATAATCTAAGCGATTAGCGACCCACAGCTTTTCTAAGCAAACTCGCGACTTTTCGGTTGCAAGTCATGGGTCGTGATGGGGAAGCGACCACCATGGGTTGCGATGGGGACGCCACCATCGCGACCTCAACGTCTCCCCCTCTGTGTGGGTGGCCAAAACTCGCCAACGACTTCTTCATTCTCCAGAAGACCAAAACTCGCTGGCAACCTGACACCGTCGAACTTATTTCTTAACCGTTGACAGCACACCGTCACCGGAGAAGAAAAAGGGGTAGATCAACCCTTGGTTTTTTTTATAAAAAAAAACCAGTTTTAAATTTTTTTTTGATTTGGTGATGATTTGGTGCGGATGAGCTCCTATGGGCTTGTTTATTTTTGACCATTAAATTTAAATCTGATGGTATACAATATCAATAAGAAAAAATAGAGGGTCTTGTTCTAGAAATTCCTTTTCTTTTTTTTTTAAATGAAAAAAGTTGCAAATCGTATCATTTTGTTGCTATAGTTAGTTATTTAACAGCAAAAACAAATCAACTAAGCCATTCAAAACAAATATTATGGATTCGATTCCTAAAATGTAATTTCATATTTGTTTTTTACACTTCATCCACGGATCTCTCTTTGCATATGCAAAGGACGAACTTTGCAAGTTAGCAGTCCTGAACTATTCCATACATGTAAATCTTCCCAGGAAAGTCTCCAAATAATACAAAAATCTGTTTGTTTCCTGGGAAAATTACATAGAACAAGAAAAACCAGACACCTATTCATTCACCTCTCAAAGAGGTGACAAATTCAGAGAGAAAAAGAAAATACCTTTCCTTCGTCGATTGAAATGGCGACGCCAAAACCCAAGAGGTCACCGGAGGAGGTGGAGGACATAATCCTTCGGAAGATTTTCCTCGTGTCGCTCGCCGGCGACACAGCTGCTGATTCTGATTCCAGAGTCGTCTACTTGGAGATGACGGCGGCGGAGATTCTCAGCGAGGGCAAGGAGTTGAGGCTTTCCAGGGATTTGATGGAGCGAGTCCTGATCGATCGCCTCTCTGGAGGATTCTCTTCCGCCGAGCCCCCTTTCGAATACCTAATCGGCTGTTACAGCCGCGCTTACGACGAGGGGAAGAAAATCTCCTCCATGAAGGACAAGAATCTCCGCTCGGAAATGGAATCGGCAATCAAACAGGCCAAGAAGCTCTCGGTCAACTACTGCAGGATTCATCTAGGGAATCCGGACCTTTTTCCGAGCGGAAATTCGAGTAAGCAGAGCGGTGGTTCGCCGCTTCTGCCGCTGATTTTCTCGGAGGTCGGGGGTTCCCTGGACGGCTTCGGAGGGACGGGCGGCGGAGGGATTCAGAGTCCTCCGGGATTTCTCGAGGAGTTCTTCAGAGACGGGGATTTCGACAGCTTGGATTCAATATTGAAGGGGCTTTATGAGGATCTTAGGCTTCGAGTGCTCAAGGTTTCAGCTTTAGGAAACTTTCAGCAGCCGCTAAGGGCTTTGATGTATTTGGTGAGCTTTCCGGTTGGGGCTAAGTCTCTGGTGAACCACCCTTGGTGGATTCCCAAAGGCGTTTACTTGACTGGGCGTGCCATTGAAGTGACCAGCGTTTTGGGTCCTTTCTTTCACGTCAGTGCTCTGCCTGATCATACTATTTACAAGGGCCAACCCGATGTAGGGTGAGTTCGATTATGGGATTTGTTCCTTTCCTTGTGTTCTTCAGGAAAAATTATGTTCAGGTTTAGCATATTGTTGGTTTTTTAAAACTACTGAAATCTAGCTAGACTTAGCTGAACCCAATGGTGCAGTTTGGCTTCTTGTACAGTTTCGTTTCGTGTACACTATGCTTTAATTTCTATGTTTGTTCTAGCTAAGGAAAATAGTGCTCAAGTTTAGCTTGTTGTTGGGCTTGAAATGTATAGCTATATTTGGCTGAACCCAATGGCCATGGTTGGGTTACTTGTACTTTTGTGTTTTTAGAAGAGCTGTAGTGAGCATAAGAGTCAATTTCTCGATTCTCCACACCCTTTGCGTCTCAAGTTGTGAACCATTGAAGGCTATGGCCAATGCCTGTAGATTGTTTAGTTCATGATTTAAACTCTATGCTATATCGCCTATCGTCAATGCTTGTTGCATCTAAACATGTCTTATGCGTGCAAATGCTGCATGAGACGACAGTGCTGGCTTTTGTTTTGATCAGTGATCACTGCATGTCAATACTCTGTTTACGAGCTTTTCTTATTGGGATGTTTCTTCCTTTCTTGAATACACCAGCCAGCAATGCTTCTCAGATGCTGCAACTCGGCGACAAAATGATTTGCTATCTTCATTTACCACCATAAAGACGGTCATGAATAACTTATACGATGGCCTATCAGAGGTTCTTCTCGTACTCCTTAAAAATCAAGACACACGGCAGAATGTTCTTGAGTTTTTTGCAGAGGTTATTAATAAAAATTCGTCAAGGGCTCACATACAGGTACATTTCCCTTCATGAAACCTCTTACAGAATTGCTTCCGTATGCACGTGTCTTTATGTGTGTATGTTTGAGTGAAATATCTAATGGGTACTTGCTATTTAACATTCTATTATACATTATTTTTTCACAGGTGGATCCTATGTCTTGTGCAAGTTCGGGCATGTTTGTGAATTTGAGTGCTGTGATGCTTAGGCTTTGTGAGCCTTTTTTAGATGCAACTTTGACGAAAAAGGATAAAATTGACCCAAAATATGTTTTTTATAGTGACCGTTTGGGTTTAAGGTGAGCGCTTTTATTCAGTATATATGATGAGATCATTCTACATTCCTGGTTATTGGCTATTAACCTGTACCGTTCTGCTAGAGGGTTGACTGCCCTGCATGCATCAGAAGAAGAAGTTGCTGAGTGGACAAATAACACTAGTCACGGGCAAAGAGATGGTGAGAATCGAGTGCTGCAGTCCAAAGAAGCCACAAGTTCAGCTAGTAATGCTTTTGGATCTTCTATCACAAATATGTCATCAAGTGGTGAAAAAACTAAGTACACATTTATATGTGAATGTTTCTTCATGACTGCAAGGGTGCTCAATCTGGGCTTGTTAAAAGCATTCTCCGACTTTAAACATTTAGTTCAGGTAATTGGGCTTTGTATGTAGGCGGACTGAATGCTGCATAAAAATCATGAGGTCTCATTAGTAGTTTTTTTTTTTTTTTTTTTTGAGCCCGCTTTATTATCTTCTCATCAAGTTTATTCTTGTAATAATTCTCAGACAACAATTGGTTATAAAAAATGATTTACAGGATATCTCAAGGTATGAAGATACCCTCGCTACTCTGAAAGCCATGCAACAGCAGACACCTACTCCACAGCTGCAGCTGGAAATAACCCGTCTTGAGAAAGAAATAGAGTTGTTGTCACAAGAAAAGCTGTGTTGCGAAGCTCAGATATTAAGGGTATGTGAGAGTAATTTCTTTCATTATGTTGATCCCAATCAGGTTGCCTGTCCAAAGTTTTCAAGCTGTTTGTATTCATGTTTTTAAAATGTTATTTTTTTATTTTTTTATTTTTTATTGTCAGCCTTCACTTGATCTGATTATTTGTTTCTGGTTACTACTTTAGGATGGAACACTTATACAGCGTGCTGTGTCCTTCTATCGGTTAATGGTTGTATGGTTGGTTGGCATGGTCGGTGGATTTAAAATGCCTATTCCATCAACATGCCCCAAGGAATTCGCATGTATGCCTGAGCACTTTGTGGAAGATGCCATGGAATTGCTTATATTTGCTTCTCGGATTCCAAAAGTTTTGGATGGGGGGGTCTTGCTGGTAGATTTTTTGTCCAAAGGCTCTGTCCTGAATTTATATCCTTCTTACTTTCCGACATGTGTAATTTATGTTTGTCTTTACTCTTTCTTGGCAGGATGATTTTATGAACTTTATCATCATGTTCATGGCTAGTCCAAACTATATAAGAAACCCTTATTTAAGAGCAAAGATGGTTGAGGTCCTGAACTGCTGGATGCCCCGTAAAGGGTACTTTGTTGTCTGCCTTGTAGAAGTAGATATCTGACTAAATGTAATTTGAAGCTAAAATTTAGGTACTAACTTTTTTGTTTTTATTTTTTATTTTTTATTTTTTATAAACATAGCGAACCTGGTGGATCGTCTGCTACTGCTAGTCTCTTTGAAGGTCACCAACTGTCTCTTGAATATCTTGTGAGGAATCTTTTAAAGCTTTATGTTGACATTGAGTTCACTGGCTCTCACACTCAGGTGAGTGGCACAATTATTAATTTATTACGTAATCCATACATAAAGAAGTAGTTATTGGATTTTTGTGCTGGGTCTGGTTTCAAGAACTTCAGATGTAGAAAAGACTAAAAGTCGCCGGATATCATCTTTATCACTCCCTGGTTTCTGTAAATTCATCTTAACCTTTAATTGTTTAGTCCATCTCCGTTTGTTTCTATACCTTTGCAGTTTTATGATAAGTTTAACATCCGCCACAACATTGCCGAACTTCTTGAATACCTGTGGCAAGTCCCTAGTCATCGTAATGCTTGGAGAAGGGTAGAGTAACCTTACCTCCCTTATTCTACTTCGTGATTTCTGACTTCAATGCATTGCTAATTATTTGCCTCCTTTTCATACGTCTTTCTTTGTAACTATGTAATTGTCCAGATTGCCAAGGAAGAGGAAAAGGGTGTTTATCTGAACTTCTTAAACTTTCTGATCAACGACAGCATCTATCTTCTTGATGAAAGTCTTAATAAGATACTTGAACTGAAAGAGCTAGAGGCCGAGATGGCGAACACTGCTGAATGGGAGCAACGACCTGCACAAGAGAGGCAGGAGAGAACCCGATTATTCCATTCTCAAGAAAATGTCAGTATGCTCTGTTTCCCAATCTCCCTATTAATAAAACTTTTCTTTCTTTCCACAATTTATGGCAAACTTGTCAAACTGGGCTTTGGCAGATTATCCGTATTGACATGAAATTGGCAAATGAAGACGTCAGTATGCTAGCATTTACTTCTGAACAAATTACAGCTCCTTTCCTGCTTCCTGAGATGGTAATATTTTTTTGCTATTAATCCAACGTTTGTGACTGTTATTGCTATGGTGTAGCGGTCTTGTCAAATCTTTTTTGAACATGTTTTTTTTTACCAGAACTTGTGACATTTCACATTTTCTTTTCCAGGTCGAAAGAGTAGCAAGCATGCTCAATTACTTTCTGTTGCAACTGGTGGGTCCCCAAAGAAAATCCCTTAGTTTGAAAGACCCAGAAAAATACGAATTCCGTCCAAAGCAATTGCTAGCACAGGTAATGATATTGGTTTACCACTTGTCTGTTCTGGTAGAAGCATACCTATATTTATGAATTCCTTTAAACTGTTTTTACTGTGGCTATATGAAGTCCTTTCTAATTTCTTGTTAAATAACTTCTAAAGCCTATATATCTAAAAATCTTGACTAACTAATTCGTTTTTTATTTGCAGATTGTACAGATATATGTTCATTTGGCTAGAGGTGATGCGGAAAATATTTTTCCAGCTGCCATTTCAAAGGATGGTCGATCATATAACGACCAGGTAATGCATTTTGAGGCAGAGACTTCCATCAGAGATCTCATCAATTAACTATGTTTTATGATAAAATTTTTGTTTGCCCCGCTTTCTTCCAAATTAGTTTTACGGTAGTCAATCTAATGATCGGTACTTGTTTCAGTTGTTCACCGCTGCAGCAGATGTTCTCAGGAGAATTGGTGAAGATGGGAGGATTATACAGGAATTTGTTGAGCTCGGTGCCAAAGCTAAAGCTGCTGCTTCCGAGGCTATGGACACAGAAGCCACTCTTGGAGATATACCTGATGAATTTCTCGATCCAATTCAAGTACGTTTATAAAATACGTGCATGTTGTCTGTCTTGACAGGAAATCATATACGAGTATTTTGTGTCAAAGGGAATGCCGATGGTTTCTTCTTTTCTTTTCGTGCAGTACACTTTAATGAAAGATCCAGTGATCTTACCTTCATCCAGAATCACAATAGATAGGCCAGTCATTCAGAGGCATCTTCTTAGTGATAGTGTATGTCTTCGTCTGCTGCTAATTTTATGAAATTTTTAAAAAAATAAAATGAAATGAAAAAACCTCATTGTGCTAGTCTCTTTTCGCCAATTTGCAGACTGATCCGTTCAACCGTTCCCATCTCACCGGGGACATGTTGATTCCCAACACTGAATTGAAGGCAAGAATCGAGGAGTTTATTAGGTCCCAAGAAATGAAGCGACTTGGCGAAGGCTTAAGCACGCAGAGCTCCAAGGAAACTATACAAACTACAGATGGTCAAATGCTAATTGATTAGATATTTCAGTTTTGGTGTGATAAATTTGGTTTCATATGTTAGGAAGGATACATTATATATTTTTCAAGAGTAATATTCTAGATGCGGATTGTAATTATTCCAACGCCAATGTCACATATTTATTCTTATTTTTAACATTTGTTCTTCTTGAAACCTTCTTGAAACCCTGTAAAGTAGGGGTGAACAACGGGCGGGTAGGCGGTTTTTGGGCGGGTGCGGGGTGGTTTTTTTAAGTGGCGGGTTGGCGATTAACCAACCCACAAACCGCCCATGGAGTGGCGGGCGGTTTCGGTTTGGGGGCGGGCGGCTGCGGGTGCGGGCGGGTTGGGCGGGTTGGGTCTACACTAATGTACAATATAATTTTTTGAGCTCTTTTTTATTAAAAAAAAGTGAAGAAAATTTGTAGAAAATATAAGACGATAATGTATGAAGCATTCTCAATAACAACCAAGTTTGACGCCTAAAGACAATAACCATATTCACAACAAATTAAGAAACATAATCATTCATTGCAACAAGAAACATCAACTATATATGAAGTGATGAACAAAGTCAAGAATTCTTGTTCTTCCATAAAACCTGTTCATTGGGTTCAAAAATAACAGGATACTACAGATGAAATGATGAACAAAGTCAAATGTTCTTTTTCTTTTTAAAGAATGAGGAGTGGGAGAGGTTTAGATTAAGTTTTTTTTTTTTTTTTTTTTTTAAGAATTAGGCGGGCGGGTTCGGGTTGAACCCGCCCCCTAAAATTTAAAACCGTACCCGCCCGCCAACATATGTAGGCGGGCGGGTTGAACCCGCCAATGGACGGGTTGAACCCGCATAGTCTTTTTTTTGGGCGGGCAGGCGGCGGTTGCGGGGCGGTTTTTGTTCACCCCTACTGTAAAGTTTCAGCGTCATCAGTTCCCTTTTGATGTTGTTGAGAGTTAAACTTAATACCATTACGAAACTCCTTGCCACATAGAATGTTTTGATTTTAATTAGGTTGGCATACGACAATCATCATATGCTATATGTTATCCTGCTTTTAGACAAACAAATAAGAAGAACCAAAAGAAAATAATAATAATTAATAACGGTCTACAAATGACAGTAAGAATTCTAGCAATAAATTTTATTTTATTTTATTCATCCAAGGACGACGATTTCCATGTTCTGGGCATTCTTTTCTGTTCTTGGCGCAGTAAATGAACTTCCCATGAATAAAGTCATGATTCTTGAACATCCCTACGTGAAAACACACAAAAATCTTACACCGTAGTCATAGCTTTGGAGTTGGCAGAGCTAACTTCCGCTTGGCGAACTCATGAGCAATTCTGATTGAACTCTTGCCGTGACGAAGCAAGAACTTGGTGAGCAGGATTTGCTGCTTTTCCAATGTCAGACCACCATGAGAGCCCTGTAGATTTTGTAAAACAGTTCAATGGAATAAATCAACCAAATTGCACTAAAAACTAATCTGGGTGGCTAACTAACAAAAGCTAGTTACTGACTACCAGGTTTGTTATGGAGACCAAACCAGGAATCGAAGATTTTTAAAGTAAAATCCTTGCTATTACTTCAAGATCTTTTTTCTTCTCTTTTTTCACCTTCTTAGGAAGAGAACAACTAGCATTTTAAGAGCAGTGGTGTTTGATACTTTGGTCCCTCTCATGGTTGACATTGTCATTACCAGGCGAGAAGTTCTGTCGTAAACAGCATGGTGCAAAAAGATTCCAGCAGCAACTGCAGGATGGGGAGGAGTCCACCATTCCATTCACGAGGATACTGCAATGCAGGTCCAAAAATCTCAGTGCCTCTTCACTTATTCCCCTACACAAAAACATGAAGCAGCCCTTCAACAACAACAACAACAACAGCAACAACAACAAAAGAGGAAGATTAAGCAAGGGCATTAATGTATAATACATAATAAACAAACACGTGCAAGCACGATTTGTTGTGGTCATCCTTAACGTAAGAGTTATATCAACTATCAGCTGCTATAGAAAGTTCACTATAATGATGATGACGTCTACAAAAGAAAATTGTACACTTCGTAGTTATCTATTTTTTCCTCTAACATTTATCATTAAGGAAACAAAATTTACAAATATAAAATCTCCGAAGTCCCTTTAATAAAAATCTCCCAAGCACCTTTAATGAAACTACGCCTGATAAAATTTAGGTTTTGAGGCCCCCTGTCCCCGATTTCCCAAGAGGGGGACTTCTCGGTTAAGGCGATAATGGGTAGGGCAAAGGCTAGTCTATACCATAATAAGCAAAACTCGCTGGAGAGTTGGTAAATAATGATGTTAGAGCATCCCCAATGTGATGTTGTATTAATCTGTCAATACCAAATTTTTTACATTTGGGTGTAAAAAACACTCTTCAATACAGTGCAATTTTTTACGTTAAATTTGCCATCCACCAAGTTTAACATATGGTAAATCTGGCATTTGATTCCTATTGATTGATTCGTCAACTTTTACTTTCATTTGTTATAACATTGTGACTTTCAAATTTTTTTAATATTAAAGGTTTGTTTTTACAAATTTCAAGGTTTAATAATTATAGCAAAAGATAGATATAGCATTTAAAATAGCATTATGCGTTATAGCATAAAACAAAATAGCACATCAAGTTTGCTATTGTCATATTTTTAATAGCAAATATAGTATTGGTATTGGCATTTACATAGGAAATAATCTTAATAAGATCATCTTTAATATAAATGTCAATACTAATATTATATTTGTCATACAAAAGATATGAAAATAACATATTTGATGTGCTGTTTTATTTTGTGCGCTAAGGCATAATGCTATTTCAAATGGTATATCTACCTTTTGTTTTAATTATTAAGCCACAAAATTAGTAAAAGTAAATTTTTTATATTGAAATAATTTAAATATTAATAATAAAGTGAAAAAGTCAACGTATCAATCAATAGACATCAAATGTTAAATTTGGCATATGTTATACGCCACTAAGTGTAACATACAACAAATTTGATAGTAAAAATAACATTACATTGGATAGTATTTTTTATATTTAAATATCAAATTTGTCATTAGCACATTAGTTTAGCATTGTATTGATAATACTCTAAGCTGTGATTTGAAAATAGAACTACCTACCATAATGGTAAAATCTAATAAAGCAGAACCTAAGCAGTGTATCAGCTGAAAAACCAGAGAAGAAAATCCCATAAGCCACAAGAGTGAGTCATGCCTATTCCATTTCCGACTACTATGGTAGTTGGGCCATAACCAATCCACCTCGTAAATGAAACCTAAGAATAGCACATTGTCAGTTAAATTGTCACACAGATCAACGCAGATCAAATTATTCAGTTTGTATATAGTAACAACTAAAAAACAAAAAAGACCTTCTCCTGTGTTTTTGTTTTATTTTTTACTATTTGAAAGTCATTTGAGAATGTGGTTTCGACTATAGTTCGAACCAACTTTGTTACAGTGTCTTCCTTTGTAAACTTTAAATTTCAAACTGAACTGCGTATTCTACCCATCCATTAATCCAACATGGGTAGGGGCAATTCGATAGCCACGCGATTTTAGAGCTTTAAAGCAATCTTGAATTGAGTCCCAAATCTCAATACCTTTAAAAAAAAAAAAACTTTGGTAGTTTGTTCAATAATATCGTCTGAAATTATTGAAACTACCAGCTTCAACTTCTTCTAAACAAATGATGTAAATAAAGCTTTTAGAAGCTAAGATTTTTTTCTTAATTTTTTTATTTTTTATTTTAAATTTTTTTAATCACTCTTTGCTACCTTTTGGAGCCGTCGCAAGAGACGACATGAACGGACTGAAATGCGCGAGCCTCGGCAGACCGAAGCGTGGCCGAAACATTGATGAAATCGGTGCGGCTTACGCCACCATCAACGACCAAACAAAGCGAGTAACTCCGATTTCTCACCACTCTCCCGAACCTTTCCATCCTCGATTCCTTTATATGTGGCTCCAAAGCCTCTACTATCTCTCCCAACACTTGAACTGGTCCAGGTATGGGAACCATGTCTGATCGGTCCGACGTTCTTGTTCTTGTTCTTGTTC
Organism: Artocarpus heterophyllus; assembly: GCA_025403435.1. Lineage (NCBI taxonomy): Eukaryota > Viridiplantae > Streptophyta > Magnoliopsida > Rosales > Moraceae > Artocarpus > Artocarpus heterophyllus. The sequence goes on along the minus strand of CM046348.1, from coordinate 6,976,034 downwards.
TTGAATATCGACGTCGATACCACGCCGTTCCATCTTCATCTGTTGTCGGATTATTCTCCGGTGGCTCAGAGATAGGGTTTGCGGATAGAAGCTCTTCCGATGAATTTATAGATTTCATTGGAAAGTAAAGCGTAAGATCTTGAGGTGACTTTTCTGCTTTGGAGAGTAGAATCCACTGAAGAGACCATGGATTTACGGCGCAGGGATTTGCAGGACATCATTGTTGCAGAACGTAGAAAGAAGGAGATATTTGCATGCAAAGGTGCATTTTTTTTAGAAATATTTTTGTACGTTTTTTTAGACAAAAATTTTAAAAATACTCGGAGCATAATTTTAAAAAAATTCTCATTTTTCAAAACAAAAATATTTTTACCTGTTTTGAAAACAATACCAAACGGCCCTACAGTTTCTGGTACAAGAAGGTGTAGGCCAAAATTCACTATTAACCCTGTTTTTTATGAGAAATGTTAGGATGGCTATTTTTTTCATTCTCCTACTTTCTTTAGTTGCCATGTGTCTTCCTTATTTCTCAAGAAAAATATCGAGAAATTATTGAAGCTCCACAGTATCTTGGCCAACAAGAAGCCATAGGGCGAAATTGACGCATTATATTTTGTTTTGCAAGAAATGCTAAGATGATTCTCTTTCTTATTCTATCCTTTTTGGTTAAAAAAGGACAAAGTTGATGAGTAAAAAGAATGGAAAAAATTATAATAAAAAGAAAACTAATGGTTCTTAGTTAGGCTTTATTTGAAAATGGAAAAACATATGGCATTTGGAGTAAGATAAGAGTAAAAAGAGTGACATTTCAAGTCACCATAGCACCTCTAATCTGCATTTTTTTTTTCACTAGTAACTAAATAGGATGTCCTTGAAAAGGGGACGAGATATCTAAAAAAGGATAAACGATAACATTGATGATCTATTAAAAAAGGACCAATAAAGTAATTTCCAACTCAAATTCTCTATCCAATTTTTGATGTTTTAAATAGTATGCAACTAATTATATTATAACACTTTATTTAATAAAAATTATGTAAAAATCAATTAGATATTATTTCGAACTTTTTAAATGAAGGACATCAAAATTGAACATAGAATTTAAATCCAACAATTTCCTATCATGACAACAATGAGTGTTCTTGGCAACGTAATTAGAACTAAAAATTAAAACGATTTTACTGTTGTAACACCCGAGATTTTTAATGCATTAAAAATGCATTAAGTTGAGAATTATATTAAGACAAAAAGTACAATTTAAGGAGAATACTATATAATATTATAGAAAATTATACAGTATTAGAGCAATACAGTGTAAGAATTAGACTGTTTAAGGTCAAGTAGTTTAAGAATTGGACTGTGTGAATCACAATTTTTTATATAAGAGTGCAAAAAAAAGAGGAAAAATATCACAAAAATTCAGCTCTTTCTCTCTCTCTCCTCAAATCTCGTTCGAGATTTCGGCGTCTGTTTTCGACACCTCCCGCACCAATGGAAAGCTCTCAACGAGCTAAGTCCAACGAGGTGCCGCACCGCCCACAACGCCGCCAGAGGAAGCCTCACGCGCCGCCCAAAGTGGCGATGAAACCTATTTTTTCTCGACGTGAATTCTCCGTCATCCGACCACCAATCGACGTGATCTTGGTGTCTATGGACTCAGCATGAGGAGAGGAGCAAGATGGTACCAATTTCCCAACTCAATTTTGGCTGGAAAAGCTTCGACGGAGTAGCCCCATTGCCGCCGTGGAGCCACCGCCGGACCCGCCGTCTCCGGCGGCAGTGTGACACACCGCCGGTGCCAAAAGGATCAGAGGGCGACGGCGAGCAAGAGCCCTCGCTCAATTTCACCGTTCTGCCGCCCCTCGTCGAAGATCGATCTCCCCCGTCGTGCACCGCCGCAAGAGGGGTCGAGGCTACCCATTTCGCCACCGTTGGGCCAAATTGAAGAGGCAGCCACCTTTAAAGGGTGGAGAGGAAGAAATTCGGCTCCTCAATTGCACGAGACGACGGCCGGTCACCGGAGAACCAGGACCCGCCGCCTAACGTAGCCGTGAAGAGGTGGATCCATCGTTCCACACCGTGTTGAGCTGCCCCACCCTAGGGGAAATGCTCAGAGGATGTCAGGGAGCAAATCCCCCAGCTCAATTTCACGGTATCTCCGCCGGAGATAGGAGATCGGAGTCGCCAATTTTGGCCGAGAAACCCATCCTTGATTTGAGCAGATGGAGGCCTAATTGGATAAAACTGGCATCACCAATGGACTTAGGAGGGTCGAATTAGGGGGGTAGGCTCTAGCTCATGCCCCCAACGGAGCCAATCACCGCCGGTCAACGTCGGTCAACGGTCGATCAAAGGCCAAATTGGGATTTTGTGATTCGGACCTCCGATCGAAGATCCGAGCCCACCTCCTGACTCGTTCGATGCTCTGAAAGCAATGGTGACCTCTGTTTGAGCTAATTTCACTCCGGTGAAAATCGTCTGGTACTGACTGCACACGGATCAAGGCGATTCAAACTACAGTAACGGAGTCCATAATGATGTTTTCAAGAATGCATGATCTCCAGGAAGCATTCCTAGCCATTCATGGTCGCTCGAGGAGCACTGTAGAGGATGCTTCGCATGCTGTAGATACAGCGAGGTACAACTGGACCTGCTTAGCTTGGAGTCCAAGTAAGTAGGAATCTTACCTACAGTATGAACCATTTTAAAATAAATTGTTTTAGATGTTTTCATAAAAATTTAAGAAATGCATGATCAGTGATTGTTACACTGTTTTATGTGAGAATGGGTTATGTAAGGTTACAAGGTTGACGAAAAATCCGTTAAGGGTAAAATCGTCATTATTAAGGAAACGACTAGAAAGGAGTTGAACACTCCAATTTAGCATAATGTTATTATACGAAAAATGTTCCATAATACGTTAAGTAACGTAACCGTCATGTGAGATCAGAGATTTAATAAGGGAAGTTTAAGTAAACGAGAGGTATACCGATGGGTTACGAAGTTAAAAGGAAAAGTAACCCCGGTGGGTTACAAAGCTAAGAAAAGGAAAGGTAAACCAATGGCTTATAAGGTTAAGTAAAGACAACGGTAAATGAAAGTATATTAGTCAAGTTAAAAGGAAAGAATGGTTAATGTTTGCGTTTTATTATCAATCGAGTGGATTGATAATAAAGAAAGTTAACTAATAAGTCGGCTGTCGTTTGATCAGGACACGAAGGCCGACTAATGGAAGGAAAAGGAACGAAATAGAGAACGCTAGAGCATGGTTCGGGTAAGTTTCAAATCTCACCTACAACATGAAGTAAATGATTTTTAAGTGCTTATTTATATAATTTGCAAATGAGTTTGCAATTATTATGCAAGTTTCCTTTAAAGTATGTTTGCATTTATTGTGCAAAAAGTTTTAAAGTTCAAGAAAAAGAATTGCAATGAATTTGCAACCGTTATGTTAAAGGTTTATTTGCATATTGATATGCATAACGTTTTTTAAAAGTTTAAGTTATGATTTTCAAAGTATTGAAAGTATGTTTTGCATTATGACAATGCATAATGTTTTATAATTTAAGTTATAAGTTTCATGATGCATTTGTTATGCAATAAGTTGCATTTGTTGTGCAATAAGTTTGAGAATAAAGTTATAATTTGCAAAATATGTTTACGTTTTATGATGTATTTATTAAGCAATATGTTGCATTTGTTATGCAATAGGTTTTATAGTACAAGCTATGAATTGCAAATGTGTTTGCATATGATGTAATTGCATTTGGAATGCTTACCAAAGTTAATAAGAAGGTAACGTAAAGATAAAAAGAAAGTGTTGTACCAGCCTCTTTGTTATGAGGTACTGAAAGTAAAAATTAAAGTTTGACCTCCTAGATGTGAGGTACAAGACCTCAATGTTTGATAGTCTCAAGTCTTCTACAAGGGAAGCATCATGTTTATGATCTCATGATTAATGAGTTGGTACGAACACTAAAGGTGATAAAGTAAGGAAAGATAAGGAACGAAGATAGAAAGTTAAAGTAAGCTAAGGAAAGTTAAAGTAAGATAAGGAAAGTTAAAGAACGAAGATAGAAAGTTAAAGTAAGAAAAGAATGTTCATAAAATACTCATAATTGAAGTTAATAATTGAGCATAAATGGAGTCATGCATTCTGATGTTGCTTGAATGCTTTTTTATGAAATATTTATATGTTATGTTATGGAAAACATTTAGAGAAATGTTTTATGATAAATATTTATGAAAAACATTTTCATGTTTTCAAGAAAAGGTTTATAAACGACGTTTTAAGAAAAACGTTCAAGAAATATTTTACGAAAAACGTTTATGCAAAACGTTTCAGAAATGTTTTATGAAAAATATTTATGAAAAATGTTTTTAAAAATGTTTATGGAAAATGTTTATGAAAAATATTTTCATAAATGTTTATGGAAAACGTTCTTGAAGAATGTTTTAAGAGAAGGGTTTTCATGAGAAAAGTTTTAAAGTATGATTAAATGATCTGTGAGTTTATGTTTGAACTTACTGAGCGAAAGCTCATTAAAAGTTTTTCATGCTGTAGGTAATTTATGGGTGACCAATAGGACCCATTTTTTAACTATTTAATATAGTGTTTTTAAAGTTTTAAGAAAATCAGAGTTCTAAGAATTGTATTCAAGGTTTTAAGATACAGTTTGCGAACTGTTTTATGTAATTATAAGTAAAGTTTTAAGCTACGATTTAATAAATGTTTCTTATTAAGTTTTAAGAAACGATTTGAAATGATTTTAAGGGCAAGTGTTGAGCGATGTCTCAACTTAAAATGCGACAGAGGTCGCATCAGTTTTAACGAACGTTTAAAGAAAAAAATTATTTTAGTATTTTTCTTACTAAGTCAGTAAGATTTCTGTTTATGAAACGATGATTAAGAAAGTAAAGTGACTGCCCGAAAATGCGGGTCATCACAACTGTAACATATAAGAGCTTTATACTATAGCACTTTTAATTATATAGTTGAAACATGATTGACAAACGCACCCGACAAGTTTTGGAAACGGCATACCGCATGATCTCTCATAAACGACAACAATAAAAGAAAATTTGAGTTCTATATGATCATAAGCGACAAGATCTTCCACAAAAGGAAAAACAACAATATATCCTATATTAAAACATAAGCAACAACTATTTTAACAAATTGAGGAGCTCAATATTATGAATCAATAACAAAAACAACTATTTCAAGAAACAAGTAATTTTTCTTTTTTGTTTGTCATGTTTTCTCATCCTTCTTTTTTCTTTTCCTCTTACAAACGGACTGTAGGAGATGGCAGCATATCCTATAAGGAAAATTGTATGAATCGACTTTAACGTACAAATTATTTAATGGAAAGCGACGACTCTTCCGGAAATGAGGTAGTAGGTGATCAAATGAAAAACATCAAACTTATAAAACGACGGTACATTTTGTAAACGACAATCACTGAAAAAAGCCTAATATACAAAAGAGGACCGCCTATCCGAAACGGCAGTTCTTGTGTTAGTTAGGGCAAACAAATAAAGAGTGTGTCTGAGAATGCCGTTTCAACTTACTAGTTTTAATTGCTGTAGTATAAATCTCTTATATGTTAAAGTGTAAAACAAAAATATACTACAACGTGAAGCTCTCACCTACTGCAGTGTTTTGACTCTAACTCATTAGTTTTACTATGTTTCCAAATACACTCAAAGTATTCTAACCTTTGAAACACTTTTTCTACTAGCTGCACCCTAATGTATTGTGTTTAATTTCTTTACGTCGTTGTCTTTGCAGGAGCTTAAAAGGTGTTGTCGTTTTTCGATATATATCTTCTCGCTCATTTTTTTTTCAATAGGTATTGTTATTATTAATCATGTCATATGTTTTTTAATAGGTACTATTATTATTAATCATGTCATATGAATTAAATGGTTATAATGAGTTAAGTAATTAACTAAAGAACTTTAAGATAAGTTCTTATTACGTCACATCATTAATTGTTAAAATAAATTTTTTTTTATGAGGAACATAATTATTGAAACTTACCCATTAAAAACAAGCACCTGTATATATACATATATATATATATATATTATCATCTTACTGTTGTGGCCGTTTGTACGTCAACGTCGTTTTTATAGTCACTGTGCTTTACACATGCTGTCACTTTCTTGATCTATATTTACGTTCATCCGAGATATGCCGTTTATTTAAATTATAGTCGTTTTAATAAATGCTAGAAAATTTACGAGAGTGTAGAAGCATTAAAATGCTAATAAAAGATATTTCAATGAAAAGTAAGTGTGAATAAGGGAATGAATGAATGAGATGTTAGTTTTTCAACTCATGCACTCTTTTGCTCTTCTTGAAACTCTAATAGATTTTTATTTTCCCTTATTTTATTCAGAAGTAAACAAGAATCTAATTATGCAATAAAAACAGGAACAAATACCAATAAACAGCATAAGATGCGGGTAATCCATCATTATCACATATATATATATATACTGTGTGTGTAACGTGTTTGAATAAAATATTCAAAAATCTTGATCCAACAAACTAGAAAAATAGTAATCAATTCCTTCATATGACCTTCTGATCCCAATTTATAGTTACACCCCAATGTGATCTGATCTAGTTTTGTTGCTTTTATTTTCCCCTGCCTTTCTATTCCAAACCAACCTAATTCTTTTCAATCTCGTCATCTTTTCTTTAAAAAGAAACAAAAAAGAAAGAAAGAAAGAAAGAAAGAAAGAGAGAGAGAAAGAAACATGTCAAACACCACAACAGACTCCAAATCTCTCCCTCCTCACATGGCTCTCTTTCCAAGCGCCGGAATGGGCCACTTGATGCCTATTCTGCGAATTGCTTCCATGCTTCTATCTCGTAATTGCACCATCACATTGATCACCGCCAAGCCGACTGCTTCAGCCCTAGAAGCCTCCCAAATCTCCTCCTTCCTCTCTCAATATCCACAAGTCAAACATGTTGACTGCCAAACTATTCAATCCCACCACAGATGACCCTTTATTCCTCCAATTTGAGTCCATCAGCCGTTCTTCTCACCTTCTCCGTTCCTTACTATCCACTTCCTCGCCACCTCTCTCGGCCATCTTTGCACAATTGGCTTTGGCTTCGATGGTAACACCAATAGCCGTTGAGCTTGGCATACCAAACTACATTGTTTCCACTACCTCTACTAAATTCCTTTGCCTAATGGCATACCATCCAGCACTTGTAACAGATCCTGCTAAAATTGGCAAGAGTTCCAGTGAGCTCATTATCCCGGGTTTGACCCCTTTTCCAATATCAAGCATTCCTCCACCATTTACGAATCCAAATCACCCCTTCACCACCAGAATTTTAGTTCCAAATGCCCGAGCACTCTCAAAAGCCAACGGAATCATAGTGAACTCCTTTGGTTGTTTTGAACCAGAAACTCTTGAAGCAATCAACAACGGAAGAGTTTTGTAGCTCTCTCTCCCGCCAATTCTCTCAATAGGGCCGTTAGAATCGTATGAAATTAAGAAGGAGAAGGGTCAGTACATGACATGGCTAGACTACCAACCTGAGGAGTCTGTGGTTTATGTGAATTTTGGGGGCAGAACAACCATGTCAAGAGACCAAATAAGAGAATTGTCAAAGGGGTTGGAGGGAAGTGGACATAAATTTCTTTGGGTGCTCGTGTGTAGCGAAGTTGATAAAGACGACAAAGATGAGCTGAAAGATCTGGCAGGGGATTCTTTCTTGGAAAGAACAAGGAACAAGGGAACGGCTGTGAAGAGATGGGTGAGCCAACAAGAGATTCTGGAACATCCTTCAATTGGTGCATTTGTGAATCACTGCAGGTGGAACTCGGTTATGGAAGCAGCTCGGTGGGGGGTTCCCATGTTGGCATGGCCACAACATGGGGATCAGAATGTGAATGCAGAGATTGTGGAGAAGGCAGGGTTGGGAATATGGGAAAGGAAGTGGGAAACTGGGTTGGTGTGTGGGGAAGAGATTGAGAAAAAGATTAGGGAAGTAATGGAAGATAAGTGGCTGAGAAAAATGGCTAAGAAAGTAGGGGAAGAGGCTAGGAAGACTACTGATATTGGTGGAAGCTCTGATAAGGTGCTCAAGGAGGTCTTGGAAATCTTGCAGCAGTAGTGAGATTAAACTTGTAATGTGCCATTATTTCAAGTATTGTAAAAGTACTCTCATTTCTAACAGTTGTCTCTTTTAGCACTTTTAATGTCATTCCTTTTGCTAGAAAATTTTGAAGAAAATCAAACAATAACAATCCAAAATATAAATGACAGTAACTCAAAAGAACAGCAGCCACGCAAGTTTATATATCAAGGAGATATAAATGTTACATTTTAAAGAACAAGAGTCATATTGTTACAAAGACCATAATTGAGAATAAATTTTCGTAAAATAATCCAGTAAGATATGTCGCTTGCGTACCAAAAAATCCAAAAAATATGAAAAATGCTGAAGAAGAACGACACAAAAAAGGGCTAATGCCAGGCAATTAAGGCAAGCCAACATGTCACCTCCACTGCATTCTTCTTTTTTCAACTAGAAATAATTGTTGGGCGTTCTTTTCTCTTCTGTTATTCGTGCAATAAATATGACTTCATTTTTGGTCACTTCTTTTAGAAATGTTCCCAAGACTGAGCCCACAATTCTTAAACTGTTCCAAGTGAAAGCACACAGCAGTAACACGTCATATTCATAGCTTTGGACTCGGCAGAGCTGCCTTCCGCTTGGCAAACTCATGAGCAATGCTGATTGAACTCTTGCTATGACGAAGCGAGAACTCTGCAAGTAGGATTTGTCGTTCATCCACCGTCAAATCACCATGAGAGCCCTGTAGATTTATGTGCAACAGTTTAATAGAATAAATCAATTAGATTGGAAAAAAAAAACTTATTGAGGTGGCCAATGAAAACTTGTCACCGACTGCTAAGTTATCATGAAGACCAAACCCCATATCGAAGGTTTTTAGTAAAAAAAAATTACTTGAGTTCTTAACAAGGAAACTCCAAGAACAAAAATCATACAAGGCTAGAAAACTGAATTTGGCTCATGCAAATTATTCTACAATTTTTGAGTGGGTTCAATTGTCTGGTAACAGGAATTTCAATCAATATCCAAGCAAAAACCTATGGTTCCTCTTTAAGTTCTATAAGTCCAAAGCAATTGCTCCTTTTATCTCACTTGCTCGTACTTGAAAGTCTTTTTTCCCTCATTTCTTATTATTTTGCATGTTTTTAAGAAGAAAACAGCTAGCATCAAAAATCAGTTCATTAAGGGGAAAAAGGTCCAATCCTCTCGTGTGGTAAAACTGTCATTATGTTGTTACCAGGCGAGAAGTTCTGTCACAAACAGCATGGTGCATGAGAATTCCAGCAGCAACTGAAACATTGAAGGAGTCCACCATTCCATTCATTGGAATACTACAATGTAGATCCGACAATCCCAGTGCCTCATCACTTATTCCCCTATACAAAAATATGATGCAACAACAGAAAGGGCATTAAGCAAATTTTTTCCACTTTTCCCCAACTGAGAATTGGGTCGCCATTTATGCGGGGAAAAATCCACCAGAAGATATTATTAATTAGATTCCATTACTAGCCTATGCCAACAATAGGCGAAACTCTGTAGAGAGTTAACATCTAATGAGGCCAGTAATCTGTAATTCGAAAGTAGTACTACCTGCCAAAATAGTAAAATCTAATAGAACAGAAATTAGAGCGGTGTATGCATCTGCCAGAAGGGTCATACCTATTCTCGTTGCCGACGACTATTGCAGTTGGGCATGACCAATCCATGTCGTAAATGGACACCTAATAATAAACACATTGTCAGTTCAAACATTAAACCTGAGTTAAAACTTTTCACACTGTCACTAACAACACAACACGGATCAATCCAACTCAAGCTTGTATAAGTACAAGACTCTTCAGAACAGATGTTCTGTCCCACAACTAACTATTCCAGTTAGTAATCCATAATAAGGTAAAAAAAAATTGAATTGTAATTTTGTTTTCCTATTTATATAGACATCCCGAAGAACATACCGCATCCAGTCCCACATGGGTAGTGGCAATTCGATATCCCCGTGATTTGAGAGCTTTAAAGCAGTCTTGAATGGAGTCCCAAAGCTCAATATCCAGCCATTTCTCCGCACCCATGCTAACATGACGATTTTCTCTATACCTTTTTAAGGAGGCAAAAAAAAAAAAAACGCTCAGACATTTTGTTTAGTAAAATTAAGCAAGAAATTCAACCACCAGTTTCAACTTCTTATAAACAAACAGAAATTTATCGCAAACGATAAAAGCAAAATCTAGTAAAGCTGTATTTTTTTTTTTTTAAACTCTGCTTCACCTCAGAAGTCGTTGCACCTTTTGGAGCTGTCGCAGGAGACGACATGAACGGACTGAAACCCAAGAGCATCGGCGGAGCGAAACGTCGCTGAAACGTTCCCGAAATCGTTGAGCCCTTCTACCACCAAACAGACGGAGTAGCTCCGATTCCTCGCCACGTTCCTGAACCTCTCCATCCTCGACTCCATTATGTGCGGCTCCAAAGCCTCCACTATCTCGCCGCTGCTCAGGTACGCGTCTCCACACTTGAACCGGTCCAGGTACGGGAACCATCGACCAGTCCGTTGTTCGTCCTGCTGATCGACTTCGATGCGACGCCGTTCCATCTTCATCAGCCGTACGACGTCCTCTTTGTGCCTGAGCAAGTGCTCCACGTTGTCCTGCGTCGGATTCTCCTGCGGTTCAGAGCTAAGGTTTGCGGGGAGAAGCTCTTCCGGCCAATCGATCGGTTCAATTGAAAGCGAAGCTCCTCCGATCGAAGCATAAGATCTTGAGGGGACTCTGTTCTGTGCCACTCTTAGCCCTACAAGATTGAAGGAGGTCAATTAGCAGAGAATGAGGAAAATAGAGAGGAAAATACATGGGAAGAAATAGAGAACCTTGGCGAGAGGAAATGGGAGGAGAGAAGCAAAGAGTGGGCGAGTTGCGAGGGGAAGAGAATAAGGTCAGCCTGTGGCTCCGGAGAGTGGAAGCAACGGAGGACATTGATGTACGGACTAGGGTTTTGCAGGCCGCCATTGTAGAGAGTGAAAGAGAGATAATTGGCGCGAAGCAGAAAGAGAAGCTAAGATGGAGGCTTTTGCGGCTCAGAACGTTTTGTCCTCAAAGAAATTGGAAGTCGTAGATAGAACGAAGTGATAAACTTTTTCCTTCTAAAAAACGACAACAGCTCTTACAATATATATTTTTTAAATATTTCACTAATGTTGGAAAGTTCTTTATAAGGTTGAAATCTGTAATTCGAAAATGATGATTTCTTTTTTAGTTATTATTATTATTATTATTTGGACTGAAAATAGTTATTTTATTTATAGCATGCAAAAGAAGAAGATGTCTACGGAAAAACGACAATATCACCCCATCGTTGAATTCACACTTGACTTTATCAAAGTTAAAAAAAAAGTTAAAAAGATCAAACTTTCCAACCCAAGTTAAAAGCATATATATATATATATATGTATATATATACACACACACGCTATAATCCAGAATCAAAAACTGAACTTTCACGGAGCGACTTGTATAAACTCCAAAAACGACATGATGCCTCGTAAACGACAACAATTAAAGAAAATTCAACCGGTACTAGTGTGTACGGCGATATTAGCCTCAACCAGAATTTTTAATTGCTACAGTGTAAAGCTTTCATATATTTTAATATCAAAAAAAAATAACTAGTATAAAATTTTCACATGTTGTAATATTTTTAACCAATATTGGTTTTAATCATTGGTTCTAACCATGCTTTTTATATATGATAAGCAACAAGATCTCCCACAAACGGCAAACAACATATATGTCGTATAAAAAATAAACAAGAACAAGAGTTGGGATTTATACCATTCTTCTTAAATAATCTTTTTTCTACTACTTGTACCTGATAAAGTCGTTGTCCCAGGAACCCCCCCCGCCCCCCCAGGAAGTGTTGTCGTCATACATATTTTCTTCCTTCTTGTTGTAGCCGTTTGTGCATTAACGTTGTTTTTGTGCAAGGAAAATAAGTTTTGCAACTTATCATTTAGGAAAACCATTAGCATTTAGCCAACGATTGACACTAATATTATACTTCATAATCTTTAGTAATACTAAAAAAAAAATAAAAGATTGACGAGATTAGTTAATTACTAGAAAACTAATCCACGCTCCTTAGTAGTTTTTTTCCCCCTTTTCCGATTGCTTTATAAGCAAACAAACGTAAATTTAAAAAAAAAAAAAAAAAAAGAAGAAGGGAAAAAAAAACGACAACTTGAGATTTGAGCGAATAAGAGCGCAAAGAGCTCAAACTCAATGTTATGGTCTCCCCACTTTTTTTTTTTTTTTTTTTTTGTTTGATAGTATCTAGTATCTTAGTTTGGTCGTTATTTTTTTGAGCATTTGGTTTATGAGTTAAAACTGAATGTTGAAACTAAAATATTGTATTATATAAGAGCTTTACATTATAGTATTTGTTAACTTTAAGGTGAGTGTTAGAACGCTTTTATTAAAGAAAGCCTACTTTTATAATTTTATAAAAGTGTTAGGTTTCTCCCCATGAACCTTTGAATTTTTTTTTCCCTGTAGTCTGCAGTCGACTAGACTTTACACATTGAACATATGCTCTCTTCGGGTCTATTTGATAAATGGATTCGAATTAGTGATTTGATTTGAGTTGTGTGATATGAATTACGATTTGAATTAGTGTCTAAATTAACGTTTAGATGTGCATTTAAGTTTTAATCCCACCACCCTTTCAAGCACCCTATCAATATGAAATAAAATTGAAATTTGTATTTGAAGAAATAATAAAAAATATTTTTTAATTTATTAACAAATCTAATAAAATATTAATGTTAATGGTTCTAAAAAATATACAATATAAATCTTAATGTATTTCTCTTCACTAGAAACACAATGAAAAAATGATTATCTCAATTAGATATTAAATGAAAAAGTTATGATTTTTTTCTCAAATATAGAAGAGATAATTTCAGCTTTTACTATAGCAAAAATATCCAAGTATCAAGAGTTTACAGGGTTAAAACTTTAAAAACTTATATTCTTGATACTCATTTAATTCAGGTTTTGGGGAAAACAAACACATATTCAAAAGATTCTTGATACTTGAATCTAAATTTAAATCTATTGAGTCCAAAGAATACTTCAATTAAACACACTCTTAAATTATTTGTACTTCTTTTCGTTATTGACTAATCATTTATAGCTCTACTACGGTATTTGACAAGATGGTTAGAATTATTGATTAAAACTGTTTTTATTGTAACATGTAAAAGTTTTACATTATAATAATTTTTTAATTATTATTTTAGTATATGAAAGCTTTACTTTATTTGTTAAAAAAAATGGTTTAGGCCATGGACATAATTATAGTAAGGGCGTTTTTATTTGTCCCTACCGGGCAGTAGCCCAATCCTCTTACAATAGTGGGCCCCACCGGTTGGGTCCCACAGTGTGTTGTTCTTATAATAATGATAATCTATTGACATTACGGACATGCCAACTGTCATGAGCCTAATCTTGTTAGCCAATGTAGTGAGCCTGTAACCAACAGATACAGATGCCTACAGTTTACACATGTTTCTTGCTTTTCTATAATTTCTAAATATATTTTTTATTCCCTTATGATATTCAGAAGTAAAAAAATAAAAAAATAAAAAAAAATCAAATTATGCAGTAAAAAAGGAACACATACCAATAAACGCCACAAGATGCAACAAATCCATCCGCATTACTACTTTCATTTTATGTTTTTGTGTGTTTGAATAAAGTACTAAAAAAATTTCTCATAATATTATAAGAAAATAAAAATAAACTATAGACACAATTAAGATAATATGGAAACAAAATATCAAAAAATTTCTTTATCAATAGTATCTCTTTCTTTCTTTCTTTTATTCTTTCTCATCACTGCTTGATCATTTTGTATATTTATTACCTTATAGCATTGTCTATTTATAGGCATTTTATCTATACACCATAAGCTCATCATGGAATCTTAGTTAATTTTTATAAAACTTCTAAATATTTATAGTATATACAAAAGTGTTCAACTGATCAAAATATAAATGTACAATATCTTGACCTTTTATGAATTAATAATAGCTTCATATTTGATCCTTCATGAATTATTCTTTGGATTTTGCGACCCACAACAATCAAGCTATGTTTCTTAAAATATCCAATAAACTTTAAAAAAATCATTAATTAGTTAAGGACTTCCTTTCCTAATCTTCTCATCCCAAATTACAATTTACACCCTAGTGCGATCAAGTCTAGGTTTATGGTCATGTTGTCACCTGCCTCTCTATTTCAACCCAATTCCCTTCTATATATGAACTGAAAACTACCATTCAATCCCCTACACCACTTCTCCAAAACCTCTGGAAACTTTTGATTCAAAAAAAAAAAAGAAAAAGAAAAAAGAAACATGACAAACATAAGAGACTCCAAATCTCTTCCTCCTCACATAGCTCTCTTTCCAAGCTCCGGAATGGGTCACTTAACACCCATACTTCGAATCGCTTTCATAAATATATTCAGCACTACTTAAATAACATGTCATGGTATCAATATTGTTTAAGTCAGAATGGAATTCTGCTCATGTTTGAGTCTTACAAAACTTCTTTTTGATATTGACAAATCTATTATACATGTAATTTATTATATAAATAATTTTCATTTATGTTTCTTTTTAATGTTTATTGTATTCTAAAGTATTAGAGATATATTTAATGTAAAATTTCCATAATTTCAATAATTTTTGTCAAAATTTTTACCAATATCGATATTTTTCTTAAAATTTTTATAAAATTAAAGTACAGATATTTCAATTGATATTGATATTTTAATCCTTGCCTATGACTGCCATATTAAAGACATCACATGCCAACTTCTATGAGCTTAGTCTTCTTAGGCAATGTAGTGAGCGTGTAACCACGAAGTATGAATGTATTCAACCATCCCACACCCCCACCCCCCCCCCCCACCCAAAAAAAAAAAAGAATATGAATGTTGATACACATTTTGTGCTCTTCTAGAAGCTCTTTCTCTTTTTTATTCAGAAGTAAACGAGAATCAAGTAATTAAAAGACAAGAACACAGACCAAGAAACAGCAGAAGGTGCATGCTTCTTTATCCTGCTTATATTAAAACTAATCCATCAGTGTGGCTATTTTTTTTTTTTCTTTTGGTGTGTGTTTGAATAAAGTATTCAAAAGCCTTGATCCAAGAAACTTAAAATATAATTGTAGTCAATTCCTTATCTAAACTCCTTCCTCATCCCAACCCAAATTACAATTTACACCTCAACCAATGTCATCCGATCTTAGTCTTTCTCGTGTATATCAATTTGCTTTTCTAGTCCAACCTAATACCTTCATCTATATGCACTGAAATCTACCAATCCTTCTTTATAGACTTGAACCTTCACCAAAAAAAAAAATGTCAAGCACCTCAACAGACTCCAAATCTCCTCACATGGCTCTCTTTCCAGGCGCGGGAATGGGCCACTTGACGCCCTTTCTCCGAATCGCTTCCATGCTTCTATCCCGCAATTGCACCGTCACATTGATCACTGCCAAGCCAACTGTTTCCGCCGCAGAATCCTCCCACATCTCCTCCTTCCTTTCTCAACATCCACAAGTCAAACATGTTGACTTCCAAACTATTCGATCCCACCATTCCAATCATACCTCAGATGACCCCTTCTTTCTCCAATCTGAGTCCATCATCCATTCTGTGCACCTTCTCCATCCTTTGTTATCCTCTTCCTCACCACCTCTCTCCGCTATCTTCGCAGACCTACCTGTGGCTTCAAGTATGACGCCAATAGCCGCGAAGCTTGGCATACCAATCTACGTTGTTTGCACCACCTCTATTAAATTCCTTTGCCTAATGGCATACCTTCCTGTACTTATAACCGATCCTGCTAAACTCGAAAACAGTTCTACTCGAGTCACCATCCCGGGTTTGACCCCTCTCCCCATATTAAGCATTCCCCCGCCATTCAAGAATCCGAATCACGTCTTCACCAGAACTTTACTTCCAAACGCTAGAGCACTCTCAAAGACCAAAGGAATCATAGTGAATTCCTTTGATTGTTTTGAACAACAAACTCTTGAAGCAATAAAAAACGGAAGAGCTTTGGAGCACTTTCTCCCATCAATCCACCCAATAGGGCCATTGGAATCATATGAAATCAAGAAGGAGAAAAGTCAGCACATGACGTGGCTAGAGAACCAACCTGAGAAGTCTGTGGTTTATGTGAGTTTTGGGAGCAGAACAGCCATGTCAGGTGACCAAATAAGAGAACTGTCAAAGGGATTGGAAAAAAGTGGACATAGATTTCTTTGGGTGCTTAAAAGTAGCATAATTGATAAAGAGGACAAAGAGGAGCTGATAGACCTGGTAGAGGGTTCTTTTCTGGAAAGAACAAAGGACAAGGGAATGACGGTGAAGGGATGGGTTAGTCAAGTAGGGATTCTGGAGCATCCCTCCATTGGTGCATTTTTGAATCATTGCGGGTGGAACTCGGTTATGGAAGCAGCTCAGCGGGGGATTCCCATGCTGGCTTGGCCACAACATGGGGATCAGAGGGTGAATGCAGAGATTGTGGAGAAAGCAGGGTTGGGAATATGGGAAAGGAAGTGGGAGTCTGAGTTGGTTTGTGGGGAAGAGATTGAGAAAAAGATCAGGGAAGTGATGGAAGATGAGAAGCTGAGGGAAATGGCTAAGAAAGTTGGGGAAGAGGCTAGGAAGGCTACTGATATTGGTGGAAGTTCTGAGAAGGTGCTCAAGGAAATTTTGGAACTCTTGCAGTAGCAGTGAGATTAAACTTGTACTGTGCCATTATTCTAAGTACTGTAAGTGCTGTAACTCGGTTATTTTCAATAAATCTCTGTTTTAGCATTTTTAATGAGTCTTAACTTTTATTTTTTTTAGAAGGGTTAGAACTATGAAGAAAAGCGATAGTTTTAAGAGAGCTAACAATACAGAAACGATAAAATATTGATTGCAGACGATATTTTCAATTAATCTATAACATCAATGTAAAGAATGAATCAGTTTTCGATGTACTGCTCCTACAAAGAAGAAAAACGGAAACCTTTTTTTTTTCATTTTCTTTCTTATTTTTCTATTTTTTTCAAACATATTTGTTTTTTCTTATTCTTTGTCTTATTTTTACATATATTTTTTTTTTCTCCTCAATTTTTTTTAACTCATTTTTCTTGTTAACATTCCGCGCGTGCTTTTCGACTAGTGGTTACTGAAAACATACTATTACAAACCACTTCAAAGCTTTAAAACAACGACAAATTTAAAGAATGAGGAATAACTAGTAGTCTAGTGCCTCCCCATAAACGACAATAATTTGAAATATTCAACAAAAACGACAGAAAAATATTCAAATAGAGGAACAACAAAGTTGTTTGAAATAGCCGTTGAAACCAAAAATTTTGATTTGAGAACTATATTAAAACTTTATACTATAACATATAAGAGTTTTATACTTTTCACAGTTATAATTGATGGTTCTGACCATTTTTTCAAACAACCTACAAAATTTTTCATGACACTTTTTTTATTATTTTTTTAGGGAAGGAACTACAGCACACGTATCCATATCTCCTGTCACTTTCATTACTATAGTTCTTGCATATTTCACTTCTCCAACTTTCTTGTCCCCCAAGCTAAATGACTCCTGTCCGGATCACTTCTTTTCCACCATCCACGACAGACTCTTCTCTTTGACATTTCAATTGTCCAAGTCCAATGAATCAGTTGGGCATCAAAGTAATTTTCTGAAATAGCCTTCAAAAAAAAAAAAAAAAAACCCTTCGCCACCCACCATATATGACTGCAATTTTCTGCACAAATGTATTTAACTCCTTCTCTTTATAATAGAACTAAACTCACCAGGATGAAAAACCAGAACCTGTTCCTCCAACCGTTTCCTCCAAAAATGTCAAGTTCTGGTCATGTTCCAAAGCTAACTCCTCATGTGGCTCTTCTTCCCAGCGCCGGCATGGGTCATCTCACGCCCTTCATCAGGCTTGCTGTATTCCTTGCAAAAAGCAATGTTCAAGTCACTTTCATCACTCCATACCCAACTGTTTCGCTTTCCGAGTCACACAGTTTATCTCACTTCTTCGCTACCTTTCCTCAGATCACTCGAAAGCAGCTTCACCTCCTTCCATTAGAAGATCTTTCGGCTGAATCCGAAGACCCTTTTTACTACCACTTCGAAGTGATTCGTCGCTCTTCTCATCTTCTTTCTCCTCTCCTCTCCTCACTCTCCCCACCTATCTCTGCTCTTGTCACAGACATGAGCTTGGCCTCCACAGTTATTCCTATAACTGACGCTCTTAAAGTTCCTAACTATATTTTGTTCACATCATCTGCCAAAATGTTGACACTTTTCTTGTCCTTTCATGTCATCGTTGCCCCAAAAGCTACAGGTGAATCGAACGAAATGAAAGATTTTGTCGAAATTTTGGGGTTGGAACCAATACCCAGATCATGGATTCCCCCTCCACTTCTACAAGACACTGATAATCTCCTGAAGAGCTACTTCATAGAAAATGGCAAGAAAATGACAGAATCAAGTGGAATTCTAATAAACACATACGAAGGTATTGATGGTGAATCACTAGAGGCATTTAGCAAAGGCAAAGTGTTAAGAGGTTTACCACCAGTACATGCCATTGGACCACTTCCTCCATTCAATCTCGAGAAGAGTCAACCTCTGGCGTGGCTTGATGATCAACCAGCTGGATCAGTGTTGTATGTCAGCTTCGGAAGTAGGACTGCTATATCAAGAGAGCAGATCAGAGAGTTAGGTGATGGGTTAGTAAGAAGTGGTAAAAGGTTTCTGTGGGTTGTCAAGGATAAGAAAGTTGATAAAGAAGATAGTTTGGAACTGATGGACCTGATTGGACATGGTTTAATGGAGAGAGTGAAAGAAAGAGGCTTTGTGATGAAGAACTGGCTGAACCAAGAGGAAGTTCTAAGCCATCCAGCTGTTGGTGGGTTCTTAAGTCACAGTGGTTGGAATTCCATCACTGAGGCATTGTGGCATGGCGTGCCCATGTTACTGTGGCCTCAACATGGGGACCAGAAAATCAATGCAGATTTGGTGGAGAGAATTGGAATTGGGATGTGGGTCAAGAGTTGGGGTTGGGGTAGGGAGGCAATGGTGGTTAAAGCAGAAGAGATTGCGGAGACAGTTGGAGAGATGTTGGGAAACGGGTTCTTGAGTTTGAGAGCAGCTGAGGTTAGAAATGAGGCTAGAATGGCGGTTGGTGAAGGTGGGAGTTCATATAAGAGACTTGCTGATCTCATCGAGTCTTGGAAAAAGTTGGTGGTCGTATGATTTTTCTTTAATTTTCTTCTAAGCTGCAGTTAGTGCATGTCTGGGAGAGAGACAGAGAGCATATGATATAGGCAAATTTTATGGTAAAGGTAATTTTGCTCCACCAGTGGAACATGAGTGTTTTAGCCTGCAAAGTTTTAAAGCGGATAATTACAAATCAGACTGTTAAAATTCTTAAACACCATGCTCCACTAGTGAAGCAAAATTGTCTTCTCTACAGTAAAAATTCCCTATTAAATGATACTGTTTTAGCTTTGTAAACAATCATTTTCGGACAAATAAAGATGTTGAAACAAAAAAAAAAGGCTAAAACCGCTCAACTAAACAACAACAATTCTTACAATGCACGTAGATAAAGACTTATTTAGTAGAGAACTTATTGTGCGCCACTATTTATGAGATGAGAATATTGTCAACTATAATTGTATTCTGCTGAATGTAAAACAGTCTGTTGGCTAAGCATTAATAGCACTCTTTGAAACAAGATCAAAAGATATTCCGTTCTCTTGGAGTCGTTCTTGGAGACTGGTTGGACCAAAACAACCCCGGGAGTAAAAACTCCCCCCTTGGGTAGGTTTTCACGTTGGCTTAGAAACAATGAGAGCACACTGAAGCAGAATTATAGGAGTGGTCAAATAGCCAATCTCTGGCCCCATTACTCTCGTTACTATTTCTGTGTCGGGTTTCGATTTTCCTTGTGAAAGAAGACTACTATCGCTGAAGCCATGTCCAACAAACCACATCTTAAATGAGGCACTTCTCACGTCCTCCTCAGCGGGACCCTTCTTCCTGAACCATCCAAGGGTGAAAAACGATGGAAATTTCAAGAGAAGCCATCTCCCAAAGGCAAATCTACCAAAGATCCCGATGAATAACCCAACTGCCATGATTCGGAAAATGCCCAACAAAGATTTAGTGCCAATCTTTACCCCCAAAATGAGCAGGCTTCACAGTTGACCAGAAAGCCTCCCTCTTTTGAATTTGTTCAGGACTCTCATTCTTTCCAGGAACACCACCAGGGTTTTCGGTCAGAGTTGCAAGTGTTCTTCGCACCACAATGGAATCTGCCGAAGGAAGCCTAACAGCCCAAAGGTTTATCTTTTCCTGATGTTCTATAGTCGGACCTTTCAGAGGAGGAGGCCCAGGAATCTGCCATCATTTAGGAATATTTTCTCGGTATGATTACAAGCAGAAAGAACTCATATTTTGTAGTTTTCAGTAATCTAATTGAAATAGTAGTTCAAACTACACTACAATATTCATTAGGACGATACGTAATGAAGCATCCAATATTACATTTTCCTTAATATAACAGAGAGAAACAATCATATCAAGTTGCAAAATTCAATCATTCCAATCCAAGAAAATTTGAAACTTCAGCTCAACTTTACACTGACTTTTGAGCATAACAAGCATTGGTCCAGACAAAAGTCGTTTAAAGATTCAAGATTCAAGATATTTTCCTTCCAAAACATACTAAAAACAAAGCAAACTCAGACCAAGAAAAGCCACAATCAAACTTCTCGCTCTAAACACCTCATAAAGCACAATTCCACGAATTCATTTATATTACCCTGTCATTTCAACCGTTCCTGAATCCTTACAACCATCGAGGAATTACAATCTCATCCACATTTTCAAATCACATCGATAAATATAGGATCTCTATTATATATAACAAGAAAAGATCTCCTTTTTTAACAGACATTGTTTGAATGATATTTCAGACCATCACATTTCTGTCAATAGCTAACTTTGTCATTATTACTACTAGAAAACAAAAAAAAACAAAAACAAAAACAAAATTGCTCACCGCTGGCCTAGCTCTTTTGGGTCTCGACAGCCTAAGCTCCATCAGCTTGTGGGCATTGGCGACACCCAAAACCGCCGACTCATACGTCCCAATATTCCCAACGATCTTCTTATCGGATTCCAAGCTCAGGTACGCCTCGATCCGGTTCGGCACGGCGGGTCAGGTCCACTGCCTCGAGTTAAACACCAAACCGATCTCGGCCGGCACCGAGTCGAACCCAAACGCCGAGACCACCAGCGAACCGGTCTCCAACGCCTTGTCGTGGTACTTGGCCTCCACTCTCTCCATGAACTCGGGCTCTCCGCAGATGTCCAAGTAATCGGTCCCGGTCTCCACGCAGGCGGCTCGCCGTAGAGGCGAAACGGGCCGACGCAGTTGAGGACAAGCCTGGTCTTCGCGCAGAGGCGGAGGAGCGCCGCGGCGTCGGAGGTGTCGGCGGTGAGGATGGGAATCGGAGGCGGAGAATTCGGGTGCGAAGCCCATTTTAGGGCTTGGGCGAGCTTGCTAGGGTTCCGGCCGGCTAAAGCCATGGATTTGAGAGGGGAGGACAGGGTGTCGAGGAATTTGAGGGCTTCCTTGACGACGTACTTTCCGGTGAAGCCTGAAGCTCCGAGGATTACGAGGTCGTAGAGAGGAAGGTCGGGGCTTTGCTCTGATTCCGCCATTGTTGGATGTGAAGGTAACTCTGAGCTTGAAACTGTTTTTGGGTGGTTTTTTTTTAAATTAAAGAGTTTGCCTTAAAAGAAGCGCCAATTTCGAGCTTCAAATTTTCTTTTTCACCCTTTCTTCATTCACCAAGCTTAAGCCTACAAATCCACCATGAAACTCACAAGTCGCGACGAACAAGGACCGAAACCCCAACGACACGTCGTCGTTTTGAAGGCCACGGTTGCTCTTAATTATCTCAAAAACAAAAGGACAAGAGCTTTGATAATTCCAACGTAAGCTTGTCATCGTTTCCTCCCCTTTTTAAGGATAAACATTATTTTCAATTATATAAAAAATAATATTTTATTTTAGATGCTCTTATAACCAAGATTTATTGTCCTATTTTTATATATTTGTAATTGTAAAATCAATTTTAATATTTATGTTAAATTTATATGTTTAAAATGTTAAATTTAAACGATGTATCAATTAAATAATAAGAGAAAACCAAAAAAAGAGTAAAATAAGACCGACTCGTAAGATATACCATTAAATTTTAAATTCATATCAGTTTTGTATTTTCGACGATTTGATTTTGACTTTTTAATTAAGAAATATAACCTTTATACCTTGCAGATGATCCCGTAACAAAAGAAAAGGTCACAAAAATAAAGCATTTTCAAGCTAAGTTGTAATGTATTAAGTGGATTGATACTTTAATTGAAACTAAAGTTTTAAGTTTAAGAACTGTAGCATATAAGAATTTTATACTGTAATAATTTTTTTGTTTTTTATTATAGCTACTAGTAACTTTATACTATTGTTATTTAGAACTAATTAGTTCCAACTAAAGTGCTGAAGAGATGCTATAATTTGTCAATTAATTAACGTTTTATTACCAGTTTTTCTATAAGCTTCAAAGGGTAATTCGCCAATTCATATTATAAAATGAAATATTGACCCGAAAAGATACAAATTTAGTATGGATTTAAAATTCGAAGGTACAGTGTCGAGAACATCTAAAATAAAAGTTTATTTATTTTTTGACAAATTTGCAATAGGGCTATAAAATCGTAAATATTCATAATATTTAACATGTCAAATCTTTACAATTCACAATAATTCTTTTAAGAGTTAATTTCACTTTTTATCCTCGAAGAAACATTCAATTATCTCCTTTCGAAATTTAGCCCGTATTAATGATATCCAAACTTAGCTATTGTTACACTTATGATATCTCTGTAACAGAAATGTTAAAAATTTGATATACGTAGCACATGTGAGATGTTAAAGAGTTAATTTAGTATAATCATTGTCGTGAAATTACTATATGTATAAAATCTGTCACTTTTCGATACTAATTTATAGGGTATTTGAAAAATATGGTTAAAACAAAAACTTTTAAATTGAAAACTGTAGCATGTAAAAATTCTACACTGTAACTTATTTTTTCTAATCATTATAGCAAATGAAAGCTTTATTTTGTAGCAACAAAGAGGTAACTTATTTTTTCTAATCATTATAGCAAGTGAAAGCTTTATTTTGTAGCAACAAAGAGGTTTGGTTAAAATCAATTTTGTCAAACACTTAATAAAATCTGTAATTTGTAAAGCTTAAATTCTGTCAATGTGTCAATTGAAAACTTAGGAGACTGAAACAAGACAACTTTCTTCAGACGTGAAAAGTGAAGTTAACCCAACTTCTAACTACTAATTCTAGAACTAATATCTGCATTTTGAGATTGTTGATACGACAAAAGGAAAGATAACAGAAATGAAAAGACACGAATTTGGTGCAAAATCATTCAAGCTTGGCCAGGAGTGGCGCATAACAAGGGGCTTCAATTATGAATTTGTGGGCGTGGTGTTTGATAAAAGGACAATTTAAGGACACATCAAATGCAAGCATCGTGATTAATTGATGCATAAATGTCACATCAACCATGAATCTCAGATATTAAAAAATCTATAATCTATAACAGCTTTAAAAAGACCATGAAAGTGGGGTTCCCCAGCTTTCACAAGAAGTTCCCAATTATGTTACACTCTCAGCTAAAACAAACTCTTATGCAATGAACAATACAACTTATTTAGGATGAAGAATCATACAAGTTCACTCAGAATACTACATCCAAAAAAAGAAAAAGGTAAAGGAACAAGAATTAGGAGTATAAATTTACATTGAGGAACTTGCCTTAGAAAAATAAGACCCAATAGCCATGTCCTCTCTCTCTCTCTCTCTCTCTCCCCACTCATTTTAGAGGGAGAAGAGAATTACTAATTGGACATCTCTGCCTTGGAGGGCGCCTTGTCCTCTTCCCCCATCCCGCAAGGCTTGTTTCATCGAGTCCCAGTTCCTTGGAATTTGACGGCTGCTGAGCTTGCACGCAGCAAACCACAGGCACTGGAATAGGCGGGGGAGCAGGAGGAGGGGGTGGGGCAGAACACACTGTTCGCCTCCTTCCCCTTCCGCCGCCACCTTTACCTCCATTTCTCTGTGCCAAACTTGACTGCCATGTCCCTCCAATTGCTTTAACCAAACCTTCAATGGTCTGGAGATCCTCAGTCACCTCATTTCTTGATAAGGATACTAATCCGGGAAGTACATCTCTCTGGAAGTCCTTCCTCTGCCTCCACCTCCTCGCCTGACCTCTCCTAGGCCTTCTTGGCGCCACTATTGCTTCTTCTTTTAGGTCATCTTTTTCCGGAGGCTTGTAACAGTAATCCTCTACTCTTATTTCTGGTAAGTTCAGTATCATGTACTCAAAGTCATCAATTGCGTTAGAACTGGATTCATCCTGATAGACACCGGTCTTAGCCATTCCTGCCTCATTCCCGTGGTTTTCATCGTACGATGAGATAATGTCTGCAAACCAGTGAAGGAAGTCATTTGGAGAAGAGTCTGGTTGGTGCTGGGACTCATGTTCTTGAAGATCAAGTACCACAATATCTTGTTGTCTTTGCACATGAAAAGCTGAGATGGAAATTAAAGCCTCGGCTGCGATCTTGTCAAGGTTTTCACAAGTCAAACCAGGTTCATATCTCAACGAATCAAAAGGTTTCTCGAGTTTACTTTCAGAAGATTCTTCCTCTAAATCTGATTCAACTTCAACTGGAGCCTCCAAATCTATCCCAGTTGTAGGTTTTGCAACCGGAGATGGGGTTGTTGGTTGAGCCTCTTCTTCAATTACATATTCATTCAAGTCTATTTGATTTCTTACATAAGATTTGTCATTTACCAATCCCTTTCCTGGGTCTTGGACTTTGAGCTGCTCTTCAAATCTTGGTAACACAGGATCACTAGGCTTATCACTTTTGGCCGATGCGGTCTTTAGAAGGCTATGGTTACCGGGGACAGAAGCAACAGAACTGGGTTTTGAAGGGAATTCAAAAATGGGAAAACCAAGAATTCTTCTGATGCTTGAGCAGTCACTTGTTTCAACTCTCCTCCGCTCAGCGTCATGGCCACGTGTCGCTGATGAAGAGTCCTGAATAGGACTTTGTGAGGGACCCTTCCTCATGTCAAATTGGTTAAGGAACTGTGTAGAACAGCTTTGTGCGGAATCCACTTTCATCTGACGAGATCCTTCACTTTCTTCTTTCAAAGATTTGCCATTAACTAGCGGTGTTGTTCTAAGCCAAGATAATCCTCCTTGTTGCATCTCCGGCTTCTTTGGTTCATAAACAGAAACACCATTTTCTTTGCAAATTGGAGTCGCCACATCGCCCACAGCCTTGCTGGGGCTTGTGCAGCTGCGGCCCCACAGGTATCCGCTAGCAGTGTGCTGTGCAGACATTTTAAATCCAGGGTCCGCTTGATCTGAAATCAAATTTTGGTTGAAGCTACTTTGAGGTTTTGTCCAGGATGAAATAGAGGATGTTCCAAAGTTGACCACATTAATTGCTTTGGTAGCAAATGCAGGTGAATCATTATTTCCTTCAAGGACTTCTACACCAAAGATTTTCCTTTTAACCTGTTTTCCTCTAGTATTCTGATCAGAAGGCAGATAAGTAGCAAACTCACCGGCTTTGCTAGATTCAACTCTCGAAAGGTCACATTGCTTCCAAAAACCTTCAAGATGTAAAGTTCCACTGAAAGAACTCTTGCTTCTAATTTGGCCTAAAATAAAAGTATAGCAGAATAGTATATATTAGTTTGAATGAAAACCCTGCAAATAGTCTTGCTTTAACTTGGACAACCAAAAAAACATGATCTTCAATGGGATCCTAATGAAAATAAAGCAAGAAAAAGAAATCAATACATTGATCCTTACCGGCTTCAAAAGTATAAGATGAACATTCTTTTTCATTCATCTCAGTCTTTAAATGAATGATGTTGATCCCTCCATTGATCTCATTGCCTAGATTATCGACAGAAGCAGATGCTGACACTTCCTCAACCTCTACGGGTTCATTCAGATCAGCCAAGCTAGGAATTTTCCTTGAACAAGTGTGGTTTGATAAATTTTGTTCTCCACCTTCAGTAATTCCATTACTCTTCTTGAAGAGAAAACTTTCTGTTTTCGACACTGCAAATTCTCCTTGTGCTTCGGTTTCATCATTCATGCACTCATTAGCTGGAAGTTCAAGATCAAACAATACTCTCTGAGGCTTCTTGCACTTAAGATCTGAAGATTCATTTTGCGTGAGGCTGCATCTCGACTGTGTGGTCCTCTCTTTCATGAAGCTTTGAGGAGATTGGCCAACATCAGCGCTTGATGAAGAGGGTCGACCATAAGTGGAACTAACTGAGGGAAAGCTAGAGAAGAACCAACTTCTTTTATCATCTTCAGATGGAAAGCCAGAATGAAATAGGCTTGATTTTGATGTCCCTATTGGCATCAAATGGTTCACTTGTTCTTCTTTTCTCTTGATTTCATACATCAACTCCCTCTGTATTTTGTAAAGACGATGGAGTTCATGAACCTGTATGACAAAAATTTAAGTCTCAAATAGAAGATCTCTGTGATTAATGTAAGAATATAACAAATATAGTAAAAAAAAAAAAAGAACCATTCCTAGACCAGCAAAAGAACTAAACTCATGCCTGTTGTCTAAAAATGGATTCGTGCTTCATTATCGTTTGCCTCATTTTTTCCTTGTCATATACATCATAATCCACTCCATCCATCACCGGCTTCGGCAAGTAGATGCCGTAATGCTGCCCATTCTTCAGCGAGTTGCTTTCGCGATGTAAAGACCAGCCACTGTAGCCAGTGCTGCTACTTATGTCATTCGTGGAATAATATCCTGGTAGATACATCTTAGACTGTACTTCAGTTCCCATTTCTGAATTTAACCCAACAAAAAGGAGTAATTCGAGTTAGAAAATACAAAAAATTGAATGACCTTCCTACTAATTCATCAAAAAGCAATCTTGCAGCCCTGTTTCGACAAGTTTTGTTAGAACAATAAGGCCTTTTTGTCAAGATTGCAAGAAACAAGCAAATTCAGAAAGTCAGTAGACCAACCATCCAATCTGCATCCCAATTATACTATTTAAAATATCCTTCACTTAAATCTGTGGTGAATATTAGAAACTCAGCCAATTTTAGTACTCAAATTAAATGCAGCTCAAAAATATTAATTTAGCTCTAAATGGGATAATACATTAAGTATTACAAAATTAAATGTAAATGAAACTGGTAAATTCAAAAGAAGCAAACAACAAAATGTAATCGCAGGTTTTGGTTCCAAAGGTTTTAACTTAAATCTAATCACAGCATAGAACAGTAAAGGATATAAGAAAAAGGAGTACCCATAAATTGAAGAATCAAACTGCGTAGTTTCATAACAACAGACTCACCCAAAACTATTCTAGGAACAATTGTTTTTGAACATTCGAGAATACCATAAAAGACTGAAATAAAAACTGTACCATTGATAAATATGCTTAGAGAAATCAAAACACAAAAAGGGTTAATTTTTATGGGAAAAAAATGTTTGATAGAGAGAGAATCACATAATCAATCACCAAAACCATGAAATTCCAAAAAAACAAAAAACAAAAAAGGAATTCATAAAAAATTACCTCATACGTGTATCCTCTTCTAGAATCTTTATCAGATGTCTCTCATGAAATTCACAGAGAAGAAAACCCAATAAGCTCCAAAACTCAGCACAGAACAGTAAGTGAGAAACCCAAAAAACCAAAGAAACCCATTATTAACCTAAGCACAAAGATAACCACCTCACAGAGACCAAGAAACAAAGTGGATGATATCTCTGCAACACTGCCATTAAAGAAAGCTTTAGATCATCCCTTGACCAACCCCAAAAGAAAAAAAATTTAAATAAACGAAATAAAAGTAGTAACAATAATAGTAATAGACAGAAAATTCAGATCTGCTGGGCCAGAATCTGAGGAGAAAATAGGGAGATCCCACATCCCAGATAGAAGATCTTCCCTATGCAAAAGCTACACATGACTTCTTCAAGAACAATGACTTCAAATTTGTCAACTTGTGGTCTGCCATTATTCTATACACCTTGCTTCCCCTATGGCCTTGGTTTTCCAATGATATTTTTCTTTTCTATTTTATTATTATTGAACCCCTCCTCTTCTTTATTTCTGGGTTTTTGAGGATGCGAAAAAGAAAAGATATTGGTTTTTTTTTTAACCTTTTTAATCACATTTTTTTTATTTTTTTTATTTTTGTTTTCCACACATTTTCTAGATTCTCTCCACCTTCCATGCTTTTTGGGTACACATATTTATATTCGGAAAGTACTTCAGAAAATGTAGACGGTTTACTGAGGCAACAACCTAACAATTTCCGAAAGTAGCTGACCCCTCTTGGTTGGATTAAGATTGTCTTCTTTTTTTTATTTTCTTAAGGAAGCAATCGTCGGCCCACGCGCGCATCTAGTGATTGAGATATCTTCTCCCCCACATAAAAAAAGTGCTTTTTGGTGTGTACGAAGATATCATATCACAAAGAAAGATGACGTGTGTTCCTAGATTTTACATCGGCGTGTTTTTTAGTCACGTGCTGTTTTAGCGCGTGGCGCGGGAGTTTTCCTTCCAATTAAAACACTTTCCTGAAAGAAAAAAAGATTGAAAAAGTATGAGTAGATTTTAAAAATAAAAAATAAAAAATAAAAAAATTATTAGAAAAAAAGAGGGGGAATGAAAGAAAAGAATGGGGATTGGATTTCGTTTGAGGTTTGTGAGTAGTAATGCTAAGAAATGAGATTGTTTTGGATTATTGCCTTTGTTTTGGATTATTGTGCTTTTTTTATATGCTTTGTGTGTCATTCATTGGCTGTTTCTCTTTGTTCCCACCTCCCAACTTTTCTATAATGGCCACTAGTCAACTTGGAATTGAGCATAAAATATCTAATGGAAATGGAAAAAAAAAAAAGACTTCGTGACATAAATAAATATAAGAATTTATATGGGTCATTAAGAATGGTTTCACAGTTTAAACTGTTTGTGCAACAAATAACATTTTGGAATTTCATATTGAAATGGTCATTCAATGGCCTAGAGAGTCCTCTATTGTGTTTTTATTTTTCTGTAAAGGGCATAAAAATAAATAATTGGATGCTATTACATCTCTAGAGCAAAAAACTGTAACAGCAAATCTATTAGGACACGTTTGGAACACTATATTAACACTACTTATTGTATTATTTAGGACACGTTTGGAACACTATATTAACACTACTTATTGTATTATTTTTAAATAATACAATATTTAGTCACATCCATGTATTGTTATTCAATACGAAATCAAAAATTAATATAATACAGGTTATAATATCAAACACGACCAAAAATCTCTGTATTAGACCGTATTGTATAGTTTAAACCAAAAGTGCGTATCAATAAACCAATAAAACATTTAAAATATATTAAAAGTTGATATAGAAGTTAAAGTTTTAGAATGAGATTTGGGACCAAGGTTTGGGATCAGGATTGAGAATGAGATTCGAGATTGGGTTAGGATTGGGATTCGAGGCTGGGATTTGGACCAAGGTCGGGATTCAAGACCGAGATCTAAGATCGGGGCCAAAGTGGAGATTCGAGACTAGGGTCGTAATCAGGATTTGAGCTCGATATCAGAGTCAGGATTCAAGACTGGGCTAAGATGGGGATTCGAGGTCTAGGTTGGGGTTTAAAACCGGGGACAAGGGTTAGGATTCAAGACCGGGGTCGGGATTCGGAACCTAGATTAGCGTTAGGATTCAAGGTCAAGGTTAGGATTTGCGGTTAGGACCGAGGTCAGGGGTGGGATTCAACACCGTGATTAGGATTTAGGTCTGATTTCAAGGTCAAGATCGAGGTCAAGGTCAGGATTCACGATTGGGGTCAAGATTCGAGACCAAAGTCAGGGTCAAGGTCAAGATTTGAGATCGAAGTCCAGGTCAGGATTTAGAGTCGGGTTTGGGGTCGGGATTTGAGACTAAGGTTTGGGTCGAGATTCAAGACTGAAGTCAGGATCGAGATTCGCAATCAGTGGTTGGGGTACGGATTTACGACCGAGTAGGGATTTGAAACTGAGGTTGAGATTCGAGACCCAAGTCGGGTTGAGATTTAGGATTAGGATCAGGGTCAATATTCAAGACCGAGGTCGAGTCGAGATTTTGGACTAGGGTATGGATTTGGGACAGGGGGTCAAGATCAAGATTCGGGTCCAGGATCAGGGTCGAGATTTAAGACCATAGTCGAGGTTGGGATTCGCGATTCAAAGTGGGGTCGAGATTCGAGGTCGACGTCGAGATTCTAGACCAGGTTTAAGATCAGGATTTAAGACTGGAGTTGGGGTCAAAATTTAAGGTTGAGAAACTCGAGACTGGGGTCGAGGATTCAGGATTCAAAGTAAGGGTCAGGGTCGGCATTTTAGACTAGGGTCTGGGTAGGGATTCGGGTTTAGGGTTGGGATTCGAGAGTGGGATCAAAGATTCAAGATTCGTGGTTGAGATTTAGAATTCGGGGTCAGGGTTAGGGTCGGGGTTGGGGTCAGGATTTAAGATCGACGTTAAGGTCCAGGTCAGGTTTGGGATTCAAGTCAGGATTCAAGATTGAGATCGGGGTCAAGATTCGAGGTTTGGTTGGAGTTAGGATATAGGACTAGGGTCAGGGTCGGGGTCGGGGTCGGGGTTAGGGTCAAGGTCAGGATCAGGATTCAGACCAAGGTTGGGGCCATGATTTGAGACCGGGATTGGGATTTGGGTCTGAGATCGGGGTCAAGGTCGAGATTCGAGATCAGGGTTGGGGTTAGGATTTGGGACCTAGGTCAGGGTCTGGATTTGAGACCGAGGTCGAGGTTGGGATTCGAGACCCTAACACTAGTCCTAAATCCTAACCCTGACCTCACTCCGGAATCCCGACTCTGACCCCAACCTCGAATCCCAACCCCGACCCCACCCCAACCTTGGTCCTAAATCACACCCTTGTCTCGAGTTCTGAATCTCGACCTTGACCCCAACTAAGAACCCAACTCCGACACCAACCCAGAATCTGGACCTCAATCCTAGTCCTAAATCCCAACCCTAACCCTGGCCCTAACCCCGGTCTTGAATCCTAATCACGGTCCCGAATCTTTCTTACCCCCTGTCCCGAATCTTGACCCCAACCCCAAATTGCAAATCCCAACCTCGACCCTAGTCTAGAATCCTAACCCTAACTATAGTCCTAAATTCCAATCCCAACCTCAGTCTCAAATCCTGACCCCCAATCTTGGTCCCAAATTCCAACCTCAACCCTAACCCCCAATCTTGGTCCTAAATTCCAACCTCAACCCTAACCACAAATCGTAAATCCTGACCTTGAATCTTGACCCTGACCTTGAGCTCGACCTTGACTACAGTCCTAAATCTTGACCCCAACCACAAATCGTGAATCCTGACCCTAACTCTAATCCCAAATTCCAACCTCAACCTGATCCCGATCCCAAACCTGAATCTTGACCCTGATCCTAGTCCCAAATCTCGACTCTAATCCTGGTCCTGAATCTAGACCTCAACCCTAGTCTTGAATCCTAACCATGACCCAGAATCCCAAATCCCGACCCCGATCTCGATCCCAAATCCCAACCTTAACCTAGAATCTCAGATCCTGACCTTGACCCCGACCTCTACCTCGACCTTGGTCTCGAATCTCACCCTGACCCCAGTCCCAAATTCCAACGACCTTGACCCCGATCTTGATTCTCAATCTCAATCCCGACCCCGACTCTAAATCTTGAATCCCAAACCCAGCCCGGTCCCAAATCCCTACCCCGACCTCCTCCTCGGTCCCAAATCTCAACCCTGGTCTTGGTTTCGAATCCCAAACCCATCCCGTATCTCAAATCCTTACCCTGACCTCGATCTCAAATCCCGACCTTGATCTAATCTTGAATTTCAACCCCAGAATCATGACCTAAATTTATTATATTAAAAGTTTAAATACTAATACAACACAATATGATATTAAACAAACATTATATAGTATAATACAACATGTTAATATGGTGCAAAACTAAATAATGTATTGTATAACACAAATATAATGTAGTACAATGTAATGCAATGTAATATAATATAAGACAACACGGTGTGTCAAACATGTCCTTACAGTATTTATCATTCCAATTTGAACTTAAAAAATTGATTCAAAAACTGTAATATGTAAGAATTTTACATTTAGCAAATTTTTAGTTTGTACTGTAACATGTGAGACTTTAAAATGTTATTGGTTTGAACATGTTTGTTAAATGGAGAGTATGAATTCTAGATCAAAATATTTATAGCCAATTAGTTAAGGTTGGTAGCCGTGAATGAGAAAATTTCCTAGCTACTAGTTTACTTTGCACGTTTGTAGTGTTCATGAAAAGAAAAAGAAATTTCTAATCAAACCAGACTACATTTCTTGAGTGAAACTAGTCTTTATAAATTGTTTTTCTTTTCTTCTCTCTAAACATGTGAACAATAATATGATGTGTCTTGGTAGCTACATCTTTTATTGAAAATGGGTCATTGTTATATCATTCTTTTGATATAATATTCCTGGTTTTTAATTACTAATAACCATCGACTTATCATTCTTAAATTGTTAAGTTCAAGGGGGCACAATTTATTTACTCATAACTTGTAGCATTTATATACATCATTTTCAGAATAATAATACTTGTTATTTCCAAATCACGGTTGAGGGGCATTACAAGTATTTCCAAATCACGGTTGAGGGGCAATACAAGTAATCAAAATTTAATGTTGAAATCAGAAATTTTGTGTCCTAACAAAGTCCGGGAAGTTTTATGTTACATTTCTTATGTTTGTTATACCGATGAAGATCTAATATTCAATCAGATAATTTTATATGTGTTCATTTGAGGTTTTTGAAAAATCTTATCTTATATTTCAAATTGTATTTATGTTTATAAGTGGACGTTTTAAATTGGAAAATTTTTATAAATGTAAGCTCTTAAGATTTATTTTTTATAAATTCACACATGTTCATTTATAGTACAACTTAACATATAATATGAATGATAGTATAACAGAAATTTTTTTAAGTGTGGCATAAATAAATACAACTTTTAAAAGTATAGCATGACGTGTAATTTTTTCTTTTAAATTCATGTTAAATTTTGATTTTTTTTTGTTAAAGGTTAATTTTGACTAAAAAATACTTAAATTTTGTTCATTTTTTAGACTTTTTATTTTTATTATTCTTATTTTTTTCTTAAGGGCAATTAGGTCAAACTTGACAGTTGATTAGCATAATTTTGAAATATAAAAGTATAAATAAAAATAGTCCAAAAATACAAAAAAAAAATAATAATTAATAACCTCTAACTGCCCGGTATAAAAATGGGGTGAAAACCATACTTTTTAGTTTCACAATAATGACAATATGCATGAATTTGTGACCTTTTTTTTATGAAATTTACCAAGTCTATTTCCTCTCTTATGCTCTTTACCACTATGAGCTAAATGAAAAGTTCATTGATTTCCCTTATAATAGCCAAAGATATGCTTTCACAATTCGTATTCGTATGCGAATTATAACTTCCATAAATTTAAAATTACCAAAATGGTAATGAGTTAAATTTGAGGTGCTCTTTACTATTACGGTTTGGTAGGTATGACATGTGAAATTTGGGGTCTAATATTATTAGCAGTACCTTCCAAAGGCATAACATGTCGGAATCTTATCCCAATTATTGTATTCTGATCTATAGCCAAAGCCAAAGAAATTGAGAGTAAAGAAATTATAAAGGATTCCCATGTTGACAAATCATTGTTGGCCGTTCTAGTGGCGTCAATAATAGCTGGAGCTTTTACACCAAAGTGGCATGGAAAAAATATTTCAGGGAAGCCACCAAATCAAAGTGCTATTTAGTGCTATTTAGTAATTACCATTTTTTTCGAAAATCTTTATGGTGGATAAGTCAATTTTGTTTAATCGGTAGAGTATAGGTGTTTTAGCCGTCATATTAACTTTTTAACAGTTTGATATACGATTGAAAGCAATTCTATATTTGTGCTGCAAATTTTTAACACTGATAGTTACAAATCATACCGTTAAAATCCTAATCCGAAAGCTAAAATACCTTATTTTACCAATGGAACAAAATTGCCTTATTCATCACATAACTCACACGCCAAACATATAAAATAGTCACATCTCATGTTTTCACTTGGAAGAATATGTTCCTATAAGTTAAATGTGAGGAAAAAGAGCTATCAAGAAAATGATACAGAAGATAACGGAGCATAAAACTCTAATCTTGAGGGGTCTGAGACATTACTTTGACCTTTTCTTTTATTTGTCCGAACTTTTAAAATTTTTAATTTTTTTCCTTGAATGATTTGGTAGCTGAGCTGTCTTAGCCATTTTTTGAGTCAAGAGTAATCTACAAATCATGAGCTAATCTAGAAAAAAGGAAAAAAAAAAAGAAAAAAAGAAAAAAAAAAAAGCTTAAATATGTGAGTTACACCCTCATATTTAGATTCCAAGATTGTCTTCATGTGTCCTGCTCCATACATAAAATGTGGAAAAATAAAACTAAATAAATGAAAGAGACGGGGTGTTGGAATTATAGTCTATAGTTCATGTAACAATATGATATTCGTTAATATCAAGCTCAAGAATAGCAGTTGGTTGCACAACAGGATTCCGACAAATATTCAAGTTTTCAACTTA
This sequence comes from Artocarpus heterophyllus, assembly GCA_025403435.1. Classification (NCBI taxonomy): domain Eukaryota; kingdom Viridiplantae; phylum Streptophyta; class Magnoliopsida; order Rosales; family Moraceae; genus Artocarpus; species Artocarpus heterophyllus. Next base: position 6,940,968 of record CM046348.1, on the reverse strand, counting down.
AACCTTAAATTTGAATTTGTTAATATTTTCCTTATTAGAATTTAACAACTTTTTTTTTTTTTGTATTGGATGGAAATTGATGTAAGTGGCATAAGAAATATGTCACAAAGTAATTTACCTTGTTTATAATTCATAGCATTATAAAAATAATGAATATCAACATATTAAAATGAGGCTAAGCACAGTTCATTCAAAAATTACTACTTTATTACCTAAAATCGATTTGAAAATAGTCCTTGAAGGAAAGAAATTCAAACGTACAATATACTCTTGTTAAAAAGAAGGTCATTCCCTTGTTTTTGATGGAAAGCCAGAAAGGTCATTCCCTTGGTTGTTCCTTTAAAAAACATGCTAAACCCACTCAAGGTATACCAATGTGCACCTGAATCTAGTGGCCCTTGAATAATTAAGTAAAAAGAAAGACAATAATTATTATACAATTTATCACATCTTACCTTCTCCTTCTATTTAACAGTCAATTCTAAGGGGTGGATTACAGTTGAATTGGAACCCCTTCCTGAGCAATATGTTATGTAGGATTGGATGTGTGGTGGTAGGGAATAAGATCTAGGTCCATCCTTCGAGTAAAATTAGATTAAGTCATTTTCTGTTCAATTAACGGGTTTCAGGACTTCCAAAATGATGAAAGAGATAGAGGACGACATCAATAATTTTCTTTTTTCAAAGCAAAAAAAAAAGTGAATTAAAGGAATACACTTTTTGCATGTTGGTATTCCAATGTCATTTACACAAAGATTTGAGTCTAATTTACACATAAAAATAATAGATCTGAATAACTAGAATTTATAATAGATCTGAATAACTATAATTTTTAAGCGATGCCGAGCCTAATTTACATAAATTCTCATCACACCGTCCTAGGGCCCATAAGCCCCAAGACCTCCTCCCACGGTCCAACTAGATTAGGTCTTTTCTGTTCTATTAGTAAGCTCCATGACACAAAAGTGACAAAGGATATAAAAGGCAATATGATACCATCGCTCCCATTAGTTTAGAGCAAAATAAGATAAATAAGAAAAATAGGTGAACATGTCATTTCTACAAAGATTTAGATTAATTTACACATAAAGATAATACAGTTGAATAACTAGACATTAAAAGTGACCCAAGCCTATTTTACACCTATTCTCACCGTACCTTCCTAGGGCCCATGAGCCCGAGGACCTCCTCCCAGAGCCCAACACTTCCGACGCTATCGAGCCCAATAACAGTTGGGCTACAAGCCGCCATGGTCCAATAACCAGCCCTTATCTCATCATTTAATTGCTCTGTCTCCCAACCACAATACCCATCAAAGAACCTAAAGTCCCCAAGCCCAATCATCTTCCTCTTCACCATTTCAGCAGCACAGCCAACGCTTTCCCTTGTCCCATAATACAACCCCTTTATTATTTCTTCAAACACACCGCTTTTTCTAATACCATCATCATCTTCATCCCCTTTGGGGCCCACCAAGAACAGGCCCTCCTCCAACGGCCCACCAAAGAACAGGGGCCTATCGGAGAACGTGCCAGCGATGTCCAAAGCCGTTGATCTCGTTTCCTTAATGGACATCAGTGAAGGCCGGTTTAGAATGATGCCCGATGGGCCCAAAGGCCCAGTTGACAAGAGAAGAATGACCGTCCGCTCAAAGATGTGGACCCCATCGAGCTTTTCCGTTGCGATGAGTAGGCACCCCTTTTCCGGCTCGTGGATTGTGTGGGCCCACTTGTCGCCGATGCTGATGGACGGTGGATGCTCCACCACGGCGTCAAGATCACCGGTTGACGAGGAATTCTCCTCTTGTGGCCTAAATACTTGTTCTCCGGCGACCAGTTTTGCCCTGAATGATCTCCAATCGGAATCAATCACGGGCTTCTTGTCATCATCGGACGGTGAATATGACTCCGGTGAACAACCTATAATTTGCAAACCACCACAGGATTCTGAATCACCTTCTTTTTTTTAAATTTTTTGCTGAGAATAACAAATAAAGCTTGAAATATAAATCATAAAGGAGATTCTTTTTAAAAAAAAAAAAAAATTGAAAAGATAAAGAGCTTACATGTTATGGAAGTGGGAAATGCAACTTTTTTGTGATGAAACCAAGAAAATTTTCTCTTGGAGTAGCTGAGAATTTTGGGTCTAATTGAAGGAGAAAATTCAATGGTTTTTGTGAAGGAATTGGCGGTGAATAAACAGGCCTCCATTTTTGGTATTTTCTCCTCTTCTTTGATCGCAGATAATAAAGAACAAAATTTTTGCCAGTGGATAAAGAGTAAAGGGACTAAATAAATAAATAAATATATATATAGTTTTTTTAATCAAATATAAATATATAGCTGTTAAAAGTGTGGCAAAATGTGCACCACAAGGTGTTGTTCTCGTTTGATGGTCACTTTTTCTGAAAGCCCAAAAACGACAAGAAGTTGGGCCAGTGGATATGACTTAACACGTGGCACTGGAGACGGTGAGCACATCAAGTTGGACACTGCCTCATTCGTGGGGATTGCATCAATCAAACCCTGTGGATGACGTGGCACACTCGTGTCCAGTTATTTGTCAGTGCAGCTTTTGTACCATTGGGGAGGCTTTTTTTTTTGCCCAGGAAATTGGGGAGAATTTTTCAGAATGCAAAAAGAAAAGAGTTTTCATGTTTGTACACATGGCATTCTGCCATTGGGCTCCGCTAAGAATGGAGGTAACGTTGGATTGCGGCAACTGGCAGCTCTCTCTCTCTCTTACTATAAGCAATTCTATTTAACCCGTAAAATAATATCATAACAAAACAATAAGATTTAATTTAAAAAAACCACAAGTCAGAAAGATTGAGAAATAGAACCATCTGATTTGATTCGTTCTCAATAGCCATGAGATGATCATCTTAGGGTGATCCTTTTGTTGACGGATGCTCCTATTACACTCGTAGTCTCTGAAGGATGAGAACCAACTATGTAGCATCTACATCGAGAATTCAAGTATTGTATACGTCATTAGTCCGATCCTTTGCTTTGTAGGAACTACCCGTAATAACGAACTTGCAAAATGAATCTCTTTATCATAAAGAGATTCGTTGTTCCTGACCCTGCTTCACCTTAATTGTTATTTGAACAAGTAAAAGTTATGTCTTGGTCCGAGTGGGGATAGCATTTCTCTTCTGCATGTCCATGGAGTTTTGAAAAATCCAAACATCTCAGAGATAGATTAATTTTATAAGTAGCCTAGTTATAATTTCATGTGGATGAAAATATTTTTTTTTGAGAAAGTCAAGCTTTTTAGTGTGCTTGAGAACGTCATTTTAACATATGAGTTTCAACTGTTATAATATAAAACTCTTAATATAAAATTAAATTTTACTATAATATAAGATTCTTATATGTTATAATATTTTGGTTCAAATTTTCTAATCCCCGTTACATTTCCAAATACATTCTTTGTTTGTTTTCTTCTTTATCCTTGATAGATTACACAAAAGACGACTTCCAACAAGAAGTCTATTACAAGAAGACCTCCAACATATTACAACCACTAATAAAGAATAAGGGGAGCTTAAGGGGTCCCCCCTCCCCCCTCCCCCCAACCCAAACTTTTTCATATTTGCACTTTTGTATATATATTTTTACCAAAATTAAATATAACCCCACCTTCCAAAAAAATAATTTTTTCCCCTAAAAACAATTATCACTTTAAACAAAGCCCAACAAGTATCCCTAGATAATTAGCAAAGATCTTTTCTCCTACTAATAGCTTGGATTATTTAAGTTAATTTTACTTATTTATTTGTACTTGTATTTTTATTTATTGATCTTTTTCACAAGTGCACATATTTAAAGATATTGTTCTTGACATTACTTGGTATTTAAAAATCTTTTAGTACATATCATAAATTTTTGGTGTGTTTAGCAAATCGTTTTGGACTGAAAAAATTGGTTTAAATACTATAGCATGTGAGAGCTTTACATAGTTGTTGCTTTTTGCTTTTCACTCAGTATGTTAGCAGTTTACATTGTTATTGATTCAAACCAGTTAAACACCCTATCTATCAAATATGTCTTGACTAGGTTTTCATGTATACAATTTTTTTAATCAAAAGTGTTATATTCTAGTAAATAGTTCTTGAGAATTGATCATCTTGAAAAAAAATAGTTGAGACAAAATGAAATTATCAATTTGATATGATTCTTATATATATATGTGTGTGTATATATATATATATATATAACATTTTATTTCCTTTTTTTTATTTGACATTTTATTTTGTTTCCTTTATTTATTATACAAGGAATTGATTTTTTAGTCTAATATTTAGATGAAAATTCAATGACATTGTAAGATAGATTTTGAAAAAAAAAAAAAAGAAATCAACCTTTCGTAAAATAAATAAGATGGTTGTTGATAGATGATTAACAGATGAATAACAGATTATTTGTGTTTATTAAGGGGGAAAAACATCTTCGATGGTACTAACAATAAAGTCATTATGCAACCTTTTAGGCATTAAAACCTATTGAGGATAATAATTTTATTTAATAGTTATTCATTTTGATTAAACATTTGTTGTAGTTATTAGTCTCCTGACTAAATTTTCTGGCTTCATGACTAGTCCATGACTGAATTTTCTAGCTTCTTCACTAATTATAATGACCCTTGAGGTAAATCATAACTCTAATATCCATTTACAAAAAAAAAAAAAAAAAAACTCTATTATTCAAAGCACCTTTCCATTTTATGTCTCATAGCTTTAGTTGTTTTATTCAAAGCAACTTTCAAACACGAGTAGTTGTGTAATTCTTTTGAACTAAAATGACAACTAAAGCTAGGGTTGCACAAAAACCTGACTGCACCACACCGCCTTGTATTCATCCGCAATTTGTGGGTCCATGTCATCAACCTGCCCGTTGAAATACACAGGCAACGAGCGACGAGCTTAGGGTTGAACCCGCCTACCAATTCTCTCTCTCTCTTTTTAATATTTTAATCCTATTTTTCAGTCCTAACTAATCTTCGTTTGGCAAACATAGTTGGAACTTATAAGCTCTAACTATTATAGTGTAAAGATCTCATATGCTGTAGTGGAAAACAAAAGTTTGCTACAATGTAAAAGCTCTCACATGCTATAGTGTTTTAGATTCAACTTATAGTTCCTACTATGTTACCAAACATTTAGTAACATTTGAATTCATATAACTGTTATAGTTGCCAATGTCTAGCTCTAATGTCTATTTTACTTTCACTTAATAAATGCACAACTTTGGTTCTGTCGAAAAATTGCTTAACTTTGAATTTTGGCTCAAATAAACTCTTATGCAACTTTGATAAGTATTCAAATCAGAGTATAACTTAATTATTATCTACATTACACAATTTCACCTATCGAGATAGATTCATAGCTCTCAACTTTCAAATACATATAAATTGTAGCGACATCTAATACTAATGTCAATGTACATAAGAGCATCTAGTTCGAACTTCCCTCTGAAACATTGTTTACTTACAATAAAAGGCATTGACATGGTGATTTATGGAGCAGTTCGCCGAAAATTTCCCACGATTTTGAGTTTGATAACGAGTGCAATACAGGCATACCATCAGCAAAGTACCCACCTAGAGCTTCAGAAAATGCTAATGTCAATGTACTGTTGAAACATATTCCAGTCGTCTAAGGTCCTGATTCAGTTTTTTAATCATCTGATATATCTTATCTGATTGAGGATGAGATTCATCGAACACTTTAAACTCATGGACCTCATCGTCTACCTCGATGGAGCTAGCACCTGAAGCTTTTTGGATTCCTGTGCTCCTCATTCTCAGCCTCATATTTGCAACGCTTTCCCAATCACCAGCCGCAGCATAAATATTAGACAACATGGAAAAGTTTCTCGGATCCGAAGACTCCAATTTGGCCAGGTGATCGAGCACCTCTACTGCAACATCCACAGCATTATGCGCACGGCAAGCTCCCAAAAGGGTACTCCAAATGACTGCATTTGGTTCTACCGGCATTCTATTCACGAGCCCAAAAGCTTCTTTGAGTCGTCCTCCACGTCCTAAAAGGTCAACGACGCAACCATAGTGCTCAACTTGGGGAACTATTCCATAATCTCTCTCCATGGAGTGAAAGTAATAAAGGCCCTCCTTCACAAAGCCGGCATGGGCACAAGCGCACAAGACGCCGACGAAGGTAACTGCATCCGGGGAAAACCCTTCCTTCTTCATTCTAGCGAAAAACCAGAGTGCTTTCTCACCACGACCATGGATAGCCAAACCATGAAGCATCGCATTCCACGATACCAAATCCTTCTCTCTTATCCCGTTGAAGACCTTGTATGCCTTGTCCAAGCTACCACACTTAGCATACATATCGACCAACGCATTAGACACCTGTGTGCAACACTGGTACCTATTCCTCTCCATAGAAGCGTGAACTTTCTGACCCAAACCAAGCAAACCGGACTCTGCACAAGCAGCAAGTATACTAACTATCGTCCCATCATCGGGCGTTAAGCCCGCTTCCTCCATTCGATCATACAAACTATTTGCCTCATTTGCAATCCCCTTGGCAGCATACCCGGAAACAATAATAGTCCAAGTAACCAAGTTCTTCACAGGCATCTTATCAAACAACATCCTTGCCATCTCCATATCCCCCGCTCGGCTATACCCCGAAACTATAGTCGACCACGAGACAACATTCCTCTCCGGCATTCTCTGAAAAAACTCAAACGCCTCGCTCATTTGCCCGGCCTTCGCAAACCCATCCAAAACCGTGTTCCAAGTGACTAAATCCCTGTCAGGCATTTCATCAAACAGTCGGCGCGCTTCACTCAACTCCCCGATTTTCACCAAACCACCAATCATGGAATTCCAAGAAACGGCATCTCTCACTCCCATCGCCATGAACAACTTCCTAGCCTCACAGACACCGACAGGCCCACACTTGGAATAGCTATCGATAAGCGCGTTGGGGATGAAGATATCCGAACAAAACCCGCATTTCTCTACGTGGGTATGCACCATTTGGACCAAAGACAACCAAGATTTCCCGGAACACGCCTTCAGAAGAAACGAGTAAGTGAAATTATCGGGCGAAACTCCATTGCTCTGCATGGTGAAGAAAGTAGATAAGGCTTGGGAGGTTTGAGAGTTCTGAGCGTGGGCCCTGATCATGGCGTTGAAGAGGTGGACGTTGGGCTCGGGAACTTGGTCGAAGACGGCGACGGCCAGCGCCATTTGACGGCAGAGAGAGAAGGCGGCGATGAGCTTTGGCGCGACGAAAGGGTCGAGGTGGAGATGGGCTCTGATAATCTGGGCCTGGAGTTGCTTTAGATGGACTAAGTTGGAGCATTTATGGAGGTCGTAGAGCTTCTGCTCCAGCAGTCTTCGTGATGAAACCCATCCTGGTTTTCGAGCCGGCACGCACATTTGTTGCATTGTTTTTTTTTTTTAAAAAAAAAAAGCTGTGATGAAGAAGGAAATGATTAATTAATGAGAATTTGATGAGAGATTGAAAATGGGCTTTCGATTGTTATTGGAAAATGGATGGAATTGATGGCGTTTTGGTTCCCTGTTTTGCTGTTCAAAAACTGTCTTCTTCGCCCATGGCAGCTCATCTCCGTCTCTATCTCTTCTCTTCCGGCTTCCACCCTTTTTGTGTGAACAGGGAAATATGGGCCTCTTCCTGGGCTGTATCGCAGACTTCTGTTTTCAAAAGGCCCCATTCTCCATAGAGCCCATTTGCAAAAAGTCCCATTTTGACCGAGAGTTTAATATGAACTTTTATAGGTGTTTAGGACCGTGGTTAAAAACGTTTGAACTAATTTTAGTTAAGAATATTATAATATATGAAAGTTTTATATTATTATAATTTTTTGTTTTTTATTATAATTATTGAGAGTTTTATATTATTTGTTGATTAAAATTAATTGGTTTTAACCGAGAGTTAAACACTTATTAATCTTTTACATTTCTTTCTTTTTGCCTTTTGATTTGTTTTCTTTTTTTTTTTTTTTGAGACTCCTTTTTGTTAGTGGAAGCAAGCAAAAAATAGCAGCCATTTAGCACAATTATAACAAGATAGAAGAAAATTTGGAACTCTTTACGTTGATGTACGACACATAACTATTGTCTAAGAAAGTCTAATGATCCTATTCTCTTTATGGATTTACTTTTGTTTCACAAGAACCTTCTTACTAAGAGTTTGATTTAATACTTTTATTGTCTGAAGTGTTATAATTGAGACCATTTACTACAACAGAACTCAAATTTTCAAGCTTCAGGTAACAGGTGGCAGAAATGATAGCACAACGTACAAGTGCTTTGTTGATGTTATTATTAGGTCAACTTGGATATTGATGAGTTGCTAATCTGTAACACCAGATGACTCTACATGTTTCGAGGTAAATTAACACACATCTGTAATGTTTGTGTAACTCTGTAATGCAGTTTCCCTTATCAAGACAGATTTGTAGTTCTTAACTTTTAGATACAAATACTATGTAACTCACTCGCGGAGCTATAATAAGCTATTAAGTGAATTAATTAAAGTTTTTCTTAATTCTTGTTTAAGTTGCACGATTTTACTTATCAAGACGGATTTGTAACTCTAAGCTTTTAGAAATTGATAAGCACGCAATTTATGTAACCTGTAATGAGATTTATAAGATGGGATTTCTTGGTTACTAACTAAATTAACAGATCACTTGAATGTATAGCTATCATTTTCTTAAGAAGAAGATTTTTAATGAGATTGTGGCCCTTAATCTCGAGCCAAAGATCAAATGGAATCACTATTTCTATCTAAAGATTAAATTTAAACAATTACTGTCCCTACTATCATGGTAATAGTACTATCCAAATCATAACTCACATTTTCATCCTAATTCACAACTGTATAAAGTCTCCATGTTGCTAAGCTACTTAGTCCCTTATATCACATGACTATATATCTATTTGGATGACAACTTAATTCTTATTTTACATTAAAGTTTCACTAATTTAGACAAATTCGTAACTCTAAACATTTATAAATTGATAAGTGTATAACTTATGTAACCCCTAGAATGTAGTTACGTCTAACGCTCAAGTTTAAAGCTCGCTGACACTTATAATTTACAGCTCTAATTTCTAGTTTACATTTCAAATAATAAAAATAGTTGAAGTTCTGTTTAAACAATTTAATTTGATTTCTTATTTAAATATTCTTTCTTTTTGAAACTCTAATAAATGTATCTATTTGGAATATAACTTAGTTCTCATTTAAAGTTAAATTTTACTTACCATGATAGATTCGTAACTTCTAACTCTCTGATATCATCAATTATATAACTTACTTGAGTTACAATGACACCTAATACTCAAGTTTAAAAATAGCTATCACTTTTTACGTCTATTTTCGTTTCAAATTATAAACGCATAAAGTTATTTCTACCAAAAACTATTTAATTTTGATTTCTGATGTATCGTTGCATGATTCTTATACATATGTTAATAAAAGTCCAACTTAACTCTTGTATAACATTGGACAATTACACTTATCAAACAAATTCATAATTCTTAACTTTCAATGTCGGTAACTATTATGTAACTTGCTTAACTACAGCGACATCTAATGTTTGGTTCTAATTTCTATTTTATGTTTCAAATCATCGTAAATTTACAGCTTTAGTTTTATTCAAATTATCTAGGTTTGATTCCTAACTCAAGTGAACAGGTTCTCAAATGGCTCTGTTAATGCCTTTTTATAAACAAAAAATGGCTACACACTAGACTGATTCTTCACAAGTGTACTGTCCTTTTTTCATCTGTAGTAAGACCTGAAAATTTTAACTCCATTTCTCAACTTGTGGTAACCAACAAGAAAACATGGAAAATTTGTTTGTCATTAAAACTTAATCACAAGCCAAAGAACATATTGAATCACCATTTCCATCCAAAGATTAAGTTTGAACAATTACAATGCCTACTTAACTCATTTTTTCATCCCAATTCACATGACTATATATTTATTTGAATCATAACTCAACTACTTAGGTTTCATCAAGACAAATTCGTAGTTCATAACTTTTAAAAATTGGTAAGTGTGTAACTTAGGTGACTTATAGTGACATCTAACACCCAAGTTCAGAATCTGTTGTCACCTATAACTATCCAGTGCTAATTTGTAGTTTATGTTTCCAATTATAAATATAGTTTTAGTTCCATTTAAAATTTATGTTGCCACATATAACTGTCAGGCGCTAATTTCTAGTTTACGTTTCAAATCATAAATATAACTGTTCGGCCTTAATTTCTGTTTACGTTTCAAAATATAAATATAGTTTTAATGATATTTAAAATTTTTGTTGTATTTAAACAATTGAATTTTGATTTATCAATTAAATAGGCTCTTTCTATTCGAAACTCTAATAGGTATAAATATTTAGAGTACAACTTAATTTTTACTTATTAAGGTAGATTTATAACTTTTAACTTTCTGTTTCCAATGACTACATAGCTCAAAGTGCAGTGACGCCTATCACTTAAGTTCAGAAAGTGTATATTTATAATGCATATCTTATTCTCCTGTGTAAGCAAAGGCTAGCAGGGCATTTTCTTGCACCAATTCCTTGCTTCCCTCCACTCTCATAAAGGGAAAAGGAAATTTCCACAAAAGGTGACAATTCTTGCTGCTTCTTTTTTCTTTTCTCACTCCCTAAAAAATGAAAAAAGGAAAAAAAAAGGTCATTAATCAATTTAATAATATTTTTTTGAAAGAGAAAACCACAAAAATTTACTGCACTGAATAACCCACTTTCTCAAGAAAAGTTTTATTAAAGTCTAATAATTAGTCCATCTTAATAGGAAATTTCCACAGAAAGGGCCAAACCTTGTTGCCTTCCTTTCTTTTTCACTACCTTATAAAATGAGAAAAAGAAAGAAAAAAAATGTCATTAAACAAAACAGTAGGAAATATCATAACTACTTCCTCAAGAAAAAAATTATTAAAGTCCAAAAATTGGTCCATCTCGTAACAACTTTTGTATTTCTGAACATATCATAATAATTGGTGACAAGAAATTTCTTTACCTAGGCAATAAATAAATAGGAAGAGATAATTTGATGCCAGGGAAAAAGCCTTGGCTGTGGGGTCAATTTCCTTGTTATGCTCTTATTTCTGCCCAATCAAAGCAAACTAAACACTTTCTTTGTTTCTTTCCCCTCTCTCTCTCTCCTCTCTCTACCAAAAACCATAACACGACAAGAAAGTGCAGGAGAAGAAGCCTTCAAACAGTTCTTGCGTGGAAGGTCCAAAACGCACAAAGTTAGTTCTGCTAAAAGACAATTTAATTTTGGTTTCCCAAATTCAAGTTAGTGCTCATATATTAAATAGATTCATAACTCCCACTTTCAAACGTTAACTATTTTATAACTTACTTGAACTGCAGTGACAATGATAAAAAACCTGCCACCACCTACAATTATTTAGCTCTAATTGCTATTTTATGTTTCAAATTATTATAAATTCATAGCTTAAATTATATTCAAAATTATTTATGTCTGATTTCTAACTCAAGTAAACTCGTTCTCAAATTGCTATCTTGTGCCATTTTATATATATAAAAAAAGCTACATTTTACCAATCTTCAAAAGTATATTGTCATTTTAACTTTAATGAGACCTGAAAATTCCAATTCCAATCCCAACTCCATTTATTAACTTGAGAAAATTCTCCATTAAAGGGCATATGCACCGTTGCCTCCTTTTCCTTCACTCAATAAAAATGAGTGGAAAAAAAGGGAAAGTTGAAAAAACTCATCAATCAATGATATTAGTGTTAGGTTTTTTTTTTGGCATAATTGAGATGTAATTATCAAAAAAAAAAATCAAAGTTTAGAAGATTCTAGAAGGTTGGAGAAGATATCTGTCAGAAAAAGATAAGGATTTGAAAATTTACTTAAAAAAAAAAAAGAAAATGTTTATCTTATCTAGAAGATATGTTTTTTTTTAATTTTTTTAAATTATCTTTTGTTTTTTATAGACTTTTCCTTTACTTTTTTTTTTAATAATATGTGATAAGCTTTTTCAAAAACTCGACGTTGATCAAGCATTAGAATTGCAAAGTTTTTTCAAGGATTGGTTTACATCACATATGAAAGTTTGATAACAAATCAAATTCAAAAGGCACGTACACTTCCCAAATATACATTTGTTATTGGCGTGAATGTGTGTGCTTTGCGGAGTGAAAAAATTGCTTTGAGTTTCTTATGGTTTTTAATGCTTTAATCGTTTTGTAAAAAATCTAAGCTGCAAAAATAGTTTTTTTTGCATAAATTTTCGAGCCACTTGGAGAGCCTATTTGGTCTAAGGTTCTTAGTTTTAAACTTAGAAAAATATTTTCTAGGTATGTAAGACCTTTTTATTATAATATTTTCCAGGTGTATGAGACCTTTTTACTATATTATCAAGAGAAGGTGTTTTGTTTTTCAGGAAAATAATTTACAATTTTCAAGGGAAGACGTTCTACTGTTGACGGGTGCCACTTGGAGTAGAGATTAATACGAGCGGTGCTCGCCGAACAAGGCTATAAGAAGTGCAACAACATAGGGGACAATCACAAAGAGGGAGTCTTAACTTAAGTCTAATTGGTGCTTGTCAACATGTTTTCTTAATAGGTTGTTCAACATCTAGACGTAGATCTGAGAACATAGGTTTAACAATCGAACCTCGAAAACAATTTGTTGTGTTCTTTTGCTTATTTTATGCATTGGTAATTTTTAATTACTTTAATTAAAAATTTGGCAATTCCTAAAAATAGATCTTTTAATCAGATTCCCTAACAAACTACAACTCATAAAGCCTAATAATTAGTCTATCTGGCAAGATTGTTAAGGTGGGATTTCTTGGGTATTAACATATTAACAAAGCACTTGAATGTCAAGCTATTTTTAGGGCATTTAGTAATCATAGTTAGAACCAACTTTTTAGTTACCAAGTAGTACAAAGCTCTTACATACTATAGTAAAAACAAAAAGTTGCTACAATGTAAAGTTCTCACATGTTTTTAAACCTAAAAGTTGGTTTTAACCTTAAGAAGATTTTTAATGGGATCGTCGCCCTTGAGGCTAAGTCCCTCATTGTGGTGACCAACAGCAAAACATGGAAAATCTGTTCATTATGGTACTTAATCACAAGCCAAGGAACAGAAAGAATCACCATTTTCCATCCAAAGATTAAATTTCAACAATTACAATCCCTACTATTATGATTTAGTACAATCCAAATCATCACTCACATTTTCATCCTAATTCAAAACTGTATAAAGTCCAACATGAACTGCTTTTCACTTGTATCACATGATTATAAATATATTTGGATCACAACTTAACTGTCATTTAACGTAAAGCTTTGATAATCGAGACAAATTTCTAACTCCCAACTTTTAGAAAGTGGTAAGTATATAACTTATGTGACCTATAGTGACATCTAACACTCAAGTTGATGACACCTAAAATTATACAGCTTTAATTTCTAGTTTACGTTTCAAATCATAAAAGTAGTTGTGGCAATCTAATTTTGATTTCTCATTTATGTACTCTTTTTATTTGAAACTCTAATAAATATATCTATTTGGCATATAACTTAATTCTCATTTAAAGTTAAATCTTACTTATTAAGGCAGATTCATAACTTTTAACTGTCTGATATCATTAACTATGTAATTTATTTAAGCTACACTTATGCTCAAATTTAGAAACTGTTACTACCTTTTACTTCTATTTTGCGTTTCAAATCATAAACATATAAAGTTAATTCTACCAAAGACTATTTAATTTTACTTTCTCATGAACCATTACATGATTCTTATACGTATTTCAATAAAAGTCCAACGTAATTCTCATATAACATTACACAATTACTCTTATCTAAAATATTCATATTTTTCAACTTTCAATATCAGTAACTATTATGTACAATAGTTACTCGCTTAAACTGCAATGGCATCTAATTCTTAGATTAAGAAATTTCTACCTCCTAGCTCTAAATCTTATTTTACGTTTCAAAACATCATAAATTCACAGCTTAACATTATTCAAAATTAGTTTAAGTTTGATTATTAACTCAAGTGAACTCCTTCTCAAATGGCTTTCTTAATTCCCTTTTATAAACAAAAAATAGCTAGACTAAACTGCTCTTCAAAAGTACTGTCCTTTTCAACTATGGTTAGACTTTGTAACGCCCCTATATGGGGGTTAACAGTTTTTAATGAGATAAAATAAAAATAAATAATAAAAGTAAAACCTTAAAAATAAAATTTTCCCGGGACTTAAATGAAAACTCTCAACTCAAAAATAAAAATATAAACGATAAATAAACCACAGTTTTAATGTAGCACCTTAAATTTAATAATATAAATTGTTGTCATCATCATTTTAACCCTCAACACATTATAATACAGTCACAGAAGTAACAATTGATGCTTACATTATCATGAAGAACATTCTCAACGATTGAAGCAGTCCCAATGTAATATAGCTACATCACGTCCACAACTATATTTCTCGTAGCCACCTCACACTTAGTGAGTCCTGAAAAGATATAAACATAAGGGTATGAGCAACACTATGCTCAGTAGAGAAAGCCATTACTCACCTTTAGGTTTTTATCATTACCACATTAAAACCTGCATGGTTAGTAAGTCACATCATATTCCAGATTATGAGGTTTATTATGATCACATCTTATGGATACCGTAGTTAATCATTACCAAGTGTCATAATTACACATTTATACAAATATTACCAATCATCATTGTTCCTAGGTATCCATGTTAAATTGAGTATCACTCAACTCATCGAAACCCAAATGGGCGCACTTGATCACCCTATAAACATTCCAAGGGTGTTCCGGTGAGGGGACATCAAGCCCCGAGTCCTCACCAAATCAATTCCTGTACAGTGTGTTCTGGGACTTTCAACCCAAGGAAGCGTCATCACCTTCCCCCTATTTTACCTTTTAGGGTATTCATGCCCAAGGACGTAACCGTCGCCCTTTTCATGTCTCACAATTTCTCTATATTAAATCATTATTAATAGAGTTAATTTTCCTAACCATGCTTCTCAATTTATAACATGTGTCAATTCATTATGTTCCTCGCCGTACAATACAAGACGAGTCCATGTCATAGTTTCATATGTGATACTCATATAATATCAGTTCAACATAGATATAAATATATTGCGGCAAAACAATCAATTTTAATTCTATAAAAACCTCACAAAAGATGAGTAATAGAATCCCTACCTTTCAAGCTTATCAACAGTCTCTTAATCCTGGAATCAATTAACGTTAGCTCCATACTCCCTTGATCTTGAACTCCAAGCAAAACAGATCCAGTTGTATCTCGCTGTATCTACGAAGCATCCTCTGTAGTGCTCCTCGAGCGACTATGAATGGCTAGGAATGCTTCCTGGAGATCATACATTCTTGAAAACGTCATTCTGGACTCCGATACTACTGTTTGAATTGCCTCGATTCGCATGTAGTCGGTACCGGATGATTTTCATCGGAGTAGAATTTGCTCGAACGGAGGTCACCATTGCATCCAGAGCATCGAAACGAGTCAGGAGGTGGTCTCGGATCTTCGATCGGAGGTCCGGATCACAAAATCCCATTTTGGCCTTTGACCGGCCGTTGACCGGCGTTGACCGACTTTGACCGTCGTTGACCGGCGTCAATCGGGGTCCGTTGGCAGCTGGGCTCGGGCCTACCCCCCCTAAATCGACCCTTCTGAGTCCAATGGCGGGGTCAATTTCACTCAATTCTGCCTCTAACATAGCGGGTCGTGAAGTACAACGTCGGTAGAAATGGATGAGCTCCGATCTTGATTCTCCGACGATGGAAACCTGAAATTGGCTGAGGGCTTTTGCTACCCATCCTCCTATGAGCATTTCCCCTCATCCAATTTGAAGAAACGTGGCTGGGAAGAGCCAAAACGGAGACTCCCGCGGCGGTTGACGGCGGCGTTGGCCGTTCTCCGGCGAAACCGGCTCCTTCCGTGCAATTGATTGAGGGGTTTTACTCCCCTTGATCCTCTGAACTCATTGGGAGGGGTGGTGTCAGTCACCTCCTCCGGCAAGGCGGAGTTCCACCATGGGGGCGGCGGTGCACGGCGGCAATAGACGGGCGGAGCAATCCGGCGGTTGTTGAGCTGCCACCAAGGGTGGGTTTTGTTCCTCTCATCACGGTGGTCGTGTAGGAACAAGAATCACGTCGATCGGACGTCGGACGGCGAAGATATCTCGTCGGAAAGAAATGGGTTTTGCCGCCACTTTGGGCGGCGCGTGTGGTCTCCTCCGGCGGCGTTTTGGGCGGCGCGGCACCTCGTTGGACTCAGCTCGTCGAGAGCTTTCCATTGGTGCGGGAGGTGTCGAAAACGGATGCCGAAATCTCAGACGATCTTTGAGGAGAGAGAGAGAGAATTTTTAGAGAGAGAAAGTAGAGAGAGAGAGAGTTTCGAATTATGAGAGAAATTTATGATTTTTTTAATATATATACTAGGTAATTAATCTAATTACCTTAATACCCTTAGGAGAATAACGGGTGTCACAGCTCTACCCCCCTTAAAGAAATTTCGTCCTCGAAATTTCAATTCTAGTAATACTAGTAAAAATTATGATTCCAATATGATTCCAATTCTGAGTCTAAACCGTTAATGTTCTTTGTCCTCCAAATTTAAGTTATCGTATCTCCACTCATTTACTTGCATAATAAATCTTACTCCTAAATCCCTCAAGAGAGTATTTCTGACAAGTTTCAACTTATAACACCGTATAATAGTCTAAGAATCTGATCAGGCATACATATTGACCATATCATGATTCCAGTCCTTCATTGTCCATGGACTGTGATTTACAATCACATTTAAGGAGATTGCCAGAGAAATTTTATATACTTCATCTTTAGGTTCCTTTTCCTTTTTGAGTAAGGAAAAGTCAAATATATTTGATTTCATACCTCAACTAATAAACTAAAACATAATCATAAAACATATATCACAAACACTTATATTCAAAACCATACATTAAACTTATTCATAGAGATATTAAACGGAATCTCTGGTTGCAAACATACCCGACATATTTTTCATTAAACAGCTATCCTCATGACACAAACATTCAATCCAAATAATATACTCATATTTCATATGGAATATCCCCATAACTGACTCTGGTACTTCCACATAATATTAACAGAATATTACACATTACAAACATAATACGGATACGTTTCGAGAGTACAAGGCACTCCGTATACCAGCTATCCATATCATGCATGCTTAGAGGATACAAAAACATCGATAGACAAAAGATCGGACCTTAAGAAGGATGCGTTTCGAGAGCATCAAGTACTCCGTATCCAGCCATCCCGGCATTAGGCTTAATGAATCTAAAAGATTTAACAACGACGTACCACAAGAAACACAGAATACAAGGCAAACGGTTATTCGTAACACACGAAATACGGACACACATGCCTACATGCCAAAGATAAAACAAAAAGATTACAGATGGAGATTCAAATCAATTGGCCGCTCCCGGCTTTCCCTTTCCCATTCAAGCTTGGATGTTGCAGTGTCAGATTCTGGATGTATGATTTGCATTTTATCTATCAATTCCTCAGCTGTTGAAGCAGTGACAAAGATTTGTCTCTCCGATTCTGTAGTGATGTTTTCTTCCACAGCGTAATCTAGAAATTTCAAAAGACCGTCATAAAAACCCTTTACGTTCAGCAGTCCCAAAGGTTTGGAATAAAAGCCCAACAATTGCCCACAAGCAACTATAAATATTTCCTCAAGAGTACCTAGACCACCAGGTAATGCTATAAAAGCATCAGAATTATAGATTATGTCTTTAAAATTTTTAGGGATACTCCTGACTCCTTCTTCCTTACCTATGGCTTCCTTACAAAGGTTTCCTTCAACTGGAATATGAGGCCAAATTCTTACATCAGTAGCGTCGCTAGACCTAGCTGCTAGTGCCATATTTACCATCATTTTTATACTACCACCCCCATAGATTATGTTAATCTTCTTGCGTGCTAGGACTTGCCCTAAGTGATTTGCAGCTTCTAAATAAGCTTTATCTTTTCCAAGGCTGGAACCACAAAAGACACAGACATTCTTTATTTTCTTCGTGGACTGGGAGGTAGACATATTTGGTTTATAGAAGTGGTTGCTTAATGTCTGCTCCACTTAGACTTCGGGTTCTACATGAGATTTTAAAGATGAGAAATATACAGAAAGGGCTAAAGAGATAGACGAGTAGGTAATGAAAAGGTAATCCAAAGATTTAAACAAAATCTTGTGCGGATAAGAAAGTAAGATAAGGTGATTGATAGTTGATAGAAAATCTGATTTACTTTTTGAAAAAGATTAGACTCTAATTGTATAACTTTTGACAATTGAGAACAATTCGACAGAAGACCGTCTTGACACAACTGTAGACTTTTTGACAAATATACACCAAGTCTAGAAATTTAATATAAACGACAAATACTGTAGAACTTTTGAAATTTGAGACACAAATCTTGAAATATCTGGATAAGCTTTTCCAAAATTCAAACATATTACTGTACCGTATGTAACGTGTCTGATAAGATAATATATTTTATTATATATATATTTAAGAAAATCATAAATTAAATAAGATATTAACACTTACTGTATCAATCTAATAATCACAATTATTTCAAACACAAAAGCAAATATTCTGAGTAAAAGAAAAACACAAACTGTTGAACATCAGCTAAAACTGCTTCAAGTAAGTAAAGACTAAATAACCTTTATAGAGCGATGACTTATTCCCCATCCAGTTTTCTTATGGCTTGGCAAACAGGATCTAGAAATACCATATTCCTGAGGCGTTGTCTTTCTGTATAAAATTTAGGCCAGAGTTTAAAAATAGCTCCTTGAACATATCCACTAGGGTGACCATGGAGAGGAGGATGGATGCTATCCAAGTTCTCCTTTGAAAGTCCATCCCTACAAAACCTTATTTTATCCTCTCTATTCGTAGACATATAACCAGGTGAAGTACATTTACCGTTACAATTTTGTCTTCCACATTTGTTACAAGTGACCACGATGGCACGAGCTCTTCTTTTCATTGCACTACGACTGGTACCTGTTCCTGGTAAACCGACATCTTGACTAAAGTCACTCGGACGGATTTTCCCCTCTATCAACATTCTCACATCACAAGGGATACCAAAACGCATAAGAATCCACAACCGAGTAATTCTAGCCTTGTATTTCTTTCTGAGAATCTTTTGGGAGAGTGATGGGAAATACTTTCTCAGATGTTGGTACTTTGGGTCCATGATGAGATGAAAGAAGAGTAAATAGAAAGGAAAAATTAAGATAGTAAATTGCAGAATCCTAGAATTCCTTCTTCTTTTAGAGAAAAAGAAGAATTTTTAATGAAAAAGAAGAGGATTTGCGATTTAGAGAGAAAATAACAAACTAAGAGAGAAAAAGTGAACTCGGAGAAATAAGCTCCTATGCACAGTAAACGTATTTGTAAACAATAATTAAACCACTGTATATGACACGTATAGAAACCACGTGAGAGAGACAGTGTGAATCAAACTGATTTAGGATTTGAACTAGGCCCAAATGTTCTTAGTTGAAAATGGTCAGGTTGTTTCGGGCCTTAACACATTTGGAACGAGTTAAATAACAAACATAAAATTGAAAACCAATTCGTATGAATCTTAAACCCAATTCAAAGTCCACTATAGATAAGTTACGTATGAACAACAAATCTAATTTAACGACAACAAGGATCTTCCTGAATGATATTTAAAATCATTTCATAACAACATAATCTTCCAGCAACTCAAATAATTTTGTTTTAATCAAAACCTTATTGAACAATGCATACACCCATATGTTATTCATAATACTTAACATCTATCAATGGATTCATCATCATTACTACCAAGGGTTTAGAATGCGACTAACCTTGAAATCAATACAATTTACGTCTTTCAACGTAGACCATATCAACAAACAAAGACACTTGATGTTACTACTTAAGAACATCTACAATCCCCACAATTCTACTCATACAATATATAATTTCCTCATATAACAAAACCTTAGGTAACCAAAAGATTCACTGATACACTTAAATACAATGTACGTAACAAAATATTCCAATTTTGAGATTCATGCATTCTAGACTTTACACAGTCTCAACAGACCAAAAGTCTAACATTTATCTCTCTCAAGATTCAATACCATGATTCCCAACTTATATCATATTCCTCAAATATATAGAACTTTTAAGAAAAGACATTGACACTTATGTGCTCCATCGAATCCACACATAATCATTACTTAGGTTTGAATCAATTACGAAAAATTTGGCATATCTATGCCAAACTTTAAAATCAATAAATCAAGCCTTATATTTCTTATTGTTTTTCACGAGACAAAAGGCTATTAAATCCTCGTATCTACACGAATTTCTCATCGTTTGTACGAATTAGATATGCTTATAGATCCAAATATTATACGAATCTCTCATAAGCAATCTACTTATAAACTCATTCCATATAATTATCATTCCCTTATAACTATTAATACTTTCCTTCTATATAATTATTGTACTCATATAACTATTAATATTTTCATTCTATGGCCTTTCCATGTTACATCATTCTAGACTGTATAAATCAATGTGAAGGTTCATTTTGATGATGACACTGAAAATTCAGCTTCAAAACCATCTCAAAAATATATTTTTTTAAAGTGGTGCTACACTCCCTAGGTTAACCGAACCTAGGCTCTGATACCAAAAATTCTGTAACGCCCCTATATGGGGGTTAACAGTTTTTAATGAGATAAAATAAAAATAAATAATAAAAGTAAAACCTTAAAAATAAAATTTTCCCGGGACTTAAATGAAAACTCTCAACTCAAAAATAAAAATATAAACGATAAATAAACCACAGTTTTAATGTAGCACCTTAAATTTAATAATATAAACTGTTGTCATCATCATTTTAACCCTCAACACATTATAATACAGTCACAGAAGTAACAATTGATGCTTACATTATCATGAAGAACATTCTCAACGATTGAAGCAGTCCCAATGTAATATAGCTACATCACGTCCACAACTATATTTCTCGTAGCCACCTCACACTTAGTGAGTCCTGAAAAGATATAAACATAAGGGTATGAGCAACACTATGCTCAGTAGAGAAAGCCATTACTCACCTTTAGGTTTTTATCATTACCACATTAAAACCTGCATGGTTAGTAAGTCACATCATATTCCAGATTATGAGGTTTATTATGATCACATCTTATGGATACCGTAGTTAATCATTACCAAGTGTCATAATTACACATTTATACAAATATTACCAATCATCATTGTTCCTAGGTATCCATGTTAAATTGAGTATCACTCAACTCATCGAAACCCAAATGGGCGCACTTGATCACCCTATAAACATTCCAAGGGTGTTCCGGTGAGGGGACATCAAGCCCCGAGTCCTCACCAAATCAATTCCTGTACAGTGTGTTCTGGGACTTTCAACCCAAGGAAGCGTCATCACCTTCCCCCTATTTTACCTTTTAGGGTATTCATGCCCAAGGACGTAACCGTCGCCCTTTTCATGTCTCACAATTTCTCTATATTAAATCATTATTAATAGAGTTAATTTTCCTAACCATGCTTCTCAATTTATAACATGTGTCAATTCATTATGTTCCTCGCCGTACAATACAAGACGAGTCCATGTCATAGTTTCATATGTGATACTCATATAATATCAGTTCAACATAGATATAAATATATTGCGGCAAAACAATCAATTTTAATTCTATAAAAACCTCACAAAAGATGAGTAATAGAATCCCTACCTTTCAAGCTTATCAACAGTCTCTTAATCCTGGAATCAATTAACGTTAGCTCCATACTCCCTTGATCTTGAACTCCAAGCAAAACAGATCCAGTTGTATCTCGCTGTATCTACGAAGCATCCTCTGTAGTGCTCCTCGAGCGACTATGAATGGCTAGGAATGCTTCCTGGAGATCATACATTCTTGAAAACGTCATTCTGGACTCCGATACTACTGTTTGAATTGCCTCGATTCGCGTGTAGTCGGTACCGGATGATTTTCATCGGAGTAGAATTTGCTCGAACGGAGGTCACCATTGCATCCAGAGCATCGAAACGAGTCAGGAGGCGGTCTCGGATCTTCGATCGGAGGTCCGGATCACAAAATCCCATTTTGGCCTTTGACCGACCGTTGACCGACTTTGACCGTCGTTGACCGGCGTCAATCGGGGTCCGTTGGCAGCTGGGCTCGGGCCTACCCCCCCTAAATCGACCCTTCTGAGTCCAATGGCGGGGTCAATTTCACCCAATTCTGCCTCTAACATAGCGGGTCGTGAAGTACAACGTCGGTAGAAATGGATGAGCTCCGATCTTGATTCTCCGACGATGGAAACCTGAAATTGGCTGAGGGCTTTTGCTACCCATCCTCCTATGAGCATTTCCCCTCATCCAATTT
Source organism: Artocarpus heterophyllus (assembly GCA_025403435.1). Taxonomy (NCBI): domain Eukaryota; kingdom Viridiplantae; phylum Streptophyta; class Magnoliopsida; order Rosales; family Moraceae; genus Artocarpus; species Artocarpus heterophyllus. Next base: position 6,918,398 of record CM046348.1, on the reverse strand, counting down.
GAAGAAACGTGGCTGGGAAGAGCCAAAACGGAGACTCCAGCGGCGGTTGACGGCGGCGTTGGCCGTTCTCCGGCGAAACCGGCTCCTTCCGTGCAATTGATTGAGGGGTTTTACTCCCCTTGATCCTCTGAACTCATTGGGAGGGGTGGTGTCAGTCACCTCCTCCGGCAAGGCGGAGTTCCACCATGGGGGCGGCGGTGCACGGCGGCAATAGACGGGCGGAGCAATCCGGCGGTTGTTGAGCTGCCACCAAGGGTGGGTTTTGTTCCTCTCATCACGGTGGTCGTGTAGGAACAAGAATCACGTCGATCGGACGTCGGACGGCGAAGATATCTCGTCGGAAAGAAATGGGTTTTGCCGCCACTTTGGGCGGCGCGTGTGGTCTCCTCCGGCAGCGTTTTGGGCGGCGCGGCACCTCGTTGGACTCAGCTCGTCGAGAGCTTTCCATTGGTGCGGGAGGTGTCGAAAACGGATGCCGAAATCTCAGACGATCTTTGAGGAGAGAGAGAGAGAATTTTTAGAGAGAGAAAGTAGAGAGAGAGAGAGTTTCGAATTATGAGAGAAATTTATGATTTTTTTAATATATATACTAGGTAATTAATCTAATTACCTTAATACCCTTAGGAGAATAACGGGTGTCACAGACTTGAACATTCCTCCATCTCTCAACTTGTGGTAACCAACAACAAAACTTAATCACGAGCCAAAGAACATACTGAACGACCTTTCGCGCCCAGAGAATAAGTTTGAACCATTATAATTGGGCAGTTTAAAAGAATTGTTGATACTAACAGTTTTGTTTTGAGAACTGTAGCATGTGAGAGTTTCACACTATTCACAGTTATAACTGATGGTTAAAACTACTCTTCCAAAAGGCTCAAATGCCCACTTAACTCATCTTTTCATCCCAATTCACATGACTATATGTCTATTTGAATCACAACTCAACTATTGAGGTTTCATTGAAAAAAATTTATAACTCATAACTTTTAAAAATTGGTAAGTGTGTAACTCACTTGACTTATAGTGGCATCTAATGCTCAAGTTCAAAATCTGTCCTCACCTATAACTGTCCGAAGCTAATTTCTAGTTTACGTTTCAAATCATAAATGTAGTTTTAGTTCTATTTAAAATTTCTACTGCCACCTATAACTGTCCAGCACTAATTTCTAGTTCTCATTTCAAATCATAAATATAACTATCCAGTGCTAATTTTTAGTTTACGTTTCAAATCATAAATATAACTGTCTGACGTTAATTTCTATTTACGTTTCAAATCATAAATATAGTTTTAGTTCTATTTAAAATTTCTGCTGCCACCTACAACCATTCAATGCTAATTTCTAATTTACGTTTCAAATCATAAATATAACTATCCGGTGCTAATTTCTAGTTTATGTTTCAAATCATAAATATAGGTTTGGTTCTATTTAAAATTTTGTTGCCACCTATGTGGGGTGTTTAGCAGGGTGGTTAGAATCGTTAGTTAGAACTGTTTTTATTGTAGCATGTGAGAGCTTTACACTATAACGATTTTTTTTTTTGTTACCATAGCATGTAAAAACTTTACACTGTTTATAACTAAGAAGGTGGTTCGGACTACAACCTGCCAAACACCCTTATAATTATCTAGCGTCAATTTCTTGTTTATGTTTCAAATCATAAATATGATTTTAGTTGTATATAAACAATTCAATTTTGATTTCTCAATGAAATAATCTCTTTCTATTTGAAACTTCAAATAGATATATCTATTTAGAGTACAACTTAATTATGTTCTAAAGTTAAATTTTACTTATCAAGGCAGATTTATAACTTTTAACTTTCAATTTCCAATGACTGCATTGCTCCAATTACAGTGAGGCCTAATGCTTAAGTTCAGATGTATTTATAATGTATATCTTATTTTCCTGTGTAAGTAAAGGCTAGCAGGCTTTCTGTTGCATCAATTCCTTGCTTCCCTCCAGTCTCATAAAGGGAAAAAAGAGATGTCCATAAAAAATGAGAAAAAGGAAGAAAAAATGTCATTAATCAATTTAGTAATAATTTTTCAAAAGAAAAAACTACAAAACTTGACTGCATTCAATAACCCACTTCCTCAAGAAAAAGGTTGTTAAAGTGAAATAATTAGCCCATCTTAAAAGAAATTTCCACTGGGCCTTGAGGCTAAGTCCCTCATTGTGGTAACCAACAGAAAAACATGAAAAATCTGTTTATTATGGTACTTAATCACAAACCAAGGAACAACAAGAATAACCATTTCCATCCAAAGATTAAATTTGAACAATTACAATTCCCACTATTTTGATTTAGTACAATCCAAATCATCACTCACATTTTCATCCTAATTCAAAACTGTGTACAGTCTCCATGTTGATGAGCTGCTTAGTCAATTATATCACATGACTATATATATATTTGGATCACAACTTAACTTTCATTTACTCTTAAAGTTTCGCCCGGTCGAGACAAATTTGTAACTCTCAACTTTTAGAAAATGGTAAGTGTGTAACTTACGTGACTTATAGTGACATCTAACACTCAAGTTCACAACTTACTAACACTTAAAATTACACAGCTTTAATTTTTAGTTTACGTTTCAAATCATAAAGATAACTGTGACAATTTAATTTTGATTTCTAATTTAAATACTCTTTCTATTTGAAAATCTTAATAGATATATCTATTTGGCATATAACTTAATTCTCATTTAAAGTTAAATCTTGCTTATTAAGGTAAATTCGTAACTTTCAACTGTCTGATTCATTAACGGTGTAACTTACTTGAGTTACACGTATGCTCAAATATTCAGAAACTATTACCTTTTACGTCTATTTTACATTTCAAATCATAAAGGTACAAAGTTAGTTATATCAAAAACTATTTAATTTTGATTCCTCATGAACGGTTACATGATTGTCATATGTATTCCAATAACAGTCCAATTTAATTCTCATATAACATTAATCTCAACTTTCAATGTCAGTAACTATTATGTACTCACTTAAACTGCAGTGACATCTAATGCTTAGATTAAGAAATTGCTACCACCTAGCTCTAAGTGTTATTTTACGTTTCAAAGCATCATAAATTCACAGCTTAATGTTATTCAAAATTATTTTAAGTTTGATTATTAACTCAAGTGAACTCGTTCTCAAATGACTTTGTTAATGCCCTTTTATAAACAAAAAATAGCTACACTGAATTGCTCTTCAAAAGTACTGTCCTTTTCAACTACAGTAAGACCTGAAATTTCAACTCCATCACCCAACTTGTGGTAACCAACAACAAAACATGAAAAATTTGTCTGTTATGAAACTTAATCACGAGTCAAAGAACATATTGAATCACCATTTCTATCCAAAGATTAAGTTTGAACTATTACAATTAGGCCGTTTAGAAAAACGGTTGGAACCAACAGTTTTGGTTTGAGAATTGTAGCATATAAAAGCTCTACACTATTCATGTTATTTTGTGACCCAAAACCCCTCCAATTTTTTTGACAGTAAGGCAGCGTCGTGGCGCTTGAAAGCAGGGCTGCGGCATTACAATCCAGCGCCGCGGCGCTCTAATTCGGGAAAACCAGCACCGCGGTGCTCCAATGCGGCCTAATCATGTATTTTGCGTTTTTGGGTTATTTTGGGCTAGGGTTTGAGTCCCCATACATATAAATACATCATATTCTCCATAGTACATTATAGAGTCACATTAGAGAGTCACAAATTTTCATAGAGATCATAGTGTTGAGAGTGATACAGAGAACTCAGTTTTGTGAGTTTGTGAGTGATTAAGTGAGTGAATTTCTGTATTTGAGCGCTCTAAACACCGTTGTAATTTCCTTTTTGTGATTAGTGGATTGCTTCTCCTCTACCCGTGGTTTTTCACCTTTCATTAGGGTCTTCCACGTAAATCTTGTGTGTAATTTTCTCTCTGTTTCTTGTTGCTTATTGCTTTGATTTCTAACAAGTGGTATCAGAGCTTTGACTTTGATTTGCAATGGCAACCATGAAATTCGATATTCCACTGCTGGATTGCACAACGAGGTTTTCTTTATGGCAAGTGAAGATGCGGGCTGTTTTGGCGCAGATGGACCTTGATGATGCGCTATTGGGTTTCGATAAGATGCCCTCATCATGGTCGAAGGAGGAAAAGGAGCGTAAGGACTGAAAGGCTTTGTCCCAAATACACCTTCATCTGTCAAATCAGATTTTACAGGATGTACTGAAGGAGAAGACTGCTGCTGCTTTGTGGCTCAAGCTGGAGCAATTATGCATGACCAAGAGTCTTACTAGCTAACTTCATTTAAAGTAGCGTCTATACTCTCACTGAATGTCTGAAGGTACGTCTCTTGAGGATCACTTAACTGTGTTTAAGGGGATTGTGTCTGATTTGGTGGCTATGGAAGTTAAGTATGATGAAGAAGACCTTGGGTTAATTTTATTATGTTCACTGCCTTCATCATATGCCACATTTAGGGATACTATCTTGTATAGTCGGGACACTCTTACCCTAGATAAGGTTTATGAGGCTTTATTTTCTAAAGAAAATATGAAGCAGTTAGTTACTGGATCTGAAACACAAGGAGAGGATCTAGTTATTAGATGTAGAACCCAAAAGAGAAGTTCTGGGATTAAGATTAGAGGTAGGTCTAAATCGAGAAATAAGGAGAAGTACTGTAACTATTGCAAGAAGAAATGGCACATTAAATCTGAGTGTTATAAGCTGCAGAATAAAAACAAGAGGGCTGAAAATCAGAAGGAGAAGAAACCAGATGCTGGTGAGGCTAGTGTCATTGAAGAAGGCTATGGTGGTGAGCTTTTGGTAATTTTTGATGGTGATTCTAAACCTTGTGAGGATTGGGTTCTTGATTCTGCATGTACGTTTCATATCTGTCCCAACTGGGACTAGTTTTCAACATATGAAACGGTTCCTAAGGGCTATGTTTTGATGGGAAACAACGCCCCATGCAAAGTTGCTGGTATTGGTACTGTCAAAATTAAAATGCATGATCGCATAGTGAGGACACTAGGTGATGTGAGGCATGTCCCCGATCTTAAGAGGAATTTAATTTCCTTAGGTACTCTTGATGCTAATGGGTACAAGTGCACCAGTGAAGGTAGAGTTTTGAAAGTCAGTAAAGGCGCTCTTGTGATGATGAAAGCACAAAAGAAGACTGCTAGTTTGTATGTTACAGTTGTTGGTGATGCAAAAGTTACTACTTCTACTATGTCTGATGATCATCTCACTAAGTTATGGCATATGAGACTGGGGCATATGAGTGAGCTTGGGATGGCAGAGTTGAGTAAGCGAGGGCTCTTTAATGGACAGTGCACAGGTAAGATGGAGTTCTGTGAGCACTGTGTTTTTGGAAAGCAGAAGAGAGTTCGATTTGGCAAAGGCATTCACAACACAAAAGATATTTTGGAGTATGTTCATTCTGACATTTGGGGACCGTCTACTGTTCCTTCTTATGGTGGTGCTAATTATATGCTTACCATCATTGACGACTATTCCAGAAAGTTATGGACATTCTTTTTGAAGCAGAAGAATGATGTCTTTGCTACATTCAAAGATTGGAAGACCATGATAGAAAAGTAGACCGGTAAGCCAGTTAAACGTCTCCGCACTGATAATGGCTTGGAGTTTTGTTCAAATGAATTTAATACCTTCTGTAAATCAGAGGGAATTCTGAGGGACTTAACAGTCCAACGAACTCGGCAGCAAAATGGTGTGGCTGAGAGAATGAACAAGACGTTGATGGAGAAAGTGCGCTGCATACTCTCTAATGCTAGGCTACCTAAGTCATTTTGGGCTGAAGCCGCTTCTACAGCTTGCTATTTGGTCAATCGTTCTCCTTCCATCGCTATTAACAAGAAGACACCACAAGAGATGTGGTCAGAAGAACCTGCAAATTACTCAAATTTAAGAATTTTTGGCTATCCTACTTATGCTCATGTTGACAATGGAAAATTGAAGCCTAGATCCATGAAGTGTACATTTCTTGGTTACAAGCCTGGTGTTAAAGGCTATAAGTTATGGTGCCCGGAAACCAAGAAAGTTATTATCAGTAGAGATGTTGTGTTTAATGAGACTTCTATGTTACGTGGGACATCTACTACAAGGTCTAGTAATGTTGATCAGGATAGATCTAGCAAACAGGTGGAGTTTCAAATAGAGACAAGTGCATCATCCGATTCTACTTCCCAGCCAAGTTTAGAGAGTCAAGGCGATAGTGCTTCCCCATCGCCATCACCGTCGCCACAACAGTACTCTATTACTAAGGATAGGCCGAGGAGAGATGTTAGGCCTCCACAGAGATATACTGAGGCCGACTTGGTGGCTTATGCTTTATCAGTGGCAGAAGGTATTGAGTCTGGTGAAGAACCTTCTACCTATTCAGAGGCGGTTAATTCAGTTGACTCTGGCAAGTGGATGATTGCTATGCAAGAGGAGATGGAATCCCTACATAAGAATGGCACATGGGATTTGGTGAAGTTACCCAAAGGGAAGAAAGCTGTTCGCTGCAAATGGTATTTAAAAAAAAAGAAGGCACACCAGGAGTTGAAGATGCTAGGTACAAGGCTAGACTGATTGCAAAAGGATACAGTCAGGTTCCAGGTGTTGACTTTACAGATGTATTTTCTCCTGTGGTTAAGCATAGCTCAATTCGAGCCTTTCTTGGTATTGTGGCCACTTATGATCTTGAGCTCGAGCAGTTAGATGTGAAGACTGCATTTTTGCATGGAGAGCTCGAGGAAGACATTTACATGCAGCAACCCGATGGTTTCGTTGTTACAGGTAAAGAAGACTACGTTTGCTCGTTGAAAAAGTCTCTTTACGGTTTGAAACAGTCTCTTAGGCAGTGGTATAAGAGATTTGACTCATTCATGATCACTCATGAGTTTAAGAGGAGTAGCTATGACAGTTGTGTCTACTTCAAGAAGGGTGATGATGGGTCCTTTGTTTATTTGCTATTATATGTTGATGATATGTTGATTGCTGCTAAGGATAAAGGAGAGATTAAGAAGTTAAAGGCTCAACTCAGTAGAGAGTTTGAGATGAAGGACTTGGGAGCTGCCAAGAAGATTCTCGGCATGGAGATTTTGAGAAATCAAAAGGTAGGTAAGCTTTAGCTGAGTCAGAAAGGCTATATTGAAAAAGTTTTGCACAGGTTCAACATGCAGAAAGCAAAACCAGTGAGCACTCCGTTAGCAGCAATTTTAGACTTTCAGTTGCATTAGCTCCACAGTCAGATGATGAGATTGAGTACATGTCACGTGTTCCATACTCTAGTGCAGTAGGTTCCCTCATGTATGCTATGATATGTTATCGCCTAGATTTATCATATGCAGTTAGTGCAGTTAGTAGATACATGGCAAATCCAGGTAAAGAGCACTGGAAAGCGGTGCAATGGATTCTCAGATACTTACGTGGTACTACCGACGTTTGTTTGCACTTTGGGAGGACTAAAGATGGTGTTGTGGGATATGTTGATTCTGATTATGCTGGAGACTTGGATAAGAGGAGATCACTTATTGGGTATGTGTTTATAGTTGGTGGTTGTGCTATCAGTTGGAAGGCTACCTTGCAAGCTACTGTTGCTTTGTCTACTACTGAGACTGAATATATGGCTATTACAGAGGCTTTCAAAGAAGCTATTTGGTTGAGGGCCTATTTGGAGAACTCAGTGAAGATTTGAAGACTTCTGTGGTGATGTGTGACAGTCAGAGTGCTATTTTTCTCACTAAAGATCAAATGTTTCATGAAAGAACGAAGCACATTGACGTTCATTATCACTTTGTTCGTGATATTGTTGCTCGTGGTGATATTGTTGTGAGCAAAATCAGTACACATGATAATCCTGTCGATATGATGACTAAGTCGTTACCTACAACTAAGTTTGAGTATTGCTTGAACTTGGTTGGAGTTCATGCTTGTGCCAGTTAGTTGCCCGTTTGGGCTTTGTGGAAGAAGTGGAGAATTCGGTTAATCACATGTTGGAGTTCTTTATGGTGGATTTTGTGTCAAGGTGAAGATTGTTATTTTGTGACCCAAAACCCCTCCAATTTTTTTGGCAGTAAGGCAGCGCCGCGACGCTTGAAAGAGGGGCCGCAATGCTACAAAGCAGCATCGCGGCGCTTGAAAGCAGCATCGCGGCGCTCTAATTCGGGAAAACCAGCACCGCGGCGCTCCAATGCGGCTTGATCATGTATTTTGTGTTTTTACGCGTTTTTGGGTTATTTTGGTCTAGAGTTTGAGTCCCCATACATATAAATACATCATATTCTCCATAGTACATTATAGAGTCCCATTAGAGATTCACAAATTTTCATAGAGATCATAGTATTGAGAGTGATACAGAGAACTCAGTTTTGTGAGTTTGTAAGTGATTGAGTGAGTGAATTTTTGTATTTGAGCGCTCTAAACATCGTTGTAATTTCCTTTTTGTGGTTAGTGGATTGCTTCTCCTCTGCCCGTGGTTTTTTCACCCTTCATTAAGGTTTTTTACGTAAATTTTATATGTAATTTTCTCTCTATTTTTTTGTTATTAATTGCTTTGATTTCTAACAATTCACAATTGTAACTTATGGTTATGGTTAGAACCGCGCATATCTTATTCTCTAGTGTAAGTAAAGGCCAGCAGGCTTTTTCTTGCATCAATTCCTTGCTTCCCTCCACTCTCATAAAGGGAAAAGAGAGACGTCCATAAAAAACGAGAAAAAGGAAGAAAAAAAAGTCATTGATCAATTTACTAATAATTTTTCAAAAGAAAAAACTACAAAACTTAACCGCATTCAATAACCCACTTCCTCAAGAAAAGGTTCTTAAAGTCAAATTTTATTATTATATCTTAAAAGAAATTTCCACAGAAGGGGCTGAACTTTGTCACCTTCCTTTCTTTTTTCACTCCCGTATAAAATGAGAAAAAGAAAGGGAAAAAAATATCATTAAACAAAATCATAGAAAATATTATAACCCACCTCCTCCAGAAAAGATTATTCTAGTCCAATTATTATATCGTAATAGTTTGTGACGTGAAATTTCATTACACAGGCAATGCATTACTGGGAGGGGTCGAATTTGATGCAAAGGAGAAAAGCACGTCACTTGGGCGTGTGGGGTCACTTTCCATGTCATGTTTTAATTTCTAGCCAAGCAAAACCTACGAAACAGTTCCTTTCTTTCCTGTCTCTCTCCTCTTTCCCTCTCCACCAACAACCACAAAAACGACAACAAAGCGAACAAGAAGATGCCTTCAAACAGTTTGTGAGTGGGAGTCCTAAAATTCCACCAACCAAACCACGCCGTCAATTCAACGCCAACAACACCTACCTCAGCTCATACCCACCACCTATAAAGACTACTATTTTGTTACTTCTTCTTCGTCTATCTTGTTTTACTTCTCTGTTTTACTTTTGCTCTAAGCTTTTTCTTCAATGGAGGCCAAGCTTTTAGGAGCTTCAGTTCCTTCAATAAGACTTCATCGAAACGCTTCATATCCAAGACCCACTTCTCTTTTTTCGCTCAGAACGCAAAAAAGTCTCAACTTGGTGAGTTTCAAAGCAAGCTCCCCTTCCAAGACTTCTGGCCTGCGCTATACTCCGGTTTATGCAGGCTCCAATGGGTACCAAAAAACCAACCCTTTTCATCAAAAGTATTGATTTTTCAGTATTTCCGCTTTTGTGCCGTTTACGGAAGTTTTTCAGTTTTTGAAAAATGTCTTTAATGTGTTCTTATGAAAAATTTAACAATCAGAATGCTTTTTTGTACTTTGCTTGGAATTTTTTAATCAGTTCCTTTTCATGCATCTCGATATGGCATGCAATGCATGACAGATACTATAATGGACCGGCAAAGTTTTAGTGCAAATTGTATTTCGTGACACATAGTTTGGCTGGGAATTAAGAATTTTTTTTCCCTAAATTTATATAGCAGTATTTGTAAGCTTCAAGAGTATAAATTCAAGCACACATGCAGAACAAAAATGGAAAAAAAAAAAAAAAATCTCTCAGCATTGATAATATAGGAGGTATCAGTTTGAATATTGTGTGTGCATTAATGGCTAACTAATAATGTACCGAGATTATGAACATTGCCATTGGCGTGTGAAGTTTGCTCCTTTTTATTTTCTGTTTTATGAAGTTTTTCTTCAAGTACTAAAGAATTTCATTGACTCAAAGGACGTTTGAGAAGCTAGTTCAAACTAATGGTTTTAACCTAAAATACTATAGCAATTCAAATTTTATGGGATAAAATACTATAATAAAATTGGTTTGAACTTTGGGAAAGGTTCAAACCAACTTCCCAAACGGGAGCTCAGGAAATATTTTAGTCCTACAAGTATATATTGGGCTATTTCTTACATGTATTTTGTGTTTTTTGTTGGTTGTTCAGACCAAGGAGAGATGATAGTGAGAACCTGACACTAGACGCCATAAGATATTCTTTGATCAGGCAGGAGGATAGCATAATATATAGCCTTTTAGAGAGAGCCCAATATTGTTACAATGCAGATACATACGACCCCAATGCTTTCTCTATGGCTGGTTTTCAAGGATCTTTGGTAGAATACATGGTCGAAGAAACTGAAAAGCTTCATGCTCTGGTATATTGGACCGCCGAATGAATTTCCAAGGGTTAGAAGTGTGTAGTGCTGGTTTTCTATTGACTTTTCATGCTGGATCAGGTTGGCAGATACAAGAGCCCCGATGAGCATCCTTTTTTCCCCGTTGGCCTGCCTGAACCAATGTTGCCACCAATGCAGTACCCTCAGGTAACTAGAAAAAGAAATGACGTTTTCTTCATTTTGGTGGTTAAGTTAAGCCCTTTCTTTTTCGTTCTGTTTCTGAGCTCTTGCTGTTTACTTGACTTTAAGTTCGACGCTATTCATAATTTGCAACCAGGTACTACATTCCATTGCAGACTCAATCAACATAAATAACAAAGTGTGGAACATGTACTTTGAGAATCTTATAACGAGACTGGTCAAGGAAGGAGATGATGGCAACTGTGGATCCACTGCTGTTTGCGACACAATGTGCTTGCAGGTAAATTTAACTTATTTATTCCTTTTTGATAGATATTTTTAGACAAAATTCAGTTGACTTTTATATAAGGACTCTATTGTGTCTTGAAACAAAAACTATGTGATTTGAGTCCTTTGGCTTGGTTGTCCCCAATCTTGTGGCCTCCCCTTTCCTCAGTCTCTCAAACACACACACACACACACAGAGCACAAGAAAGCATTGGGTCACTTACCGTGGATTGACATTGTTATAAAAAGAGGGATAACTTCAACCCAAAGAAGTAGGTGTTCTAGTATTACCGCATTTTTGGGTTCAGTTGATGGGAAACGAAATAAAACTAAACTTTATGCAATGGCCAAATTCCGTAAGGCTTGATTAAATTCCTCACCAAAAATAGATGTCTTACGCATAAGCGATCCCTTTCTGGTTCCCAACATTCAAGGTAATGTAAATGTGGCAATGTTGACGGTTTTGGAGATGAATATGTTGATCGATAACTGCTCAGTGATGATTTATATGATATCTTCTTTTTTAAAAATATAAGATTATGTGAAATCTACAGTTTTGTTACAGCGTTGTTTACTGTGATCTTGTTAATACCGCGTTGTTTACTATGAAAAGTATTTAATTTTAGCAGACAAAAATTGTTCCATGCATGTTTTATAGATATTTTTTCAAATCCAAGTTTCCCAAGGTGAAGGAGATTAAAAAATGGCATTCTGAGTTCTGATATAGCCCTCAAACCTTGTCATTATGAGCTCTTTTTTTTCCTGTGATTGCTAATGAATGAGTGGCTAAAATTTGACAGTTCTAGCTTCATGCATACTTATAAACTTTCTATTCTAATGATGGCAGGCTCTCTCAAAGAGAATTCACTATGGTAAATTTGTTGCAGAGGCTAAATTTCGAGCCTCCCCAGAGGCCTACGAAGCTGCCATCAAACAACAGGCCAGAACTCCGTTTTTAGATGTTTGACGAAAATGCACTTATCACATCTAGGGCGATTTTTTCCCCGAGTGATCCAAGACAAATTTGGATCTTTCACATGACAAGATTTCATCAGAGGGGTTGGAATTTTTTTTGCAGGACAAGGACAAGCTAATGGCTTTGCTGACATATCCATCAGTTGAGGAGCAAATCAAAAAGAGGGTAGAAATGAAGGCCAAAACATACGGGCAAGAGATGTCTGTGAACATAGACGAAGATGCGGCTGACCCAGTTTGCAAGATCAAGCCAAGCTTGGTTGCTGATCTTTATGGGGACTGGATCATGCCATTGACAAAGGAAGTTCAAGTTCAATACTTGCTGAGAAGGTTGGACTGAGGAATTACTAAATTACCCTCTTTCTAGCCTTTGCCTAACGACATCTACAATCCATGCTTTTTTTGTAGATAACCTACCTAGTGTCATTATATCCATAGTTTCTTTTTCTATGTAATAAGAGGTTTCTGGGACTCATTGTGCTTCTCCATAAAATCATAACAGGGTTTCCAAGTTACAATCATAGAAAAGGTAGTTTTCATGGTATACACACATCGAAATAGTTTTTCTTCTCCTATTATTATGGTCAAGGACAAAGGATTTTACAAGAAAAACACTGAGGACACTTGCTGGTGTTCAACAACACAACTAATATGAGTTTCATTTGCACGGCTTACATTATGGGATCCACTTTCTATCAGTGCGTTAGTGCCCGACATTTTTTTTCCTTATTAGCCAAAGAATCTAAGCCTGTTATAAAAAGTTTGTAAGTTTGCTCAACTTGTTCTTTGGTTAATTTCATAAACGAAAATGGATTTTGTTTTCTTGTTGGGAGTTTAAAATGGAATGAAGTCTGCAGACAAAGAACATTTTTAAGGGTTGGGGCTGGGAAATTGCATAATCCATGTGCATATTGTTGTCTGTTTATATGATAGTAGCACTTCGGAATCTGAATCGGATCTGGTCCCCCTTAAGGAGAAGACTACGTGGAATTAACTGATGTGTCCATAACATAGCAATTTTTGTTAATTTCTTTTATATATATATATACGCACGTGTATATATATATATAGAATTATCTTATTTTTGAAAGGGTAATATATCTTTTCGTATGATGTGTTTATTTAAAAAGTGCACCTTCTATTTTTTATCTACTCAATTGCATATTTTCATGTTACATTCAGTACAGAAATCTATATATTCACTTGGTCGATGCTTAATTTTGATTTAAATTGTCTAAATTATCCTTGATTGCAATAAAATAAAAAAAATAAATACAAAAATAAACAAAATAATCAAAATGGGTTTGCTATTTCAATCTTCTTATTTTTTTAGAGTACATTTATTCTTTTATTTAAGACTGTTTTGAGTATTTTTAGCTCAAAATCGAATATTAATTGATAAAAGGTGTAAAGTTTTATATTTAATATAATTAAAAGTATCTATTTGATGAGGGTAAAAAATTTACGCTATACTTTTTAAATAAACTTCAAGCATATAGTATGAAAAGATAACTAATTTTTTTGAAAACACCATGATAGAAATTAATAATTTAATGGGGGAAGATACCAATTTCAAGTTTCTCATCATGGCTGTTTCCTGCCCTGCTGGTCCTTACAAGTTTTCAACAATTATGAGCATGCCACATAGACATAGTGATTAGGTTTGTGCTTTTAGAGAAGTTGATTTTTTTTTCTTTTTGGTATGTATTATTTATATGCCTAAGATTATGACATTGCGATTAAAATATCGTTGTCAAACACGGAAAAATCTTTGATTGTGGCTTTTATAAGCTTTCCAACCCATGGCCGTAGCTTATTTTAGAAGGTAATACTTGATACTTTTTTAAAGGGAGTATCGCTTGGTACGTGATTTCAATCAAACCTAAAAATTTTAATCCTGTACAGTATAAAGCTTTCAACAGTTGTAGTGTAACGCAACAGACACTTATAATATAAAATTTTTATATGCTATAATTTTTAAACTCATTTTTCAGTTAAAACTGGTTTCACAAACACCTTATAAATCTTTTTTCAATATTAAAAAAAAAAACTTTTCTTTTCTTTCAAAAACCCTGAAAAAACCAACTTAATTGTTTTACCCTATTAAGGTTTGTTAGGCTTTTGACAAAAAAAATCTGTGAATATTTAAAGGCATAATTGTGGTGAATTTCATATTGTGTATGAATCCTGAACATATAAAATGGTCATCCACACAATTGAACAAAATTATTGTGCCAGTGAGTAACGTATGAGATCCAGCCTGGGAAGCACGTATAACGTATTACATTCTTCATTCTTCACGTCAAACACAAAATAAAAAACATCATTACGTATAATTCAAGCAATCCTAGGAAAAACAATAGTATTACTTCTTAGAGAGTCACGTTTTCCAATTTGCAAATAATAATAATAACAATAATGATAATAATAAACACATCATTTCCAAAAACCTATAAGAAAAAGGTCTTACTAGCATGTGCCCATTATTGCAGAAAATCAATGTGAGGACCGAAAATTCATCTTAAATTCTGTAAACCAAGAGGTGAAAAAATAAAATTTGATATGTTTATAGTGATATTGTTGTTCAAATCTTACGAAATCAATTGCCACTTAAACAAGTTTTTCTTTTAGCGCCGGCAAATTAGTGAAAAACAGAGTAAGCTCTACGTAATTAATGAAACAAATACAATTCAAAAATGAAATGAAAACAAGACAATTATCAAGTCGGACTCGCCGATAGGGTCTAGCTAGCTGAGCAGACTTACTGTCATGGTCGGGCTGTTATCGCAACTAGGATCAAGCTAGCGTATTGACTTGTCATTGGCGTCTGGCCAGTGAGCCAAACACGTTGTCAAGGTCAGGATGGTAGTTTGGACACACTGCCAAGGTCGAGCTGGCGAACTGGACTCGCCATTGGGTTTGGGCTGATAAGCCGTACTAGCCATTGGTCAGGCTGACGAGCCAGACACGTCATATCGGGGTTGGGGTAGGGTTCCGATATCAGGGTTTAGGTTGTGTTTTGAGACCGAGATTGGAGTTGGGTTTCATGTCTGAGGCCAAGGGTCAGGGGTTTGGGACTGGTTTGTGGTTGGGTTTTGGGACCAGGTTACGGGATGGGGAAATCCAAGACCGATGCTGGGGTTGAGTTTTGGGACTGGGCTCAGGGTTAGGTTCCAAAATTCGGGTAGGGATCAACGTTGGGATCCAGGGATGGATCAGAATCCTAGATTGAGGTCATGGTTGGGGCTGGCTTCTAGGATTGAGTCTGGGCTAGGTTCCAGGACCAGGGTTAGGGTTGGGTTACTAGACTAAGGTGGGGTCTAGCTTCGAGACTGAGGTCGAGATTGAGATACAAGGTCGAGGGTCAAGGTAGAGTTTCATGACCAAGGCAAGGGTCGGTGTTGGGTTCGAGATCCAGGACTAAGGTAGAGGTCAAGTTTTGGGACAAAGGTCGAAGTAGGGATCCAGGACTGAGGTCGAGTTTAGGTTCTAGGGCTGGGGTCGAGATCTAAGACTAGGGTCGGGGTCTAGTTCCAGGAACGGGGTCGGGGTTAGGGTCGTGATCCAGGATTGAGGTCAGGATTCTAGTTCAAGGTTGGGCTCTGAGACTGGGGTCAAGGTCGAATTCGGGTTTCAAGGCTGAGGTTGGGTTTGGGTTTTGGGAGACGGGTAGGAATCAAGATCCGAGACTGAAGTCGGGGTCAAATTCTGTGACTAGGGTCTGGGTCAGGTTCTAAGACCAAAGTTAGAGTCAGAGTCGGTGTCAGGATTTGGGACCAGGGTCGAGACTAGGGTTCAAGGTTCGAGGTCAAGTTTCAAGATCGGAGCCAAGATCTAGGATCACGGTCGAGGTTGAGGTTGAGGTCGGGATCGGGATCCAGTTGGGTTTCAGGACCAAGGTCGAGATCCAATATGAGCTTGAGGTTGAGTTTTGAGACCGGAGTCAAGATTCATGATAAAGTTCAAGGTCAAGTTTCAAGACTAGATTAAATCATGACCTTGTTGCTGACACCTCACTCTCGAAACCTCACTCTGGTCTCGGATTCCAACTCTGATCCCAGTCTTGGAGCCTCACCCTGACCCATAGTCTCAAAGCCCAACACCAACACAAAATAGTAGAGTTAGGGATTTAGGCTAAGAATTCATACCCAGGACAAAGGACCCAAATGTCCTTCAAAAAATTAAAAAATGTAAAGGGTATTTAAGTCTTTTAAAGTCAAAATCAAGTTTTGTCTTAAAAAAGGTAGGATTTAACATGAATTTGAGACTTAAAGACATAAATTTAATATGATCAAGAACACAAAGTACGGTTTTTTTTACTATTTTATAAAAAGAAATTAAAAAGGTCTGTCTCTCCTACGTTAGTGCTTGTTTTTAAACCATTAAATATGGTATGTATATTTTTTTTTATACATCTAATCATTGAAAACCCAATATCTTAATGTAGAAATCTATAAAAAAAAAAAAAAAAAAAAAGAGAGCTAGAACTAGGAGTGGGGTTAATACTTTGTTTGAGAATATAGTTTAAACTATAAATTTGTAATCCAAACTAATTTTACTATAACGTGTCCCTCAAAAAAATTGATTTAGGCCTAGTTTTTTAACCCTTAATTTGTTTATTTAAAAAAAGGAAAAGAAAATATGATGTTTTAATATTAATATTTTATGTGAACCAAAATACCCTTGTGACAGTTATAGATCTAGAAGCGACTTACTAAAACACGATCTAAGCCAAACATCACTCCTAGCTTTCATTTCATACACAGGGTGCTGTAGAGAGAGTGAGAGAGAGAGAGAGAGAAATGGAGGGGCTGAGGAGAGGTTTAGCGTCCGGTTCGCTGCCTACGGTGGCGGGACTGGTCCTGTTCGTGTTGGCCGTTTTGGTCACCGTACCGGAAGTCTCTGCTACTCGCTACACCGTTGGAGGGAACATGGGTTGGACTACTAATGTAAACTACACCATTTGGGCTAAGGACAAGCAGTTCTACAATGGAGATTGGCTCTGTATAATCTCTTTCTCTCTCTAAGTTTTTATGTTTCTCTCTCTTCCTTGTTCTTTCTTTCTCTGCATGGTTTTCGAACTTAGATCCACTTACTATTACTGGGTTTAAATTTTTTTGAGAAAAAAAGAGTTTTAGTTTGTTCTTGCTTAATGTTGTGGCTGCTTGAGTTAGATCTGAACATGGGTTGAGCTCAAAATCTCGTTTTTTCTTTGTTCTGTTATAGGTATACTTAATTAAAGATTATAAGGAATTAATTACTTTCTTTCTATAGAAACAGCGTGGATGTATATTGATGTTGATAGAGTGTTGTTTTCTGTTATATCTTAAACTTTACTTGTCTGTCTGTGAATGAGAAAAATGGTGGAAAATGAAGAAGACAAACTAAAATAGTTTTACTTCAGTTTATCAATTTAGGTATTCTTTCCTTAGACAGATCTGAAATTTTTGCTTACTATCTTTTCTTTTCATTTTTTCATCTCAGTCTCTTCCTTTTCATTTTTACTATTATTATTATTTTTTTATTTCCCCTTTATCCGTTGGTTTTTCTTAAAATAATATCAAAAGGTCTTGCCTTTACCACTTTTACCGCTTTTGAGGTTATATGGAGTCACTTTTATTATGTTTTTTTTTTTTTTAATCTCTCTTTATTGCTGTTAAATGAATTCCCTTTTTTCCCCCACTTCTTGGTCTCTTTTTCACTCTGGTGTTCAAGGGTCTTGCCTTGAACTTGTCTCCGAGGTTTTTCTAACAGTTTGTTCCCCATTTGAGTAGAATGACACTGTTAAGGTAGTCATGTAATAGGTGGATTGGTTTTGTCACAAATGTTAACAAATTCTAATTAAGATTCCTGGCCATCGCTTCAAATATAGTAACAATCTCTAATTTGTTACATCAATGTTCTATTAAAACCGACATTTAGGAAAAATAAAAGTCAAATACCAATTTTTCCTCCCTTTGTCCCTTGACCTCTAGTGCCAACTCAATTTGGTCTCAAAATTTTTTTGTGGAGAATTTGGTCTCAATTTTATATGCTTAATTTCCAAGAAAATGATGTTTTGGTAGAACATTTTAACTTCAAATTATATCCACTCGGGAAGCATCTAGATAGTGTCCAAACATTGGAAATTGGTTAACATAATCCAATCAGCTCTATTTCTTGTTTCTCTTTCAAGTGTTGGTTTCTACTTGAGGCCTTTTGATGGAATGCCATGTTCTTTGTAAAAAGTTTGAAACTTGGTTGCTTAAACAACTAGTCCTTGGGTGGATTTTAAGTTCTAGATATTTTTATTCAGCCATTGGCTGCTAAAGTATGCATTCCAACTTGGTAACTCTGTTTTCTTTTTCCTTAGTTTTTGTATACGACAGGAACCAGATGAACATTCTGGAGGTGAACAAGACGGACTATGAAACGTGCAATTCCGATCACCCTCTTGTCAACTGGACTAGGGGGGCGGGAAGGGATGTGGTTCCGCTGAATGTGACACGGCATTACTACTTCATCAGTGGTAAGGGGTTCTGCTATAGTGGCATGAAGCTAGCTATCCGCGTCGAAAACCCTCCTCCCCCTCCCTCAGCTTCCCCAATAGACGAAAAGAGCAGTGCTCCAAGGTCTACTTCTTACCGGGGCCAATTTGTTTTGCCAGCCATTTTTGCCATTGGTGCGGTGTGGGATGCATTCCTTCGGTTTTGGTAGCCCTCGCTAGTGTTTTTTGAAATCTCCCGTGTTTATTGAGGACATTAGACTTGCAAAACAATGAGGGAATGAAGATTGAAAACCCCCTTAGCAAATTTGCTTTAACCAATTTGTTTTTTGTTTCATTGGGGTGGTGGTTATTTATTTGATTTGTGTTTGTTTGTTTGTTTGTTTGTTGTACCCTTTGGAAGTAGTTGACCTAAAACTTGGACAATGGTTCAAGTTAAGGGAGTTTGGTGGAGGTTTTGAATGTTGAAAAGGTAAAAAGTGTTGAATGAATTGGGTTTGATTAGTTTTTTAATTTTATTTGTTGGGGAGCATTCAAATGCATAAATTGCGGAACTAATTGTGAGTTAATTTGGAATGGTTGGACAATGAATGCGTTGGCCATGTGGTTTGGTACTTATCTATTATATGCACTTGAAGACCTTTGAGACAATGCAGGATTTCTTTGTTACTTGTTTGTCTCATGGATTGCATGAGAAATATAATTGCATTTTCATGTTTGGCGCATTTTGTGGCGTTGGCCTTCTCATGATTTTAAAGTATTTCTTGGACCTCGTTAAACTCAACCGTGACTTTGGAAGAAATCCTATTTATTTGCTCCTTTTCATACCATGATGTAATCTTCTTCTTCTTCTAATACACCAATGCGAGATTGAACCTGGTTTCTCCAAATTCAAGCTCTATTTTATTTTTTTCCATGTCATTTGATCTAGGAGTCATAACAAAAGAAATGTCATCGAAACCCTGTGAAATAGGATCCATTAGTTACTTTTTCCATGTGATGATTCTGTTTTATTACTACACTTCCGATGATGCCTCATTGATTAATAACGATACAGGTAGAGTTATGCATAGCCGAGGGTAGGCGGCTGCACAACCTAAAATTTTTTCTTCCTCTCCCCTGCACGATCTTGAAATTATGTATGTTCCGCTTTACAACATGCGAAATCTCTCACTTGACTTATTTTTGATGGAATTTTCAGCACACATTCAACCCAATCTAACTTATTTTTCCGACTTTTCCCCGATGGATAGGGGACATTTTGATTTTTTGCATTTTCAATGAAATTTGAGGAATTTTGCTGCCGGACACAATTTATAAAGCACACTACTAGAATTAGAAAGGTCTCGATAAGCAAGCTTGCCAACTCAAAAAGTCTGGTGCTGAGGCGTGATTTAAGTTAAGGACCAAGGGGTTTGCACGTGCCCGAGGCGACAATCTCCACCTTTATCAGCAAAAAAGAAAAGGCCCTTGTGTAAATGTCTAGGGGAATCTGGGCTGTACAGAGCTTAACCGATGCGTGAGGCTATGTCCATCCTTTTCAAAAGGAGGGCCTTGTGTTGCAAGAACGGGCCAATTCGATAAATACCACTTCTACAATATCACTTTTGATTCAAAATATTTGTTATGAAAATATTTAAAATATACCACGTTTAATAAATAGAAAAAGAGAGAGAGGAGAGAAAAAAGAGACACGAGGGGAGAGAAAGGAAGAGTTGAGTCGTGAGATTTTTAATAAAGGTAATGCGGACATATTATATGTTAAAAACGATATGAATCAAATGTTAAAAAAAACATGGTATAAAACGTTAGTGGTATTAAAGAAATGGTATGTGACCTAATTTTCTCTACAACAACGGGCTCACTTAACCAAATGTAGTTGAGTCGAGAAGGTAGGTGCAACCCAAGCTGATAGATAAGGATGTTATTAACGTTTTAGAAAATTTTTATTAATGACATCTTTTTAAATTTGTTACGGTGTTTGAGATTATAGATCCAATCACACAGTTTCAACCACAAACAGTGTAAGCTATCACATGCTACAATATAAAAAAAAGATTGATACAGTGTAAAGCTTTCATATGTTTACAGTTTTAACTCTTTTCCCAAATATCGCATATTATTTTACAAATACCCTATATATTTGAAGCTTATTATGTCGTTAAAAAATATTCCCATCCATGAAAGGAAAAGAGGAAGAGGGAGTTGATAGAGTGTTAAGGTTTGTCTATGTGAATTGGTTGGGAAAAAGAAAACAATTCAAAGTAATTATTTTTTAAAAAATAATAGAAGTGATAGTGTAGCATAATTTTTAATTCTTTTTGGGCACAAATAAGCTCATTTTTTCAAAAGTGTAACATAACATGTAATTTTCTTTAGGATTTAACTGGTTTTTTACTTTTGAGTCACCTTTAAGAATTTCACCCTATTTCTAAACTGATGTATAATGAAATAAAGTGAAGGTAAAAATATTATAGTGTATGAGAAATTTTTATGCCCCTGTAATGAGGTGGCGTTTTTAAATGTGTCAAAACAAACAGTTTTTAATAGGAAATTTATCTCACTAAGTTATATTTGGTAAGGTAAAATAGTTTTTTAATAATGCATTAATTTACAAAAATTTAATGTACTTATTGTTTAATCTTTATTTTTTTATTCTTTTTTCAAGACACAATAAAAGTACAAGCAAATTAAGGATCCGACTCCATAAATGAACATGTCATGAGTCAAACATGACATAAAAGAGATTCTAACTTTGTGTTTGGCAGTGGTGGTCTATACTACTTTTTCAGTTATAAATAGTATAAAGCTCTCGTATGTTACATTAACAATAAAAAAATTGTTACAGTGTAAAACTCTCAGATGTTATAGTAAAAAAAGTTCTAATCAACGGTTCCCACCACCATGTCAAACACCTTAAAAAAAATTCCACAAAAAACTTTAGCTCAGGATTTATGCCATGAATAGTGGAGTTTTTTATTTGTATAACACAAATAAACTAGTCAATAAAACATGACTACAAAAAGTGGCATAAATTTAAAAAACATGTAAAAGTAGTAACATGTCAACTAATTTTCTCTTTAATAAACAAGTTGGTACCAGCAAAACGAAAGCATGATTGGCCCAATTTATTTTGACAAGTATT
Organism: Artocarpus heterophyllus; assembly: GCA_025403435.1. Classification (NCBI taxonomy): domain Eukaryota; kingdom Viridiplantae; phylum Streptophyta; class Magnoliopsida; order Rosales; family Moraceae; genus Artocarpus; species Artocarpus heterophyllus. The sequence continues at coordinate 6,896,759 of CM046348.1, read as the reverse complement.
ATTTCTCATATTGATACATGGCTTGGAAACCGATTGTAAAAATTACATGAGCGTTTGATAACGTCGTTTCAACTGCTATAATGTAAAGTTTTTACATGTTACAGTGTAAAGAAAAAATAAGTTAAGTATAAAGCTCTCACATAATACAACAAATTGATTTTAACTTTTAGTTATAACTGTGTTACCAAATACACTCTACAATATATGACAGACTTATTGGAGTGGAATTGAAATACACTCTACAATATATGGCAGACTTATAGGAGAGGAATTTAAAAATTTTCAAATACTTCAAAATCACGTGTAGGGTGCGTTTGTTTTGTAGTTTGAATCACGATTCGAATCATTTTACTGTAGTATTTTCTCTCACAAAAATTTAAATCTTCATTCAAATATTCGAACCAAACGGGCTCGTAGTGATCATTATAGTCATATCACTTTTTATATTACAAAATTTAATAGTGATTATTTTAATTATTTCAATTTTTACTACTTGTAATGTGTTTCATCTTGTGATGTTCTTTTCCTCTTCTTAATATATGAAACTAAAAACTAGTGCCCTTTTTATCTGGCTCGTCGAACATACTCGCAAATCACAACAATTCTCTAGCAAGCTTTCATCTATCGACTGTGATTTTTTCTTTTTCTTTCTTTTTTTTGTTGGGAAGATAAGAATTATTGCTTTGTCAGTGTTGGTTTCTCTCTTTATTTTTCAAAAGAGAGAAAAAAAAAAGGGTAGTGCCATCTTCCACTCTTTTTCTTTTTGTTTACGAGTGCAAAATATCAGCATCTCTTTGCCAATCACATGGCTTGCTTTTTCTATTTTATAACAAATCTTTGTAAGCTTTTGCTGACAGAACTCATCGCATTCTGCCACGTGGACAATAAATCATAATGCACACGTGGACGGTGATAAACCCAACGCTATGATTACTGTACGGATAGTGATGCATTTTGCATTTAATAGACAATAATCAATCCTGATCTAATTCACACATTTACAAATGGAAATTGCCAAAAAAAAGCGATGCATTTATTGGTTGTAACGAAAGGATTTGCACTTCTGGAGCCAAAAAAAAAAAAAAAAGGATTTGCATTTTTTCGATTTCACTCTTTTGCATCTTATTACTCTATTCTATAGTGGAGACCGTTAAAGAGCAAAAAAGAATAAATTATGCTACGTTGCAGCCAAGTTTACATTATGCTTCTTTACACGTATATATGGAGAAAATCACAAAGACCACCAATTAACTTATGTAGAGAGAGAGAGAGAGAGAGAGAGAATATATGGAGGGTTTGGGTTTGATGAGCAGAAGGAGAGGAGAGATTGGGAAGTTGGGGATGGTTGGAATAGTGGTCATGATCATGTCGTTGGTGTGGCTGACGACAAGTGTAGAGGCAAAAACGACAATGCACAGGGTTGGAGGCTCTCTTGGATGGAACCAGAACATAAACTACACTTTATGGTCCGCTTCTCAACGCATCTATGTCGGAGACTGGCTTTGTATAACCCCTCTCTCTCTCTCTATATATATATATATATATGCTCTCTCTCTCTCTCTATATATATATATATATGTGCGTGTGTATGTATATACACACACACTTTGCTATGTTGAGGTTTAGGATCGGATTCAAGAACGTATAACTGTATAACATTTGAGGTTGGCTTTGATTACCAATCCTAAATCCAAATGATGCAGGGTAAATTAATTAGTACATTTTGAGGGAATTAATCTTGATTAGAGGAAAATTCACAAAAATGCCTGCGTCATATTTATATATATATATATATATATAATTTCTTAATTGGCCTTTTTTTTGGGGCAATTTGGGAAATTGACAAGGGGGTGGGACCTATTAACTTTTTTTTTTTGCCTTTTTTGAAAAACATCTATTTGCTATTGCTACATCGTTGCAAGTAATAGCGATGTTTATTTTTAAGCCATCATTAATTATAAGTTACTAGTTAAAATTGAATAATTGATGCCTTGGCCTAATTTTGTTTATCTTTTTTCTTTTCCACAAGATTTCCACTTTGACAAGAGATACTACAACGTGTTAGAAGTGAACAAAACAAGTTATGAGAGCTGCAACGACCAAGGGTTCATTAAGAACATAACTCGCGGTGGCCGGGATGTGTATGAGCTCATGGAGGCAAGACCCTATTACTTTCTCTCCGGCGGCGGCTACTGCTACCATGGAATGCGTGTTGCGATCGTTGTCAAAGACCGACTACGACCGGCCACTGAGCCTGCCCCATCTCTTGCTCCTACTCCTGCTCCCGCTATTGCTCCTGCTCAAAATGCTTCTCCAATGTCAAATGCCAGTACGGCCAATCAAAAGTTTCCCCACATTCTATTACTTTCCGTTATTTTTACTTTGTTCATCTTCTTCTAAACCATGCGTATTGTTGATATTCTGGAATAGATTGAATGAAAATAAATAAGATTGTTATGATTTGGGATTCGTACCAGTCACAAAAAGGATGGCATTTTGTTCAATTTGCCTTGCATTTGGTTTGTACTTAGAGAAATACAAATAGCTAGTTATTGATAATATATTTTTGTAAATTGATTAAGTTGGATGCCTTTAATATGCCTTCTTCGCAATTCATAAGATTAATTAATGACTTTCCAAGGCTCCTGGTTGAGGGTATTTTGAAAAACTAAAATATTGATAAATTAAAAATTTAGTGCCACAACACAAAATTGTCCGTACGGGTTGGAAAGCGAACCGCCCAAATAGATGGTGGCTCAGTTTTCGAGATAGGTACATGGCCTCGGTCTGAAACCATTCTGACCGAGGAACAACAACAACAACCGTGGATGTTGTATGTAAACCACTGGGTGAGTACTTGTAAACGACTATATTACTGCTTGTAAACTACTTGCGTACTTTCCCTCCAAAATGGACAGACATCAACTGCTAGAAATCGATGAAAAACAAATAGCATCATTCAAAAAACAGCCAAGAGTTTTCGTCCTCGGCTCCCTCCTCAATTCCATTCTCTCAAAATCAATCGCTCTAAAACCGTTGGTTTTTAACCGACCCACAACTCTACTACGGCAAGCAAACGATGAAGCCAATACGACCACATACTAATTTTAATTTTTTTTTTTCCTAATATTTAAACAATATGGATATTCTCGGAAATGAGACAAGTACTGGTCTGGAACGTAATTCAAATTCAAGAATTCATGTTGCCACAGAATGTTAAAAGGAACGAATTTACGAAAATAAAGCATAAAAACTTGGGTTGAGTCGCGGACTAGGTCGCTATCTTTTTTCGGCTCTGCCCAAAGCTGTGCAAGCAGCATATCAGCCCCGTCGTCCCCAGGATAAAACAACCCAGAATCACCTCTGTCGCGAACCTCCCCTGCACCGAAGAAGATCGGAATGAATACAAACACCCAATATTGCTCGGAAACAAAACAGCAAGAAAGTAAACTTTCTGGATTTTCAACATAGCAGAGAGCTTCTTTTTTTTTTTTTTGTGTAGGTAAAACTGATACTCTCTGACTCAATTTAAAGAAAAAATCTAAGAGTAACGGACAAGAAAAGATAACGTTGAGAGTAGAGGAGATAGTTGAGAAAATTTGGGACTTGGGAGAAAGAAAAAACGGAGAGCTGAGGAGATCGTGGATCAAAAATAGTGGACTGAGTCTTTTCACTGTAAGCGAAGTTTAACATGACTCCAATACTCAACCCATATAATTAACATCGATAAACTTATAACCAACTGCCCTTATTCGTCTTGAGCCTTTTCTTTTTTCCGGGGTAAAAAATATATATTATTAAATAAAACAAATTTATTATCGAAGAACTGTGTTATCCCGTGTTGGAACGACTCAAAATTCACCTACACGATGACGTTTCTCTCCTGCTTGAGAGGTTGAGATAAACGACAACGTTAAACGGCAATTTTGCATTATCTATTGATTGTAACAGATCCGCACTCAACTGCGACAACGCCACCAAAAGTTTGCAGTGTCCAGACTACCCTCCTCCATTCGTTAAATCACGAAAATACCCTCTTTAAACTTCCGCTTCACTCCTGTTTCTCTTTCTGCAAACAAACAGGTCCAAACTTCCTAGAACCCCAAAAACCTTTGAAGGTTGAATTTTGAAACAACCGCAAAAGGAAGAGGAAGAAAAGGATATGGCGGTTTCTGGATATTTGAGGGTCTTCGCAACAATGGGTTCTTACCCTTTTAAGCACCACCGTTTGGGAAACTCTCTTTCACCTTCTAAGGTTCGTTGGCTTCGATTTAACTTCCACAACCCATTTCACTCTTCAGCTCCAAAATCTCGAACATTTATGCCTAATCTTCAAAAATTATTTATTTTCTCTTCAATTCCTTCATACATTACTGGGCATTTCCCAATGTCGTTGAAGATTTCGTGTGTTTATATTATTTGGGCATCTTCTAGTTTTTTTCTGCTCTAGTGTGGTTTGTAAAAATTTGGGCACGGTTACACCAAAACTAAAGATAAAACGGGCAGTTTTAGAATGGGACTTGGTGATATTAGGAGAACTTGGTTCAGAAAACTTTTGGTCCCTGTAATGGAAAAGCTATGTGCTATAGTGTTAAAAAAAAATAAACGGTGGTAAAATCTTTCACACTGCTATAGTGTTAAGAAAAAGTAAACGATAGTAAAAATTTTCACGTACTGTAATATTTTTATCCAAAATTAATTTTAACTATACTCTTCAAACACCTTATTAGTTCCCAAACTAGAAATTCCATTTTGGTGCTTAGTTTTTGAAATGTTTTCAAAAAAGTTCTCAACCTATCAACATATCCCAAAGTAGACCTTATGTCTATTCAATTATTAAAAATGTTGATGGAAAAAGGCACATAAGAAAATAGCCGTATCTTTTTACGTTGAGATTTTAACAGTCAAATGATTCAAATGATTAATTCGAGACAGTTTACAAGATGGGGGACTCATTCTCCAATGTTTTAAGACTCATGGACCAAAACTGGCATTTGGCTTATAATTTGGGGGACTAAAAATGAGTTAATTTTCAGACGATGTTTCTTTTTGAATGCTTTGTTTTGGCTATTTAATTCCCGCATCCTTCCCAATTCTGCAGGTAGGTTTCAAAGACTTATTAAATGGCAGATTATCCACTCCCAAATGGCCATACACATATCCGGAAGGCCACAAGTTAAAGTGCAATTATCACCAATCATTTGGTTTTTTCGATGACAATAACGAACTACTTTCTCCTGTACCTGCAATCCAAGAAACGGAAAGCCTTCTCCTTGATGTCGTGAACATGAACTTCTTTGAGCGTCTCAACTTGGCGTGGAAGATATTGTTCCCTTCACCATCAACCAAAAGGAACTCCAACGCAAAGATTGCTAAGCAGCGCTTAAAGATGATCCTATTTGCCGATAGATGTGCGGTGAGCGATGATGCAAAGCAGAAGATAGTGGGCAACATTGTGGATGCTCTGTCGGATTTTGTGGAGATTGATTCCCTGGACAAAGTGCAGCTTAGTGTCTCGACTGATGCGGATTTGGGCACTGTCTACTCTGTCATGGTCCCTGTGAGGCGTGTTAAGCCTGCATATCAAGATGTGGATGAATTTGGTGCCATAACAAATGTTGAATACAAGGACGCTAGAGAAGGATCCGATTCTGTTGATGTTCGATTCGATTTCTTCGTCCCCGATGAGAATTCTCTGCCATAAAGAGGTCATTAGTGACTAATTTTTGCCCGAGTAGTGAGTGAGTTATTGTGTGCAAAAGCTAATGAGAGGAAACTTCCTAAATGAGACCATCGTTGTTGGCATGTAAATATCAATTTTCACTCGTTTGCTTCGAGAATGGAGTTTGCTTTATGGTAGAATGGTTGTAGTTGATCATTATAATTCAACGTCTATTTGGAATTTCCTAACTGCTAATTTGGTGAACAGCTGTGTTGCTAGTACAAAGCCATCCAAGTAGAACTGATCAACTAAAACCATGTATGTTGCAGGTTATGTTGGGGTATATTTTCTTTTTAGGAGGCACTGTCTTGTTTGTATTCAACTGTCGTTTGCAGGACATGGAATTTTAACAATGGCAGGCGCTCGAGAAGTTAATTTGAACCAATAGTTTAAATTTAAAACAATATATTAATTCAAATTTTTTAAATGAAAATACTAAAACAAACTTGGTTTAAACTAAAACTTTTTTGTTCAGATCAAGTTCTTAAATGGTGGACTTTTAAAAACGTTTTGAAAGAGGTCTCTAATTTCTCAAATTATATTAAAGTAGTCATTTTGTCTATCTAATTATTGAAATTCCATTAAAAGTTTTGTTGGGGTACATTTTCTTTTTAGGAGGTGCTGTCTTTTTGTATACAACTGTCGTTTGCAGGACATGGATTTTTAACAATGATAGGGTGTTTGATAAGTTAGTTTGAATCAATAATTTGAACTTAAAACAATATAGTAATTTAAATTTTATGAATAAAAACACTATTACAAATTTGGTTTAGACCAAAACCTTTTTTTGTTCAAATCAAGTTATCAAATGGTGGACTTTTAAAACCGTTTTAAAAGAGGTCTTGAATTTCCAAATTAGATTAAAGTAGTCATTTTGTCTATCTAATTATTAAAATTTCATCCAAAAACTACATGTGAAAATCACAATTCGCATGTTGCTTGATGAGAGAGTTTTCATAATTTTGTATATTAGAATAAGACACAAAACTGATATGTTTCCATTGAGATTTAAGATGTTAATACTCCGAAGGACAAGAAGACTATTTTAAAATAAATTGGGGGATTAAAATTCCTTGTAAAGCTTTTAAAGTCGAGGATCAAGATTTGACTCATTATTTTTAAGGGTTTTAACCCTTTTAATTTTTAATTTTTTATTTTTTAAAAATTTTACTTATATCGATTGACATAATAGTACTAATGGCAAAACGACAAATCGTTTTGTATTCAGCAGACATTTCCTCCGACATTTTTTTTTTTTGGCCGGTAATTCTATTAATTTGAAACGGATAAAATAAGCACTCGTACTCTATCAGCCCAATCCAAAGCTCGTTTTCAATGGCTTCCATTTGCTGCCCCTCATCAGTTTCTTTCCCTCCAATTCCCAATTCACCAAAGTCCAGCTCTGTCCAACCCTTCTCCACAATTGCTCACAAATCTACGCCATCTCCTCGATCGATTCTCAAGCCATGGAGCCTCGGAATCCGAGCCACGAACCCATCGTCTTCCTCCACAGTCCGCGACGGCGAAGAAGCTCGGAAACCTAGCGAGGAAGCCATGAGTATCGATAACCTTCACCGCTTCTTCAATCTCAATTTGGGCAAATGGAACGGTTCTTTCTTTGTAAGTATCAACTTTTTAATTTTGTCACCAAATTTGAAGGGAAAGAGGAGAATTTTTTATGCTTATTTGTCGTCAGTGAGGGTTTAGATTCCGTTTGGTTCCGAGAAAGTGCCGGAATTTTTTTTCTTTCTGTTATGTTGCTGAAAAACGTGAACTTTTCAGATTTGCGCCGAGCCTAGTTTTGGATAAGGCTTTTAGGATTTTTTCTGGCTGTTGGATACTAAAAGGCTGCGAATTTGTCAATTTTCCTTCGCTATCCATGAGTTTCTAGCAAATTTAAGCTTAGAGGGTTCTTCTGAATCTGCTTCTTGTGTTGATTTCTGAAAATTTTGAGTTTTTTTTTTTTTTTAGCAATTTGATGCTGATGGGAGGCTATTGCATAAAGTGAATACGAAGCTTGCAGTTAGTACTTATGGTGAAGATGAACTCATGAGCCTTATTCAAACGTAAGATTTAGTTTTAGTTTTTACATTAAAAGAGTTTAAATAACCCAAAAAAAAAACTAAAAAGAGACAAATTTGGTGAAAAAAGGAAAATTGATGTAATGCTAAGTATTAGCTCATTTCATAACTAACAGAACAAGGTTTAACTTTCCTTGGTGTGAAATTATTTCAATATTAGATTATGTTAAGACTAATAGACATGATAGGCATGCAAGAAGTCGAATGATTTTTGTCAGAAACAATAATAGCTTTCTAGCAATTTTTATTTCATAAACATATATCAATAAAAAACAGCGGCTAGTATGGTCGTATTTTTGCTGCTACTAACTCAATTTTATCAAACTTTGATAGATTATACATCAAACAACCTCCTTCAAGTACTTCAATTTCTGGATATGGTGACGAGGAGGAGGAGGAATGGGCAGAATATAAAATTAAAGAAACCAACATGTTTACTGTAGACAAATATCAACAGGTGCGGTTTAAATAGCTTGCTTGTTATTGGTTAGTTTCAAATTTTCAATGGAGAAATAGCTTATAGCGTAGCCTTTGTGATCTCTTGTTTTCTGTTGAATATCCATTGTAATTAGCCTGCAGATTGGCTTCTTCCCAAATGAGAGAGCATTTTGTCTGAGGTACCAAACAGCTGGCATGTTAGAAACTGTTCTAAGACAAGGGGTTCTAGGAGAAGATGATACCGGTGAAGAATCGCCAAGGTAAGTACTTTTTAGTGCTCTACCTGAAAAATTGTTCTCATAAATTATAGCCATTTTTTTTTTTTTTTCCTTTTAGTTTTCTCCTGTTTTTGGCTTTCCTCACTTCTTAAATTAATTTTCCTTTCATTATGCAGAAATCTCAAGCTTCCTTCTCGTCGCCCTTCTCTAGTATGTGAAAACTGCTTGTATTCACTAGAGAAAGATATGCGAGTAAGAGCATTCCATATCTTGGACCCAAAAGGTGCAGTTGATATGCTTCTTATCTTTCTTGAGGAAAGAGGTGAAGGGTTGGTTTCCCATCCTTCACTTAGTCAAATTTTGGTAAGTATCACATAATGCATACAAGGGGATTCTTTGTTCTTATTATTTTGTTAAACATATCCATCTGTGTTTTATATTATTTTATTGGCTTCAGGACGACACAAATAGGATTTCTCCATTTCTTGGAAAGTGGAAAGGTCACTCTATAACAAAACGGAGTGGTGTTTATGGATCAACAATTGCCGAAGCTGATACGGTGGCATCCCTTGAAATGGATGACAAAGGTCAATTGGTTCAGGTATATCCACTCAAAACTTTTTGATACACACTCAGAAATGAAATTAGGGACAAGGAAGACAAGTTTCAGGCTGTAAAAAATGTTATACCTTGATTCCATGCAACTGACTAAATAGCATTCATTGATGGTCCAAAAAAGTTCATTTGTTATTGGCATGATCAAAGATGAAGCATTGAGTATTTGATAATGTCACTAAAAAGAAATAGCAACTCTAAGCATGCAGTTTTGCTCTCTGCATCAAAGTCATTTTCCATTGTGCAATTTTGCATAGTTATCAAGATAGTTGGATTCATGTACCCTGCTGCCAAACCAAACATTAGCTTATTCTCCTTCTCTTCTGTTTATCTCCTACATCTCCGGTTTGTAACATTCAAAAAACTATCTTAGGACATTGCTTCAACGTCTATGGGGGGCGATGTCACCACTAATGTGCCTTGGACCGGCATCATGTTGAACAATTTGGTAATTTTCGATGGAGGCTACCAGATGACGCTGTTGCCCGGTGGTATGTATATGGGATGCCCATGTGATGTGGCGAAGAGTGTGGCTGAGTCTAAGTCGTTCCATTTGGAGTTCTGCTGGCTTGAGTCACCTGGCAAGAGACAGAGACTAGTTTGCACCTATGATGTTGAAGGCTTGGCCGTCTCTTCGACTTATTTCTATGAGATGAAAGTGTGAGCGCCTAGTTTATGCTTCATGTCTGATGTGCATCTCGAATTAGAATATAGTCTTTTCCATGTTTGGTCATTGCATACTTCTGCAAGAGACCCTTCTGAGGCGTGTTAAGCTGTGTTTCTTTCGACTTGAGGAATAGCCATATTAAAACTTTGCTTTCATGGGCATTTGCAAAATCTTGAACAAAAGATTCCATTTTGATAGATAGAGCCATGTATTTTTTATTCGTATACCATTGAGGAAAACGTCTGTGATTCCTTTCTTTTAACAGACTATGTTATTTATTGCAAATCGTCCGATTTCAAAAAGTATTTCCTTGTTATGTTGATTGATTGGTGGTAATAGCTGAACCTAAGTCGCTTGACGCTTTAATTGGCAATAATACCGCTTCAACTTAGCATGTTTGGCATTTCTCTCTCAAAGTTATTTCATTAGGCAGTGACCACATGCATTTATTTAATTATTTATTTTGAAAATGAAACTTCATTTAAACTAGAAAAAGTATAAACGAATTCGCTTAAGCCGTGCATGAAGGACAAAATCTATCCCCGACTAGTACTGAATCCACCAACACAGACAAAGAAGAGCAAAGGGACAAATAATGGGTGTCAAAGCCGAAAAGAGGCATGCCTGCTCAACACCACAAAACAAAGAGCTCAACCAAGGCTCTTTACAACGACTTGTCGATTGACAAATCCAATCGATCAAGTCTAATTTCTCTCAAGTGGAGACAAAAATGATCCGACCTAGATATAAATCTAACCGAATATAACTATATACCCTGCTTCTCTTGAGCGGGTATTCCACACACAAAACAAGCCCGGAGATGGAAAAACCATTTTCATTATTACAAACGGAACAAAACAACACACAAGAAAAACAAAAAATGACGTAGAATTATCGCCATCATTATTGAACAAACATTGCAGCCTCCACATCGATCCCCGAATCTGAAGTCCCTCAACGCCAGCCACCTAAATGCCCAAAGCTCCTGTCTCCAGCCACCTTCCTGGTGGAGGGCACCCATGGCCACTCCTTTGCCAATCCCATGGCATCGCTGGTGGCACGAACCCAACTAGGCCCCTCAACGCCGGCACCGAATGGGCAGCAACGAAGCCCACCCAATCTACGGCCAAGCCAACCTATCGAACCCCCTCCCGTGACCCTTCGATCCAGCCTGAACCCAGATGAGCTTCGTGCTTCCCACGACCACCGTAGATAGCCCCTCCCTCGTCAGTGCCGAACCCAGTACAGCGGATCTCCGCCTTAACCCAACTCTATACCCAAGCTCTGGCCCCGAGTCGATCGCATCTCCCCTGGTGGCACGAACTTCATCTTCGTGTAGATTGCTCCTCGACCACCCACTGGACGGAGATCAGAGACCAATGGACCAGTGACATGCCAGCCCTAGCTCTTCCTCTCTCTTCCTTGTGCTCGCTCTCGAGACGTTCCTTTACATTTAGTCGGTTTTTTACTTTGGCCCGCTTTTATTTATTGATGTTAACACGGGTAGGGGTACTCTTAGTCAAAGAAAAAATTCCTCTTCTCCATGTAAGAAGAGATTGAATGGGGCTAAAATATATTAATTAAATTGATTGAAATTAAAGAAATTTCTCTTCTCATGCATTCATGTTGAGCCCACGATGACCAACTTTTGTGAGAGAAAAACAAAAATTTAGAAGGCGTCAATGTCAACTAGTTTGTTATAATTTTCAATATAAGCATCACACTGATGCTATTATGTTAACTTGAATATAGAGTTGCCTCATCATTCACAATGGTTAGGTACGAAAAGGAAAAAAGTTTTGCTACTGACGAGAAAAGCACATCTTCCATTAATCAATTCCTTAATACCATTTGGCTTTTATTACTATTAATGTCATATATTCTAGTCTCTCAACATGCAAAGTTTGGTATTCAATGACTCCCGTAAGTTGCACATAATGCCAACCTTCTTGATACAAAGTAAAAGAAACAAAGAAATCAAGTTGTCATTCGACCTTTTCCGCTGTTAATACCTATGCAATGCACTAAGGTTTTTTTTTTCTTTTTTTTGGGGCTAGATGAGCTTCATCAAAACAAAAACCAAAGAAACACCACAAAATATCTCTTGTTGTTAAAAATTAATGAGACCACATTACATGTCTCCAACAACCAACAAATTCTAGGAACAGAAACTGCAAACTACTAACAATATTGTCCCTGTCTTTTAATGGGGCTTTATTGGTCGGTGGTAGATTCTGAATTTTTTTGGTGTCTTAGATATTTTTATGAAGAAGGAATATATAACAACATACCAAAGATCTTATGTGGAGTATATAGCACTTTCTGCCTATCCATTTCTCCCCGGCTCTTACGTGATCAAGAGCTGACAGTGGGTAGAAAGAGGGATTTTTAGGTGAGAATTTTATAGCTGAAAAATGTTCAACATTAATATTTGTACTCCATGAATTTTGCGTGGTATTGTACCTTTATTCTTTAATTTCTCTCTGGTAGTTTAGTTGTTAAATTTATAAAATGGTAATAATTAGCCCAAATGATTAACGGGTTCAATCTAAAAGGAATAATAACACATTTTAGCACTTTGGGTCCCCTGAATTTCTCATAATATGACACCTTGGTCTCTAAAAAATTATGCTTTTTAACTATTTAGTCCCTAAATTAGTCATGGGATTCTCTAAAAACTAACTTTTGTTAGCGATTGGAGTCCATTGCTACTCTTTTGAAAACTCAAGGATTAATAGGATGTTTGGGAACTAATAAGTTGATCATTTTTAGTTCAAACTATTATAGTCACTGAGAAATTTACATTATAGCTAACGAGAGCTTTTTATTATGGGTCGTTTGAACGAAATAGTTCGAACCAATGAGTTAAATGAAAAGTAATTTACTTTAAAAAAATAGAACACAAAGGTGTTAAATGCCCTAAAATAAATATGGACATCATAAACGTAAATATTATCAACTTCACCATATGTCATGATATAATATTAATGGTCAAATAATATTTTAAGTTTACAATCTTGGGTAATGATTTGGTGAAGGTTTATGATGTAGCGAGTGCAACTAATCGCCAGCTGTTTTTATGATAGTGGCCTCGTACACGGCTCTTTTGTAGTGCTTTGGATCAACCAAGTTCAAGTATGCACGTATTTTAGTTCTAATATAATTATATGCCTTTCTGGTAGGATTATCTAAATAAAATGTACTTTCTGATTTTGCTATGGCCGTCAATTTATTAAGGAGTTTAGGCCTATAGAGGTGGGGTTGGCATATCAAATATGTCAACATGTACAACTTGGGTTTCCAAGTCGCTTCCATAAACGCTCTGCTTTGACAATAGCTTCCCTAGTTCATAGCACCTTGCACAAATTCCTTTTTTTGGGGGGGCCACTTTAAATAAATGGTATGAAAGGAGCCGATTTTATCCAATTATAATGATCTTTGTCCGTTGTTAACGCTACAACATTTTTACTCTCGATCATCCTCATTTATATTATATTAAACGGGTGTTTAAAACGTCAATTTCAACCCGTCAATCACAATTATGAACAATGTAAAGCTTTCAACAGCTACAACAAAAAAACAAAAAAATGTTACAACACCAAACTTTCACATACTATGATTCTTAAACTTAAAACGTCAGTTATAACTGAAATTTTAAAAGAAAGTTTAGATTTTTCTCTTTCTTTTTAAATTTTGACTTTATTTTCTGGGTTATTTGTGTTATGTTTTTGTCTCCGGCCTTGTTATGATCATGACTCATATAGGAAATCCAAAATTGAAAGCTTTTCTGAATGTTTTTAAACGTGCAATGAGTTTGACCAAACTTTTTATAATGTTATACAAAACCAATGGTTATTATCGTGCACAACATCAAAAGTGAAATTGTTCCAAAATGTCTATTGATTAATTTATTATATTACTTCAGTTATTTATAAGGTTATTTATCTTAAGTTGACATTATATTGTAATGGCATTAGTCTCATTAGATTACGTAAACAAAATATTTGTCAAAGTAGGTTCTAACCAACTTTTTAGTTAAAAACAGTATAAAGCTCTTATATGCTATAGTAAAAAGAAAAAAAAAAGTTGTTATACTGTAAAGCTTTTACATGCTACGGTGTTTACAGTTTTAACCAATGGTTTTAAAAATCATACCAAACACCCTAATAAAATTTGATATCCAAGTCAAAAACCAAGAATACTCTAAAAAGCATAATACATTGTTAATGGCGGTACTTAACAACAAATGCATTAGATATTAGCACATTTTATTACAAGTTGGGATTCAAATAAACTAATATAAAAATTAAAAGAATTAATCTCATCTATTTGCTTCCAAACTTAGGAGCTAATCTCATTTTAATAGTTGACATTTAAAACTCCCGCAACAAGTTTATGATTTATCAAGAATCGGAACAAACCATGTGACGCTTTAGTGTGAGTGTTTAAATTCATTTCACAACTCACGTGCCACTTCTGTTTACTTTTAACCCATTTTTAACGAGGCTAATGCAGTAATTTGCAAATCAGAAAGCAACAGGGTGACATTTTACATGATAGTGGCCAAAATGGAATTTTCTTTGAAATTTTAGGGACCAAAAGATATTTATCTCCTTTTAAATACTCATATTTCGTTCAATATGACAGCTCATTTTTGGGATACCATTTTCCACAAAGTTAAATTTCAAACGCGTCACTCTTATGAAAAATTTAAGCTTAATTTTCACCTAATAGTGGTACACATGAATGATTAATGTTAAAAGAAAATTACATCTTATGCCATACTTAAAAAAAATTATTTATTTATACTATACTTAAAAAAATTATGTCACATTATTACTCATATTACATATTTAAATTAGAGCATATGTGTTTTAGCCGTCGGATTAATATTTTAATGATTTGATTTATGACTGGAAATAGTTATATATCGTGTGCTGTAAATTTTTAACATGAACAATCATAGATCCGTCTATTAAAATCCTAATATGACAGTTAAAGCACAATGCTTTACCGTAAGAATTCTTAAAAGATAAAAAAATTCCATAATTTGTAAGGGAAAATTATATGTTATGCCATACTTTTAAAAGTTATACTTATTTATACCACGCTTAAAAAAGTTTATGTCACATTATTACTCATATTACATGTTAAGTAGTGTCACAAATAAATAAATCTTAAAAGATAACATTTATGAAAATATCCCAATTTCAAAAGTGATATATAGAGCCTAATTAACACCAACTGAGACTTAGGCTCTTCACAAAAATGCCACAATTTTTAAGCTTAGATTGATTGATGTCATAAAAAAATATTTACAAAGAATGCCATAGTTACGTCATTACTTATGTTGGAAATACCCAATTATATCCTTAATATATTTGCCAATATCAAAAAGAGAGAGCAAATGAAAAAAGAAAATTAGAAATTAGGTTTAGTTTATCGGTATTTTGATTAGTATATAAACATGTGGCCACTATGGCATATTTTTAAATAATTTTTAAACATGTGTCATGAATCAATCCAATTGTAGAATAAGTGGTATGTAGCATATAAATATTTAAGAAATTTTCATAAATTTCATATTTAAAAAATTTACCTTTTATAAGTATCACATATGCTTATTTATTGCATAACTTAACAATGTAATTGTCTTTGATAAAGTGAGTTAAAACTAAAATTTTAGTTAATATAATATAAAACACTCATATTCTATAATATTTTTAATCAAAATTAGTTTTAATAATTAGTTCTAATAAGCACTTTTAGACACCATATAACATAAATACAATGTCATATAAATTTTTTTAAACCTGAAATTTACAGATATTACTTTTAAAAATATAGTGTATATATAATTAAATATTATAATAAAATAATTTAAATTATGATTCAAACATCCAATCGTAATTTCCTCTAAATATCTCCAGAGGCTTCTTCTAATAAGGCCCGTCAATCGTTGATTCTGGGCTTTGACGGGCGTACACGGCATCAAGAAAGGAGGTCTTTCTCTTGGTGGGTCCCATTGATCCCATCTTTCTTCAGACAATGTCACGCATCACGATCTCCTTGCTTTTCATTTTGGTTGTTAATTGTTATTATTACCCACTTGCTTATGTGACGGCGTTGTCCTTGTCATTACAGCCACACGCCCCTCAACTCGTCGCTTGACGTTTCATTTGGATTATGGACTTGCGAATATATTAAAAAAAATGTTTTTTTAAATTTAATTATAGTTTTAAGGAGTAAAATAGTAAGATTTTTTTTCAGTTAAATTATGAAAAAAATACTTTATTGTTATTTTTTTAGTTTTCTATAGGTGGAACTTTCATGAAATTTCATTAATTTTATATTTTTATTTAATTACGTATTTTACTATCCAAAATTATACTCTATTGTAAATTTTTACTTGGTTATAGGTTTTTTTTTTTTTTTTGCAAGTATCATAAATATTGTTTGAGAACTTTAGATCAGATGTAAAGCTCTACATTAGCAGTAGTGATTTTTTTTTTTTAAAAAAACTCCATATTTTTGTACATGAACTTGTAAAGGCATGTATTCACTATAGCTATTGTATTTTAAGAACAACAATGATTAATTTAATTGATTTATTAATTTAAACGTTTCAATCAACAACTCATTTATTATTCTAAAATTAAATAAATAAATTGAGATCTTAAGAATTTTAATTTTTTTCTAAAGGATTTTGAAAAAATTTTAAAAATTATTAAACACAAAATATTGACGAGAATCTTGCAATAGAAAATGGACAGAAATACCGTTTCAATTTATTGTCTTTTTTTATATATATTTTTCTCTATCCTTTATATGAGGGCGAGTGTACTAGAATTAGGCAAGGCTAAAGAGTAGAAGAGGAAGAGGCTGCAAACATGTTTGGCGGTGGACAAGCCCCTTTGTCTTGAGAGTTGAGAGTAGACCTTTTAGACTTTTTTTTTTTTTTTTTTCCCCGAATACATTCCTTTTAATTAGAAATTAGAATCTATGCATTGCGCTGGTCTTGTAGGGCAACAAAAAGCCGTTTGTTTCGATACTCGAATCATTGTTTGAATCATTTTGCTACAATATTTTCTTTCATAAAAATTTAAATTTTCATTTAAATACTCTATTCAAATACTCGAGCCAAACAGGCCAAAAGTCAATTCGAGTCTCTCCCATTTATTTCTTTGCCTTTTTCATTAATCTCTCTAGAAAATTTCATAAAATATACTGAGGTCTGCATTTCATAAAATATATTAAAGTCTACAACTTTGTGAATATTGAAGTTTTAAGCTTACAAAGTTAAAAAGAATTTTTCATAATAACTTTTATTGATATAATTTTGTTTCTAATTTTTAGATCTAATCAAATTATTTTTTTATAGGTTTAATTGTTAAAATATAAATATCTACAAGTAGATTATTTTTTACGTCTATCGAGAAAACTATCCTAATTTTTTTTATACAAAATCTGTCATTACTTAATATCATAATTCAATATTCATTTTCTAAAAAAAATAAATATTAATTCTTTTTTAAAAAATAAAAAAAAATACCCCAAGTAATTCTTTTTCAAGCCGCCAGTTACCGACAAGCCTGTTTCTCTCTCAAGAAAAAAAGAGGATAGAAAATAAATTAAGTAGATAAATAAATAAATACAAAAAATATTAAAAATGTCATATGCATCATGATTGCTTGGTGGACTTTCTGCTTGCATTTCAGGATTAGCACGAAACCTCCAAAAAGCTCAAACTATTTCTAGAGAGAGAAGAGACGAAAAGAAGAGAGAGAAAGAGAGAGAGGCAAACACAAGACAAAGGTTGTGGTGTAAGAAGCAAGTTTAGAGAGAGAAACAGAGGAAGCAAGAAAAAAGGAAAAAAAGAAGAAATTTTTATTTATTTTTGTTTATTTTCTTTTATGTGAATAATAATACTCATCAATGGCGAAGAACGAAGACCCCGAGAGATTCTCCTTCTCCGGCGGCCCGACGGTGCCTTCGGCGGTGGCCGCGCGGCCGACGATAACGCTCCCGCCGCGGCCGACCGTGGACGCTTTCTTCTCCGGCGGGACCGGGGCCAGCCCCGGGCCGTTGACTCTCGTCTCCAGATTCTTCTCCGACAACAACCCCGATTCGGACTATAGGTCGTTCACTCAGCTCCTGGCCGGAGCCATTTCGTCGCCGCTGGCGCGGCCGCCGAGCTTGCACGCCGATAATTCAGCTGCCGAGAACTTCTCGAAAGCAGGCGCGGACAAGGATTCGGGGTTTAAGCAGAGCAGGCCGGTGAATTTGGTCGTGGCTCACCAGCCATTGTTCATGGTTTCTCCTGGATTGAGCCCCTCCGGACTGTTGAACTCGCCTGGGTTCTTTTCGCCGCCGGTAATTTGTTCAAATTGTCCTTTGATTTCGTGTTAGTCTTCGTCTCCGCTAATTATTACTAGGAAAGTTTGGATTTTGGTTTTGTTTATACTCTGAAAAATTGGGATTTTTTTTTTGGTTAACTAGAGGGTTTCATTTTCACAACTACTTTTTTATGCATAGAATTTCATTGTTTTTTTAAATTACCGTAGAAATTGTGATTAATGAACTGAAGGGAATTGCTTTGATGGAGATTGTCTAATCTGCATGTTCAGAAGTTTGACCTTTCATTTTCACTATTGTTTGTGTGAGAGAAAAAGTGAAAAAAATTAGCAAAGAAGCATTATTAGTATAGTATTTGTGTTTTGAATATGATTTATTTGGTTTTGAAATCTTTGATGTAGAGTCCCTTTGGGATGTCGCACCAACAGGCCTTGGCGCAAGTCACTGCACAGGCTGCTCTTGCCCAGTCTCATAATCATTTTCCCTTGCAAGCTGAATACCATCAACAGCCATCCTTAGCACCCGCAGCATCCACAGAGACGCAGGCACTTAATCGATCATTTGTCTCAAATGAGGATTCACAACAGCAGGCGGTGTCGTCGACGTCCGACCACAGAAGTTCTGCCGTGGAATCGTCTGGAGCATCTCATTCCAATAGGAGATACCAAGCTCCTTCCCTTGCCAGTGATAAGCCTGCGGATGATGGCTACAGCTGGCGAAAATATGGGCAGAAGCAGGTTAAGGGCAGCGAATATCCACGGAGCTACTACAAGTGTACGCACTTGAATTGCCCTGTGAAAAAGAAGGTTGAGCGTTCCCCAGATGGGCAAATTACCGAGATTATCTACAAAGGGCAGCATAACCATGAAATGCCTCAACCCAATAAGCGTACCAAAGATGCTGGTGATCAGAATGGAAATGCAAATTTTCAGGTTAAATCCGAGAACAGGGCCGGGAACTTACAGTGGTCGAATGAAACTGCACCTTCCCAGTCAGTGTCTGAAAGGGATCAGGAATCTGCACCAGGAGCTCTTGTGCCGGTACCGGGCTCAAGTGATAGTGAAGAAATGGTTGATAGAGAAGTTAGAGAAGATGATGCAGATGCTGATGAGCCAAATGCAAAAAGAAGGTAATACTTTAACTTAATATTTGATTTGAACCTTAAACCTTATTATTGAGCTCCTTTGTTTCTTTTCTGCTTCTTGCTTAGCTGAAAAATAGAGTTTTTGATTTGGAGTGCAGGAATATAGATGTCGGGACAACTGAGGTGTCTTTGTCTCACAAGACAGTTACAGAACCAAAAATCATCGTCCAAACAAGAAGTGAAGTTGACCTTTTAGATGACGGTTACAGATGGCGCAAGTATGGCCAGAAAGTGGTCAAAGGCAATCCTCATCCGAGGTTAGCAGTTTCTTCTTACATCTGTGTCCTTGTATTTTGATTATGGTTTTTTTGTTTTTGTTTTGTCTTTTTTTTTTTGGGATATTTACATTTCTGTTTTACTGCCCGCATGATCTAAATAGAGATGCTAAACAGGCCCACAATGGTTGTGAAATTTTCTCTATACCCGTAAAGCCCATAACCATTAAGAATAATAAATGAAAACTTGGACCTTGAGTGAAGTTTACAGTTTTTAAGTGGAGTAAGCTGTCAAGTTTCAATATATTAAATAGGGGGGAAAAAGAGGCTAAAATTGATGGGAAGGTAAAGGGGAAAAAGGAGAAAAGGACAGTGTAGGCACAAGTAGTTCATGGGATGGTACAAGTAGTTTGCTTCTACCTATTGCCACAGAATCCATAACCGAGGACTCAAATTTGGGCCAACCTCAAGTCAAGGCTCATGGGAGACAAGAAACTGCCCGTTCTAGTCCCCGTGCACTGAACAAAGAGTGACAATTAGTTTGTTTCTACCTATTGCCACGGAATCCGTAACTGAGGACTCAAATTTGGGCCAACCTCAAGTCAAGGCTCATGGGAGACAAGCAACCGTCCCTTCTAGTCCCCATGCACTGAACAAAGAATGACAATTAGTTTGTTTCTACCTATATATAGCTTCAGTTTTTCCTCTTAAAGTGAGAAAATTGTTAATAACACGCTTTCTAGAGTCACTAGGTAGTGCTATCAATTGAAATATTTTGAAAAGAAACAAACCCAATCAAAGAATTTTGTCAAAAGCTGCTGTAGATTTTACTTCTTTATTTTAGCACTGACTCTATCTTTGGCCTTAATGAAATCATTGGTTTAGCTATATGGTTCTAGTAACAACGAACGATGTCATTAGTGGTATGTTAGGGACTTTTTTTTTTTTGGCACTGTCTTGAGATGTCTAATACTTGCAATTTGAAGTATTGTCATGCGAATGGATTCTTTTAATTTTGCTTGAGTAAATTGTTCAGCTGGTCCCCAAACTATTTAAAAGGTTACACGCTGAGAACTGTTTTTTTTTTTTAGGTCAATTGACTCTAAACTCCTAAAACGGTGCATAAGGACTCACTTACCTGATGAATATTAATTTTCCCTTATTTTTCGATCACGTGACCATCATGTAACCGTCATTTACTTCAAAAAGATTAAAATACCCCTATTTAAATCTATTAGCATTCAAGGAAAAAAAAAATAGATGTCATCTTCCCCAACTCCGGTCTCGGGCCAGCCAAACCCAAATCCCCCACCGCCCCCCTCACTGAACCCAGACCAGTGGAGCTCTCCTACCCCTCCGTCGTGACCAACCCCCTCACTAAACCCAAACTCGCCAAAAACATAAAAGCGCTTTCTTCTCCTTCATCCCCTCTCAATTGCAGATAAACAAATGAACTATGGAAACCCAAACCAATCAATACTTCAATACCATAACATTCGCAAACCCAACTAAGAATTAAAATTAAAACCAAACCAAATAACAAATTACAGTTATAAGAATTTGCAGTTTGTGACTTCAATCGATGAACTCCTTACTGCAGAAATGGATTGCACCCGATAAAGGCCATGGAATTATTCTGTGATTATCCTTTCTTTTACAGGATTTATGATCTTATTGACCAGGCATTCGTTATTACCTCATTCGTTATTACCTATAGAAAGCTCAGCTTGAAAAACAATGTTACAATCAAACGAGATTTGCTTCATTTATGCTCAAAATTTTCCATTGTTCAAAACCAACCTTCAAATCAAGCCACAATAGACAGCTCGGCCTGGGAATGCTGCCCTTTGGAGGAGGACATTAGGCGAGAGACTAGGTTTTCAAAAGGGGCCGTGTGACGCAGAAGCTCTGGCTCACCAGCAAGCTATTTCCGCCGAATCCTCCAGAAAGTTCCCTGGAAAGTGACAGAGAAGCCGGGGAGGAAGGTATGGGGTGACAGCGGTGTGGGCGACGGCGGGGTTGGCAATGCAATCTGAGAAGAAGAAGAGAGATCGATGGTGAAAAAGAAGAAGAAAAAAAGGAAAAGGAAAAGGAAATATAATAAAAAGTAATTATTTTACCAGAATACCCTTGATATGTAGCATGTGCTTGGCACGTGACTGAAAAAAAGAGAGAAAATTGACATCCGCCAGTTAAGCAAGTCCTTTTGCGCCGTTTTTAGGAGTTTAGGGTCAGTTGAGCTAAAAAAAAAGGGAATCAGTGAGTAACCTTTTAAATAGTTTGAGGACTAGCTGAGCAATTTATTCAATTTTGCTTACTTTCTTCACATCATTTTGATGTGTTATTGAGAAGAGGACGTCTTGATATGGTACCTTGTCTTATCCTTGTGGTTTGATGTCAACATCGGTGATGACTTCACTTCACGTGGTGGCTTCCAAAAGTTATTAAATGGAGTAACTACTTTAGTTTGTGGTTGTCTGTGATGTTGTATCTTGGCATTATTTCCGTGATAATTGTTTTTAATTTCTTTTCCCAAGATATTTTCTGAAATGGGAGGTATGAATTTCTCGGTTATGATACTCTAATGTGTCATTGTAGGAGCTATTACAAATGCACTAATGCAGGATGCAACGTCCGTAAACATGTCGAAAGAGCTTCGACAGACGCCAAAGCTGTCATCACGACTTATGAGGGAAAACATAACCATGATGTCCCGGCTGCTAGAAACAGTAGCCACAATACCGCTAACAATAATGCACATAGTTAAAACCAATCAAGGTCTTTGCTGAGAAGCATCCGCTACTTGGAACAGATTGAATTTGGAAGTAAACAAAGACCAGGCACCATTTCTTTTGCAGCCAAAGAAGAAAGAGCTAACCACTCTGTGAGTTGCTCTTTCAGGTAACTGTAAGTTCAGCCGTCAATTTCGATCAACCAACATGGTGCAAAATGAAGAAATGTTTGGAGAGAAAAGCGATCACTTGACAGGTTTCTAAGTAAGTACTGAAGTAGTAATATCTTGCTGTTCTGTTTGTTTTTGTTTCTTTCCCCCTGTGTATTTTTTTTAATATATTTGTCACGCATTGCTGCACAGGGATGATACCCTAGGAGAGGTCTTGTACATTTAAATTCAGAAATGATGTTTATATGATTATTACTACCCACTTGAATGGGAGACGGTTGCAACAAATGTCTAAATGTGTTTCCAGTGTCTCTCCTTTTGGGGTTGTGGTTTTTATTATTGCCGGGTTTGTGCATTAAATAAAGTTTCCAACATAAGATTTAAAGAGGCCAGGAAAACATTAGAAGCCTGCTCTTCACTTTAATTGAAGGGATTTTTCTTCTTGTCTCCCTCCTGTTTCTTTTTTGGATTTAATATATCTAGGCAGATCCACGCTTAGTTGCTTACATGTGCATTGCATTTTGTGTGAAAATCGTATTCGATCTCATGGGGCTGTAACAAATAGTAGACCCCACCCTATCTGGTGAGACCTACTTGTTCTACCAAGTTCTAAGATGTTTGGAGATTGGGTCCAAACGTAGAGTTAGTACTAAAAGTATTGTATTATATGACATGTTTACATTGTAGTATATTTTTGTTTTATATTGTAGCACGTGAGAGCTTTATACTATTTAAGTTAAAAATGATAAGTTAAAATAGAGTTTACCAAACACCTTGTTAGGCCCATCGTCCATAAGTGATGGGATTATGAAGCCGTAGGGCTGATTATAAGCACTCCACCTTGTGTTAAAGGTTTATTTTAGGGGTGGAAAAGGATTTATGTCGTGTCAACAGTGGTATATATTTTCGTTCATGTTGAGTAATCATCTGCAAGATCCAATCTGATCCTTTATTTCCTGGCACCGTTTCTTTTTTGAGGGCAAATCAGATCGAGTCAACAGGTTCAAATCTATAGGCACCCATGGCTTAAAGAGAGAGAAAAATCAAATCCACTTAAGAGTGACTAGGACAAAGCTAAATTTGTAATAAGGTGGTTACCAAAAAGGTTAAGAACAGCAAAAAAAGAAAAAGAAACGTGGAAGACCAAACTGTGAATTGATTTAACGGCAAAAGTGACCCCGCTCACCTAACTGTGTTAGATCACGAGATCATTAATCACATATTATATTTAATCTAATTATTTTAGCCTTGAAAATTATGGAAAAATTTTGGTCTCACATTTCCATCATGATGATGATGAGATTAGAAGAATCCCACGTAGACTTTTCACTAAGATATGCATTCTCCATCGTTGGGAAAAGAGGAAAGGAGAAATCATGCAATTCCTCGTAGCTTTGAAGAATGTAATTATACACGTTATAACGAAAAAAAAAAAATCATATTATTTTAAAATATTGAAGTGTAAAATTTTATTTAAACTATCCAATTTCACAAAATGAAAAATTCTAATCTAATAAAATTCTTGTGCATTCTCTTTTTAGAATATTGTTCAATGTTTACTGTTGTAACACCCCTACATGGGGGTTAACAGTTTTTAATGAATTAAAATAAAAATCAAAAATAAAATTAAAACTTCAAAATAAAGTTGCCCGGGGCTTAAATGGAAACTCTCAAATGAAAAATAAAAATATAAACGATAATTAAACCACAGTTTAATGTAGCACCTTAAATTAATAATATAAACTGTCGTTATCATCATTTCAACCCTCAACGTATTTTAATACAGTCATAAAAAGTAACAATTGATGCTTACATTATCATGAAGAACATTCTTAACAATTGAAGCAGTCCCAACGTAATATAGTTACATAGCTTCCTCAACTATTTTTTTCGTAGCCACCTCACACTTAGTGAGCCCTGAAAAGATAAAAATATAAGGGAATGAGCGACAATAAGCTCAGTAGGGAAAACCATTACTCACCTTTAGGTTTTTATCATTACCACATTAAAACCTACATGGTTAGTTAATACTCATCATTATCCAGATTATGAGATTTATTATAATCATATTTCGCGGATACCATAGTTAATCATTACTGAGTTTCATACATATACATATATACAAATATTACAGTTCATTATTATTCCTAGGTATCCACATTCAATAGAGTATCACTCAACTCATCGAAACCTAAATGGACGCACTTGATCACCCTCTAAACATTCCAAGGGTGTTCTGCTGAGGGGACATCAAGCCCCGAGTCCTCACTAAGTCGATTCCTGTACAGTGTGTTCTGGGACTTTTGACCCAAGAAAGCGTCATTATCTTCCCCCTATGTTACCTTTTAGCGTATTTGTGCCCAATGATGTAACCGCCGCTCCCTTTACGTCTCACCATTTCTCTATATTAAATCATTATATATAGAGTCAGTTTTCCTAGCCATGCTTCTCAATTTATAACATGTGTCAATTCATTATGTTCCTCGCCGTACAATACAATATGAGTCCATGTCATAGTTTGATATGTGATATTCATATAATAGCAGTTTAACATAGATGTATATATATTGCGGTAAAACAATCAATTTTAATTCCATAAAAACTTCACAAAAAAATAAGTAATAGAATCCCTACCTCTTAACAAACATCCACCGACAATTCCCAGCTTACTCAATTCACCACGTAAGCTCCAAGCATGCTATTGTCCTAAAACGTATAAAATAACCATACTTTAATTTAAATATTAATTTTAATTATGTTAATTTATCATTTATTTTTATTAGTGTGCCATAATCATTAACATATTAAAATTGTGAATATCACTTTTCTAACTCAATTTTAGTAAATGCTAAAATAACAATAAAATTAAAATATATGAATTTTATTTTGGTATGAGATATGTGAAAATGAATTCTTTAAATAAGTAATATGATTTTAAAATATTTATAATTAAAATAATTAAAAAGTTAGATATTTATTAAAATAAAATTATTTAAAATTACAAGCTTTATAGAAAACTATTTATGATTTTCGAAACATAAATAATCAAATAACTACCTTTATACTAGTGGTTTGACTCCCTTGTTCGAATCCCACCCAAAGCTTGTTTTTATTGAATTTCTGTATAAAAAAAGACGACATGTAGTTTTTGTGAAAAACTCATAGAGAACCCATAATTCGTTTTCTAAGCCCTTTAATCCAATTCTTAGTTTCCTAACAGCTTTTTTTTTTTAAACATAAAAACTATATATAAATAATACATAACCTTCTCCAAACATCAAAAACATATTTCGACAAATTTTCATACCAAATACAACTTATAATCAAGATTAAAGTTTTTGAAAATCTAAACTCAAAACTTAGCTCAAATTCATTGTTTGATCTTGAAAACGTTTAAATCTCCTTGATCCTTGAGTTTGTGAGAAGTTGTTTGTGAAGATTTATGAGAAAAGATCTTGAAAATCTTAAAGAAAGTTTGAGCTTTTTCTTTAGTTCTCTCTGCTAATCTTATCGTGGAAGAAAGAACAAAGAAGAAAGAAGAAACAGAAAAGAAAGAAACGAGAGAAATGTAGAGAAAGAGAAATAGAAAGACGTGAAAGAGATAGGGAGAGGAAAATAATTGAGGCAAGTGAAAAAGTAAGTCTATTCATGATATTTTTAGTCACATAATGCCAAAATGGCATTTTCATAAATAATGAGAAGTTTCAAAGTCGTTTCTGTAAACATACTAAATAGGTATTGAAAAATTTTGAAAATTTAAAAATAGGTAGAAATGAATAGAATGAAATAGATTTTAGATAAAACAAATTTTAATTGACATACTACTATTTAATTTAATTATCATAATACCCGTTAGAAAAATAACAGGTGTCACAACTGTCTTATAAAACAACTCATATAAAGATAATTATAAGACAAACAACAATTACGGTGTTGAAAATCGACCCTAGCTTTATTTGGTTTTACTCTGCCTGAAACATAATTCTTATTCAATATTTTCCCATTTTAAGTGTTGACCAACTAAACGTAGGACTTCGATATATGTCTAGCTCCGATTAGACTTAACAAATTGAAGATAGGGCCACCAGTACTATGATTCTATGAACACAACGCACGCACATATAAAAAACCAAAAAAAAAAAGAGCTTTTTAGGCATACAACGAAATTTCAGCAGCAAAATTGTTGAAAATTTTAAGAATAACAAGAATTAGTATAATTAGAACAAGCATTATATAATTATATCGAATAAAACGTGACAAGTATTATGATAATTATAATAAAAATTTGTTATTCCTAAATTAAATTGAAAATTTTATTAGACCTTAATTGTACCATATAACCAAAAAAAAAAATCATCAAGTGTAATTTATAATTACAAAAAAAAAAATCTATCTTACAAATGGTTGGGACCTACCTTAAGCTTATTTCGAAGAATTTTTCACGTAATTTATAGATCTACCCAACCAAGAAGTAGAACATAAAAAGGGGTCTTTACAAGAATGCTATAAATTTTAGGCTTGAATTGATTAATGCCACAAAGAAAAAAAATATTCATAGAAAATGTCACAACTATGTCACACAATATATTTAGAAAACAAAATATACAAGCTTTATGGTTCATTTCACTTAAGCTCTATGATTTTATTGTTGAAATGCTTATTGATCAAGAGAGTATGATTTTCTAACAAAGTAATTTTGTTTAAACAGCATGGTAGTAAATGTAAGAATTTTGACGAGTGAGAGCAGTTTAATTGATTGTAAGTCCTTCTATCCCAACTATAAGCTAATGATTCGTTTTACGCTAAGCTCTATTTAAGAGTGATGACATTTCTCGTCCTTTTGTATAAAAAAATGTAAGAATTTTCTGAAATATGGCAAAGTTTAATCCACTAAATTTTTTTTGGCATCATCCCTATATATCTCCGTAAATTATTTAAAAAAAAAAAACAAAAAACAAACAAACAAACAAGCGAACATCTCACGAAGGTCCAACCCAACCCACAAATACTGCCCACCTAAGCCCCAATCGAAAAAAACAGTTACATTTTAACCGTATTTATACATATATACTTTTCAATATGTCTGCATTTATTAAGTGGATAAATCCAAGAATAGAGCTGTCCTGCTCCAAAAAACAAAGGGTCGCGGTGGTGTTGCAGTGGAGCTGTTGGGTACGACAGTTGTTCTTCAACCACCACCACCACCACCACCACCACCACCACCATGGCATTGTCTCTCTCTCCTCGCTTTCTCTCTCCGACAAACGGAAGATAATGACAGAAAGCTCCCTCAAACGGTTACATTTCACCTTTTCCACCTTTCTTTTTTCCTCCAAAAAAAACCAAAACCAAGCAAAGCAAAGCAAAGAAAAGCAAAAGCAAAACACCCAACCCTCAAGACCCAAAAATTGATAAAGCTAACGAAACCCCACCAAGCCCTAACTATGGAGGAGCAGTTTGGTCCCACTCTAACTCTATTATGTTCTTCTTCTTGTTCTACTACTTCTTCCTCTTCTTTTCTCCTTTCCTTTCGGACCCTTTTTTCGTTTTTCCATTTTTCTCCTCACTCACTCCTCTTCTCCGCAAATCTCGCTGCTTCCCTGGTGGACAACACCATTTTTGAATTTTCCCATTTATCATTTTCGGATAATAGAGGGAAGAAATAAAAAAAAATGAAAATTTCCTCTCGATTTTCCCGTTCCCCAAACGCCATCCTGTTCGTACATGTGATGATGTAGGGAGGGGGGAGGTGCGGTGGAGAGAGAGGAGAGATTTCGATTCTCCGAATCTCTTTTCTTTATTTGTTGCCCCATTTTCCCTCCCTAATCAATCAATCAATCTAGCCGTTTTCGATCCGGATTTTTGTTTGTTTGTTTTACGGTTTGATTTTTTGATTGGAGGAGGCGGCGGCGGCGGATGGGTTGCATTAATTCGAAGAATTCGGAGGAGCCGCCGTCGGTGGCGGTTGGAGGAGGAGGTTTCGGCCGGTCAGCGTCGGCTAGGAAGCTGGGGAATCTGGCGGATGCCAGCGAGGGACGGAAGGAGGAGAGAGCGGAGGATCGAGGATGGGAGCTGAGGAAATCGACGAAGGAGAGCAACGCCTCCCATGGACGGGGCTCGTTCAGCTTCAGGCTGGGGTTTTCTCATCGATACGTGGACGCCGAGCAAGTCTCCGCCGGGTGGCCGCCGTGGCTCAGCGCCGCCGCCAGCGAGGCCATTCACGGATGGGTCCCGCTGAGGGCCGATTCGTTTGAGAAATTGGAAAAGGTACGGACTACGGACGGGCGTGAAATCTTTCTTCTGTCGTTTTCTGGAATATTCCTGAATTAATGATAAGCATTTGTTTGGTTGAAGCATTAAAAAGTGTTTATGATTTGTCCATTAATTAATCAAGTTCTTAACTTGAAAGTGAGGTACTAATTTTGCTCAGCCATTGTTGGACTATTAGCGATCTAAAGATGTTAATTATCCTTATCTTACAGAGCATTAACGAAATAGCTAAAAAAAATTAGACAATATTTAGTGGAGAAAACAAGTTTTTTTTTTTCTGTAATTTAGCAATTATTCATACCAAAGCAAATTGAAGGCCGAAAAGATTGATGCTTTATGCAAAACTATGCAACTAATTGTAGAGTCATAAGTTTAATTAATTCTAGATAGGTGGTTTCCCGCTTGTTTAAGGGCCTGTTTGTTTCGATACTTGAATCACGGTTTGAATCATTTTGCTACAGTATTTTCTCTCACAAAAATTTAAATCTTCATTCAAATACTCTATTCAAATACTCGAACCAAACGGGCCTTGAGTTTCCTTGTGGTGCAAGGATTGCTGACTGGTTTTTTCCCTGCTATTTTTTCTGGTATTGTAAGATTGGGCAAGGCACATACAGTAGTGTGTTCCGAGCTCGCCAAGTAGAAACGGGGAGGATGGTAGCCTTGAAGAAGGTGCGCATTGATAATTTTCAGCCCGAAAGCGTTAGATTTATGGCAAGAGAAATATTGATCCTTCGGAGGCTTGACCATCCAAATATCATGAGATTGGAGGGAATAATTACATCCGGATCGTCAAGCAGTATATACCTTGTATTTGAGTACATGGAACATGACCTTGCTGGTCTAGCATCTTCTCCTGAGATTAGATTTAGTGAAGCTCAGGTCTGGTTTAATCTTTGTTCTTCTTCCTTTTCTTTTTTCCTGCTTCATAAAACATTGTAATAATTTGTATTGTTTCTCTCTTGCATAGGTTAAGTGTTATATGAGGCAGCTATTGTCTGCAATTGAGCATTGCCATTTAAGAGGTATAATGCATAGAGACATTAAAGTATCCAATATTTTGGTGAATAATGAAGGAATACTTAAATTGGGAGATTTCGGGTTGGCAAATATCGTCAACTCGAAGAATAAGCAATCACTAACCAGCCGTGTTGTAACATTATGGTATCGGCCTCCTGAACTTTTGATGGGTTCAACGAGCTATGGAGTGTCTGTTGATCTCTGGAGTGTGGGTTGTGTGTTTGCGGAACTTTATGTAAAGAAGCCTATTCTTAAAGGAAGAACTGAGGTGTGCTCGTATGCTTACGTTTGTTTATTTATATTTTGTTTGTTTTCATTTAGTTGATGTTGAATTCTCTCATTTCTAGGTTGAACAATTGCATAAAATCTTCAAGCTTTGTGGTTCTCCCTCCGAGGAATACTGGAAGAAGTCGAAGCTTCCTCACGCAACCATGTTCAAACCACAACATCCTTATGAAAGTTCTCTAAGGGAAAGGTTTAAAGACATTCCAACGACTGCACTTGACCTAATTGAAACCTTTCTATCTGTAGAACCTTACCGGCGTGGGACCGCCTCTTCTGCCCTTATTTCACAGGTAACTCTTATGATACGTCCTATATCGCAAATGTTAATTTACCATTTGAAACTCATTGTTTTCACCTCCATTTTTTTAATCTCTCTTTGTTGATCAAATATACGTTTCATATTCTCATTTCCAGTACTTTAGAACACCTCCTTTGGCATGTGATCCTTCAACTCTACCAAAATATCCACCAAACAAGGAAATTGATGCTAAAAATCGCGAGGACGTGCTAAGGTATTTTTCTATTTTTGTTCCTCATTTTTGGAACTATGGTTGTGATTTAAGCATGTTTCACAAGACTGCCGGTTCTTGTTTCTAGTCCCCTTTATTGGCTGAAACTATATACTAAAACATCAATACAGCTCGTGTTTTCTGGTCAACTCTTTGATATTTGTTGCTTAGTAAGCACTGTATTTGTACTTCAAAAACAGGAGAAAGCCCGGAACTAGACAAGCTGGAGCATCGAGAAAACCAAGGAGATCTCGTAAAACCTTGCAACAACAAACCTTAATCAGTAAATTAGTACAAAAAGAGGTCCTTTCTTTATCTTGCTCACTCTCACTCTCACACACAATTGTAGAAGCAAGCTAGTTTACACTGAATGGCTTGTCTTTGTATTCAGGAAGCACAAGAGAACACTCAAATTGGTCGTAGAAACAACGTCAGTAACATCGATGCACAAATTCTCAAGGAAAAAGGTGGTCATCTGCTTAGAGACTCCTTTAAACCATCATTTGATACGGTGTCGGAGACTTACCAGGCGATGAGCACACACCAAGGAGACAGTACATTCTCAGGGCCAATACCAGTCTCAGCATCGAGTGGCTTTGCATGGGCGGCTACAAAGCGAAAAGAGGATGTCACATCTGCAATCTCAGACGGCTCCAAAAGTCAGTTCAGTGCCTTGGATCCGTCATTTGCAAAATCCACATATGGCTTACCAAAACTGGGGGGGAATCAAGACCGTATTTTGCACAGAGTTGATTCCAAGCGTGAAACGCGTAAGCAGCAGAGGAACCTTAGTAATCCGCCAGATTCTTTTGACTCGTCCGATTTATATCATTCGCACGATATATCCCAATTGGCTGTTTTGGCAAAAAGCATGGTAGTCTATAATACAAACTCATTTATCATTTTACATTCTTTAAACATTATTGGTATTAAAAACTCATTGCCCTTGTGATGAATTGTGTTGTAGGATTTCGAGGGCGATGAAAACCTTATCGAGTTCTCAGGACCTCTATTGTTACGACCACATAGAATGGAGGAATTCCTGCACAAGAATGAAAATCAGATACGCCTGGCAAATCGCAAATCAAGGTTTGAAAGAGGTAAAACAAGAGAAACCTGATTTTACAAATTTGGGCAAAATTCTGTTCTTGTTTTCAGATTTTTGCCGTGTTTGATTGACACCCGACACAATCCTTAAAAGGATGATTTTCTTTTTCTTTTTTCTTTTGGCAGAGAAATGAGGCAGAGGAATTATTATCAAATGATTTTGGTCCCTTGGCACCCAACTCAACGAAGTGTAAATACTTGTGGGTCGAAAATGGGAATTTCAGAGACGATAACAAATATATGACCCAACTAGTGTGAGCTTTTATGGCTGTGCCCATTTGTTAACATCCTCTGCTTGCAAATCCTTTCAGCCTTTGGTTTTTTAGCCGAACACTAGCAACATTGTAACCTTCATTGTATTACACAGAAAGCAAAAGATCATACACTACAGATTGTACAAGCATTGGATTAATCAAATTCAAAGGAAATATCTGCTCATCAAGTTTTTCTAGAAGCTCGCAGCTTCCCTAATTTTTGACTGAAAAAATCACCCACAAAAGTCTAGTAATTGACATTAATTTCTCACTCTTCATGGCAGCAAAAAAAAAAACCTGACTTTTTTTATGGAGGAAAAAGCTCTCATTAGTATTAAGGCAATGCATTTAGCTTGTAGCTTATAACTGTAAAATGTGAGAGATTTATCTTATAACGACTGTAACTATTGTGAGCTTTATATTCTTCGGCTGTTTGTGTTATAGTAGTCTCAGTCAAACCTTTTTCAGTAAATTAGTTCCTAATTTTATTAGTAATTCTAATTCTTGGCGACTCCAAATTACTAATTAGGTTTGTTGACTCAACAATTTTTATATAGACTCTAATTAAAAAAAAATAACAAGTCAACAAATCTCTTTACAAATTTATGATTATTAACGCTTAATATTTAAAGGCTAAGCACCTTATAAAAATAATAATAATAAGGCTAAGACCGAAACAATCACTAATCTTTTCACTGTTCATGTTTGAAAATGACTTTTTAGCATAAAAAATGTACGTAAATAGTACTTATTCCCCCTGAAAAAAAAAAAAAAAGCAATAATTATTCAATCAACAATTTATCAAAGTTAAAGAATAAAGTAACATTTACTGAATTTAGTAAAATAAAGAACATTACTTAAGGCAGATGTTAAAAAAGGTCAATTCACAGCAAATGCAAGGGATCGTTTTTCCAAATCTACAGTCTGTAAAAATAAAAATCAAGTTGGCACTTTGAAAAAAACCTAACGAAAAAGCCTACATGTTTCATCAACAAAAACCAGCTCCCAAGAAAAAGAAAATAGGAACAAGATCAGATATTTCAAGAGTAGGACGAAAAATCAAAGCTTTTTAAAAAGGAACCAAAAAAAAGAGAAAAAAAAAAAGAAAGGGAAAAGATTATGTAGGGCAAACTCATCGCTCAGGCTGCAAAAACTAGGGCAGCAAAGCGGCCAAAGTAGCCCCCAACAAGAAGTTGCTAATGTGCGCCCGTCGCACTAACGTGCGCCACGAATTTTAATAAAAACCTCTCTCGTGGAAATACCACGCCACCCCTTCCTCAAGAGGGAAGCGCTCGGCCTCGGACGCTTTCTTCTTCCCCCCGCTTTTCCTTGTCGTCCTTTTATAATAATCTCCACTACTCCATTAAACCCTACCCTTTTCCCCATTTTGCCCCCAGTTTCCCGTAATATTACGAGCAGACGTGTCTCCTGCTTTTGAAAGTTTCATGTCGTTTAATTTGAACTGCATAAGAATACGACCTTTCGTTCTCTATTTGAAACTTTGGGGGGCCTTTCGTATGCAATACTCAATGAAAATTATATTCCTAAAAAAATAATAATAGACAATATAATTTCTAAGAAACTGATATTATCATATTTAATTATACACATAATTTTCTATTAAATTCTTAGAAATAATATATTATTGTGTTTGGTTATTCATCAAAATCTTATATAATTGACAAAATAATTTATATCAACATTAAATGAATCAATATAGTATGTTAGTACTAATACTAAATAATAATAACAATATAAATATGAATAATAAAATAATATTATATATAATTTAACACTAATATTAGTACAAATATTAATATTATAAGAATAATAATGTTAAATGATTATTATTGTTAATGCTATTATTATCATTATTATTAAATAATTATTATTTTGTATTAATATAATACTATATTTATATTGTATAAAAATATTAATTTATAATAATCATGGAATTATTATTTAGCAATATATTAATGTTAAAATGTAATATATAATATATTGATATGAATATAAATAATAATATATTTTATATTTATTATAATAGTATCATTATAATTTAATAATGATGTTACTATGAATATTAATATGATACTATTTATTTTAATAATATATTATTATATTTTTTATTATTGTTAATATTGTTATTATTCTTATTATTAAATTATTATTATTTTATATTAATATAATACTATATTTATATTATATAATAATTATATGATTTTTTTATTTTATTTTATACTATAGTATTTAGATATATTATATACTAATATTAATTAATAATAATATATTACATTTAAATATAGTATATGTAATATATCATATATTATTAGTATTATTAATGTTATTTTTATTCTTATTATCAAATTATTATTTTATATTGATATAATTTTTATATTTGTATTGCATAAAATTATTAATTTATAATATTATTGTTTAATAATAATATAATTATTCTAAAATATTATATATATATATATTGATATAATTTTTATATTTGTATTGCATAAAATTATTTAATAATAATATAATTATTCTAAAATATTATATATATATATATATTCTATGGTAAATAATATAATATATGGATACGAATATAAATAATAATAAAAATATAATTCTTAATAAAAATATAATTTTTTATAACATATTGTTATTTTATATTAATATTAACATTAAATGATGATATTATAAATATTTAATAGTTTTTATTTAATATTATATTATTCATTTGTCATCGTCATCAGGGAAAAAATGTGAGATTTTCATGGTTTTGAGATTGTTGGAAATTGAATATCATTTTGTTAGGTGGAATTTAGATTACCCAAAATGGAGTAAAGTAAATCCCATGAGATTGAGTTTTTCAAGAATTCATAAATCATAATAGTACCAAATGTAGGAATCTTGTAGATTCTCACTTCTACCCTCAAGATTACTGCATAGCAATTGCCCTCTTTGTAGTACACTCTTGAAGGGTGCAGCCATATAGGGATGAGAGTGAGCGGCCATCCCTAAACTTTTTTCCTTATAATTTTATGCATGAAGTTTTAAAAAAAATTGTATCCCACTCTTCTAAAATTACAATCTATTCCACAATCTATTTCCCTTAACTCTTATCTTATTAGTAAAGTTACACGTCTACCCCATCATTAATTTTTCTGGCTCTGTCCTATACCTGCATTTATAACCTGTTTGGCAAAGTTGATTCTAAGAAAAAAAATTACTATAATATAAAACTCTCATATATTATAATATTTATAGTTTTAACTAATAATTCTAACCAATATGCTAAACACTCTAATAATGAGAAAACACCTTAGCCTTTCGTCGTTTTGCTTTTTGTTGACATTTAAGAAAAAAAATGACACATCGTCTCTCGACTAAAATTTGTTGACCTTTAAGTAAAACGGGACATCGTATGTTGACAAAAGTTTGACGTCGATCGATGATTGCAGTCGCTTTTGAACTACATAAGTGTGCCCTCATCCAAAACGCCACGTTTTTATCATGTTAAAGCTTTGCAGTCATTAAGATCAAAAGGCTGACAAATCATATGTTGAATGCGCTTGGTATCCTTTTCTCCAAAGGCAATAATAAATAAATAAACGAGTCTGAATTGCCATTCAACCATTACTTATAAAACGAAATATTTTCTTTACTCTAAAGTTATTGTCGTTTTCAACGTAACATCACCACAAGATTTTTTTCCATGGACGACATGTCGTTTCTTATTTAAGTTTAGCTGAAAGGTAAAAACGACGTTTCTTGATCCTTACCAGCTGATAACAGATTCAAGCTCTAGAGAGCTGCTATCACAGCCACAATTTATCTCAAGAAATTATTTATTTTCTTTTTGATTTACAAAGGGCTGGAATGGCTGGGAGTTGAATGTTTACGGAAAAAGGAGGTCTTGCTTCTTCCCAATTAATGGAATCACTATTTCCATGCTCTGCATCTCTCTCTCACTATCTTCATCAATCATCATCGAGGGTCACGAGGGTGGGTATTCTGCTATGATCTTGATCTACAAAATCAATCTTGCTCAACCTCACACAACACAGCATTTTCTCCGGCAGCTCTTCGGGCTTTTGTGCCTGTTTAACATTAAATAGAGAGTTAGCTTTAACTCAATTAGTGCTTAAAGAACCTTGCACAATTTGACTGAAAAAAACTGGTTCTGTTTTGGATTTTTGGAATTGTTAGTCCCAGAATGATAGGCATTGTAACAGTTTGGTCCCTAAATTTTTTTCCTGATTAATTTTTTAGCTTTATTTTTATTTATTTATTTATTATTTTTCATAGTTTTGGTCCTGACAGCTAATGAAGGTTTTTATGACTCAATAAAGCAATTGCATGCCTGTCACGTGATAAATTGGAATTATAAAAAACAATCACGAAAGGAGCAAAATGTTATCTTTAATGACCGTGACTGTTTTTTGTAAAGTTCCCAAGTTTCTAAAAATTTGTCATTAATTTTATTGTTTAGGGCCCAAGCCTGCTAAATAATTAATCTTACAAAGTTCAGGCACCCAAAAATCCTTATATTTTTTTAGTTTGTTTCCAGTTCTCCTAGACAACTTAGCGACTCTATTGTTGTGTCTCTTGTCTAACACCAGATTCCTCAAAATGCAGAAGTGAAAAGTAAAGAAAGATTACTGCGTGTAACATGTTCTCTACATTACCTGAATTGTCAGCCCCAGATCCAGTTTTCCGTTTTTCAAACGTTCTCTGAAAGATTCAAGTCCCTTCCTTGCTATGTAGCTGAAACGGTGAATGTCCAGATCAATCTCAAAGTAACTAGGACCCTGCATGTGTGAGCAAAAATAGCCCAAGTGAGAACCACATGTGAGAACGTTGAATCAATGAAGGATGTACATGTTTAGACGAGGTAGCGAAAAACATAAATTGGCATTGCAGAGATTCTTGGAGGCATGGAATGTAAGGAAAAAAAGGCCCTAATTCTTACTATTCGAGAGCAATAAGAAAATGAGAAGCGCAAAAAAAAGAAAATACATTGGATTTATAGTGGTTCATTCTCAATGTAATAGCTATGTCGACTTGCACTATCATATTTTTACCGTAATTAGAGGATTAAGTACAAGGTACAATCAACCTCTCTTGGGATTTCGATTTCACTCTCCAGAAAGCGGCTATCCTAGAAGTCCCTTATTTATCATGATACAATGTGATACTGGAGGAAAGGATTCATTTGTCTACCTTAAGAAATGAGACAGCTAGCAAAACCATAGTTCTAAAGAATTTGCAAAGAAAGCGAAACCATTGGCATTAATTGAAGAGTATATATGAGTGGCATATGTAAAATCAAGTGGCGATCTAGTCCAGCAATTCGCATACAAATTGAGAGTTCCATAGAAAGATCTCAATGTGCCCTCCATACCATATGTTGAATTATGGTTTTACCCCAAGTAAAAGCAAAAAGATGTTGTATTTTACCTTATAAAAGTTATGCTGAGGACGGGAAAGGACTGGCTTTTCATTATAAGCATTTATAAGCTTCTTCTCAGTAGAGCTCAACTGAAGATCCTCTGGATTAACCAACCCAGCCATGATCTTTAGCCTTTCTCTAAAAGGGACAGTGGATTCTTTTGCAAATCCTTTGACCTTTTCCATCTCATCTTCTATCAATTTCTGTAGCATTAATAATTTTCTTTTAATTCTAATCCACATGGATGGTGAATTCACTAGTCCTTCTCAGTGCCAATAGGAAAAGGCGAATCAGGAGAGACAAAGTAAATATAAGGGGAAAAAAAGGTTACCTTGAGGTTGTCCTGACACTGGGGAGAGATGTCTTTGTCAAAAGTGTCAGAGAGTTTGAAATACAAGACAAGACTCATGCCTTCTCCATCACTATCGCCAAGAAACATTGCAGCAGGATAAGTGGGCAACTGCAAGTAGGTCCACAACAATGATTGCAACATACAACATTAGAAACTGTTGAGGAACAGATCTTTCAATGTAACCAGTCCATGAAGTAATGGAGACAAAACTTGAAAAAAATAAAGTCATATGATATGTCCTAGCAAAGCACCTGGATATTCACAATGAGAAGGGGAGGTATTATTCCATCAGCTTTTACGTTTGGAAGCTCAAGGCGTTGAGCAATATGATCAATCTTTTTGGGACAGACAAATAAATCTACGCCGATTGGAGTATACGGGCAGTAATTTGGAGCAGGTGACTTCCGCTTATCTCTTCATAAAGATTAAATGGCGTCACATTCTTAGTGAAGAAAAGAGGGGAAAAAAAAAGGCTTAAAATCAGAGTAACTACTTGCAGTTATCTACATTTCTTCGACTGTAATCAGAAGAAAAACTGACAACATACTTGAAATAGTTCTCGCCGCGGAGTTTAAAGGTTGAGGGTGGAATCTCAGACCAACATCCCGGGGTTAGCTTCTCTCCTGTACAGCATGGAATAATATGTCCTGCTCTAGGGCGATACAGATACCTTTTGGATTGACCTGCATATACATAATCAATACTTTGAACAAATCTAAAAAAAAAAAAATCACAAAATCCAATACCTTAATTAAAATACTAAATAGTAATTTAGCCTGGTAATAAACCAAAAGGCAAAATTTAGATTCAACCTTAAGAAAGGGTGGAAACTAAGTATGTAACGTTATGATAATTGTTCTTTAGACTAGAAGAAAATAAATCGTTTGGTTCTTACATTGTTCAATGGTTTCGTCTCTTTCACAGGACCTTCTTTTGAAAGAAAGCCTGAAAACTGCTGAAGGTTTTTTATGTGGCTGCTGACCCATACT